>OX485804.1:20085093-20710093 GCA_950295325.1 Polytrichum commune
CTCTTTGTCCCTTCCAAGCTCTTGTAAAATTTCACATAAGATTTCAAGTGAATTTCTACTTTTCAAAATTCCAATAAAACATGATGCATCATATGTGGACCTCACATCATCAAATATGGCCTTAGCCAAGGTGGTCTTCCCTATTCCACCCATACCAATGAGACCCAAAATATTCACTCGCTTAAGGTGGTTTTTCACCTTTGCAAGATTGCTTTGAAAACCAACCACAACTTCATATTGTGTTTTCCGCACATCGACCTGTACGAAGTTCACATATCATGTCAATTGGACCAAGAAGTGTACACTATGATAGAAGATTAAAAAAATGAACAGTACATATGAATATTGTGAATCTTCTCTAAAAGGTATTACAAAACATGTTCTAAAACTTGGTCCAATTGACCATGCTTGCACCGGGTCCTATGATTTGGTTCAATCATCATGTCTTCAACTCCAAGCAAATTGAAGTAATTATAACAATTAAAAAAATGACATCTCAAAAATACACAATATGCGTATTGTAATGGAATGTGTTCTTACCTTCTTGGGAGCAAAGACGTTCATGTGGTCCAAGGCCTTCTTCAGTTGGGTGCTTGGAGAACAAGTCCCACCTTTGTCAAATTGCGGTGTTTCATTTGAATATATTCCAACCATGAACTTCTTTTTCAAGGTCGCAAGCCTCTTACAAATGTTAGAAAATGTTGGCCTTTGTGAAGGATCCTCAATCCAACATTCTTCAATCAACATGGTAAGCTCCCTACAATTGATAGGTAGCTCAGGCCTCCAACCTTCTTTTATTTTTTGCAAGATAACCTCTTTCTTAATAGTCTCTGAAAATGGTTCCTTCAAAGAAAGGATCTCTGAACATGTCATACCAAATGACCATACATCAGCTGGAAAAGGACATGCCATATTTGAAGGTGGCATTTCTTTATTGTTGTTATTCATCTCAGGTGCCATGTACTTTGGTGTACCGATAGTAAACTCTTGCAATTCCGGTTTGCTTTGAACCTCTGTTTTGGAAGTATCATAATCTGTCAATTTGACAAAATCATAGCCAATATTCCCCTTGACTCTTGCAAGTGTTGACACGGAGCTTAGAAGCACATTGCTTGGCTTTAGATCAAGATGGGCAACATGCATGTCATGAAGATAACACATGCCCCTTGCGATTTCATGCATCATATCAATTGCAACAAGATATGGTAAAGGCGTCTTTTGTTTCTTCACCAAATCACTCAAGCCCATCTCCATGAGCTCCATTACTAGAAACAAATTTCTTGAGACATTGTTTGATTCATCCACATTTCCCTCATGAGTTTCATTGAGTCTTCCACAACAAATAAATTTGACGAGGTTTGGATGGCTCAAACATGCTAAGATGCCAGCCTCTTTGCGAAAGTTGGGAAGAACTCTTAACATTTTCGTTGCACTCTGAAGTCCCAACCATCTTGATTTGTGCACCTCCCCTGCCGCTCCAAATCCTATTGGTTTTTCGAATACCGGCTTTATGCCATCCTTTGGAATTTCCAAAGCATCCAATTCCGCACCTTTCACTTGTGGCAATTCAAATTGCAATCTCCTCAATAAATGCTTTGCCAATTCATACTCCTCGGAATCATTGGGCATCGTTTCAAGTCGTTTCTTAAGCCTTTCCACCATGGCTTTTTCATCACTTTCAATCTCGTCATAAGTGGCAACACTAAAATCCATACATGGGATTCTAAAATTTTGTGAATCCGGAGAGATAGCCAAATACTTTTCGCACATTGCATCCCAAAAACAATGCAAATCATCCACAAGTTCTCGAAAGGCCTCTCTATTGTTCATTTGGAATGCCACTGCATCGCACCATTCTTGCTTCCCACAATCTTGGACCAATATTATTACTTTTCGAGTAATGCGATGTAACTCCCCAAGAACAAGCCCAAATTTATTAGTCGTCTCCTTAGTGGATGTGATCATCTCATCCACATAAAGTGTAACTTGGTCAAGCTTGTCGACAAGATTTCTACATTGTTTCTCATTCAACACTTGCTCCGCCTTAAGAACCTCTCGAAGTTTGCTTACTTCCTCCCTTTGCCATTTCAAAATATTTCCAAGCTCATTGCTTTGTTTTTGTCCTTTTCCCACATATGCCTCAAACTTTAAGAACCAAACGCTTATGAAATCCCAAATCATGCGAATGAATTGCAAAATCTTGGCCATGATGAAACCCTTCTTATTCCCCAAAACAATCTACCAATACATAGTTGGTTGATTTGCACACCATAGCCTGTAAGTGAATAACAACTGACCTAATCTGCAATAACAAAATTTGAGCAAGGCTGATTCATCAAAATTACAAAATAATTAGCAAAAATACTAGTTAAAGTTCCCTCCAAAAGACAATGCAAAATTCGGTCAACCTCTAAGCTCCAAATTTGGGGATGAGAAAGAATTCAATTTGAATAATAAATCTCTTATTATAATCTCAAGAATGAATATCATGGTAGTTGCACAACTTCGAGAATCCACGAAATGCATTATTTAGTGTCAACTACCATTTGGAGTTACAAAACACTATAATCTTCACAAACAAAATGTAAATAGGTCACATATACATAATATGCAAGAATGTACATTGTACACATTGCCACTTCCAATGAATACTTTTAGCAAAGCAACAATCAAATGCACCTCGCCAACCAATGCTAGGACTCATGGTTTTGGGCCATAAATGGGGCTAATCTAGTAATTTCTTAGCAAATGGCCCGAAGCAACTACAAAGTGGAACTAACTAAGTTTTCTATATAGTATGTATACCAACAAAATAAATAAAACGACACTTCATGACAATTCTCACGTGCTACAAATTACACTACATACCATATTAGCTTTTGATCATTCCCGTCACCAACATAATTAATGCAAGATATTCCAATTTCTTCTCACCACCAACAAAAGCAAACTACTCCCCAACCCTCCGACTAGCTTAAACTAAAAAATCACAAATTCTCATCACGGTGATAAATCCCTGAATCACTTATGCCTAATATACTGCCCCCTTCTCCAAATCCAACATCAACAAATTAGACAACATACTCAATAAACTAACCAAAGAAATCTGCAACATACCCAAAAGCACAACCAACATCCTCACCCACCTGAACAACAAAGACTTTGACATCAACACAACATCCCTCCTCCCCAACTATTTACATAATGAGTCCTCCTTTCACAAAAATAGGCACATACACCTTGAACCGCATCATCAGAACCATGATTAGTTTAAGGCCAACGGCTCAAATTCACGCCGGTGTAAAGCACACATGCAATTTTGTTGTCTTTTCTTTTCTTCTCATTCCTCAATGCCATAATGGATATGTCTTTTGGCTCTAAGTAGCTTTGTAAAGGTATTCTAAACTTGTTGAGAAAAGATCCCACACTTTGCCAAGTGATTCATGAAGTATGTCTTAATGCACTTTGAATTATCGCTGTGTATTTGTTATCAAGCGTTGAAACTCGGCAAGTTTATTGCATTCTCCAAGGTACATTTCTATTGGTAATAGAGAAAAATCCAAGCCTTCATGATAAAAATGACAAAAAAATAAGTCTATGTGAACACTCAAATGCTTGTATATTTGAAAGGTTGAATAACAATTCAACACAATAATATTTCTTAAGCATACAATTTGAATGATCCAAGGACAATGATCATTCAATTGAAGTGTTGTGATATGTCAACTGTATGTTATGCAATATACCATACGAAGGATCTAGACTTTCAAGAGTTGTGAGGCACCCATCACAACTTTAACGCCCTTAGAATTAGCATATAAGTTTTAAAAATGAAAACGAAAATTCTTACATGTGTTTATTTTAATTTTACACAAACATAATCATTTTTGAATGGGGACCTCAACCATGCCCTTAAATTATAGGTTTGTATTGATTCCCCAAGTCACTTGAAGTCTCCACCTTTGCAACCATTTGCTCATCTACATATAATTTGAAAGGAACTATTGGAAAATTTGGGTACATGTATATAAATGGCCTAGATTGAGATACATATCTAATATAACTTGTCACCGATGTCAATATGACCAAATTTTTACTTCTTCTTTGTAGTAAGTTGTGTCGAATACAATACCAAGCTCAAAGAGTAAGTTTAAAGATGACTTCAATACTTATGTAGGAATTGTACAAACGATTTCATAGGTTGATGAGCATAAGGACTAGTTTCTCCTAAACCTGGAGAACGGTAGTTGGTGAAGGACATAAGCATTAGGTAATACCATCCATGTCATGCTCAAAATGTCCGCTGCAGGTAATTGCAAGCAACACTTGGTTGATACGATGATGCTTTTCAACTTGTGTCACTCGAGCACGGTCATAAATCAACATACATGCAAAATCCTCATCCATTCATTACGTTCTAGAAGAAAGGAAAGGAAGATTCTTCATACATGACACATGCATCACAAATTCTCCATGCTGCACTTCCAAAAACTTGATGAAAGTTGCAAGAATGAGGAACAACCTATTAAGAGCAATGAGCACGGAAGATCAATATCCGAAGTGCCATGAAAATGAACAAAGAAAATTATCATAATCCACCAAGCTCTTTAGTGCACACAATACTAAAGCCAACAATGGTCAAATCACCCGTTCTGTTGCCGACCAAAGCCTCCCACCTCACCAATGCAAAACAATCTTTGTAGTAAGTGCTCCCAAAATGACAAAACTAATTAAGATATGTGTACAAAAGAGTCCCAAGTTTCACAAGCTAACCAACTATTCTAGCGAATATTGAAGCAAGCTCGCCCATGCCTGAGGAAATTGTATGTTTTCTCTTCTTTAAGCACTAGGTGAATATATGACAAGCTACTGCAAGTTCTCCTTCACTTCAAATAAGAATAGTTGGAAGGATTAAATAAGACAATGAACGGGGAAAACTAACCACTAGTCACAGATGAATGAATTGAGTTTGAGAAATAACCGGTCGAAGTTCAAGACTTCAGGAGAATTACCCATCGTTCTAGAGGATCTATGGAATATACCTCAAGATTAATAAAGAACCCCCGAAAGGTCAAAACATGTAACTGATTGGACTTGGAAACACTAGGATTTTGATTGGTTATGCCCAAAAATCTCCCCGGCTATTGATATGAGAACTTGCAAACGTGGGGACAGTCCTCATGGGAATCATTTGACTTAGCAACCTGGATTGTGCATATATGAAGTCCGACAAATCCAACACTGGAGCACAAGATCAATTCAATATTAGATTAAATCTACCTTGCATACCCTTCCCAGGTTACGATTAACTTAAACAGTTTGATAACTTGCACAGTAGAAAAATACAGATAGACGGTTCACCGACTCCAAGCTACCAGAACAACAAAGACCACTTAATAGGTTTGAGAAGGTTGAATCCACCACCTAACACTGTTTTGGAACATATCCGATCAAGAGTGACATTTTGGTCTAACTGTCTATTATCATCTTTTGCTTACCGCAATCTGCCTAAAAGTGAATTGAACGAAAACCTCTCCTCTAAAAAGTAAATAATAAAATGAAATAAAGGGGGACAAAGGCACTACATTCACATAACATTAAGTAGCAATGCTAAGAGGGTACCCTTTGAGTACCCGCAAATTTACCTCAACAAGAAGGGAAAAGCTTGCAAAGCAAGGGTGAATGAATGGATAATTAATCAAATATAGAAGCTTCAAAAAGGTATCAAAGAGGTTTCCAATGCGGGTGTCGGGAGACTTTTCAAAAAGTGCAACTACCTTTTTGACCTCACCAACTTTCCCGTTGCTTTATAGCTATTTAAATTTGTTTAGATTGTAATTTAGCCTAGATTAGAACCTTTATCACCACTTGGCATTAGTTTTGTCCTAGAAACCGACATAATTAATACTAAGCATTGAAAGTAACTACCCAAATAGATCTAAAATAGCCTAAGTAAAACTCAAACTTAGTGTTACTTTTGCTCTTGAAAGAGCATCAAACCGGCACGCGCCAGTTTAATGCTCTTTTAAGAAGGTCAATTCGGGCTTGCTAATTAATGTTATGCAGCCTTGGAAACAAAAGTCTAAATATTCGAATTAAGAATTCCTATTGGATGTCGCTTTCACCATGTAAACCTTGGGGAAGAAACCCCACTTGCAAGTGAACTTGTTTTAACGTGTGGATACTTTCCATTGTGAATAGGGGAAAACTGACTCCCAAGCATGTATGTCACTAAAATACTTCTGCTCAAGCATGGAAGGAGGTCACCGAATAGGTTGGATGCTTCAAAATTGGAAGGTGGTTGTGTGCACACATAGAGAGCCACCTCTTTCAAGGTGACTCCTTTGCACTAGACACATGTTTAAAAGAGATTGGACTACGTCCTCATATTATGAACCACTCCACACTCAAAAGTGAACACAATTGGAAACTGGACCCAAGAATTCAGTTGAGAAATCAACAAACATGCACTTCCGATAACCAATATTGAAGCAAGGGAGGTCCATTTTCAATTCGATTTGTGCTCATGCTTCCTCCTAGATTTTCTATTACAGCACAAGTTATGTTCTGTAAATTTAAGGGGTAGAAGTTGGAGAACACGAAAAACAAACCAAATAACACCCACATACTTTACTCCCAATGAAGTGACATCTCAACGTTCTCTAGTATCTCCACTCAGTCAATTCCACTGTCCCTTTTCCAAACAGAGCACACACTCTGGAGTGTGAAGCAATGAAGACTGCTGTGCAGGAAGATGAGGCATCTCCCCCACTTTTTCCAACCCATTCCAATGTCTTACTCTACCGGCAACTAAGACTGCAGAGTAGAATTGGAAAAAATTGTGCACAATACGAGAGTGGCACAAGAGAGGCCACTAAGTTTGAGTGGCATGTGGTTCCGTGAGAATGGAAGAGCAAACATCGTAAAGACACATGTTTAAAAGAAATTGGACTACGTTTTCAAATATCGATAACTATTCTAGACTCAATAATGAACACAATTGAGAGAACCTATGTATCCAGTGAAGAAATCAACAAACATGCACTTCCGATAACCGTAACTAAAATCAAAGGAGGTCCGATTTTTACAAATGTTTCATCGTAGATTTGCTAATCCAATGCGAGTTTTGCTGTGTAAATCTAATCAGTAGAAGTTGGAGAACATGAAAGAGGAACCACATAACACCCACATACCTTAACACACTCGCACGCCTTTCTGAAACTCCAGTGTGCACTTCACAACTAACTCGCCAAATCATACTACTACCGTGCAAGTGGATCTGAGCAAACTGAACTGGAGAGACAGTCATGTAGCTTATAAATTGGTACGAGTTGCGCATACCTATGTATGAAGGCGGATATATGTGTATTGAGATCGCCCTGCAAATTCCACCGAGTCCTCATCCTCACGAACCATCATCTTTCAACACCAAGCGCAGAGATTCCAAAGAACGATCAATAATTTCAACAGACCCACCACCCAAATTCCGTGGTGTGGTCACGGCTAGCGGTGGAGATGGTTGTTTCTTTCTGTGTATTCGGGGTATTGGATCTGTATGCAGAAATTCAATAGTGAGAATTCTAGCGGGACATACAGACTCGAGCTGAACGCACCCATGTTCCCAGATTCAACAAATTATGAAACAACGACAGATGATTGACACCCTTCTGTTCGTCAGTCGTGCGGAGAAGAACACCAATTCCTCCGACATGGACTGCAAGGAGAGGGAGCTCAAAGAGTAGTAGAACGAGAGACCGTAGCGCAAGAGGAAGGTAGCTATGGCGGGGAAGAAGCTGGGAGCAGTGTGCATTTCCTTGGCAGGATCATGGGCAGATTTTTGAGAGACACGGTCACCCGGACTTGGTGATAGGTTATGGCCCGAATTCTTGGGAATTTTCTCTCTCCTGTAGCTCTTACTGGCCAAAGTGTCTAAGGGATGTGCAGCTCTTCGAAGGGCTAATACGCAATTATGAAGTCCCTAGTGTAAAAGTGCCCCTTGAAATTGATCTCCCAATCCTCGTGAAGCATTCTAATCAGGCGAGCCGCCACGAATTCCCTACTCTTGTTCTTCTTTGTTCCTACAGCTGCTAAACCACCGCCCAACTTTACAACAAGCTAGTTTCTTGGCCAAAGGAATCACCAGCAAATATCTGCTTCACGATTGTTTAGCAGTCCGGTCGGTTGCTGCACGCAGTCGGTTGCTCGATCATGCAGTCTTCACTGCAAGATATGCATACCAACTTCAGAGTTCTGGCACATCTTCCAAAAACACATGCACATTTAATCCTCAGGACCAATGATTTGAAGCAAACGACTTCTCAAACGATAACAACACTCTACCTTGCGTTCATCGATCTGGAGAGGATTAGCAGTTAACCTCCAACTTAGCCTGCCATGAGCAAATTGAACTGGGAGCCCAAAACAAAAGCAAAACTGATCATGTCAGAACATCACTACCCTTCAGGAGCCACGAATCACCACTACCAAGAACCTGTGTGGAAGGCTGTTGATCGTCAGAGCCATTGTGGACAATGAATAAGAGCCCGCCGCGCAAGAGGAAGGTGGCCACTATGGCGGAGCAGAGTGCATTTCCTCGGCAGGATCATCGCCAGATTCAAAAGACGCGGTCACCGGACTCGGTGATGGCTTATGGCCGAATTCTTGGGAATCTTCCCTATACTGTAACTCTTACTGGCCAAAGTATTTACATTTACTCGAGCTGTGCCGACCTTGCACTGTGCCGGGTGTGAGAGCAGGTGCACATTCATTCAGTAATTCAATTTGATAAATTTTCATTTCTCCGCAAGTCCATGTGCATAGCCGCGGCGCCGGCGGGCAATGAGCGACACTCAAACTTTAAATTATGTCATTAAACATAGAAAACCACCTCAAAAACACTAAATCCAATATTTCACACCCAATACTAAGTCCTTACACACCTATCCTCACCTAAGATGAAGGCAAAACATGCATAGAACGGAACTCTTAAGACAATTCTACACATGTGTAAAGAACAATTATCTGTGGATTCTACTTGAATACAATTCTATTCATTCACAAAAAAATACAATTTATCTCTTCAACTTGGACCTAGCAATGCAAAGCACTTTTTGGAACGGAACTCTAGGACCTACTAGGTAGCATGGTAGCATTTCAAGTTAAAATAGAAGCCCCTCTCTATACTCCGGGACCCAGTGGCCTTGTATTGTGTTTAGCAATGAAATAAAGCATTTCATTTGCTTCCAAAAAAATAAAATAACAGATGAATAACTACAATAGAAGAGTTCAATACACATGTTGACCAAACCAGGGAGCTACACCAAATTAAACATTGTGCTACATTCAAGAAGGAACAATCCCCATGTATGGCTTACGATTCATAGACGCCATCTTAAGGGGTCCGTGTAAAACCTACCTAGCCTTTATAGGCTTATGGTTTATTCATCCCAAATTAATCCTACTAGACTAATTTACAGTCTCCGATGCTAACTCCGGGGTCAAATATGCTTAAACGAGACTTTTCTGAGCTAAACAAGGAATTCCAATATTTTCACCTTCAACTTACGTGGCTGCCTCGAATTCTTGGCCTCCATACATCCCACGTTTTCATAAAACCATTCCGGTTAATACATGACGCAAGATGACTACCTTCAAAACACCATATCACCACATCCACAACCTTGACAAACTAGTTGATCATACGCAGGACAAGAACCACTGCATAGGGAGGTTTGATTGATTCTCCATTTGGCAACAATAAGAGGTATAATATCTCTCTCTATGGAGTGCATTGAATTGCCCCTTGGAGAAAGTTCAAAACCTCGACCTACGTCTACAACCCAGTGTTCAGGGAGATTTTTGGGCATAATCGGTCAAGTTCCTAGTGTTTCCAAGCCCAAGCAGTTACATGTTGACGTCTACCGGTTTTTCATTGTCAAATTGAAGAACATTCTGCAAACTCCTCTAAATCGATCAGCAATAACTTTCCTGAAGTCTTCAACTTCAACCAGTTATTTCTCAAACTCAACCAGGTCATCTACACTAGCAGTCAGTTCTGCCCGTTTATTGTTACAAACCCACCAAAACATGTGCACCGATCGACCTCATACATCCAAACAACCCATTCTCAAAGAAGATGAAAACCAATCACTGAATGTTTGATAGTCAGGGGTGGGGAGGGGGGCGGGGGGGGAGGACAAGTTATTATTGAAGGAGAAGAAGAAGAAGATACTTTGGTGTTGAGACAAGCTGATAAATAAGCTTAGCAGATGCATGCACAAGAATACAAAGATGCTTGGCTCCTGCTACTACTTAAATGCTACTAGTGCACCAGGACACCGTGTTGGATGATGGTACAAGCAATCAAACCCAACACAAGTCTGCCATCCACACAGTTCGTATGTCAGGCCATAAGGTGTGCATGCGAGCAAGTGTTATGTGGTAATTTTTCTTGATCAGACATCTGCATTTGGTCAGTGTGGCATTAGGCGAGGATCAAACGACAAACAACGTACACAAAGTGACATGTTTCAAAGAGATATCACATACTCCACACTGAACAGTGAACACAATGAGGAGACTTGCTATGAAATATTCACTCAAGGAACCAACAAACATGTACATCCAATAACCATAACCAAACTAGGAAAAGTCCGATTTTCAATCAAGTTTTGTTGATGCTTCACCGTAGATTAGCTATTAATGCAACACAATCTGATTGGCAGGAATAGGAGAACATGAAAAATGAACCAAACAACTCCCACATACCTTATGAAAACGAAATCCTTTATCCATGAGAAACGAGCGACGCAAGCCTCCCGCACAACAATGATGCAATGGAGCCCCTTGCCACAAGAAATGAACGAGATGAAAGAAAAAAAACAAACTATTGAATCATCTTTAGCCTCAGATGGAGTTGTCGGTACCTAGTGTACTACAATCAGGCGACTAGGCATGGGCAAGGTAGGGTGAATTTCCATGTACGCCACTTGCCCACCAGACTCTACTATGAACAAGAACTAACCTGCCCAAATGCAAAGGGATTCTGGTGGTGTAGGGTTCGTATGTGCCAACTAGCTACTCCGATCTTCTCAAATTCGGTCCCACCTACTTAAGCTCCTCCTCCCGGTTATCAAGGATGAAGTTCTAGATTGATTCTCTCGAGTCTTTAACCAATCTTAATCCTTTGGTGACTGGCGCGCACTTGTAGGTTAAAGATTATTGAATGGGCTCATAGAAGTATGCTACAATGCCCGTGAAGTTTTCAGGCATAGTCGGTCAAGATCCTAGTAATTCTAAATCCAATTGGTTACATGTTGACATCTTCCGGATTTGCTTCATTCATTTGAGGTATATTCTGTAGATTCCTCTAAATGATTGGTAAATTTCTTGAAGTCTTGAACTTCAACTGGTTATTTCTTGAATTCGAACGGTTCATATGCAACTAACCGCCAGTTCTTTTCGGACATAGGTACACTAGCCGGTGTCCATGGCCCTCGACATTCTAGCGGACCATCAAAATGTGGTTGGATGTGGCTTATGCTTAACTACATGGCAAACACCTCCGACCCACTATTATCTAGAATGTAGTGGGCAAGTTGCTTACATGGAAAGGGTTAGTTTCCATGTGAGCCACTCGCCCACCAGAGTGTACTTAAAACGTAGATTCACTTAATGAAATCTACATTTTCATTAGAATATGGTGGGCGAGTGGCCTACATGGAAGCCATCCCAAACTCACCCTTGGTGAACAATGAGTTCAAAAAATCTCCAAAAACATTTGGGGGCTGCCCCAGCCCGTATTTGCCTCCCCCTACAAGCTCATAGTTCATGAGGATACTTTAACGTCCACCGCAAGAAATGGGGACATTGTGTTAAGTGCTGAGGAGAAAGCAGTTCCCTACGTTGATTGTCGGCTTTAGTCGGGGAGTGCAGACAGAGAAATTGTCCATGGGACAGGAAGTTGCCATTCGAAACTACATTTCTGGAGGTATGGGTACTGTAGTAACTTAGTGAGGGGCATGTGAGGAGAAGATGAGATCGGACGGTTTTTTTAGGAAAATCGAGGTTCATGGGCATCTCAGGGCCGGTTTATACTATGGACCATGAAGTCGGACCATGTAAGAGGGCCTTTTTCAATGGTCCGAGTTTATGATCCAACTTCCATGCTCCGACTTCTCAAAAGATCAATTTTGAAAGCTTTGGGCCCCTCACTAGGTGTAAACCGAATGTAGATCAAGAAGAATGACATGCACCAAAAAGTGAATGTGCTGATTTTTTTTAATATATGTCCAAAAACGTTATTCTTTAAAAAAATTCAAGTTTGCTCATTCTCTTGTCTTGTCTTCAGCTTTACTTGTCTTCACTTCTTGTTAAATGTGTCGAAGATGTGGCTTGCAAATCTTCTCACAACAATTTTACAAAAGAAGAATAAGCGATTGAATTTGTATATGTTGAATCAATGTAATTTGCATGTGACATGTACCTTGTGTTGTACATTGAGCATTATTTGCAACCCGCTTCATCATGTGTACTCAAATTCTTGAGTTCTTGATGTCCCACCTTGTTTGATGAAACATGTGGGAGCAGGTTTAAGGGGCAGGGCAAGGAAGAAATGGTATATCTCATGGGCTATGATATGATCTAGGTACATAGAGGGCAGACTTGCTCCTCAAGATTCATTACATTATATAGATGCTAAAAAGTGTGCCTTGTGAGCCTTACCTAGTGGGAAGAGTTGTATAGAAAGCCCTCAAAAGAAAATTCATTAAAAGAGTATTATAATGTCATTTCTTTGCCATGGCCCCTTGTCTCTTTTCCTACCATACCACCTCTCTTGCCTCTCTCACCGCAAAACCCGTTGGACCATGTCAATATATTAATTAGGCTTTAAAATATGTTCTCACTAAGAAAATAATTCCAGTATGCAACGAAGGGACCATTTGAGAGATCACAATGTTTGGCTGGTAAGGTAGAAATACCATAAGCAGTTAACCACCCTCTAGCCGTGCATTAGACCGCCGTCATAATGATGAAGTGCCATTTCTGAAACGGATCATGGCTTGGCGACAACTTCAATACGTGCACACTTAGTGTAGCCAATGAGAGGCAAGTGTTAATGTACTCATGAGGTAACCGATTTAGACGATGTTATGTATGGAAATGCGGAGTACCGTGTTCGCTGTAGGGAAAATCTAGTAAACGAGTAGGGGGTTGAACAAACTTTCCACTTTGAAAAATTGTGGAATTTTTCGTACAAGGCAGAAAAATATGAAACAACTTGCATTGTTCACGAATCCTTCTCGTCTATCTTGGAAAATTATCTCATGATTGTCAGACCAGATCTTCAATGCGAATCACCTTATTTTCACAGGTTATGGTATTTCTCCCTTATTTGCATACTTACAACATGTGCCTCCTGCCAGTGTAAAATTGAAAGCCTTCCAGATTATACATGGCATGACTTTAATAAGGAAATGGCCGGAGACAGAAGAAGCTGAGAAGAAAACGTTGGTTTCCCTGTTGGCCCTGACTTAACTTAGGTTCAGTCGGGGAGTGCCGTGCAGACAGAGACAGTGTCCATGGTACGCTAAGTTGCGATTATTAATTGATTTCATGAGGGTATGAGGATGCGGCAAGTGAGATAAAGATGAGGTCGGACTTCTGGGGATTTGAGGTTCTTGGTTATCTCAAAGCCTTGTTCACGGGTCCCAACTCCCGAGTCACTTGAGGTCGATCCGTGCAACCTCAGCAAGGAAGTTGGGGCTCTTCACATCACACGGGTTCCAATTTCTAATAAGTCTCAAGTATGATGTGGATGCTTACATGGCATCATTGTTGGGAGGTGAGACTCAAGACTTGTGTTGAGAGTTGGGTTAGTAGAGAAGGGGTGTATGTTTCAGTGTAATTCTAAGAATGGACACCAAAAAAATACTTGTTTTAAAGAGTTTAAGTTATGTGCTCAACATTTGTAATGATTCTATGTCCAGTAGTCAACACAATTGAGAAAGATTATGAATTGAGAAAGAGAATCTTCATATTCGTAATGACTCGTACATTCATGCCATTATAAGCATATGAGTCGGGGGCAATTATCATGTGTCTTTAGAAAGTTTGTAAAAGAATCTACCATGGTGGTAGATTTGCATAATTCTTTCATCAGCACCATATGGTTGCTTAGGACTCGAATGATGATAATGTATGATAAGCTACAAACATTAAACAAACATGGCCATGTACACCATTTGGATTTGCTAATCATCTTGCACTAATTACATATTCGCATATCCTACAAGAAGTGGGTGCAGAGATAAAAGTGTCCAATTAAGGCTCACGTTCTTGACATTTGTGGATGCACAAAACCGCAACCTCGCAAATCCAAGTAGTATCTATAAGGTAGCAAAGAGCATAAAACATTCAAATAAATAAGGCCCATCTAAGGTAGAGAAGTCTTAAGTGGTTACATTTCTTGAAGAGCCCCTGTCTCCTAGGATATGGAACACCCAATTAGTATGAGATGGTTAGCAAATCCAAAGCGATGTTGCTTGGGGGGGTCGTTGGCGGAAATCGTAGCAACAATGTGTGATAAAAAATAAGGTCTCATATGTTCATCATAGATAAATTTTGCAAAAAACGTACATATAATATAGGGGGTTTTAAAATAATGAAACATGTTTAAAATACCATCACACAATTTGGACTTTTTTATCTAGTCAATATATTTAAAATTACATGGATTCAACTACTAGAGGTAGCGGGTCTAGGGTAGGGTTTGTGCTAGTGGATGAAAAGAGGAAAACAAAAATGAACAATAGTTGGGCTCTGATTAAGAAAAAAAAAAGGTATAGTTAAAAAAAGATGATTACTTGGGGTATAAAGAAAAAAAATGCAGTATAAGTAAAACATTATATTTTTTAAACAATTTTCCCAAAATTATAATTACTGATAGGTTGTATTAAAATACAAGCATTTACCTTTATTTTGAAAAATATCATACCTTATAATCTTTTCTGCAATGTACATAGCCCCCCGATAAATAGGTCTTGAGTGCACGTGTATGCAAAATATAAGAGGGAGTGAACCCCCTGAGCGATGTTGTAGGCACTTTCTTGATAATTTTTGGAGCTCATATGAACATTTTATTCAACACCAAAGATAAGATTCTCGTGCTCATTACCCCAAATATGTTGATCATCAAGTCTAGAATGGTTATCATTTTTTGAGCACATAAACCAATGTTGTTAAAACGAGTCCTTTTGGTATATGCTCTTCAAGCTACACCAAACCACATACCACTCAAATAGAGTAGAGGCACCCATAACCAATCACTTAAAAGACTATGTGCAAGATCTAGAGAAGTATAAGGTGGTCCAAATATTTCACGTGTAGGAAGATAGCAATCAAGAGGGCTGCAAAATTTTCAGTTTCTGGTAATTTTTCTTGATCAACATCTACATTTGGTTGGTGTGGGGTTTGGCAAGGATCAAACAACAACCAACGTACACATACATGTTTCAAAGAGATAGGACTACATCTTCGTATTTTATCAACTACTCCACATTGAACAATGAACACAATGAGGAGACTTGCTATGAAATATTCACTCAAGGAATCAACAAACATGTACTTCCAATAACCATAACTAAAATAGGGCAAGTCCGATTTTCAATCGAGATTTGTTGATGCTTCACCGTAGATTAACTAGTGCAACACAATCTGATTGGTAGAAACATGAGGACATGAAAAATGAACCAAACAATGCCCGCATACCTTATGTAAATCTGGAAATCTCCAAAATAATCTGGAGGCTGCCCCAGCCCGTATCTGCCTCCCCTACAAGCTCATAGTTCATAGGGGGTACTTTAATGTCCGCCGCAAGAAATGGGGACACTGTGTTAAGTGCTGAGGAGAAAGCAGTTCCCTAGTTGATTGTGGGCTTCAGTCGGGAAGTGCAGACAGAGAAATTCTCCATGGGACAGGAAGTGGCCATTCTAAACTACATTTCTGGAGGTAGGGTACTGTTGGAGCTCAGTGAGGTTTTGGGCATGTGAGGAGAAGATGAGATTGGACGTTTTTTGGGAAAATCGAGGTATTGAAAGCCATCCAGATTATACATGGCATGCCTTTAATAAGGAAATGGCCGGAGACAGAAGAAGCTGAGAAGAAAACGTTGGTTTCCCTGTTGGCCCTACCTTAACTTAGGTTTAGTGGGGGAGTGCTGTGCAGACAGAGACAGTGTCCATGGTACGCTAAGTTGCGATTATTAATTGATTTCATGAGGGTATGAGGATGCGGCAAGTGAGATAAAGATGAGGTCGGACTTCTGGGGATTTGAGGTTCTTGGTTATCTCAAAGCCTTGTTCACAGGTCCCAAGTCCTAAGTCCCGAGTCACCTGAGTCTTGAGGTCGATTTGTGCAACCTCCGTTATGGAGAGCATGGAAGTTGAGGCTTTTCACATCACACGGGTCCCAAGTCCCAAGTTTCAAGTATGACATGGATGCTTACATGGCAACATTTTTGGGACGTGAGGTTCAAGACTTGTGTTGAGAGTTGGGTTAGTAGAGATGGGGTGTATGTTTCAGTGTAAAGCTAAGAATGGACACCAAAAAAACACTTGGTTTAAAGAATTTAAGTTATGTGCTCAAAATTTGTAATCATTCTATGTCCAATACTCAATAGAAGTTGAGAAAGATTTTGAATTGAGAAAGAGAATCTTCATATTCGTAATGAATCATATATTCATGTCATTATAAGCATATGAGTCGGGGGCAATTATCATGCGTCTTTAGAAAGTTTGTAAAACAATCTACCATGGTGGTAGATTTGCATGATGCTTTCACCAACACAAGATGGTTGCTTAGGACTCGTATGATGATAATGTATGATTAGCTACAAACATTATGAAGAACGTGACCATGTACACCATTTGGATTTGCTAATCATTTTGCACTAATTACATATTTGCATATCCTACAAGAAGTGGGTGTAGAGCTAAAAGTGTCTAGTTAAGGCCCACTTACTTGACATTTGCGGACGCACAAAAATTCAACCTCGCAAATCCAAGTAGTATCTATAAGGTAACAAAGAACATAAAGCAACAAAACAAACAAGGCCCATCTAAGGTAGAGAAGTCTTAAGTGGTTACTTTTTCCCAAAGAGCCCCCGTCTCCTACGATATGGAACACGCAATTAGTACAAGATGGTTAGCAAATCCAAATTGATGCTATAGATACTTTCTTGACAAATTTTGGAGCTCATATGAACATCTTATTCATTATCAAAGTGAAGATTCTCATGCTCATTAAACAATCATACGGGTCCCCCCCAAATAAGTTGATCATCAAGTCTAGAATGGTTATCATTTTTGAGCACATAGTCCAATGTTTTTAAAACGTGTCCTTTTGGTATATGCTCTTGGAGCTACACCAAATTACATACCACTCAAATAGAGTAGAGGCCCCCATAACCAATCACTTAAGAGACTCTGTGCAAGATCAAGAGAAGTATAAGGTACGTTGGTCCAAATTTTTCATGTGTAGGAAAATAGCAATCAAGAGGATTGCAAAATTTTCAATAATTTTATTCCTTATATTGAAATTATTGTGAATTCTTGAAGCCAAAAATTGGCCCAAACATATTACCAATGCCTAGAGTATACCATGATAACTGCTCATTCGTCCTCACTTTAGCACTCAAAATCATAATATATGTTGTGGCGTTATTAATTCCGACCTGATTGAAATCCACTCCTAGCTTGATCGAAACTCTATCCCAACCTAATCAATATTCTGGTACACTATAGATTGTTGATTGAGAATAGGCCCCTCTACTATATAGGTATTCTAAAAAGAAAAGCAATCAAACACAGATTGTCTACCTTACCATGCATGAGTTTCTCATCTGCATCGTCACTCACTCGGAATTTTTGTTTTATTTTCTGGGCGATTGTAATTGTTTTTGGTTTAAATAGGAATGGCTCTGCAAATCATCTCCTTTTTGCCTAACCTACAATTCTACACACCAAGTAATATTTCCCACCACCATGTCTCATCAGTGCCATGTCTTGCCTTGACACAACAATACCGGCACAGAATTGCAGAATGTAGGAAGGGAAGCTGTGGGAGTCTTCTTCTTCCTCTAGTGCCAAAGAGGAATTGAGGAATAATTCCAGAGTTGGATATTCTGTTGAGTGGAGACATGGAGGAGGAATTAGAGCAATGAAGGACGGTGGTCAAAATGGAGGTCAGAATTCCAGCTCTTCAATTTTTGGAGATGTGGTGCTCGATTGTGGTGATGGCGAGGAGGGGGAGGAGGAGGAAAAGGAGGTTGCATGGGGCATCGATATACAGGACGAAGATGTCCAAATGCTGGCCAATTTCAAAAGCTTTTTAGTGTCAGTTGGAACTGAATATGAATCTTGTAGCTGAAGTTTCTCCTTCAGAGCAGAATGTAAATGTGTCAGTCTGTGGTATTCAATTCCATAGCTGCCAATTTTCTCATTTGGGTCAGCAATTGTGTTGAACATTTGCGACATGGCCGATTCAATCAGGGTTCAAGTGCTTCAAGAAATGCCAATGAGCTGCATTCTCCTTGTTCTTGTTGGCTGGGTCGGACCAATCTGTTAGATTTGAAGTCTTTTTTGCATAGGTCCTAATTTGCTCATTTTGGTCACCAAATTGTGTACAACATTGCGACATGGCGGCTTCAATCAGGGTTGTATGTGCTCAAAGAAATACTGATGAGCTGCATCGTTGTTGGGTTTGTCCAATCTGTTGGAATTGGGGTAGTTTCCATAGCTGCTAACATATTTTTTCTTCTCATTTGTGTTTTCTCATATTGGTCAGCAAATTGTTGAGAACTTTGCGACAGGGCGGCTTCCCATCAGGGTTTATAGAACTACGGATGAGCTGAATTCTTGTTCTTGTGGGGTTTTGTCCATAGCTGCTAATTTTCTCATTTTGGTCAGCAAATTGTGTTGAACATTGCGACGGGGGACTTTCATCAGGGTTTAAACACTGATGAGCTCCAATTTTTTTGTTCTCCTTCCGTTTGTCCAGCCTGCTATAGTTTTAGGTTTTCTCCATAGCTCCCAATTATCTCATTAGGTCAGAGAATTGTCCAGAACATTGCAACATGGTAGCTTCCATCATCGTTCAAGCGCTCACAGAAATACAAATGAGCTCCATTATTTCTTCTTCTTGGTCGGTTCATCCAACCTGCTAAACTGATTTGTAAGGTTTTCTTTTTCCAACTTATAATTACGACTGGCTCATCAAATTCCATCAGATACAACTTTGTGCAGGTGTTGGAAGTGGGAAGAAAAGGCAGACTACCCGCTTGCAGGCACAAAAAATCTTCTTCTGGATAAGCCGGGGAACATTCAGAGCGTGTACCAGCCATAAAAAGCGATCACAAACTCATACTACGATCTGTTTGCGTGTCTTCGTCCCCTCCTCCCCTCCTCCCAGATGGTCCGATTGGAATCCTAGGTCTCGGAGCGGGCACCGCTGCAAGAATCATTCACCATTTTTGGCCACAAATTGATTTGCACGGTAGGGAACTCGACCCTGCCGGTGTAATGGTTGCCAGGCAGTTCTTCAACCTTTCTGAGCATGAAGAAGGTGGGATATCTCTGTAGAGGAAAAGGGTATCCGCTTTTGGTGCCATAAATCGTGAATGCAATGAGGATGATGATGATGATGCCGCCAATTCTGAGGAGAACGGTAGCTTGAATTCAGGTACAGTACAAACAAGTCACTTAATCTTTTGCAACATTTATGTTTCCCAGATGTAGCTATTGGAAATCGTTTCTCACCTCCTGAAGCTTGATCACGAAATTGCATGTACGGTTGTACTCTGTACGTCATGAAGTGCTCACATCTCAACATACAATTCCGCCAGTTTGATCACTTCAAAATCATACGTTTGAGTTATCCTTCAACTCTGAATGGGACTTTTCTTTGTTTTGCAGTTGGTCCCCTCTTATTTTCTTTATGCTTGTTTTGCATGCAGAATCAATGGTTTCTTGCCACTTGTGGTGCATGCTTGGAAGGTAGTGTTTGAACTTGATGAAGAGCAGCCTGTTTCAGTTGATTGAAGTCCTAGCCAAATATGGGTTTCACCGTCAATGAACCAATGTAGAATGTACTTCATTCAAATCTCCACACTACCTCCGGGCATGCACTGAAAACTTAGCAGACATGGAAGGTGTTGTAATGCAAATCAACCAACTTCCCACCAAAAAGTCATGTTGAGTTAGAGGATAACTCTGCTATGCTCGCAACTTCCACCAATCTATAGTAATTTCACTACCACCATATGTGGTTTTCGTCACAGCCAAAATAGCTAGAATTTGTGTTGCGTACGACAAATGTATCTCATAGTTGCAATAGACATGTTGCAACTGGCAAGACCGACGAGGGACGACATACACCCTAAACCCTAAACCCTTTGGATGGATGAATCTAGATGTGGAGAGGAAGGCTCCTAAGTGAGGAGCCTCCTCCTTGGCTTGGCATTCTTACTGAGTCAAATATTGTGAGTGAGTGTATGGAGAGAGTTTGTATGAGGTGAAGATTGCATGTTTTTGCAATAAATCTTGAGTTCTTCTTCCCCTACTTACACTCTTGGATTCTCCAGTGTTGGAGTGAGAGATGGCTTGATTCATTGTGTGCATTTGAAGAGAGATTTAGAGCTCTTGCAAGGGTTTGATTCTCTTCCTTCTCACTTGGCAAGAATGCTTTATCTTTGATGTTTTTTTTTTCATTCTTGAGATGTGACGCACAAAAGAGGGTGTGAAGATAAGGAGTGACGAAGTTGTGAAGTTCCGGAGCGAGAACACCGCGAATTTGCGAAGCAACATGAAGAATGTTTGCTTGTGAATGTCACTTCAAGGTGAATTGTGGTGATAAGGTGTTGCATTTTTCACGGAATTTCATGTTATTTTGCTCACATTCAAGCTTGAATTTATGACATTAAGTTTGGAAGCGGATTTGTGATTCTAAGTGCAAGAATTTGTAAATCAAACACAAATTTTTTTATCATATAAATAAAATAAAATAAAAAAACAAAAAAAGAAGAGGGAGCGGCCAACCTCCCCCTCTGCTGGCCTCTGCCCCTGTCTGGCAGACTGCAGGCAGCCGGCTGCCAGAAGCCAGGGGTGAGGATGGGGAGATTTTTGGGCATAAGAGGTTGAGACCTTAGTGTTTGCAAGTCCAACCGGTTACATATTAGTATTTTCTTCTAATTACCCAATTCCGACACGGGGAGGTAGTGACAATAAATAATAATACTCGGCTTTTTAGAAGTTCGGTAATTGAAATGAGTACAATCTAAATTCCTTTAACAAGGGTTCATTGGAGGGTGTGCATACGAACCAAGCTCCAGTATCCGTCATAATTCCAACTCCAATAGCGTGAATTTAAGTTGTTGTAGTTAATAAGTGCGGAGTAGGATCATGGTCGAGATAGTGCGAGTGTAACAATCGGAACCGGAGTAATGATTAATATGGACGGTTAGTGGGATGATTTGTTTGGTTAATTCCGTTAATGACAAGACCTCAGCCTAATAACTAGTCACACAAAGAATCTTCTTTGTGGTTAATTTCTTAGAAGATATTCTTGGTGGCGGTGGCCTCCCTTCGGACATTAAATTTGTTGAGAGATTGTGGCGCACGGGATTGCCGAGGGATTGCCACGGGGAGTGGTGTGGCATGTGGAATCACCGTTCGACCTATATTGAGGTCGAATTGTGTTTATGAACACAGGTTCCACATGTTTCCTTAAGCATTGAATTTTGGGTTGTAATGGAAGGATATGATATGTGCATTCCCTTTTTCCAAAGCAACAGGGGCTCTTCATTTTGACCACCAACCGCAGGGGGGTGCCGGTTGGTCGCGGTCGCTTTTTATTTCCGCTTGAGTATTGTTTGGGGAAGAGGATCCAGTGTTGTTATTGCATTGTTCCTTGTATTTTGTTGTGGTACCTTCCCTTGTAACGGGCTGTAGTGCTGGAGTGTTCTAGCACTGCCTCATTTTGTGTAGTCTTAGATTGTGATAGGGTACTGTGGAGGTGAGGTCGGATTAATGACTGACGAGACATTTGTTTGTGCGCCAAGTGGGCGGTACTTGTATTCCCTTATGGTGAAGCTGGATTGATGACCAGCAGACCATAAGTTTGGTGGTTTTGCAGGTGCATGTTGTCTTTCATCGTTTGACCCTTTACCTTGATACCACATTAATTTAGGTTGTTGGCTCCAGTGACCGAACCCATTGCGGGTTTATGATTACAATTCGGAGCCAACATTATTGTTTTTCGTCTCCGGCATCATCGGAAGATCGATCTTCGGACCTCTTGGACGTTGAACCAGTGGTAGCATCCGACGAGGTTTTTTAGCCTACTTCGGCGTGGGGGGCTGTCATTCGGTCTCACGTCCTTTAGGTGGGATCCTTTGACGAGATAGAGGAGGAGACTCGAGGCGGCATAAGAAACCGACTTTAATTTCCAATCGAGCGGGAACCATTTTCCTGTAAGATTGGAAAATTCGGTTCAAAACATGGATGAGGGAGAAACGTCAACGCAATACCAATTTTAGTGACCGGTATGCGTTCGAGCTAATGTCCTAACATTTGGAGCACGAGGCTCTCCAAACTTATGAGCAGTGGACGGAGGCTCATTAGATGGAGCTGTGTCAAGTGGAGCGGTACTGGGAGACTCGGGTTGAGTTGGTATCCGCATTGAAGGAAGGCGCCGCTTCCAGTTTCATGGCTGTCCCTAATGTTAAGTTGGAGGTGCCGGAGGAAGTATATGTGGTGGATGAGGAGGGAGCTTCTCATGGTGAACCCAAGGATAAGGATTCTGCTCCCGCTGCAGCAAGTACGTCGAGCCCCATTCTTCTACTCTCCCGTTATGCCCAGGCTCCCCAGGCGGCTTTAGCCCCTTTGGGGGCTCCGCCAGTTTTTGAGCCGTTGCGGGCATTTGAGCTGCATCTACAGGAGGAGTACGGAGGCTTCCGTCGGGACCAGATGCAACGGATACAAGATTTTAGACGGGAGAAGGACGATACACCTCGTATCGAGACAATAACATTGGTTTCTACCGCCTATCATTTCCCATATTAAATACTACCGACCTTGCTTCCAAGTTTAACGTCCTTAATGTGGTTAACTACATGCGCTTCATCAAAACATGGCCAAGTACTTGACAATCATGAACTCAACATACACCCACTCACAAAAAGGCAATCCTACAACATCCTCATTATTGAATTCAAAATTGGTAACCACACCTAAAACCTTCACAACATTTGGTCACCCTTGACATTGTTCAATCCATAGGTAAATACGTTCTTCATATTCTTATCTGAACTTCCTATTTTTAGTCCTAACCACACCTCTAATAGTGGATATTCTTCGCTAATATCTTCTCCTTTATCCTGATTTGATCCTTTTTTTGGATACTAACCCTTATCCTTGCTTATTGACTTCTACTTTCCTAGTTAATTCCAAAAAGGTGACTCCTATCTACCATTAAAATAGAGCACTCATGGGCTCTTGAGATTTGCTCTCTAAATTGTGGCTAAATTATTATGCTCTTGTCTTTGTTTGTTTGATGAAATCCTCAAGTCACATGCTATGTAAGGAAAAAAAATTCAATGACTTTCTCATTGGAAAGAGAAAGTGGATTTTACATGTAATGAAGGCTTGTATAATTCATGATTTATATTTTTCATATGTAGTGAAGGCATTTATCACATCAAATTGCAAAGCTTATTATAAATTTATGATCCCCTTTTCTAGCATGCCATTAGTAAGTATAATTTGCTTTTCCTCTATAAACTTCTTGTATATAGGAGGTTGAATTTCATAATGACCCACGCACGTCATCTAAGTTTCCAATGAAGAATTCACCCCCTATGTACAAACATCACAAAATTAGAATCACACCAATCTAAATAACATGTAAGTAATACAAACCAAAGGCCACAAGCCTCAATGGCCAAAGCCACTAGCTCCCTATTAATGCACTTGGAGCACCAATTAGTAAAGGAAATCTTGTTCACATCATGTCACTCCACTTCATAACTAGTCAATTGCATCCACATGCAAGATTTCATTTGTAGGGGGCCATGATGATCATCCAACACATTTCTCAATTCTTTTGCACATAACTCCACGGGCACTTTTCATTAAAGCGTTTGAGGTACATGCCATGCCACTTGCTAAACTTTGGCATTGTGAAGAGTGTGTTTCTATGTGATGCGTCCATATTCCAAACGAAGTTGCCACACATATAGCTCCAATTGGTGAACGCACCTTGTGCATGGTTGAACACCATATCATTACGTGCAACCCAATTTTTCCATTAGCATACACCTCGTAGTAGGTGCCAAATTTTGCTAAATGTACAAAGGCATGGAGGCAACTCATCTCCGAAAATACATTTAGGTGGCAAGTCAAACGTGGTTATGGACCATGTGTGTGGATTTTGCTGACCAATTTGCATAGCAAGTTTATCATGAAGGTCCACACACTATGCTTGCTCACATCGTCAAAACCTATGGAGTTCATCCTCTGACTATGTGCATACCAATGTTGGACAATTACATAGGTGAATGCATGGAATCAAAGAACCTACCCCATGGGTATGAAAATTGTAACACCAATCAAATATTGATACTTGATAGGGTATGTCAAGGTGAGAGGCTCTTTGTATACCCAAATAATTATTTGGGTCAACACCATTCTAAACCATATTGATACCAAGGTGATTTTGCCAGGAAAGTGAAATACTATCAAGTTGATCTTTCCACTTCTCTTCAGCTGGTTTACTCAAAACCAGTGAATTGTTAAGAAATTATCACTCACGTTTGGAAGTATATTACAGGATGTATGTTTTTTCACTTCCCTCCCAACCCTACTGAGCCAGATTGAATTTAAGGGATTGTATCTTGCAATAGAAGTACAATGGACTATCAACTACCCTTGAGAATGAACTCCCAGCCTTCAATATTGAACCGTTGTCCAGTGACTGCCTAGTTTAGCTTGGGGTTCAGAAAAAAGGGTACTTTGAATGAGTGTTTTTCAGATAATCTCTTGGATCCTCGGTCTTCAGTCAGACTCTTGGTAATCATACACAAGTTAACCAACAAGGTCGAAAATGACAGGTACTCCCAACTACACCTACAATTTTGACCATTGCATCGAATCCGGAATTGTCCCATCCAGTTAGCAATTGTGAATCACACAAAGTTGAGATGCAGAAGTTAAGATTTTAAGAGTAAAAGGAGGTCAAAATAAAGCTTTCTTTCGCTTTAAATGACCATGTAGCCCCCCCCCCCCCAATTGTGTTATTCATTAAACCTAGAATGGTGTCCAATATTTCGTGCACATATGGTTGTAATACATGTCTTTTTGATGTCCATTCTTGATGACAAGCCTCACAATGCACCACTCAAATGTAGGTGTCCAAATAGGAAGAGTGGCAACAGAAGGGCCACGTACCTCATATGGTAGCAGAATCCAGCAAGTGTCAGCTGTCAATGAAAGACCCTTCTTTATGAGTACCCAAAATATAAAGCGTGTCATTTGAACACTTGATGACAACATTTGATGACCTACATAACACTAGCAACGAGAAAATGTACACCTGGTCAGAGCTGGTTACCAGCATCTACTGACAACTCTTATGTCCCTTCCAATCAGCTAAACAGGTACTTAGGAAAGTAACTCAAACTCAAAACTCTTCTCTATACATGTCCCTATGATTGTGCTAAAGTTCAGGGGGAAAACCATCATCTACAATAACCAGGGCTTTTGGCAATCTTTAGCACAATTCCACCAGCATTTTACAAACTTTATGACTCCAGTCTCAGTTGGATCTACAATGTCCCTTTCGCGTCTCTGCAGCACTCCTAGAAACTCCTCCATGCTTAATGTACCGTCTCTGTTGGTGTCAAAAATGTGGAATATTATATCAACCACTGAATTAGAAATTGGGGCATGGCAAATCTGCAAGACATTCAGAAGCACTAATCAGCAGCAGACAAGAAACTCCCAACTTAAATCGCTCAAAATAAGTTAAAAGGTGTTGTTAAAACCAGAATCAAAGGCACAATATCTCCACGATGTTCTAAAGAGAAGTAGCTACTACATTAGCAGATGCTGACTTTGCTCAAATTATCAAATGTAAATGGTTAGCTTGCTACTATAAAGGCAAGAATTCTACATCCAAATTCTTGGCACTTTGATACAAACAACTAACCCTTGAAGGACCAAGGGGATCAATGTCCAATCTAGACACACAATTCCTATGAGCCTCACCATGTCTTCATATTAGAATTTATGAGTTTGCAACTTTATCAAGTACATTATCTTAAGTCAATGAGAGAATTAAAATATACTCATATGTGGCATTGATGATCAAATATGTTGAGTATGTAAATGCATCCAACAGCACCCAGGTTGTGTATTTGACAGATTTGAAAAGCACACTAGAAGAATGAGTTGATTTTACACAGGGACAATTTTGACACAATTAGCTTTACATTGTGCATGGAGAGACCCAGAACCTGGACCTCTTGGAAGCTTAGGGATAAGAGACACATGCCCCTGTACAAGGATATTATGACTTACCAATCAAATGCTTGCATGAAGTAAAGTCACTCAAGCTAAACTTAGACTATGGCATTTGTTACACTTTCAGCTCTCATATTGGCTAGAAACATATACGTAATGGAGATTTGATAATCAACTCAAGGAATCTGAAGTAACGGACCTTGTCAGCAGCACGCTGGACATCCTCCTTGGACAACTTCCCCTGAATCTTCCCAAAGCTGGAGATGGCCAATGCCATGATTGGAAGTTTCTTTCGCAACTCTGCAAATTGGCAGAATTCCTGCATTGTGCAGAATATGAAACCCAACTCAGGCACTCTCCAATACTGCTGTATGTCACTATCACAAATATCAATGGGTATATTGACATCTGTGACAGTTCTCATGTTGTTTTTTCCATCCCATAGTCTGCTTTTCCAACCTCAATACAAGTAAAAGCAAGCTAGAACTGTGCTCCTTGAAGTTCCTGAGTCCTTAGAAAGTCACACAAGACAATACTTTCCAACCAACAGAAAAGTGGCGTCAACTAGCACAACAAAATACATGACTGACCAAGCAGTAGCATACACCAGGACATTGAAGGTGAAAAACAACAAAATATAAACTCTTAACTAGAGTCAAATGACCTTGAGTCCTTACGTCTAGACTTATGCGCATGGAGGCAAAGTGAGGATCTGTTGTAAGGTCCTGAACTCGGTCCAAGTAATGATGAAACATTGACAGATCTGCAGAAGCTGCCATTGACAGACCAAGATCTGCAGCTGAGATAGTCCCCCGATTCTCAAAATCATAGTGTGAAAATTCAAGTCGGAGAATCTGTCAGATAACAAGAGGAGTGATGTCAGTCATTTGGTCCCCAACAAGTATCAAAATGATATTCTATTTGGTCTATGATATGAAATGAATAATTCACACAACCAATTAAAAAAAGGAAGTGAAAATTCTGAAAAACTTCAAAAAGTGGCGTCAAAAAGTCATATGTGGCAACGGAGATCAGATATATGTGGTATGTATTTGATTCTAGGTCACTGTAACGAGCTCAAATCTCCTTGTAATTCAATTTACACATATGTATGCTCCAATCAAAATAAAAATATCCAATTTTAGATAGGGTGACATCCTGACCCTTTGACCATCAATAAATCATTTTAAACCCCTCCATATGACAACTCTGTACGTCTTTCAGAACATTAAGGGTTGAAGCCATCAGAATGATCATATCTAAAAATCAGCAGCCCTCAATACCTAGTTCAAAAGATAAAACTGACCTGTGATCCCTAGTTCTTAATTGCTCTCCAAATGAAGGGACATGCAAACACTTACAAACTAACATAATTCAAATCTCTGGTGATATGTGGTGATTAGGTGACCTAGTTAATGATTACTTGAGTGCCAAAGCAGGACAAACAGTCACCTCTTTGTGAAGATCCCTCAAAAACTTCTCAAACTGTTCAAGTGGAAGTTGACGCTTTCCATCCTTCCCAAAAAACAACTCAACCAGGCCAGCATTTTCAATATCACCAGATACTGTCATGCCTGTGCGAAGACCATGAGTATGTGAAGAGCCATGTCGGGTCTGTGACCGCATCCATGTCATCACGTTCTTAAACTCCTCTCTTTCAATTACCCTGTGACACTAACTACAATCCATCAGTACCCACGTTCAAAGCAGTCACTGAAAGCCAAATAAGAAGTAAACATGTGTTGAAAAACAATATATGGTGAAGGCTAAATCAAGTAAAGACTATATCACAACACAACACAACACAGCACCCTTACAACAAAGAATGCTCTCCTGATGAGATTGTAGGAAAATTCAACAAAAATCAGCACTATGTTCATCCAATGCAAGTGCCTTCTCTGCATTTTCTCAATATCAACTTTCTCTGAATGAAGTTAGAAGAATAAAACTTACCCATTCCCATCCAGATCAAACATTCTGAATGTGGCATGAAAGCTCTTCTCGGGGATGCTCAGTAGTGTAACAAAGAATATGTACCTACATCAATTCAGGTATATAAGGATGCGCAAGTCTTTGCATTGTAAGTACATCAAAGTAATTAAAGTCAGGCTACACTACAATCTGGCCCACTCTAATCATGGCCTTACTCTGGAAATGAGATGAGTCCATCTCCATCTGTGTCAAACAGCATAAAGAACTTTGAGGGAGAACACCGTAACTCCCCAGGTGGCCTCTCTCCTCCAAGATAACCCTCCCTCACTATGTGTGACCCTGTCGGTGGGAACACTGGAACTACTGCTCTCATCAAATCAGCAGCTGTCATGAAAGTATGCCCATGCTCCTGTTTCACTGATGAGAAATATTCGAAGACCTGTAAACCCAACTCCATGTCATCATGTGCTTTTTGTACCAGTGGGTTCACACACAGCACAAACACAAAGATTTCTGGTGCCATGTTTTTGAGACTGTCAAAGATTGACCGAGAGACTATGCATTAAACAGGACAAGGAGGGAAGGGTACCTTCTCAGGAGGGCTACGTAGACGAAGTCGTCGTTCGTAATTAAAGAACACACGCCGCCTGTACGCTTCTGCAGCCATAACCACATCCTGCATGTTTGTCATCACTTTGTAGAGAACAGAAAACCAAAAGTGGTTCCTTGTAGTTCCTCACTTTGGTATGCAATCAAGAGGTGCTAAGGCGAATTTGACTCTTGATGGACCAAAATAGGTTGCTCTTCATTCAAATTCAAACACTATCGCCAAGCATGAACCACAAGTGGAAAGAAATTATTAATTATGTATGAAAAATAACCAATGATAAATCATAGGGTTCTAAATCCCAACAAATTTTCCCATTGAGTTCAAGGATAACTCTAATGTGACCACCAGCTTCTACTCAAATCAAGAAATCAGAAGCTGCTGACGAATGGCTAAAAAAACACCATCGTCCATGTGATCAACCTACATCGCACATGAACTCTTCTCTTGGTATTTTCATCTTGCATTTTTATGCTTGCAAGATGAATTCAAGTGTTAATTCAAATGTGGAGTTAGTGACATGAGATGCTGAAATTGGACTTTTCAGCAGTCCATGGTGATTTCCATTGACTTTCCTTACCAACCACTGTGATCAAGACTAGCAACCCCACAATTGGGCATGACTACATTCTAGGTTTACACAGTGTGATCACCAGCTTCTACTTCAATCAACAAATCAGAAGCTGCCAATGAATGGCCAAAATCAACACCATCGTTCATTTAATATAATATACATTTTCAAACTTTATAATGCCGAGGGCGCCTGGGCATTGACTCAGCCGCCGTTCCAAAGTTCCAAAACAGTCAGTTGTCGACAACCACATGTTGAGTGGATGGTGCAGGATAGCCCATGACATTAATTCATGCACAATCATTCATGTGATCTTATATACAATTTAAAACTTTAGAATGGCATGGGCACATGAGTGTCGATGCAGCCGCCATTCCAGAGTTCCAAAATGGTCAGTTGTCCACAAAAGCATGTTGAGCACACGGTGCAGGATGCCCAGGACACTAATTCATACACTGTCATAAACTGTCATACATGTAACCTTTTATACAATTTGGAACATTAAAATGGCAAGGTGCATGGGCATTGACACAACCGCCATTCCAAAGTTCCAAAACTGTCGCCTATTGACAACGGCATGTTAATTAGACAGTGCAGGATGGCCTGGGACATTAATCCAGGCACCGTCATTCATGTAGTCTTGTATACAATTCAGAAGTTTAGAATATCAAGGGCGCATGGACGTTGACACAGTCGCCATTCCGAAGTTACAAAACAGCCTGTTGCTGGATGGTGCAGATGGCCCGGGACATTACTTCATGTGCACAGGTGCAGCAGCAGCAAGGCCCAAACTAGTCACTCTACATCGTACATCATATCCTCTCTTGGTAAATTCATCTTGCAAGTCATCAGAATCGCTCAGACCCTAAACCCTAAACTCACCGCTGAGGAAGAAGGTCGGTTGCGAGAGCTTGGAAGCCGGTATCTTCCCCATGGGCGAAGGCGGCAAGGTCTGCTCTACAGCCTGGCAAGCTGCAGATTCGTCACCTCGATCCACCGCCAGAGCCACCGCTCCCGCGCCTGCACTTGCAAAAATCGCCGCAGCCCATCCTGTCCCCTGGCCACAGGAATCCCCCGCACCCAATCCCAATGAAGCTCCAGAAGCCCAGCGGGAATAGGCTTCCGCCACTACGCGGGGCCGTTCAGTCCAGGCAGCGGAGGCAACCGTGGATTCCAAGGAGGCGATGATGGCTTTGGTCGATGTCGCTCGAGTTGTAAGCGCATGTTGCCGGTAGAGCTCCCGAAGCAACGCCCACTTGCCAACTTTCATGTTGCTTCCGTCGATCGGGCCTCCCAATGGTTCAATTTCGTGCAACAACTTGAGCACACATCTCCAACTAAGATGAATTACTCTCCCATGCGATGAGTTTCAAGTTTGGAGAAGCATGTTTGCATTTCGGAATTGGCTCCGGGTTCGATGAGGGAGTGAGGTGCGATTCCGCTTCTCTCAGGAATTCGAGAGCAAGTGACCCGGGCAAGCTTCTTCCCAATAGTAGCATTCGAAAAGGGGCTGCCAGCTGTTTGAACTTTGACCTGGCTGGCATTTTGTAATCCCACCAGTTTCTTTATATCTGCCCTCTACCTTTATGTGGGCCTCCTCCTATCTTTGTAGAGGATCTCATTTAGATGTTCACTAAGAGCAAGCCCAGTGACTTCTTGCATCTGCATCCGGGAACGGAAAGTGGGCTCCATCCGAGATGCAGAAGCAGATGCATGTAAGTCGGCCAGTCATGCCTGCATACAAGCAAAAGTTGCTCCAATGCAAGGGAAGGGTAGGCACTACGAAGTCAGCAGCTGGCTTGTCTTATCTGACAAGTACCGCGTCTTATTGAAATAGCAGACTCCCTGCACAAGTCGACGTTATGCAGGGATGGCGTCAATTCCTGCTTAAATTTTCATCCGAAATTATCCTTAACATGGACTACTGGGCCTCTTACCTGGATCTGCATCTGCATCGCGGATGAAAAGTGCATATGCAGATGCGGATCTAGGGCCACTGGGCTTGCCCTAAGGTAGTGGGTCTTGGATGGGAATACCTTTTCCGACTATCCCACACATGTGATTAGTACACGATTGTTAGCAAATCCAAACCGAGGCTGTAGTCACTTTCCTCATAGTTTTCGGAGCTCATATGAAACATCAAAGTGAAGATTCTCATGTTCATTAAATGGGATCATATACGTCTTTTCCAATTATGTTGATTATTGAGTCTAAAATAGTTATCATATTTTGAGCATGTAGTCTAATGTTTTTGAAACACATGCCTTTTTTATATGCGTTCTTGAAGCTGCATCAAATCATATGCCACTCAAATATAAGTGTCCTTAATAAAATGTAACCTAATAAGGGAATCATATGTCCCTTAAGGGGAAGATTAGGGATCTCATTGTGAGATGAGGTTCTTCAACCCCTATTAACCTGTGAACATACTTTGAGAGTGCCTTAAGTCATTGTAATCCTTGAACTTAGAGATGAAACTTGAGTGGAAGATGGGGTTTAGAGTCCATAGCTACTCGGTGTATTTTGGAATCTAGATGCCAGGCACTAGGAGCATAGAAGTTAAGCAATCTCCTATTGGTTGTTGGTCCCCAATCAACCATGTGAACCACAACATTGAGGATGCGTCATTTGCATGTGATTCAAGTTTCCTATCACACTAAACATCTAATCTAGTGTTGCGTTGAAAATAACGTGCTATCAATGTGTTATTTTAAAAGGTGACCTCCATGACTAATCATGCAACACCAAGATATATAATGATATATGATTATACACACACACACACACACACACATACAATCCTAATGGCAACCACAATAGCAAAATATTACATTGCTTTCTTTTTGTGAGCTAGAAAATAATTAAAATATTATGAAGTGTCAACAAATTACTATGGGACAATCTAATTGCACATAGTGTTCACGATCTCAAATCTCGTTGGGATCCCCACTAACGTGTCATGTCCTCATTGGGCACAAACATGTTGATTACAAATTGTATCATGCAGTATCCTTGCAAATACATGATGGCCATCACTACATCCGATACCATACACATGTCACCCCTCTTACATATTGTAGCAAGGTTCTTGGTGCTACTACCTAGTCGCTCTTACACCTCCTTAGGGAGATCACAAGCTATATTCTTTTGTAAACCGTGTGTGGTCAGGGGTTGATTAAAGATGGGATATTTATCTAAATTACTTGAATAATTGGCACCCTATTAGTAGATAAAATGGTACTTTGAGATAATTTTCAAGACCCTACACATAAATACAATTCACACCATGAATAAATTTTATAGACACTATTTTGTTTGTGAATTGTATCATTTATCTTAATATTGGAATTTTGACATAAATTGACATTCATTCTTAACAAAACTGTTACAACAAAATAACATGAACAATATATGAAAATATAATTAGATGGTACATGGTTGCAACACTATCTTGAAACAATCTAGGATTATCTTGAAATTCTCAATGACCACCCCCATGCTTGCCAACATCTAAATGCAAGGACTTTTAATCAATTAAGGCAACTTCTCATCCAATCCAAAGTCATTCATTGAACCTCACATGATTTCTTTGTTCCTCCAAACATAGTAGACTCTACTTTATCAATGAAAATCATGTACTACCTATATTTTTCATACTACCTAATTTAGATATAATATTGTGTGGGTCATTTCATCCAAGCTAAAGTTATTCCAAAATATATATAAACACTTTCTCTCTTGAATTGAAAGTACCCTACACTTCCTTCTCACGTGGACCTTTAATAAAATTTCGATAGTGATCTCCCCGTGTACAACTTGGTAGGTAACACGACAACATGACGAGGACACCAAGTTTCTAGAGCTTGTAGCAGGACTCCTCGCATTAAATATGTCCTAGATGACCATCGTTGAGCTGGTTATTGGACATTCAACCGATCAGCTTGACATGGACAAAAAAAATGGAATCATGGATGATGTTGCGCCTACACAGATGGAACATTGTGACGAGTTCTCTTAACCCTTATGCTCTTGGATGAGCGATCAGTTATGTACCCCATATTCAGTGTAGTTCATTCCTACCCTTTTGTGTGAAATTTTGGCTGCGGTGAACCAACGCGTACACTGGTTCCTTGGAGGCAAGGGTTTAGGCATCCAACAAGGAAGAGTGTTAAAATACACCAGAATCTGCACAGGCCTGGTGAATGCCAAGCTTTGAAACCCAAATGGATAGCTGGCACTAAGTTACAAACTTGAGTGAACTCAAGCATACATGATAAGTTTAACAGCAGCTAGCCATACATGAGCTCCGGCGTTACAGACCACACCACCCACCCGCTACCTTCTTGCCAAGCCCGTCGGTCGGCCGCCTGAGTTCGGAGTAGCTCGGAGGCTAATTATTATCACAGGATCATCAGCTAGCAGCGTTAATTGAAGGTCCGCATCTATCCTTGCAGCTTCGTCAGTCTAATGGCCCACTTCTGCTTAATTACATCTAGTTAGACTGGGGATCAATGCAATGTATCTCACAGCCCCATATATGGTAGACAACAGGGCTGCTACAGAGGAGATCCGAAACTGTGTCCACGCCAAGACATGAATTTCATTGCAACTAACTGGTTCCGATAGACTCGTGTGATCATATTGATGAACTTATGGGTTCCCTTGTGATCGTCTTTCGATCAGGTGCGGATACATCTGGGGATCGACGACGTTGGGTAATATATATATGTGTTGGTACAGACAGGTCGTGTAGCTGGTTTAGGAGCAGAGGCAATTAGGGACAATTAATTTGCACAGGAGCCTGTGGTTCGTATATAAAATTACATGTGGGAGTGGTGGTTCGTCAGAGGTATATATTTTATTGACTGGATGTTCATCACTGTGTTTTCTTTTTGTAAGTCATGGACAAGATTTTGACTTTTGATCAGTAGGTTGGTCAATCGTGCCAAGATTGATACATGGGGTGTTTGGTGAGTCATGCTGTTGCAGGTTAAAGCTAGGTGTAGGCTTAGGACAGGCGGTTAGAGACAATCTGTACAGAGATCCTGCGGTACATATTATGAATTAGCTGTGGGTATTGGGATTAATTAGTTAGAGATATTCACGTCCTACTAGATGTTCATCAGTGTGTGTGTTTTTAAACCTCTCTGCGGTCAAGCAGAATTTGAGCGCAGGTCGAGCCGGAAGATCGTCGGCTGCATTCATATGGCAATTGAAAGACTGGTGCAGTGTGCAGGCAGCACACGCAGCTTCCAAATCATTTCCACTCTGTTGATTGCAACTGCTCTTATAGGGCTCATGTGTCTCCCCAACCTTTTGCCCTTGCCCATCTCGGACAGATTGAACATCATGGCCACGACGTCATCGCCACCTCGGTCTCCAGTTACCGTACCTCCGGACATTGATGCAGATCATCATATCGTCCCCATGACTAGCTTTGCTCCGCGTCAGAGTCACGCGAGGATGGGTCAAAACTATGATCTGAGAAGGAATATTATACGGTTTGGTCCCCGAGGTCCAGATGGAATTAGATTCGCATATGATGGTCCTAGCTTGCGAACGATGAGGAATCATCCCAACTGCACTGTGCCGGCGGGGTATTGCAACTTGCTGGAGAGCTGCTGTGGGAGTTATTGTGTGAATATGGCGAGTGACCCAGATAACTGTGGGCGCTGCAGCCGTGTGTGCAAATGGGACAGGGCTTGTTGCAATGGCAAGTGCAGGCGCCTCAGCACCGACGCCAAGAATTGTGGGACTTGCGGCACCAAGTGTGCGCCTGGAGTGAAATGCATTTTTGGCCTCTGTAGTTACTGATCGTTATCGTTCATGCGTGAATATGTCTGGGCCGCATTAATTGGGGCATTCGACCAACGTTCGAATTACGCAGGTCAAAACGACAGCATGTGGTTTGCACGTATGTGGTTTTACATCACGCATCCTTTCACAAATCGAATGTCAAGCGAAGTTGGGCTCCGCTCGCTGCTTGTGATCAATTAGCAGAAATACATGATGTCCGTATTTGGGAGGAATTTTGGATCAGTGTCCTTCGGTGGCAGGCTTGGATCAGCATCGTCAGATTATAGGCGTTTGCATGTAGTTTGATTACAGTATGATGCAAGCATTTACAAATTCAATGCCAATCGAAGGCTTCCGTGTACAGTAATCAAGTAGATATGCAAGTTAATTCTTAATTATGTGGAGGGAATTAGCTTGGATCAGGGCCGCCCGGTGGCAGGAGTTGTTGCCTGTGGTTTTACGTCAATATTCGGATGTTCAAATATCCAATTACAAGTGTATGCAAATTGCGGAGATTGTCATTTCAAGCTTCAGAATCAGAATTTTGATGCCAAAGTGAAATGCCTTTCAGAGATTTTCTCAATTGTGGTCATTGTTGAATCGAGATTGGTGTCTATATGTTGAGCACATAGTCCAATCTCATTGTAACACATGTCTTTCTCTCGATTGCAAATCCTGTCATCTAGCACTCAGATATAGACGTTCAATCAAGAAGAGTGGCCTCATGAGGCACATACTTAAGGGCCTCAAGACATCAACCATGGGTGTTTAGGTACAGTGTCTCAATTCTATTTATGACTGCAATCTCAAAAATGACCCATTTAAATCCCCATGAAATTAAACCGTATGCCACAATGATCTTCTTGCTCATAAATTCTAGGCTTGTGTATAAATGACCTAATTTCAAATTTGCATCCCATGTATTTGTTGACTATCGGCATTTTTGATGTATATAACAGCATTTCTGGCCCTTCATTTACAACCCAAATTATTCATTGTCAAACCATAACTAGGTTATGAAGAGTCTTCATTTGTAGGGTTTCGATCAACAGTTTTTATATGTTTTTTGAAAAGTAGTACGTTTGTCTACAATGTTGAGTACGGATATAGCCAAGGTTGTGAGATGGATTTTTTTGTGGAGTAAAAGGGTGGTTACATTTAGATGAATAAAATGGAACATTTTGGCAAAAGCACAAAATCTATGTGTCAATTTGGGGTGTGACTTTGAATTGTGTAACATGAAAGAAGTCCAAGGCTACATGTATGCTTTGATAAGATAAACAACGGCTTCACATATAAAATGATAAGTGAATAAGTGGCCCTACATTTCTATTTGCACTCTACATGCAGCCACATATCCCACAAACTAAGGGGGAAGTTGGACGTATTATAATTGATCAAGCCCATTGAAGTTGGCTACACAAGACAATTTGCACCAACCCTTTAAACCTAGACTAGTAGAGGCCTCCAAGTTCAACTACTTTGCAAATGTATGAGTGTATCAACATGCACATATCATATTATTCACAGTAGCCAGTGAGATCCATTCTTAGCGCCCCTGTCAAAGCCAACAATGATGTCTAGTAAGGTTCATTTCATGCGGACAACATGGAGGTACCTTGGATCCAAAACATTGGATGGACCCATCATAATCAATGTCATTGCCATTCACATATATTGTAAGAGATGGTGAACCCATGTGAACAACATGGCTACATGTTGAAAGGACATATGCACAATAACAGTGGGCAAATCAATTGGCAAGAAAACATTAACATACACCAAATTCCCATGTGTGTTGTGTACAACATGTGAGACATTATTGCTACCCTCATCCACCATAAATGGACAACCATCTTGCATGAGGTCAAAGTTCCATGGTCAATAGAAACGAAATGAAAGAGGCATGACAAACAACAAGGTTAGAATAAGGCGACAATGCTAGTCCAAAGAAGGATAAAAATTATCTTATATTATTTGTATGAACCAAAGAAAAGAAAAGAGCAATAAAAGGCAAAGCAAGAAGAGCATGAGACCATATCACTCCGAGCATTGTTCATATGCCTTTTGTGTATGTGTATATGCTTATGCAATCTCATCTCTAGCCTTATTGACTTCCAAATTTTACAAATACTAGACAATATCCTTGCATCATGAGGACCCCATAGTTGGTTTGGCATGATCTGACAATTTGGTGGTCAGCAAAGAAAGTGTTCTCCGACTCGGATTACTGCCAAGCCAATTGCATCCAACATGAATTGGTGGGTGTAGAATTGGTGGCTGAGTGCGATAAGCTACCGGTCGAAGAGTTGGGAACCATGAGGGAGGTCCCAAACGTGGGAGCAACGCTATGAAGTGGGAGCAAGAATTGCGTTACATGAAAATTTCCAAACAGGATCATAGAAACTATCCCTAGTGAGTTTGAGCATTGGTGATGGATAGAAGCATTGTCTAGTTCCATCCCGCTCAGTGATGTTAAGACATGCCATGGTATCAACAACTTCGTTTAAACTGTCCATGAAAGATGTGGAAGTTTACACCATGAGAATATCAAAGTTGGATGGTATTGACTTTACTATGGTCGCGGATGGTTCGGATTTAATTCTAACATAGTACTGAGATTTGATTGATGTGTTCAGTGAAAAATTGTCTAACGAGTTACTAGATCACGGAATCTCTTATACGAAGGTTGAATTTAAAGAAGGCCAAGAACCACGGAATATAGGATTACGACCTATGCCTCCAGTGGAGTTAGAAGAACTTCGAGGGTACCTAGAAGAGAATTTAGGAAAAGGATGCATTTGAAGATCCAAATCTTCAGTTTCAACCCCCATTATCTATGCACAGAAGAAGGATGGGTTGATTCGGGAGTGTTTGACTACCAAAACCTTAATAAAGTTACCATCCATAATCAATGCCCGCTACCGCTCATTCCCAAACTCACGGATCGATTGGTGGGAGCAAACCTCTTCACCAAATTAGATATTCAACAGTTTCGGATCATTCATTGGACATCAAAAAAATGGATGACTATTTGTTGGTGGCAATCATCTACGTGGACAATTTGATTATATTGGCAAGTAATATTACCAATTTGAAGCAGCTCAAATCAAAGCTCAAAAATGATTTGAAGATAAGCGATCGTGGAGAGTTGCATTATTGCCTAGGTTTGGAATTTGAGAGAAATAGAGAAGTAGGTATCATTACCATGAACCAAAAAAATGACAGCAAGGAGGTTCTAAAACATTTCAACATGAAATAATGCAAACCAATTGAACTTCATTTGATGCAAATTCCAAGTTGTTAAAACTTTCAAATGAGGAATTTGAGAATGTACAAAGGAAAACCAAAGGTATTCCATACAAGGTTGGGATAAGATCTCTCATGTATGCAATGGTGGGTATGGACATTGATCTTGCATTTGCGGTGAATGCAGTGAGCCAATTCATGTCAAAGACCAGTCCACCACATTCGCTGGCCGTGAAACTCATCATGAGGTATTTGAAGGACAATTTTGGATTTACAATTATAGATGGGAGGCAAGGATATTGCATTGAGAGTATTTTGCAATGCAGATTGGGCAGGAGATGCAAACAACCGGCGATCCACCACAGGGTACGTATTTCTTATTGGCATTGGAATCATTTCGTGGAAATACAAGAAATAACCAAGCATTGCATTGTCTACAACAAAGGAGGAGTACATGGGTACTAGCCATTGTATGAAGTAAACGTTTTGGCTTAGACAACTTTTGGTTGATGTGGGATACGTATAAAAATGACCGGCATCTATCATGTGCGACAATTAATGATGCATACACTTGCAAAGACTCTCATACATCATTTTCACACCAAACATATTGACATACACTATGATTTTATTATAAAGATTCTAGAAAATCAAGAGATATTTTTGAAGTATTGTCCAATGGAGCATATGATAAAGGGCATGCTAACCAAACCACTTGCAAATGATACTCATCACACATGAACAAAGGCAATGGGTTTAGAAACCTTTGAATACTTGTAAAGTGAAAGTGTAGAAGGTAGTGCATTGGATTGCTCGTAGTCAATAGAAATGTAATGGAAGAGGCATGAGAAACAATAAGATTAGAATAAGGCCATAATGTTAATTCAAAGAGGGAGAAAAGTTATCCTATATTATTTGTATGAACCAAAGAAAAGAAATGTCGCGCACCTCTCCATGAGGAGTGCCCAAAACACCATGGGCACAAGGGGGACCCCAAAGTAACACCCGGGATTTGTGGCACCATTGGTGAGAGGGCCCAAGTGATTCTAGTGTGGGTGAGGCCCTGGATGTTGGGAACGCCTCCCACCCACGGAGACTAGAATACACGAGGGTCAGGCCATCAATTATGAGTAGTTTATGGCGTGTGGATTCTAAATTGCTCAAAAACACCTCAATCGAAGGTATGAGCTAGGAGATATGGCAATTTGAGTGGGGCGTTGTTCTTGGACATCACCATGTTGCAGCAGTGGCGTGGGAGTGGCTCCCAGGACTGCCAAGGTTTGAAAAGGCATAACTTCCTCAGTACTTGCCCGAATGGGACAAGTGAGGAAACTATCGGCATCTACGTGAAGCATTGATAACAATGGAGTGGTTGTTTGTTACCATCATACATCATACAAGGAGGTTATGGTGGTTTGAAGTTGTTGGGGGCTTCTAGCCCCAACGGCAAAGGGAATATGTCTACTTGGCCTCAACTCTAGGTAGAGAGACATAAGATTTCTTGACGGTGGGGTAGGGGCCCTGCCAAAAGTCCTAGAGGCTTATATGGGTGAGGTGGTGTGGCCGAACTCACCCGAGGCCGAACGGCAAGGCCTCCATGGGCTTTGGCCCAATGTGAGGGCATAGTTGCCTAGTATGGTTCGGGTTGTTGTAGTGTTGCTCCGGCAATACAATGATTAACATAATATTGAACTTTCATGGATGGAAGTCCACATCTAAGAATTGGTTATTGATTAAGGGTGAGTCCCGAAAGCAAAGTAGGATGGTTGGTTCCCCTCCTATGAATTATAAGGTCTGCGGTATGAGGAGCTAATCATTAGCATGGCCGAATGCGAAGAGTTAGCGTTCGTGACCCTTGCTAGAATTGAAAAATGACCAAATTAGTTAAGGGGAGCTAGCAAGGGTTGCGATAAGAAATGAGCAATAAAAGGCAAAACAAAGAGAGCAGGAGACCATCTCACTCTAAGCATTGTTTACATGCCTTTGTGTATGTGTACATGTTTGTAGAATCTCATATCTTGTCCTATTGACTTCCAATGCATACATTGTTGGGGATGCATGGATGTTTGGCATTGGACCACCCTTACACCAATGTTTAGCCCTTACACCCAACGCCCTTTGTGGAGATGACATTCCAATTGAAAACATGTTTTTATGCAAGCCTAGTACAAAACAATTGATACAACACAAACAATCTAGAAGGGCTTAAATGTCTCCACTATTGTCATAAATTTATCCATTGGGGGCGCCTTTGTTGTGACGGCGATTCCCGACCACCTTGGTACATTTGGCATTCTCCTTTGGCACTTCCAAGCAGTGCATGCCAAGTTGATCCCACAAAGTATGTGAAACCCCTAAATTGCTTGCAAATACAAGCTAGCATTAGGAATTTGTCTTTGGTTATTGATTTCATAGGTGATGGACTTCACAATAGCGAGAGGTGGAAGAACAAACCAAACAATGCAAATGATGCTAATCACACCGAGTGCCTCACCACAACACTCCACATGGACCCTTTGCCGAAACCATGTATGTTGCAAGAAATGGATGTTTGAAGTACAATGGTTTGTCAATGTTGGCAAAGGACTATGGCTTGATTAGGGTGGATGCCATGCACCCACTTTATCACCATCCCTTGAATCCCAACAAACATAGCATAGTTATCATTTTGTGCCCATATGCACAAATCAAATGGGACGCGGCATCTCTCTCTCTCTCTCTCTCTCTCTCTCTCCCGCTTTGCTCTAGAATTTGCCTTTGAATTAAAAAGTAATATTACTGACAATCTAATATGAACATTCCAATAGGGCTGAGACACCTAAGGGAATCAACACCATAGTCAGATGGTTGAAACTAACCATGGGTTAAGTTACCATGGTAAAAATAGTTACCATACTCCACGTTTTAGGGTATCCGTGACCTAAAACAACCTCTTTGCTTGACTACACCAATACTTAAGCCTCTATTTCTCCCATGTGAAAACTCTTTTACATGTGTGAAGGACGTGAATGTGAGAGCAAGGTTGGAGGGAAGGTGAAAAAACTGACATTGGGTGAATTAGAGATTGTCACTATCAAGTTACACAACATGGCAAAAGAGCAGGTTTGTATACTCATTGATTTGTAATGAGTATTGTCTTTGCAAAGCATCAATGGACTTGATAGGTGAGGTTAATGTGTGACATGGATAGCAACTGAGCTTAGCTGAAGACACGTGACACACGCCTTTCTAACACACATTTTGTTTGTTTGGGTTGGCACGGGTGCAGGTGAGGCTAGCTCTTCACATTTTCTACACCACACAATAGTACATTGTTCAAGTTTGAATACTCTTTCACCTTATTATATGATAAGCATGAAAGTAGTGTTATTGCTTTGAAATAGTATTTTGATTAGCACACAACCACTACAAAGTAGTTGAGACAGTATTGATAAATATGTACAAGTTTACATATGATATACTCAACCTAGTACTTGATGATGATATTGGTGACATTGGTAACATTAGTTACAATGGCTTCCAAACACAATACATTGCATAGTTAGACTTTGTTATGAACTTAGGTTATGGACTAAGCTTATGTATACAAGTCATGTAATGAGTACACCAAATCTCTACATTCTGACTACTCATACCACACAGATAGAGTTTTTAGTTAACTCTTGAAAAATCAAGCCATTCCATATTGTACAAAGCCTAGTACTACAAGCATAATGATAGACACTATGACTCGAAAGGAAATAGATTTGTGTTGTGGAAAATCCCACCCACCCACCCTTGCTTTATTTTGATGAAGAATAGAAAGGAAAGGGCCTCTGAAAAGAGGAAGATCAAGCTTTGAAAAAAGCTTTGAAAAAGACAACTCTCTCTCATAATGTCATGTTACATAAAAATTCAAGTTTAAACTTTAACATTAATAGACCTAGCAAAGGTCTCTTATGTAAAACAAATGATATAAACTCTGATAATACTATATCTACACACATGGAAAGAAGTCATACTTACCATGGAATGGATGTAACGGAGATACAGATGAATGAAGTAAAAACAGGGTTACGAGAACTTACCATACGTAAGTACTACAATATAAGCCCTTAACCCTAAAAAATACCTTTTTTTTACCATTCACGCAAGTGAGAGGTGCAGCGAGCTCTAGGTATACACATTAGGGTAATAGATACATGCTTGAAGTAAGAGTAACTAGGGGTCATCACCAAGAGGAGTTTTCTACTTGGAGTAACCAAATCATGGCAAAAGAAGAGGTTTGAACACCCATATGTTGTTTTACAATGAGTGTTGGAGGTTGAAATATATTGGTGCATTTGAAATGAACTAAGTGTGTGTGACATGGATAACAATTGGAACCTGCTGTTATTTACCTCGTGTACGTAACTAATCCTCAATTGTTTGTTGGTTGGTTGCATGGGCACAAGTGAGGCAGGCCCTTCACACAATCAATGTAGTGATGTATTGTGATTATGACATTTTATGCACATATATTGGTTGAGGTTACTAGGTACGTCTTCTTAGTAAGTACAACATACATGTGGTGTTATAGTTAGATGTACTTGATAAGGAGGCAAGAAGGTTGGCAATTAGCTTACAAAGCATGGGATAGTTAAAATCATACATGGGGAGATGAATACCATATGATAGAAAAAATCCAAATAAGGTATGTATGCTTGCAAGGCAAACTAGGTATGCAAAGTGTATATGTGTAGTACAACACATACTATGAGACATTAGGCAAATGACTATGTTATGCAATGTGGTACTATACTATCAAATAGGAAAAGGCAAGAAACATATATAGAGAGAGTCTTGAGGATGTTCCCACCCACCCACCCACCCTTGTATTGCAAAGAGGAAGAAATTGAAGGATTTGGCCTCTGAAAAGAGGAAGTTCAAACTTTGTACAAGTTTTGAAAAATCATATATATATATATATATATATATGTTTTTTACTTGCAAAAAACCATAACCAATCCAAATATGTTCCATTTATGATGAAATTTGGATATGTTCAATATAAAGTATCCTATTGATGTAGGATTTTACTTTAGAATATGTACTTCTGCAAGTAAGCAAAAAATACTCGTATACAATACTTTGACTTTTTGAGAATATGTTGTATTCAAGTAAAAATTGACATATTCTCAAAATATTGACTTTTTTGGTTACTTCCATTCTGTCATGGGATCCTATAATACACTTTCGATATACCCAAACTTTATGGGATGTGTGAATCCATTTGAGTACTAGAATGATATGTTGTTAAGATATAATAAAATTTTCAAAAATATATTTTGTGATTATATATATATGTTGGATAGTGAAAGTAAAATCAAAACAACTACTATATTTTATCATAGTCAACTCTACATATCCTATTGTAGAATTCTATGATAGAATTCAACATATTATTAGGCAACTTAAGTATTGTAAATTGCAGCTCAAGTAGTACAAAGTAATGCAATGAAATGAAACAGTTGTTGAAGGGTGTATTTAAAGAAGATTCTATAGTAGTTTTCTAAATTCATGTAGTACGGTGGCTTTCTCGAGGTAATGTCATGACCTGCTTACTACAGTGCATGCGGACATTATTAGAATTATTCAAAGATGAAGAGCCGCATTGGTATGAGATCATGTGCTCTTTTGAATTCCATTTACTTTAACTTGCTTGCAGATGTTTTACAAGAGTTGAATAAATTAAACATTAAATTTCAATATGATATAGTTGATATCACAATTGTTAGCGCAACCATCGATTTCACTATTTCAATTTTATCACGTCATTTTTAATATGGGAATGGACCTATCTTTGGCCGTACAAGCAAGAAATTGGGAGAATTCTTGAGGGGATCTGTATGAAATCTTCAGTTGAGTTATGAAAACAATACATGAGATCGTATTATTCATGCATTGGCAACTAATGGGCCCAATGAACTACAATAATGCATATTATTGGGTGCATCTTATGTGCAAAAATATTTTCATGCTTTGAATGATTATTTGCCAAACCTTCCGGTATTCAATGCAACCAAATATTTCAGCCCTCGTAATTATCCAAGCGATGATAGTGACTGAAACACTAATACGGAATTAGGACTCAAGAGGATATTGTTGAAGTTTCAATGCACTAAAGAAGAAAGTGACATGTGTAAAGGAGAACCCCTAGAATTTACAGAAACACTTCAACATGAGTGTGAGAACAAAACGATATTAGAGGCTTGATGCATATGTGGTAGCAATTTGGAATGGCACACAAATTGGCCTAAACTTATGCAACTTTGGCAGAAAATTATACTCATTTCATTGAGTATAGGATTTTCCAAACAACATGCAATCAAAAGCCACTTGCGCAATAGGTTACTCGAAGACCCTTGATGCTCCTATGCATGTCTCTATTTGTGGGCTTGAAGTGGATGCAATGGACCGGGCTACCGTCTTCAACATTTGGGAAAACCTGCGAGACCGAAAGATACTTATGCTCAATTGACAGTTTTTTTGTTGTTGTTACAAGTTAAGTTTATATTTTGATTATTCAAAACATTAGTTTTCTAAAATATTGTGTGACCCGAAATTGAGATGACATCTTAAAATAAAATGTACATCATGTCAATTGACATTCATGATTGTTTTTGAAAACGTGACGTGACACTTTGGATTTGAAGTTCAACGTCAAATGAAATTTGTCAATTATACACATTGGTCCTACTATAAGGTTCATTTATCAAGGGGATCTCGGGGGTGATGGTTAGTCCCCCTCACGCAACCTCCTTAAGATGAAAGGGGTGCCCGGTTGAATTCTACCCTTGATGGTTGACCCATCAACTTCATTTCGATGGTTCACTTTTGTTCTTGGCTTCAAGGTAGAAATTTTGTGCACTTGGTGTTGGAAATTTCATCGAACCATCACATTTTGCAAGCTCTGCCCAGCCGGGTGGAGAGAGGGCCCAGAGTGAGGACAACCTTCTAGCCTTTAGATGCAACCATCCTAAACGGACGGCCGTGATGTAAGGTTGAGGTATCCGTAGTCAACTAGGTCCATTCAACTGTTCACTAGATTGTGTAATACCGACATAGGTGAGATCTATATTAGTTGGGCAAACAAAGTTAAATTTATGTGGTGGAGGCTTTTGATTGGTTACTCTCGTAAGAGTTTTGACAATTGTCGTAGTCAAGGAGTAGCATTGAGGTGAGTGGTTATGGGTTAACCTAAAAGTGGACTATGTGAAACCCTAAATTTTACGCTTTGAAATTTGTAACAATTTCCGTATTCATGGTTTTTCAAATAAAAATATTTGCATTCTCCTTAGAATTTGTTTGTCTTCGCAAGAGAAAGGATTCCCCGCAACAATCTAGTAACCTTGTTGATTCGGCACTCGTTTATACAACACCCTCGATATTACAACACCTTTTTGCGAGACCAAACTTTTGAGTTCAAAACTCCCTCTTTTATACGAACTACGACACTTGATAATGCAACATTTAGAATCTATGTTTTGTGAAATCAAAAGTGGTAGTTAATGCTAAGATTCCTTTCATCTATGTTATGTACACCTAAAGTACATCCATTTTCACTTGGGAACTACTTGGGAACTTCACTCATCGTTGGGAACTTAATGATAATTAGGGTTACTAGTGTAGAACGGGCATGGTTAGGCTCAATGTGGCCTCATGCCTAGTATGTTGCCTTGTACACATGCGATATAGCATCACCATTATCTTGGTATTAAACGTCATGCATCATTGTTGTCTAGTTTCTTATTAAATAACTCTTCATGTTTTGGTGTTAATGAGATTATTAGTTTTCAAAAGTTAGATGGGAATTTAGATAAGATGGCAGTTGCTAACTCGGGTAGGCAACACCAAAGATCTTTGGACTCCTATTTCAAGAGTTCATGAGAATATTTGTATGCGCTGGGAGCTATAAGTCATTAGTTCACACCATCTATATTGCTTAAACCCGTTGTATACATTTCTAAGCTCATATTTACTCACGTTTTCAAATTCCCTCAACAACACACCAGTTGTCATATTAACGATAAGACGACAGGTGGGTAATACGACGCGTTATTTTTTGTTTGGTGTGTTTCCCAAACATGTCATAATACTAAAGAGGGAGAACAGTAGTATCACTCCTGCTACAACACAGAGGCAAACTCTGCTGTTATTTATGGGTTACAGATGCCTCAACCTTTAACCTAGGTTTCCGGTGGACCCAGCTGAAAGAGGCAGAAGACGCCTAGTAGCTTTGCCGTGGCCCTCCAATCTGGCCTCTCCCCAATGAACGGCCAAGAACACACACCCAGCCTGTAGTAGGCTCGTGGCTAGGCTCCCCCGCGGACTTGGCCCACCCATGCCAACCCGACCTAACCGAACCCGGCCCGGCCCGTTATGAGAGCACGGGGCCACTCCAGGGAGGGCACTTCAACGGGAGCCGACCCGCGACAAGAGCACACCCCTTGCGAACCCGGCCCGGCCCGACCCGCGCTGGAGGAAGGGGGGCGGGGCGCGGGTTCCTGACGTCGCGGCCGGGGCTGTCGCTACCGCTGCCTGCAACCAACCAGCGGAATCTGAGAATCCCAGGCTAGGCGTGGTGCAGTCCGCCCATTCACTGAGAGGCACAGGAACACAATATATCACAAGCGAAGCCTATGAGGGTGTCTTTTCTGGAAGAGGAAGATGCACGAGTAGGCAATCTGTGATAAGCCAAAGGAGCGGCACCTCCCTCCTCCTCTCAGCGCCGTCCCGCAGCGGCCTTGAGCAGAGAGAGAGAGAGAGAGAGGGGTAGGGAGGAAGGTAAGATCTTGAGAACAGAGGAAAAGTAAGGAAGGGGATTGAGGGGGGGGAAGTGTTTGTTTGGGGGCGATGGAGGTGGTGCAGCAAGCGTGGGGGTGGTTGGATGAGAGGATAACAGCGGAGGTGCACTCGCTTTGGCGGTGGGGGAGCGGGACGGAGCTCACAAGCACATCGTCTACGCGTGGCCTGCCGTTCGTGGACAGCCCCGCACCCATTGTGGTGGCGGTGGCTATCTACCTCACCATCGTCGTTGGCGGATTGCTGTGGATCAATGCCAATAACCTGAAGCCGCGTGAGAGGGAGCCCGTGCCGTTGCAGGCGCTCGTGCTTGTGCACAATCTCTTCTGCTTCGCACTCAGCCTCTACATGTGCGTCGGCATCGTCCGGGAGGCCATCATTCACAAGTACGTCACATTGGTGGTGGTAGTCACATTCCCTTAGCTTTCCTTGTTCCGTTTGGAATTGTGTTGTTGCTCGGTTTGGAATTGGATTTGAGTTTTCAATCCAAGTCGAGATTCGGGGACATTGGGGTCGTCGGCGGTCTCCGATTGCTGTTTTGCGTTTGGGATGGCGGAAAGCCCCGGCTTGGTGTGTGAACCGAAACAAAGTCGACTCATTTCCATTCAAAATGTGCTTATTGGCAGGTATACCTTCTGGGGGAATCCTTATAATCCCAAGGAAAAGGAGGTATGATCTCTTCAACCTGCATTTATTTGTGCATTGATTCAAGCACTCACTTATTCCCCTCTCCTGCCCCATGAACAGTAGGATGTGATAAGGGACGAAACAATCTCTATTTCCTTTTCGCTGATTTGGATGCACCTGTTTGGTTGAAAGAAGTAGTCCAATAATGCGGGGACACATGTCGACGAAGAAATTGGGTAGGCTTGTAGAAGAGAGGAGATTGCATGTTCACCTCTACGACCACCCAACTTTTGATTGTTTAGGTTTACGGTGAGGATGGGCTAATTGGTGAAGCTGTGGAGAATGTTCGGACCTCAGTGCGAAACGGGTTCAACCATTCGCTTGCAACATCATCAGAAGCTCGAAAGTCTCGGAGTATTAGTGAGGATAGGAATGTAGGAAAGTGAGGATTTGGAGATTGCTTTGTGGGTAGTACTGAGTTCAGGCGGTGCATTGACAATGCAGATGGCGCTCCTTCTCTACTTGTTCTACATGTCCAAGTACGTGGAGTTTATGGATACTGTAAGTTGTTTGTACATCTTCTCTCATCCTCAAATTTAAAGCCGAGCATTTAGTTGCAAATCTTTTAAAATCTAAAATGCATGGGAATTCTGGAAAACAGAATTGCATGGTGCAGACTTTTCTTCAGGTCTCATTTTGATGGATTGGAGCTACATTCGCCTTTGCATTTGTTAATGTGGAGCTGGCTATTGACGAGCTTGAGGTGAGAGGTGTGCAGATCATCATGATAATGAAGCGCAACACAAGGCAGATAACCTTTCTGCACGTGTATCATCACTCCTCTATTTCTCTTATTTGGTGGGCCATTGCTCATCACGCCCCAGGCGGTGAAGGTAAGCTGTTTAATCCAAAACTTGTTTTCTGTTTTCAAACAGCAAGCTTTCATGTGAAGAAAATTTGATGATGTTGATTTGGTTATAGAAGCGAACGTGTTTGAGTGATGTCTTTGTTATTGACTTAGAGCTGTTTGTTTTGTGTCGAAATGCAGCATATTTCTCTGCTGCCTTGAACTCAGGAGTACATGTGTTTATGTACGCATATTATTTCCTGTCTGCCATCCTGCGGAACAATCCTAAAGTTCGTGCCAAGTACCTCTTCTGGGGCAAGTAAGTAATCAACTAGTGGTCTTGTGTAAAGCCCTATTAGTTTCTTGCAATAGTGATGGATGGTTTTTGACATTGTTTTTAACAGTGGTTTGATCAACTAAACTTGCAGGTACCTGACCCAGCTTCAAATGTTCCAGTTCATGCTCAATCTCATGCAGGCCCATTATGACCTCAAGCACCAGCGGGGACCACAATTCTTAATCACGGCATGTGTTCTTTAACCTCTGTTTGTCTGATGTACAATTGCACCTTTGTATGCATCATCAGGTTTTCAGATTATGTGCGCCTCTTTCTTTCAATTTCTAGAGGTTCTTAAAAGTACAAGACATTTCAAGTCATAGAGTCATATCTATGGTGTGTCTGGGAAGCTATTCAACTTGCAGGATAAAGTCTGCATGCCAATGACTATGTTGGCCTAAAGGTGAAGTTCTTGGCAAAAATTTAGTATCCGGTTAAGTTATCCAGGTCAAATATGTCTAGTCACTTGTGTGATGAATGGATTTATTGTAAGCCATCTGTAAACACTTTGTTGTCACTCTCAGGGTTGAGAAGATCGATAGTAGATGTGTTCCCCAAGATGGTCATGTTGTTGCGATCTCAAGAAACTTCAGGCTTTAGAGTTAAAGGAAAGATAATTGTAAATCCTTGTTCCAAGTGCTTCAAAGCAAACAGTGTATAATGTGTTACTTCCTGAATCATGGGTTAAGGGTGTTGAAAGTAAGGGCTTGCTATATTTTTACAAAAAAATAACTTTTGTGTGGAGTTGGTGCCAAAGTGTGCAAAAATTGTAAGTTTGGTTTTAAATCTGGAAGGCTCACTACAAGGTATTTGAGAAATTTAAATTAACCTACTGCTAACTTTACTATCTACCACATGTACTACTGTTATATGTTTAAAGACTGACATTACATTTGTTGGATAATCTGGCTGTGCAGATCTTGTTCTACTACATGATCTCCCTGTTGATGCTGTTTGGCAACTTCTACGTACAAAAGTACATTATGTCTCCAAGTAAATCAAAAAAGGGAGGCAAAAAGATTGAATGAGATACGTGCAGTAGTCAAAGATACTTTGTAAGAGGTACCTAGGAGTGATCTGTCAACGCAGGCTTTCTGGCACTTATGACTTTTGAGCTATGAGAATCCCGGAGGCCTGAACTCTGTGGTGATAGGAGAGTCGCATTGTAATCTAGGTGAGTTATTTACACAGATCTGCATTGCAAGCCATTTATGTCGCAGTCAACAATTTAGTGCTGTAGGAACAGTTGAGCTTGGGCTGCCACATTGACTCAGATGCAGTCTTTGACTTACCATATAATGGTAGTCATCATCGGCTGAGTAAAAGAATTGGTGAGTTGATCAATATCATGATCAATAACCGGGTGTCTATATGGTTTCCATTTCTCCAGTTTGTAGTTATTGTAGGAGTGTTTGGTGTCTGTTAAAGATTTGCAATTGTTGATATCCTGAAGAACTTTGTGAGCCTTGAGATAGAGGATCATCATGGACAGCAAGCCTCATATTGCAAGCCTGATGCCAATCACCTGACGATATTGATGTCTGACTAAATCAACATTCTGCCCTTGTGGTAGTAAAGCTGAGGATAACATGCTAGGAGATAAGCAGATTTATCCTCAGCTTATCCTCAGCCATAAGTTAAGATGTGGTACCGGATTATCCCTCCAGAACATTTATTATGACGAAAAGTGATCTACAAATAAGTGGGCTTTCAGTACAATCAAGCATAGACACAGATTCAAGTGGTGGTTCACGCCCTTAAATTTTGACCTTGTGTTCTGGATTTTTTGAAACATGATGTATTATAACACAGAAGTTCAAAGAAGCCCATCTGTAATCCTATATCGGACTGCTTTGTGAGCTTGTGAGAAGATACCAATGTGGTGATGACAAACCTAAGAGTTTACTTGACATATCTTAACACTGTGATGGCTCTATACTTCAACAAAAATTAAACTTTCCCCATTTTAATTGTGCTACATGTCATTCCTACATTAAATGAGGCCCATGGAATTCCTGGCCATTGATTTAAATTGAAATGAAATTGATTTTAAAGTCCAAGAAGCTGAAAACGTGAATGGGGACTAAAAGTACATCATGATGGTTTTAAACAAGCTAAGGGTCGCTTTACACTATGGTGGAGGAGTCCTCTGGTTGGTCAAGCATTTTAGTCCAAGACATGGTTATTTGAGGCGAGGGATGGTATGCTGGAGAAGATGAAAAGACAATAAAACAATGCCTTAAGAAATCTTGACCAGCCGTAGTGTAACCACCTAGAGGAGAAGTGTCTTGGACAACTTCTCCAAGAGGAGGAGTCCATTGGATTACTTCACAAAACAGTCATAGCCGGCAATAGTAGAAACCTTTACCCCCTAAATGACCATTGTATTGATGTTTAAAAAAATAACATTGATCAATAAATAAAATGTATATGGCAATGTTTAAGAACTTCTTTCATGACAAGAATTTCTTTGAAAATGTTCCACCTCTATAATACATCCAAATTAAGGTAAATAAGTAGGTAACATTATCTTCCTATTGATTTTTAAAGAAATTACATGTTGGTACAGTCCAACCTCATTAATACGACACTTGTTTATACGATACCCTCAATATTACGACACATTTTTGCGAGACCAAACTTTTCAGTTCAAAACTCCCTCTTTTATACGACTACAACACTCGATAATGCAACATTTTGAATCTCCGTTTTGTCATATCTCCGTTAAAGAGGTAGTTAATGCTAGAATTCCTTTCATCTATATTATGTACATCTAAAATACATCCATTTTCACTTGGGACCTACTCGGGAGCTTCACTTATTGTTGGGAGCTTAATGGTAATTAGGGTTACAAGTGTAGAATGGACATGGTTAGGGTGAGAGTGACCTCTTGCCTATTATGTTGCCTTGTACATGGGTGATATAGTATATCTTGATGCTAAACGTCATGCATCTTTGTTGTTTAGTTTCTTATTGAAGAACTCTTTATATTTTGGTGTTAATGAAATGATTAGTTTCCAAAAGCTAGATGGGAATTTAAATAAGATGACAGTTGCTAACGTGGGTAGGCAACACCAAAGATCTTCAGACTCTTATTTTAAGAGTTCTTGAGAATATTTGTATGTGTTGGGAGCTATAAGTTATTATTTCATACCATCTATATTGCTTAAACTCATTGTGTATATTTTAAAGCTCATATTACTTATGTTTTCGTATTCCCTCAATAATATGACAACTTTACGCCATTTGTCATATTAATGAGAAGACGACACCTCGATAATACGATTTTTTTTGTGTTTCCCAAAACTGTCATACTAAAGAGGGAGAACAATAGTGCAAAGATTTCTCCAAGGAAAAAATATTTTTAATAGCTGTTGTGATGGTGATGAGAGGGTTGACTTGCCAGCCGGATGTTCTAAATGTTTGTATGGGTGGATTGTATTTAGTGGTTTTCCGCTGTGGGCGGTGTTTGGGAATTTGTCATGGCAATAACTAAATTCAATGAATTGTACGACATTTGAGGGGGTTCGCGTGGGGGGGGGGGGGGGGGTTTGGATGTCTGTGGGGGCGCCTAGTATGCATAGTATGTCCGGTCTGAGTCTGTCTAGGCATGTGCATGATCTAGTGGGGCATGTGCATTGGAGTAAGCAAGGTGGGACTATGTTGTCTTGGGGCCTAGAGTTTTGGTTACCTGCATTGATGAGTGTAATATCTCGTATGTTTATTTGATTGTAGTGTATGTGCGATTTGATGTAATGCTTTATTATGTCACGCTATATATAGGCCCTTTATATGGGGGTTTGAGCATGTAGAAAGTAAGTGTGACCATGTGCCTATGACATTATTGGGGCATAGTGTACAGTTCGGGTTTGAGTGTAAGTTAGGCTAGAAGATACTTTTATGGTGGTTACCCATATATTGGGCATATCAAAATTTTAGAGTTTGTGTAATTTGGGCATCTATGATCCCATGATTTCTCCAAAATTGGTTGGAGAGTTTGTGGTTGGTTTGGTTATTAATTAGATGTCCATTTGTCTATGTATGTGAATTTGGATTGGGCCAATCTTAGCTCTTGGTTCATGTGTTCCTCGTTGATGTATGTTTATGGGTTGCGTATAGCACCCGTGTGGGTACCGCTTGGGACCCCGTTGAGCCAGTATGGCGTAGTATGGGCCGTATGTATCCTAGGAGTGCTGGCGGTTTTGTCTAGGAGGGCTCCATTACTTGTTAGTTGATCCGTAATTTCATTTCCTATTATGCCCGTGTGAGCTCTGACTTTTTGAATTATAAGTTTATGTGTGGACCAGGTTATATGGTTGACTATAGCGGCAATGAGTAATTCATCCGGGTGCTTATGTTGGGATGATGGGTTTCGTATGTGGTTATATATTAGGTATATATTATTAAGGCTATCCGTAAACATGTGGGTATCTTGCGTATGGTGTTGTGTACCTTGGATTGCTATTAGGATGGTGTTTAATTTGGCTCTGAGTATGTTTTGTAAACCTGGAAGTCTTTCTACAATCCCAATGTTGTTGGCAAGGCAATAGACTCCTAATCCGGTTGCATTGCCTATGCCATTTTTGTCAGGGGTATAAATGAGTCATTGGTGTATATGCGTTGTTGTGGGGAAGAGTTCCACTCTTTAGCAAGAAAGGCCTCCTTCATATCATCATATGTTATTTTAGATGTGGTTGGATTGTCATGAGTGTCCTAGTAAGATAGAATCCATGATGTCTTCCACACGGTTGTTGATTTGTGTTAGGTGTTCAATCCATGTTTGGCCAGGTGCCGGGAAAGTGAGGTTGTTTTATTAACAAATCAAGAGGGGGATATATGGGTGAGCCATTGTTGAAAGCCTACAATGTGCTTGAGAGCGTGTAATTCTATGTGAAAGTCTCCAAATTCAGCCAACAAAATATGACAGGTTGCAAAGAACGCACTTTGACGTAAGACATATGCATCTTCATGCCCATATCTAAAACCTTCCAATAAGAGTTTTTCAAGTTGTCTCCACAAACCTTGGTGTCATATGTGAAAGTTGGAAGTGCCAAAGCCTTGAATAGATGGGAATTGAGTTCCCAACATGTGGCTCTAACAACTGCTTCATTCCTTAGAAGTGCCCATCAAGGCTTTCATACCTGTAATTTTTTGCCTTTTTTACTAGATGGCACAAAGTATCAATGTGAATAAAAATCAATCCCAAGGTATTTGTATTCATGAGTTATCTCAATTGCTCGGGGTGATCACACCCCCTTACGTTTCGTAACCACATGCGATAATGGAGTAATTAATGGGGGGATATTTAAGCACCTCTCAATATTTTTTCCTCCCTATTTGTAGACAAATAGCTATTTTTAATTGATTTTTGAGCACCATGCATTTATTTGTAATTATTTAGAGAGGCTAATTTCTGGCACATTTCTTTTTAATAAATTATACAAATACCAAATAATGGACATAATACTATAGCATTGCAAAACCGACTATGTGAGCAACAAACATTCCATACCATTCAATTTGTCACTCATTTGATTTTAATCAATAATACTAATCCTAAATCATTCAAAGTACCATTCAAAACATAACCAATAGCACTTGGATATTAGTTATAATAGAATATACAAGTTGAAATAAAAAAAGATGTATAACATGGAGAGAATAAAACAAGAAATGTAATTAGTTGTGACAAGACATGAAATTTTGCACAACTACCTACTCCCAAAAAACAAGGTTGCATTCAAATACAAGAAAATTAATACAAAAGTTATAAACATTAACTTGAATTATGTTCATACACCCAACTCTAGTCTCATTCAAACCTCGTAACAAAAATTTACAATGTGAAGGGTTAGGATACAACTCCCTAGATGCATTCTTGGGTCAGCTAAGGATTCTTCATCCTCCCCCTTCATAGTTCCAATGCACTTTGGAGATACTCCTTCATCAGTGAGTGTATACACCTTGATCTTCTTCATTCCCATGCCAAACCATAACCCTAAATTCAAACCTTGCAAGACTATACCCAAAACCCCAAAAATAACTCGGAATCTCAAAACCAACAAAGAAGAGATGGATCATGAAAGCTAAATCTTAAACCAAATACATGTGGAAAACATTGCAAAGGAAGTGGTCATTCATCACCATCTACCTGCATGAAAAAAACTCTAGAAAATGCTCAAAAAAAAGTGTGAGGTTGACAATCAAGGACTGAGGTTGTGACAAACCAAAACCAATTGCAGAAAGCAATTGAGGGTGACGATGGAGGCTGTTAGGTTTTAAGCATCCAGCGAGGTCCCACATGTTCAGCGCCATTGCAAAACCCAATGGCTGTGAGGAGCGCCAACTCATTCCTTCCCCCAAAAAAATCCCATGACATTTTTGTTCATACTAATGCGTTTGATTCAAATTTGGACAAAAGCTACACACTTCTTCATCCAAGTACTCAAACACATAATTGTTCTACTGATCCTACTACACACTTTTAGGGGATCCTATGTCTATGATTTTTTTTAAAGTTTTTTTAATTTTTCTACTGATGACCAAAATGGAGGAATTATCCACCACCCTATTTTACATATAATCATGTAGGGGACATATTTCCAATGCTATGGTAGATCTAACAGAAATTTAAATTTAACTCTAAATGAATTAAATTGATCCTATTTTTAATTTTATTTTAATCTCACGTGGTTTTTTAAAATTCCGATAGTCACCTCCCCGAGCTCAATTGGGTCGTACTCGAGGTAAATGCCTCTTGGTTCGATTTCCTTTTGCTGCAGCCAAATATCATGATTTAAGTCTTAGATAGGTTGACTTCAAGGCTAGAAGAAGTGGAAGACTCATAGCTTGTTCAAAAGTCTATGGCCATTAAATACCTAACCTACCTCGTACTCAACAAAAGGAAACTTGAAAATAAACAAACTACCATCTCACCTCCCTAAAATGGGACTAAAATTTATTTTTATTTTTTATTTTATTTACTTACTAATAGAGCCCACCTCCCAAAAGAGGCATAACTCCCCATGCTACAACATGGTCCGCCGTGTTAAGTATTTGGATAATGGGCTCGCATTCATGCCGGTACACTGTGCGGGCGTAATTTTTCTTTTCTTCAAAAGTCTATGTGGGTCTGCTCCAAGTTTAGAGAGTAGAACAATGTCGTTTTGGCACTATTAGAGGCGAAACGAATTCCTCTATGGTTTATGCTCTTCCTAGTATTGTTCTCCCTCTTTACTAAGATAAGTTTGGTTGAGCAAGAAAGTGGTATATTACCTGAAGGTCATATTCTTGGTAATACTATAGGCTTGAGGAAGCTTGGCTACTGGTGCTAGGCAATTGTCCACATCATTTCCCTCCATTGGGTTCTTCATTCAAATTGAAATTGATTGGCTTTTGTTGTTAGTATCCCACCACTCAAACAATAACCTATACTATGAGTCTGAAAATGAAAATTTAGTTCATTTGAATACAAATTGAAAAAGTACAATCCAATGTACAAAAAACTAATTTTAGCACATTAGTAATAAAACAAAAGTATCAAATAAAATATTAATATTCATGTGCTAAAATAATGTTTAAATGGATTATTAAAATTATTAAAAATTATATGCTAGAGTTAGAAAATTATTTTAAGTTCAATTTTAAGATAACAAAGGCCCTTCCAAATGGTAAGTCACAAAATTATAACCTCAATGCTAATGAGGAGTAATGAAGAGTAAGGTAGAAATATGGAAATTGGTAAAAACAAGTTGATTATGCCAGAACAAGTGGCTTGAAATTTGTGCAACATTGTTCAGAGATAGAGTAGAGGAAATGATGAGGAATTCAAAGTTGTTGCATAATTTTATTCCATGTAACTAATTAGTTACATTTTCCCAAAGAGGCATGCAAGTCAAACCCCGTATTTGTACAATAGAGTCTCCCTAATACGACCATCAAAAGTATCCTACCCTGCATACGAATGCACACAAAGCGGTTAACTCAATGGCACCCAAAAGTGATCCGAAGTGGTGTGAAACATGACCTCTCTAGCCTATCACTGCATCTAACCTATCACTTCATCCTTGTTGACCCACCGCTTTGAAAATTTGCCATTTTGGATCCACACAAGAATCATTCTATTCCTAGTCTAGTGCACCAGTAGCTGGCCATTATGTTTTTCTACCTTGAATTTTAGGCAACTGCAACTGGTCTATATTGTGTGTCCTTTCCAACTGGATTATTTTATCAGGTTTGCAACTGGTGTTTATGTTGGTTTTGGTAACTTAAAGCAATGAACCTTGGAACTCCATCATTCGGTCCTCTTTTTGTGGTCATTTTGGCAACCATTTGGCCCATGGTAACTTAGTACTTGCATGGAAGTAGTAGGCATAGTCTGTAGAATTTCACCCACATATTGTATCCAATGTGATTGGAATTGCTTTTGGAATATCCCTTGTGTGTCAACAACCAAGCGGGTACTATGAAAAGGTGACTTTGCCATGCTTGTTTCAAAGAGTGTGCCAAGTGTCACCAATGCGGAATATCTTTGGCTATAAGTTGAGTTGTGTAAGGGTGAATTTCCATGTAGGTCGCTCGTCCACCAGATTCTAATGAAAATAAAGACAAACTTGCTCAAATGCAATTGGAATCCAATTGGGCAGGGTTCGTATGTGCCAACTAGCTACTCTCATCTTCTCAAATCCAGACCCATTTACTAAGGGCGAGGGTACGTGTACCAATCTTGGTCCATTTTTTGAAAAATAAATGGGTGGACGGGTGAAAAAAGGGTGGTGCCATGTGCCCATCCCCCCTCACCCAAGGACCGGTACTCCACATGGATAGGTGTCCCGCATTATATACGTTGTGCAAGAACGGGCGCCAAAGGACCGGCGGTGCTAATGGTCAAGAGAAGGACGTGTGCTGGTTAGAGAGCTCCAGTGACCAGAATGGCCGGTCACCTTGGGTACTAAAGGCCATATTGTTCTTCAAGTCCTTTCTTTTGGGGTACTCCTAGGGCTCCATGCTCTTGCATCATGCTTTCTTTGTGGACTCAAAGCCTAATTGTGAGAAGAAATGAAAAGGAAAGAAGAGATAGAAAATGATTGTATGTTATATCGTTGGAGTTCTCATCGTGAACTAAAGTGAACTCATGGGAACATGTACCTTATGATGTTTTCAAGAATTTGGATCTTAATAACAAAAAAATACATGTATAAAATGCAATGTGATAGTAAGTGTTGGGTTTAATAAAATAAAATAAAAAGAAAATACTTTTCAAATGTAAAAAAATCACTTATAAACAACATCTTATCACGATTTCAACTAAAAGTAAAATATGAAAATATTTATATAATTCCATAGATGACATCTGTACCAACCTTTGGATACCAAGAACACATAATTGAAAATTCATTCAATAAATGTACGGGAATTCTTGTACAAGGCAAATTTCAAAAGTTAAATGATGATGACCTTCATTACTAGTCACCTTCACAAAGTGTGACATCTTATTATTCACCAAATTTGGTAAGAAAGTAAGAAATAGAAATAAACTGGCACCCCACATAGAAGTACCCCTCCATTAAATGGGTGACATCACCCATTTTTTGGATGATGTCACCCGTTTCTCACCCACTTAAAAAATGGAGCGGCACCGGCTCATGGAACTTAGCCCTAACTTCGTTGGCCATGTTTAAACCCTCCTTCTCCTAAAACCGGTCTTCAATCCTTTGGTGAACGGTACTTGTAGGTTTAAAAAGTGCTTTAGTAGGCGCATGGAAGTCTAGGGGCCCATGTCCACGGCCCTCCATATTACAATAGGCCATCAGATGGTGGTTGGTCGGTGGCTTGTGCTTATGTACATGAGAATACCTTCAACCCACTATTATCTAGAATAGTGGGCGAGTGGCCTACATGAAAACTCACCCTAAGTCACAATTCGTTCCTATAATAAGTGTTCCATCTTGGCTTCAAATTATTATTATTACTATTATTCTACTGAAACTCGGTTTTCAACTCTGCCCAAACATTATTGAGCAGTGTGTGTTCGTACATGTGGACCCCGAGAATAAAACCATGGAATGCCCCAACCTAGTGCAAGGAGACTCAGATGAAGTTCGAATGTGCATTGGGTTGGGAGATCCCATGGTTAGATTCTCAAGGCCCACATGAACGAACGCACATTGCTTAATAATGTTATGGTTGTATAGAGAAATCTACATAAATATACCATAGTATACGTGCTATTCTGAATCTCAAGTCTTGTGCACACTAAAAGGAAGGTATTTGCCAAGTTGTTCAATACGGTTGCAAATTGATTTTGAGGAATCCAATTGACTAAACGAACATGAGCCTCCGGATTCAATCACGTTTGTCTGGCACTCGATCGGATTTTCTCCATCCGTTTGTTGGCTCTGTCTGTAGGACATAGACTATGCATCAACTTCTTTGTTCCAGGAGCAAATTTCCTAACCGCTTTGTGTTCACACTTGGACGTTACTCATTCTAGCTATTTTTGGTCTAGTTGATTTAATGTGGATGTTAACTATAGTTATATATATCTAGTTAGCTATAGTTTCTCCCTAAAATGTATTGAATAAAATGTAGTTAACTAAAGTTATTTTGGCAGTTGTTAATTATTTATTTTTAAAAATTGGGTGATAAATGAGTAGCTTCAGTCCTTGACCCGCATTTGAGAAGAATGTGCACAAAATCCACAAAAGGTTTGGTTATAGATATAGTAAATAACCATGGACTGGCATGAGCAAAGTGGACAACTACAGTTATAGTCTTTCATAGTAAAGGACAGAGCCTCACGGTTCCACCGTTTTCTTGTTGATGATGCGATCTCCTCAAATATGATAAGAGTGACAACTTTGGTCCTATAAAATTGAATCGATATCTACTTAAGTCAATTTTACAGTCATTTCCACCCTCTACAAGTAGTAAAGTCCTCACACAAGTAGTGGATGCAGCAATTCCTCACACATTCCTCTCAAGTTTGCGCATCGAATCAAATCAGTGGAACTTGGAAGTCGAGGAGATGTTGAATAGATCAACCTTTGAAAATTTCTATGCCTTGGAACAACACTTAGTAAGAGAGCAAAGGTGCGGTTGTGGCATGATGGCCTGTACCTTAGGCCTCCCTTACAATAGAGAGCTTGGGTTGAGAGCTTGAACTTGCTATTCTTGGGAGTTTCATACTTGCATTTGACAACTATTTGCATCCAAAGCTCAGCATTTGAGAGCTTAATCAACACTTAACCAACCCTTCTTCACCAACCTTTCAAGTGTTCGATAGTGTGAGCAAGTGTAAAGTGGCCATGCTCAAAGTGAGATATTAAAGGATAAATGGGCTAAACAAAAGAAAATTTATGCAAAGCTAAAGGATGCTTGAGATTCCACTATCTTGGGGCTCACAAAACAAGAGCTCAAACTCTTGACATTACTAAGTGACCTTCACGAGGTTAAGTTAGGATTTTGACCTAGAGCCTGTCAAATGTGACTGAGAAGTGGTCATAGTTGTTTCACATGGGAAACTTCAAAGCGCAACAAAAGTGGTTTTTGTCTGGTAGAAAAGGTCATGCACTTTAGGTGAGAGCTCCGACATAAAGTGGACTTGAGTGAACAACCATGAGGAAGAGGCCAATGAGAAGGCTCCTTTCCTCAAGCTCTAAATCTTTGAGCTCGCAACCTTTCTAGTGTAAAGAGAGTCTAAGACGTACTTAAAAATGACCCTTATGCCCATTTGTGTGGTGTGTAACATAGACATGAACTTTGTTGTCCTTATAAAACATAGATTGCTAACTGAAAAATAACCTTTGGTGAGTAAAGTTCTCTTAGATCTAGGATATTACACATGATATTTGATCATGATTGAGTAAAACAATATGTAAGGTAGACTAGTATGAATCCAACATAGCAAATATGTGAGCACCTACTTTATGTGGTTTTGCAGCTAACAATTTCCTTGAAGTGACATTGACTTTTCATGTTCGTAATCAACCTAGAGAGATGCTTCACTTGAAGAGACTCTCCAACAATATTTATGAAGAAGGTGCCCTTATTATGAAAGTCTTTGCACCTAGAAATTTGAAGAATTTTATTACACACCTACCCACGTTGATCCCATTTTGACATTTTTATATTTACAAAGTTTGAGTCTCAAACTTTTATGTTTCTTAATAAATGTTGGATTTGGGATGAGTGTGTGCCCTTATTCCCAAACACATGGCTTTACATGTAGTAGCATGAGGCCCTAGTTACAACCATTTAATATGGCGGTTCTTCATGACCATTCAATAAGCAAAGTAATTTGCCTTTGAATTTTTTCGAAAAGGTCTCACACAAACACATTTATCACCAATTGTTTTTGTGTTCTCCACATATATTTGTAGGTATCTTACAAAGTTCACAAGCGCTTAAATTTGACCACAAGAATGCATTGATCTCATGATAGTGTCCAACAAACATTGTTTTACCTTACTTATGACACGAAACCTTCATATATAAATTGTTGTATATCTCCTCATTACTAAGAAAAAAAATCCTTATAATCGTAAACAAGGTACAAATGGCATAATGTAGCTAGCATGACATCTGTACACTTCAATATGTTTTTCAACCTCAATTCAGGGTGCATCTTGAATTGATTTGTTTGTGCTCATCTTTGAGATCCTGAGGATAAGTTAAACTTCATCACAAAGATCTTGAGAAGCTCTACAAGAGTTCAAGTAGAACTAAAGGGACATTGCATGCATACCACTAGCAATGTGGCCATTGCTAAGAGACCTAGCCAAATTAAAATCTCTTAAATTAAGGTCACACCCACTTGAGTTTTGAAATTGGGTGGCTCCAACTTAGTTCCTAACATTATGCAGTTGAAGAATAAAAACTGACCTAAAATGTTTCAATTGACAACAATGTGTCAATAAATTATCACGAAATATGATGACCCTAAAGTTAATCGAAAACCATTTCTAGATCCATTTCTAGAACCTAGTTGTGCAATGCTTGAGAATAGTTTGAACAAAATTTGTTGAGATCTAGGTGTTTCTAGTCCAACCTGTCACATGATGATAACTTTCTGGTTTATTAATTTGAGATATATTTTATAGATTTCTTGTAAATGATCAACGATTTGCATGAAGTCTTGAACTTGCACCAGTATTAGAGTCAATTGAAAATTCACCAAAAGTGGGGATCAACTCAAGATTTTTGATGGAATCTTCCAAATTTGCCAAAGTCAACACTTGTGTCAATAACCTAAAAATTAAACTATGAAGGGAAGTCATTTTTCCCTATTTCGGGACGAATAAACTTTCAAAAAATTGAGTTCTTTCTTACGTTTGATTATATTTGAGAAGTACACAAGTGGCGAGAAAAGCAAAAATTTGTATGTGCACATAGATGACAAAGAAAACGAGAAGATTCTTAATTAATTATACAAGATAAAACATGCCGGTGTCTAAAACTCAAAGAGACTCTCCAAGACTTTCCAGTATCGCACAAACAAATTGGAACCATTAAAACAATTCAACCCCAATTGATCCCCATACTTTTCGGTGAGCTTTATTTTTCAAGCTCAACCAGTCCATCTGTAACTAGTAATAAGCCAATTTTAAATCTTGTGTGAACAACCATACATAAAAAGTAGGGATCTTCAAGGCAACTCCAGAGTTATACAAATAGGAGTGATTCATGACATGTTTCAAGACATTGCTAAGAAAAGAAAAGAGTTACAAACTGGTTAGATCCACATGAAGGTAAGACACGTGGAATTGGTTACAGTTAAACCATTAAGAAACCTCCACGTGGCCCTTCTACAGGAGGCACCATAATGACCAAAGTGGTTTTGACTTCTTGACCCTTCATATCTGGCCAGAATCTCGTGAGGGGTAGATTCACTAATTAAAGATTTCGTAAAATATCTATGTCTCATGCATATACCTTACTTGGGGGACAACGTCCGAAAAGTTTTTGAAGTTATTAAGGTTAATTGCCTACCTCTTTAAAAGGGCATAGGCTATTTTCCTCATGGTAGAGGTTGCATCGTACAATATCAAATTTTTGTAAGTTGAAAACCTTTTGAGTTTTTAAGTTACCCGTCAATTGCCTTCAAAACTAATTTTTAGTAGGTTAGAATCCTTCATATCTTTTAATGTTGTAGGTTTTAAATTCAAAATTTGAGTACTAAGTGGTATCCTTGGCAGGAATTGAACCTGGCTAAGCCCTTCACCACGTTTGAAGGCCAAGGATTAACCAACTCTTTTTTAAAGAGTTGATTATAAGTTATGAAAGGTTGCTAAAATTCAAATGAGTTTAAGGGTGAAAGTCCTCACCATCTTCTGATTCAACCTCTACTCTTCTTGCAAGATATAGCCTAAAGATCTGTACTTAGGCCAACTAATTTCCCAATTTGAAGAAGGATGAATGGCTAAAATCCTCTCTTTAAAAAAATTCTTAAGCAAAATTTCCTACATGTTTTATATCACATAGGTTGATATCCTATGTTTTTAAATTGTCCATAGGCTCTTTGTCCTACACTTTCAAAATTTTATAGGCTAAGTCACAAATTTTGTAGGCTGCATTTGTATTAGCCTTAGGCTCTTGCCGGACGCTGCTGGGGGTAGATTAGAGTAGAGGAGCCCATAAACGATCACTTAAGAGATTTTGCGCTAGATCTGGAGAAGTGCAAGAGAGTGTAAATTTAGCCTGTGTAGGAGGATAGAAATAAGGAGGATTGCAAAATGTTCTATAATTGAATTTATCTTGAAATTGGTTCGAACATATCATTCATGTCTAGACTCTCTCGTAATTACTCATTTCTCGTCACTCTACCACTCAAAATGTGACATGTGTCATGGGACTATTCATTCCAACCCGATTGTAATTCAGTCCCAGCCTATACATTGCTGCTGGGTCTCGATCGGCAATAGGCGCCTCTACTATAGGAGATTCACGTATGTGCCGCGTGGCTAGCCTTTCCGTCCACTCTTTCTAGCCCGTTCCCTTCTCGTCTCTGCAGTGTCCTTTCTCCCTCCTGCCTCCAGTTTCTCTGCCGGTGCAGTTTTTCTTTGGAAAATTTATGCTCTCCGCCGAGAGTCTCTCGATAGTAGAATCTTGCAATATATTCTTAGTTTGTTCCTGTCTTGACTTGGCAGGATGCGATTAGGAACCTTGGGGAGCATCGGAGTCTTGCTGTACGTAATCGGTTTTGCGAACATGCTAGTGTTGCGCGTTTGTTGCTGAAGACCTCATTGTAAGTCCCTTGTAAGTTCGTACCGCCTTGATAATTTTATTTTTTTGAGATCATTTCTATTCGTCTGAAGTGAGCTTCAGAACAAGTTATTGGTTCTGCGACCTCAAGAATTGAAGTGAAGAGGAGCGACTTGCCGTGACCATGCAGTCTGTTTAAGGGGATGAGGAAGTCTAGCGCGCTGCTTTTAAGAGGTTCTCGCGATCGTTATTCTCATGGACGTCTACATCTTTAGAGCTGATTTCATGATCTTACTCTAGTCGTTTGAGTAAAGGTTTTACTTCCTCTGCGTGTGCAATTGACATCAATTGGCTATGGTATGTCCGTAGAGGTTTACTTATTTTCTTTTCTGTGGATCAATTCTTGTTCTTTCTGGCGATCATTCAAGTTCGATTCCGTCGAAGGGGTTTATGTAACAATTGCGTCAAGTTCGCATAGAGGTTTTGCTTCTGTGCATGTTGTCCAAGCTGAGCCTTGTCTGTATCCTGAGAGTGCTTAGTGTATTACCGATACACACTTGCATAGAAGATTTTATTCAGAGGATAGACGAGGTGGACGGATATGTCTATCTGAAACTACAGATCCTCCGCAATACTTCCCTGGTCTTCTTCGATTCTTTGTTGGTTGAGATTGCGTCATCAGCCAGGCGCTGAGGATATCCTTACTTAATAAGAGCGTCGCACTCTGCTGGCAGCTGTTACAGGCAATTCGATAAAGTTTGCATACACCTGGTCGGTTGAGTCGAACGTCCAGCAGAAGTTCTCGAACGACACATAGTTTTATGGTTAAACTTGTTTTGAACGTCAAATAATTGCTAGCAGATGATTCTGCCTTAGAATTGCGGTAAGATAAGGTAAATATCTGTCAACACTAGATCGGAGTTACTATGTGTGGGTTACAAGCAAATTCTCGGTTCTTCACATAGCTACAATTGTTATTTAGCTTCCTCTAAATCGCACCTCTGTGGTGCAGGGAAGGTGGAAACCGAATCGGCTTCCTGAACCTTCGTTTTACGGCTGCACGAGACAATAGCATCAACCATGTATCAGGTGAGGACTGTCCATATTCCTTGAGTTAGTTAGTAAGACCTGGAAACCACTGAACTTATTTCCTTTTCCTTGGGAATGTGTAAACAATTACCTGTTCTGAATTTCCATTCGTTACAGAGTTTTCTGATTGCTATTTTGACTGACCAGATGGGCGCTCACGATGGAATAGGTCAAACGCGAGTTGGCATTGGCGGTATGTTGTTCTTGATGTAGATAGAACTTATAGGATTTTGTCTGAACGTTTCGACTGGGTTGCATTTCAATCCTAGCTAGATAAGATATAGTAGGTGCAGATGACAATGCTCATCTCCTTTTAATTTATTTTATTTTGGAGAGCATTTGATGACATTTATCTTTTGTCCTATACATACAGTGAATCTTTGTATATCCCTTGTGTGTTTCTAAAGTGAATCGTAGGTTTTGGAGGAACTATTTCATCAATTTTGTAGCATATGACGGCTTCCAGGTGGTTGATAAATATCTACGAAAGTGTGCGTTTCTCGTACTTCAAATCCTAGATAAGCTAAAGTCAAGTTACCAATTTCTCAACATTTGCATGGATGCAGATGGCGACACACACACCAATCTTTCAGAATTGAGCATAAACAGTAAAGACTATCTTTCAGGTTCTACTCATTCACTCTCTTCCGCTATTTTAAACTAGGGATTGGCTCTATAATTGTTGAATATTGGTCAAAATCTGATCCTCGAAAGTGAATGCGTGATTGGTTTTGGTTACATCGGACACATACTAAAGAAATTACAAGCTTTTGCGTGTAGTCTTTTATTTCTATTAGTGAATACAGGGGCAAAGACATTTCATAATTGGATGGACTTTTTTTATAAAAAAATTATGAGACAGAAGGCCAACAAAGCCGACGCCAAGATGAATTGAAATGGATGGACTCTTGTGAACCAGTGAATAATGTTTCCTAAAAAAGCAAGGCTTAGGAGTCCAGAGGAAATTATGTACGATATGTAAGGACCAATGAAGTCGGTCTATATTGGATGAATGGATGTTAATCTCATTTCTAGAGATTTCATTCTATGCTATGGACATATTCGACGAGGAACTGAAGGGGATTGATAATCTGCAGTTGAAGATCGTGAGGAGAACCATGGCAGGCAGTCAAAAATCATGCCACCTGCATCTCTGGAAGAAGACACTGATATAAGGCAGCACCTGAATGTAGTGTTTATTGGTCACGTAGGTATAAAGTCTTTTGCACCTTCTTTGTTTCTTTGTTTCATTTGCCATGCGACTGAAATTTTGTTGAAGAACCTGCGATTTGCTGCTACTAAACGATGCTGTACCTTTTCTCTGAAAGAGTTTGTACAAAGGGTTCCAATTGGGGGAGATTCAGAGAAGGCTAGTGCAGGCAGAGAAAATCGAGGGGATCCAGTTTTCCTTTCGTCAAAATGAGTTTATTCTAGCTAATCCGAAGTTTTGGTATTGTATAGTATGAATTTCAATAACGGTTTGCAATACTGATCGGGATGTGGCTCTGCATTACAGATGCAGGGAAGTCAACTATTGGAGGTCAGATCCTCTATTTGACAAACATGGTGGATGAGCGAACTATCCAGAAATATGAGCGAGAATCGAAGGAGAAGAATCGGGAAAGTTGGTAAGTTCGACCTGTCTGCTTGAACTGCTTCTTGTTCTTAGAGATCTCGCTCTCTACAAATGTGATATTTATTGTAATTTGCGAGGAGTTGCAAGTGCCTTCAGTCAGGTTAAAAATTAACTGGCATGGTAGAAGAGTTCCAACCTTATGACTAAACAATTGATTTACCTGCTCAGGTATATGGCTTACATCATGGATACTAATGAGGAGGAACGAGCTAAAGTAAGTGTTCATCATGAGCACTATGGAGTGACAAAATTGATGCACTAAGGACCGATATAAGTACTTTATTCTCAACCTAAGTATTGAAGTAGGATTTATTAACATCGATTCTGTGAACACTTGATCTATTTGATCTACTGAATCTATAATATTCTTTGTAGTGTACGAGATGAACGTTGTATTCATTGATGAGTTACCAAATACACACTCAGCATGGTGAAAAAAACGGGAACAAAATACTCTTTGTGGTGGTATACATCTATGTTTTCGCTTGTTCATTTTTGCTACTGTTTTGTTCCTTGAGGTATGCAGGGGAAGACGGTTGAAGTTGGTAGAGCAGTCTTTGAAACAGCGAAAACTCGATTCACAATCTTGGATGCCCCTGTGAGGAGCTTTCTTTAACCTTGTTAATTATTCGTCGTCTACTATTGCTGTCTCTTCAATAGTGGTCTCCAATGTCCTGTAAGCAGCAACCTCTCATAGGCACTAGACTCTGGACATTTGTACTAAGCCGTCATTGAGGTCATTATTTGGACCTTTTGAGACTATAGAAATGAATGTAGATCTTATTGTAGCGTAATTGGACCTCAGTGGTGATTCGTATTAGAATTATGCAAAGTTTCTCAAACCACAGTTTGATGGCGATCTATTCAATGTTGAGCTCAGTGAATTAAATGTTTTATAACGTCTGTGGATATGATTGAACTAAGCTCAGCAGGTGTCAGATAGGCTTCTGTTACATTATCATTGATCTTTTGAATGTTGTATCTGGTTTCAGGGTCACAAGAATTATGTACCCAATATGATCAGCGGTGCATCACAAGCGGATGTGGGGGCATTGGTCAGTAAATTAAATTAATCTACCAATTCAGTGCCAATTACTGTCAAAGAGGCGGTCTGCTAGGTGCAGTAGATTGGGAGATGCATTAGTTCAAGGCACTTTTCAACAAACTTATAACTGTTAGTGCAAATTCATGATGAAGTGGCACCATATTTTCCAGGTCATTTCGGCTCGAAAAGGAGAATTTGAAACAGGATTTGAGAGAGGAGGTCAAACCCGGGAGCACGCTCAACTTGCAAAAACTTTAGGTGTTTCTAAGCTACTTGTAATCGTGAACAAGATGGACGACCCATCGGTTGGATGGTCAAAAGAAAGGTATGTCCAGTGAGAGAATCAATGACTGGCCGTGCACAATAATGGAAATACAGGTATTTTATCAAATTGTGTATATTTTAAGGTGGCACTATCGGAATTGATTTTCTCGGTTTTATTTAGTTCTTGTCAATCTTGAATTTTTTACTTCATTGCTTTGAAAAACTCTAGGACTTCAGCCCCACTTCAGTACGTTAAGTTCTTATCTATCTTTTGATCAGATCTGTAAATAATTAATATGTTATGATGTTGTTTGATGTCAGAGTTGATGAAATGAAGTGGAAGGAAATCATTTCTTTGCATTTTTACGTGTGATTGAAGTAGTTCGTGAACAGTGTGAAGATTACAATGGACACTCTTGTCGTATACATACTGGAATTCGAATAACCATTAGTTTTATTGTTAACTGTGACATGTGTAAATCTCGCACTTGATTTTATTTGTACGAGTAGATATGCCATCTGTTTATCTCAACTGTAAGGATAGTTCACTTGGTTGGGCTTTCCATTTTAAGAATTGTTCATTGGTTGCCAGGTTCGATGAAATTGAGCAGAAGCTTGTTCCTTTTTTGAAATCATGTGGATACAATACAAAGAAAGGTGAACGCATGTTTTCCCTCTTTTGAAATCCTCTGTACTCCTCCTGTATTCTCACTCTTGATAATATTTTGAACTTCATTATGAACGTGGACATGGATGTTGTCGCAGCCCCCTCACAGTGCCAGACTGACGTACATGTATGCTGAGGTCGCAGTGATCTGCACAGCTCCTTAGAGGAGGAAACCTTATTATTCTGTTCGTGGTGTGCAGATCTACAATTTCTGCCAATATCAGGGCTGCTCAGTTCCAACATGAAAGAACGTGTAGCGAAAGACATTTGTCCGTGGTGGAATGGCCCTTGTCTTTTTGAGGCTCTGGATGATGTAAAGATTCCGGAGCGTAACCCTAAAGGTCCATTCAGGTTTTTGAAGTTTTGTCTTACCTTTTTTCAAATCAAATCTTTTACGTTCATGAAATGTTGCAGATACCACGACTCAAGAATTGGTTAAAATTATGCAAGTCACTTACTCTGTCAAATTTGTTGCTTGGTATGTTGACTCACTTGATGTCTCTGTGCAGGATGCCATTGATAGACAAGTCTAAGGACATGGGTACGGTGGTGATGGGTAAGATAGAGTCAGGAACTGTGCGAAGAGGAGACCAATTAATGGTCATGCCCAATAAGGTGATATGCTGGTGGCTCTTGATAGAGAGTACTGAGTTTCATGTCACTTCTTGAAGAGTAGACTTTGAAATCTGAGATGTAATATCCTGTACGTCTTTTTGGAGAGAACTTTCATCAATTTAACAATGCATACTGTTGGGCAGGTTATGGTGAAAGTTCTCACAGTATTTCGAGACAGTGGAGAAGTCAACTCTGCTAGGCCTGGTGAAAATCTAAAAGTTCGACTATCAGGAGTTGAAGAAGAAAATATTTTGACAGGCTTTGTACTTTCATCAGTGGGTAAGTATCTGAACGTGTCACTGTTAAATATCAAGAACTTACATTCTTGATTCACTGGTGTTTCTGACTTCAGTAGTGGTATTCCTGACATATGTGAATGTCATGTCATGCTTTTCAAGCGAATCAGTAGCTATCCAGTCCTTACGCCTCAAGCAATTTGTCCTGATTATCTTTTGTCTCCTAATTCTCGAAAACCATCTGCAGATAAACCAGTGCCAGTTGTTTCTGAGTTTGATGCACAGCTGCAAATTTTGGAGCTCATTGATCACAAGGTACTGCTCACCATAGCAACTTCAAGTATGAGAAGGATATGTGAAGTGACGTAGCATGTCTTGTAAGCTACTTGCGTAGGTGATTCACAAACCAGCTGCAGGTTTCTGGTCAAATTGACTAATGTGTGAATCTGCTCTTGCAGGCAATATTTACAGCTGGGTACAAAGCAGTACTGCACATTCATGCAGTTGTCGAAGAGTGTGAAATAATGGATCTACTGCATCTAATTGACCCAAAAACAAAGAAGCCCATGAAAAAGAAGCCGCTGTTTGTAAAAAGTGGAGCTATTGTCGTGGTCCGCATCAAAGTATGTAGTTCAATCATGTGAAGCCACTTCCTTGAAATTACACTTGGATGTTTTGTGTACAAAGTTTATGCATCCTGCATTACCATCTTGACAGCTAATTCGGATAGCTTTGGGTGACATAGTGACTAAGGTTAATTAATGAAGGAAAAATTGTTGCGCTCGTTGCTATCCTCATTCACAACAACAGAGGATTTAGACTAGTTTGGACCAAGAACCCTACATCCACATGGCCAGATTTATGACAGGCATGACATATTTCTCACCTAGTTTCGTGATTTTAAAGGTGGATGAACTGATATGCGTGGAGAAGTTTGAAGACTTCCCTCAGCTTGGCCGCTTTACACTTCGTGATGAGGGTATGTTGTTTACTTCCAGTGCATTTTTGTGTACCCTGAGCACAGCCAAGTAGGCAGGGTCGGACATTTTGATGGGGAGCATAGTCTAACTAAAGAGCTTTCCTTCATTCAACAGGCAAGACTGTGGCGATCGGTAAAATTGTGGACTTCCCCAACCTCACAAACAACAAGCAGTACTGATGCCAGCCTCCTTGTTGTGCTCTACCCCAAATTTGTGGTGTCCACCAACCATGGTACTACTTTTTCTGTATATTATCATGTTCTGATTTCTAGATTCTGCCGATTGCAATCAGAGTGGAAATCTTATTTGCTTCGTGGTTCAACCTTTTGAAATTCTGCTTAAGCTCGTCACTCATCACAATATTCTCTTTTGTCTGGTCCAGGATTTGTGGAGTAGTTTCCACCCACTACCGGAATTGTCAAGATGGACATGCGATACTTCAATCACGAAACTGCTTAGCAAGCTATCCCTACACATCACAATGCTTTCCCCTTCAGAAACTAACGACTCATGATATGTATGTCCTTGCCTTCATGACTCACCCCAGAGACCTCACCAACGATTCTACAGGGAAACGAGGGGGAATCGTATTTTCCTAGACCTCATGTTCGGACAAGAGATTCTAATAGTAGGAAATTAGTGCTTCAGGAAGTGTGAAGGTGAGTAGGGTAGGTTCATGGAGATAAGGGTCTGGAGTCTAAACAAGATATATTATTGCGCAGCAGATGCTCTGATATGGTCACTGTCGGTTATTTGTTTTACTACAATATTTGTGAAAAGTGTCCCAAGTTGTAGAGGATTGTCTTGTGGTTTTGAGCAGAGAGATATTATTAAGGATATCTGAGTGTAAACTGAAGAGCAGGTGAACATTCTTAGACACCGATGTCAGAATATATTTGGAGTCATCACAACTTACAAGGATAGGGCATATTTATACAAAGTTAGGACCTCTGAAATCAAGGCGGAATAAGAAAAAATAGCCATAAGTATGTTGCAACACTGACAAAGTTTTGTGCACCATATGCTTTCCTACAATGCCAGTTCAAATTCGTAGTCAAGGTTGCTCCCCAATGATTCATTACAAGAACTAATACACAAGATTTGTAAGAGCTCCTCTTCCTATCAAAAGTGTATCTTGCAAGCCTCGGAGTACATTACAATGCCAAAAACTCAAATCTTTCATGGTTCACAAGATCTGGTAACAATTCCTCACCCTATCTACATGACACCTTGCACACAGTTGGGTGCGATTTTACTGAAGTACAATATGTTTGAAAAGTTGGAGTCATGTTAACACAAATGCTACTCACTCACCACCGAATCTAAGCAATGCGGCTATATAATTATAATGCATGGTGAATAAGAGGGAGGGGGAGCTATTGCTTTTGCAGCTTGCCATAGCCACATTGACGACAAAATCAACAAGTACAGGGAAAATGCACAGGTCAAATGTCGTTAGTGGAACATGCTGGTAAGACAGGACCTCTAAGCCCTATACCTGAAGTGTTTCAGTCATGGTTTATACTTTGTGTTAAGGGAAAAACTTCAAAGAAACATTACACTAGTAGTATTCAACCTAAAGGTGTGACCTTAATAACCCAAAATTTGCGCAAGTAACTCAAATAACCCAGAATTGCCACATGTGACCACATCAACCCGTAATTTGCACAAGTGATAGTCTTGCCAACAAATATTCCAATTGGAAGGGGACTGGAATTGGGTCATTTATACAGTGCATCCGTATGCATTAGTGTTGGTAATGCAATTATGAAATGAACTCGCAAGATCTGAGCAAAATCCTTCCAAGCGAGTTGTGGTAATGGGAGACTATGGGACATGATTTGAAGACGTGTTCATCATTGCGATGTGTGAGGACGACTCCATCCAAAAGCAAAGGTAGGATGCAGAGGCTGCTAGGCTTTGCCATACGTACACCAACTTCTTTGTGGCCACTCTTCCTTGATGCGGATTGGTTTAGGGGTAGAAGACGTGCCCATTTGGGAGTTTGTTTCCTCTTTGGACTCCTTCTAGTGGTGCCAATAGAAATAATGGGCGTTTGGACATGTATGTCAATTGGTGTGGACATTGTGTAGCCCTCATACTGGGCAAAGCTTGCAGAATCAAGTGGTGGTGCATGAAGTGGCGCTTCGAGTGTAGGTGGAGCCTCACCCCCAACCATGTTGCGCTCTTCAATAGTAGCAGTTGTGTGTGACACGGTCCATGGACTAACCCTAAATGTATAGGAGGTGATGGTGGAGAAGAGACAAGGGAGGGATGGAGGGAGAGAAACGATACATGGGAGAGCAAGAGGCAAAACTAGAGTGGGAGGCTGGGAAGGGGGTAGTGTGGGTATTTGTACAAGCATCACACAAAAGTTGTAAAGAGTAGAGAAGACATGGTCATCAATTCAAAGTTTTCATTATGCCATGCACACACCCCATATTGAAGTTTAAAGTGTGGTGAAATCAGTGGCTCATATAGATCCATTCATTGCCACACAACTAATGCCAGATATGCATTCATTTGCGGTGCAAGCATGGGAAGATGTTTGCCATAGGTTCAGCACGTGCGAAGGGATGATGTTTTGTATGACTGGAATATCCAAGTGCACAAATTGAAAGCCGTCCACTATGATAGAGTTTTGTGATATATATATATGTATGCAATGGATATGTGATCACATTATGGCATTGGTGCATGGGAGAGGTTATTGGGCCATGGGGGGAAGGTTTGTTCATTATGTGGGAGGCAAAGTATGTACATGTGTTACAATACATGTTTTGAATTTCGTGAATGCCTACAAAGATGCTTCGGCTTTCATGATGGACACGCTTAATCTTGCATTTGAAAGCCCCCATGGCACACGGTATTTCATGTAGAATAATCCATCTAGGATCAATGTCATTATTGCACATTTCTTGTCCTATCTAAAAACCACACATAGAAGCCTTCGATACTGCTCTCACCATTGTGCAACCCAACACCGCCCAACAACCACCCCAAGCCACCCAACAACTACCCAATAGCTACCCAACGCCATCCAACACCACCCTATGCCACCCAAAGGCCACCCAACACCACCCAACATCTAGTCAACAACACCCAAAGACACCCAACAATTACCCATGCCAGTCAAGGCCACCAACGCCTTTCAACGGCACTCGACATGTACCCAACGGCAACCCATCATCCAAAATCAGCCACCCAATTGCAACCTCTGAGCACCCCACCCCAACTCAATACCTACCCAACCTCACACATTGCCCACCCCCGATGTCACTCACCCATGGGTAATGAATGGCACCCTTTGCAGCCACTAGGCAGTTGATGTGGCATCAATGGATTCGGCAATGGACATGCCGAACTGGCTTTGTTTAACCATGTGGGTAGGTATATACCCGATTGCCACCCTCATACACACCTTGTACCCAAACTGATACCCAACTAAGTTGATAATGATGCACTATGCCACCCAATACCTCCACCCTCCATGGGTATGTCCACCGAGTGGTATGCAACACCCACAAGGGTGGTGGTCACCTCAAAACATTGGAGGTCACCAAAACAAGTGACACCAACCTCTCACCACATGCTTCACTTGGCTAGCTCCATTGTCACCAACCCTACAGTTTGGGCCGGTTTACAGTGAGAAAACATCTACCTTGTAGGGTTCATTTGGACACAATTTCTTCAAGAGCATCCTTGAGAATCGATAGATCTTTTTTTTTGGTTGCAATCGCCAAGGTAATAGAGTAGTATTGGTGGGTGGAAGAGAAAGATTATATGGAAAGAGGTATATGTCATTTGACATCACCCACCAATTTGAAGTCTAGTTGTACTTTTAGGGTTGGTTTCCATGTAGGCCGCTCACCTAACATATCAGGTGGAATCTACATTTCCACTAGAACTCTTTGTACGAGTGGCTTACATAAAACCTAGCCCTTAGGGGTTCTTACATTTCATCATTACCTAAAAGCTAAAGCACATGGAATAACCATGTTTCACATAAAAAATCTTACTAAGAACATATCATAGGTTCTCCAAAATAATGTCGCACACTTAAATTGGGAGAATGACACGCAGTTTATCAAATAATACATGCATCAATAATTAACTTGTAGAATGTTTGCGTTATCAACTTCAATAATCTAGAGGTCTAAAATATCCAAAATTATCAAAGGCATTATGAGGAGAACCATCGCCAAGTCATACATTTTAGAATTCTCCCCAACAATAAAGGACTTCTCATGTCCATTTACATGCAACGTTTCATTTGAGGGTAGCCTCGACGGAATTGCCTTTTTGCACCCTCATGAATCATGAGCTCAATTTGCAATTGAATGAATTTATAAAATGTCGGACAATGTTGTGCGAGGCAAAAAAGTGTCCAAAGAAGACGAAAACGTGATCAAATCCTTGACTCCGGTTTCACAACAAGTAACAATCTTAAACCTAATTGAAGGATCTCCAAATGTTTAACTTGGAACATATTCAGCGTATATTGTAGGAGAATTTATATTCAAGATCATGGATGAGTAGGAAAGCTTTGAATAATTTTATTTTGTCTTTGTTTTGAATGTACAAAAACTTCTTGTCTATTGATTTGTTGCTCTCATATATGATATGTGTAGGAGAGTCTCAAGTCTCATGATGCAAAAATCGGTCCCCAAGGAAGTGCAAGTAAGGCTCCAACGACTTAGAGTTGCATGTATCGTACTATTAGCCAAATCATTAGGGGGTCGTGTTACATTTACAGTCAATACCTATTCTGGGGAGCCCCATAAATATCTATAATAAATCAACTAACCTTCAATAAGTGTAACAAGACCAATGAAATTGCCGAATCCATTGTAGAAATTGGAAGTCATGTAGAAGGGAAAGAGAATGGAAGGTAGGGACATATTAGATCATTCCTTTGAGAATTGTGACCACTTAAAGTAAATCAAAGATTGTGAAAGACAAGCAAACTTGTCAATAGACTGATTTTTGTATAAACATTTCTTTATTTCCTGGCATGCCTCTAGGTTTTCCTTAACACACATGGTCATAGTCTTCAAACTGATAGAACTTACATGAGAATATTGTATAGGAGTGTTAGGGATGGCCCAATGAACACATATGACTGAAAATAAATAAATAAAGGAAAAATTACAAGGGGGAGGGGGAAGGAATATAGAATTTACTTGTTCTTGCTAGACTATATGTACTCATCTTCTCAATTATGGGAAATTGGTAGTGGGCTTCCATCATTGAAAGCCTTTCTGAAATGAATAGAGTTGAAAACTAAGGTTATGAACATGATTCACAAACATGATGCAAGTTTGAACACCAATTTGTGTCCAACAATCTTATTGCCACACTCCCTCTCATCTATGCATGAGATTAGGCACGTATAGGCATATTATTCTTCAATGTGAAGTTGAGCATTAAAGAACAATTGTAGAGAATAAATCATGTAAATATGAAGAAACATGGTATTTATAAAAATATCTTTTGTGGAGTTCCACGTATTGTGTCATCAAAGTGCCTTAATATTATATCAAATTGAGGGTTTCTTGTAGTCACATTATGCGTGTGCATGACAATTATTTACATCTCACAATCATTATTGTTCTGATCAAAAGACAACACCGGAGGGCCAAAGACGGTGTTAGCCATCTTGGTGGAGATGGAAGAGGGGTGTGTGGAGCACATTGAAATGAAGGAAGGGCAAACTGCCAAGGATGTGGCAACAAAGTTTTGTCAAGCACATGACCTTCCCCTTCAATTTGTTGGACCCCTCATGGAACACGTCAAGGATAAATCGCCAACAACACCATAGAAGGGGGTTTTTCGTAAATGCGGAAAACCCACCAATGGACGTTGCACTCAAAATAATCAAATTTACCCCAAGCCAACACAAAATATCATCTTGAATATAGTTATTGCCAATTATTGATTTTAATTTTGATTTTCTTTTCTTAATTAATTTATTTTGTTGTGGTTATTCTTCCCAAAAATAACATTTTTGAATTTATGTATTGGCCTCTTATTTTTACCTCAAGAGATTATATCTCATTTGAATATACTTGTTCAATTCGAAGTGCTAGAAACTAGGAAGAGGATAGTATGGTAGTGTAACCTTGTTTTCTTTCTTCTAAAATGGGGATTCAAAACCTTGTAGATATGTACATTGTTACATTGTTACACCATAACACTAGATTATGTTCTCATTGATACCCCAAGCAATCTAAATCATAGAGACCAAGACCAACATGTGTTTTGGCACAACACCCCTTCCTGAGAACACCAAAAACTATTGTCATGTTGCCCTTTGATAATGATTGTTTGAAAGTGATATCCATTATCTCCCTCGAGAAATAGGTGGTCAATGTGACCCAAATTCCATCCCATGGTCTGAGGATGTGGGTTTGAATGCCTCTCCTCATACATGCACTCACAAATCCTTGAAATAAGAACCGTTCTTGTTTCCAAGCACCCCAACCTTTCTCAAAATAATAATATTTTATGTCTATTTAATATGAATACTGATAAGAATATCCATTACAAAAATATCAAATTGGATAAGAGCATGATCATGAGGGAAACAATAAATGGACAATTAGGAATACCTTGGGGGGTTTGGGTGAAAGAATTGTTGCATTCGTCTCCACCATCCATGTTGAAACAATACTCCCTACATGTGGGTGATTAACTTGTTTCAAATGTGTCCTAATTTCATAATGCACTAATTGAGATTCTTGAAGCTTATTCCATTGTCACTTGTCTTCAGATAATAACCTCCGACATACATACTATTTGAAGGTCCATTCATTTGGAACGAGAGGTAGACTTGTATGCAATACATCTCACCTCCATAATATGACATTCAATTATACAACACCTTGACTATACGACACATATCATGTCATTTAAACTTTCTAGAGTTGATTTACCTCTATACTATGATTGTGACACTCATAGTATGACATTTTTCAGGCCCAATTCATCATATAATACATGTAATTGATGTGCATAAATGGGGACCCACAATAGGATCCGCACCGGGATCGAAGAGTTGTTCCAAGTACGGAATAAATCATAAGAAGAACATGAATCATGATCATCGGTGGGTTATGTTAAGTTAACTTAGGTTATTTGTTGTAAACCTTCATAACATTATTCAACTCTTACATTATAATAATATTCAATGACAATGCTTCACCCGAATCTCACTTGTTTTTGAGGTTGCATCTACTTACCACCAACATCCATAAGGTATAATTCTAGCACCTTAGATGACATATTCTTGGCCCTACCTAATCAGGTCACTTAGCTGCATAATGTTCAGTTGGTTCCAAAATATACATTGCATCTTTTGAATCTTTGGGATTGGGTGGAGGTTTAAGTAGAATTGTAAAAGGCTCAAGTAAGGTTAAGTAGTTGTTACAAATTTCTTCCCAAAGTTTATTGAATTTTTGGTGGAGGTAATTTACTCACACTAATTGGTAGGTGAAAGTTGGTGAAGGTGTTTCAAGGGTAGATGTTTTGATAATTAGGAAGCCTAGCTATTGGTGGGGTTAGAGGAATTCATTCATGTTTATTGGAGTCTAGCAGTAGGTGCTCAAATTTTGGCAACATTATTCAAGCATAACATTTAAGGTTGGAGTCTTGATGATGAGGCAATGTTTGGTATTTAAATCTTATGGCGGGACACTGGTGTCCCATAATACACCGGTTAAACCCTAAAGCCCGTGTCAACATCAAAAATGGTCAATGGAAGGCGATCAAAGTGGCATTGAGATTATCTCAATGTCTTGTACCTTGGGGAGTTCACTGCGATAATATTAGAAAACAACGTGCGGGAAAATATAGGGTAATTTATATTCACAAAAGGAAAAACTTAGAATTTTCTTAGAAGTAATATAGGTGAGTATGTATGATAAAATTTGTATTATAAATAATATAGGCTTGATACAAATAACGCATATTTTAAAAATATTTGTAAAAATATACCGTAGGATTTAAGGATCCTAGGTTTTTTTTGAAATAGGGTGTCCTTTGTGTTTAGAGGCGGGAAGATTTTGGATGAAAAACTACGTCGATTTAGTTGAAAAAATGGGATTGATGAGGGTGGATGACGGATTCCTGGGTTTAGGATTAAAGGCATGCATTATTTGTTGATTATATACTAGTGTTCGTAAAAGCTAAGAATTGTTTTGCAAGATGAACATGACATCTTTCATTTGATATGAACAGTTTTGCTAGTATTTTTAAATGCTAGAAACAATTTCTCAAGATAAATTAGAGGAGTTTTGGTTGGTCTTGTGTTTGTCTGCTTCAAGCAAGATGTTGTAGTATTAACTCTATACCCTTCTACATTATTGCATGGACCCTATTTTTGCTTGCTTTGTTGTTGGTGTTTAAATTGTTTTTTTTTACACTCACTACCGTTGTGTTTAATTGTGTAACTTGATTGAGGAACATGGGCTGATTTTGTTGTTTGAAACTCTTTATGAACACTCTTAATGTAAAACCTTGTTGTGCCTTGGATTTTGGTGACTTAGTACTTTGAATGCTCTTAAACCCTTTGGAGCAAAATTGAATAATTATAATGAACATACCTAGCTTAAAATTAGAGCTTCATCAAATTTAAAAGTAATATAGGGTCATTTAAAAAACAATAAATTAGCAAATTATATAATAATACGGTACAAAAAATTAAGGATGGATAATTAAATACCCCTTGAATAAATACCCTTGTCACGCACGTGTATACATATATACATGTCTAGTGAACTCCCCGAGTCTTGTACACGCTCTAATGTTCAAAGTTGGTTTCTATTTTCGATCACTTACAACCACAAAACCAATTATTAAGGAGGCTCCAATTTATTTGGGACATTGATGTCCCGCCATAAGGTTCATTCTGAAGATAATTGAGGTGGGTTAAGAGTTTTGGGTATAAGGACTCTTGTTCTCTCCATATTAAGTTTAGATTTGGACTTGAGATAGGGGAGTGATAATTGATGATGATTTAGATGATTACATATTGATCTCTTGAATTATGTGATTGGATGGATGAGCTGAAACTTTTGAGATTGATTTTGCAACCTAGGTTTAATCTTGAATGGTGTGATAGGAGGGATGTGATGAAGGCATGGTTGAGTTGGTGGATGTGGCATGGGGTATCATTTGGGTCTAGATTTGAATAAAGAGCCAACGGAGGGGAATGATGTGGATGACCAATCAACACTAGTAGTCAAGCTCCCTCAAGCCCGTTTACTATCAATTTCTCCAATGGAGCATTCTTTGGAGTTTCTATGGATATGTAATGAACATGCAATCTTCTATGGATATGTTGAACTAGATATCAATTTCCAACATTAACTAACATCACCAAAAGACAATAGATTCTTACTTTTAAAAGTGTGTGACATGGTGAAGACATCATTATGGAACTATGTTATTCTTTGTAACTCCTTGTTATGTGAGGTTGTGAGCATATTTCTTAAATAATAATATTATGCATACTTATACGTCTTTCTTGTGTATACAAAAGGACATTCTACATTGAAATAGGCGATTTTTTTGAAAAAAATTAATAGTATGACATTTGAGGCCAAAATGTCATATTATCGAGAATACAACATTCGAATAATACGACACTTCATAATATTATTCAGATCCATACCAATGTTCTGCGGTACAGACAATATTCCAAAAAATATTCCCTGTATTTTTCACAATATGTCTGAATGTGGAGAATCTTCTTTGAAATATTATCAGTTCCGCAGATCACTGTTATGGATCTGAATAATGTTAAGTTTCTTGCCTGATCAAACATTTCATATTCAAGAGGGGAGAACAGTGTTTCCTTCTCGTTGGGGTACCTAATGCCAAGTAAAGGCACCCTTTATCCTTTATTACTATATGGAAATGATGCCATGCCATCCCTAAACCTTTAAACCAACTTAGGTTATTTGAACTATGATAGAATTTAAGACTGCCGAGTGCAGAATAGTAGACTCCTTTATTGTGGCAAATCTTGAGTCTAATTGGATATACAATGAGAGATTCACAAATATATAAATGGCAAGGGTTCTCCAAAGTGGCATGGATGCTACCCAATTCAAGCTACTGGAATTATAATTGGTGCCTATAATTTTTAAACAGCAGCATTGTATTTTAAGGAAGGAACTAGGTTACCTACATCTCAAGGAGTTCCTGAAATATTGTACTTCACGCAACCATTGACACCATCACAACACTAGATCATTGCCGTACCTTCAATTATAGACTTGCCATCAAAATTGGACGATGGTCAACTATCCCTATCTCTTGAGATAATAGATTATGTTAGTTTATGATGTAGTTGGAAATGAGGCACACTTCTATGTTGGGGTATCTTCCCATATAACTCCAATAAAAATAAGTATCAATCTTTACTAAGATAGCTTTAGGAAGTCTCAAGACTTTCTTTCAATTGAACCAACAAGTTGATATTAGCCTCTACCTCATGGAAGTCATCATACTCCACCATTCTAGGGAAATAGCTAATTTGACACCACCCTTATGTATTTTTATTCCCATAAGCCTTTCGACATCCTGGACTCTAAAATCAATTTCATTTCATTGTGATTTTTCAGCAATGACTGTAACAACTTCCTACAATGATGTTATATAGACGCATCTTAAGTTGACAGTGAAAGGTTCTGAGCACTTATGGTCTTTAAAAAAAAGTTTAGCATAGGTGATATACAGGTTGATACTTTCATACAAAATGCAAAAAAATTGAGTTAACATATGACACTTTGCTCAAATTTACATATACACAAAAGCTATATCACGAGATTCACAAATGTAAGTGAGACATTGATGGAGTTTTCTAGATATGGTCAATGTGGATATCAATTTGCATGTAAACCACATGCTTCCATTTTCAGATAGTTGTGTCATAAGTGACTTAATCTAAAGTCAACTTATTCTTCAAATACACATTTTGATTCAGCTTCAAGTGGGTGGCCCTGAGAGCAAAACGCATCCTAAGTATATGTGATCCTAAACTGAGATGTTTTGCATTCTAGGGAAATATGACACAAACATTGCTAGCAAATTCAATAGGTGATTTGTGGGGACCAAATATGAGTATTGTTTCATTGCAATTGGGTGAAGTAAAGCAAAGATATAAGGCTGCAATTGAAGATCATGTCCGATCTGCTCTGGTCCAACATGTTAGGAAGGTTTTATAGGAGACATGCACAAATTGTACTTGATAGTGTCCAAGACAATGTCAACAACTTTGTCATCAAAAAATCTTGCTTTCCAATATTGATTTCCAAATCTAGAATTTCAGAACAATTTATGATAAATCTGAAAGGCGAAACATCAGTAAAATGATACCCATAGCTTTTTAGCAAGGGAAAGGAATTCTTTAGAACACTCTCTGGTGGAATCAGATCACTGTGTTCAGCAATAGATACAAAAAGGAACACAAATTAGGAAAAAAAATTGTATCAGCTACCTATTTTCTTCAACCCCTACGATCTCTACTATTGTATGATGATTTCACCCACACAATGTAATCTTTACATTTGGTTTACCTATCCTATAAAGGCAGTGAGAAAAGAATCGATCTATCCAAGTGGGAAACAGAAACAATGAGGGAGATAGAAACAATTAAAGTGTGGAACATGTACTTATGACCATGCTCCTTTCTTCTTCTTCCCTGATTGCAATTTAAATTTTGGAAGGACTCTTGATTCATCTTGCACCTGCACAAAATCCATCTATCGAATATGAGTACCTGTACATGTAAAGTTTCTTTCACTCAGAGAGACATAGTAATCCAAACACTAGAATCATGTTTGGTTTGAACTCAACCTACTGAAACCATATCCCATATCAAATCAACGAAGGGAGAGAGTTTGTACCTTCTTCACACTTGGGACCTTCATAAGGTCGCCAGAAACATCTGCTTTGGTTGGTTTTGGTTTGTCCTTCAGCTCCTTCGCCTGTGTTTCCCTTTTTTAACAGAAATAAAACATCCTCAGAGCTGATCCAAATGACAACACTAGCACCTTTCTGACATTCAAGGTCACTCTTAACAAAGGTCAAGCACCACAGTATTGAGAGCTCACAAGGTAACAGAAGCCTTACTTGCGAATCTTTAAAATGGCTTGAAATCTTTTCTTGGCTTCGTCAACAGCGTCATCAACGTCATCAACAGAGCACATATCAATGGCTGATATAGATTTCCCATACCTTAGCTGCAAAGCAAAGAGAACTCAAATTATACAGACCTGATGAGGAAATAAGTGACAGCCAAGGAGCAACAACTTCAGTGTATATTCAACAACTCACTCAATTTTGAGTTTCACCAACCCACATTAGCAATTCCATTATTCGTGCCAAATATGAATGCAGTAGAAGGTCTTGAGACTAACCAATTCATCATTTAATAAGAGATCCAAACAGTTCTCTTCCCATACACACATCAGATCATAACATAGATGTGGTTGAAGGGCAAATGTCTGAACCAGCTTTGGATATTTTTCTATCATTCTTCCCATCTCCTCTTGGTCTGCACAGGCCCCAGAATCATCTGAGTCAAAGAATGATTAAAAAGCAAGGCCCTAAAGTAACCCCCAGGCTGCACAAAGAACAAAACAATGAAAAGAGGTATCCCCAAAAAGGTTCATATTTAACTTAAGCCAGTATTTGTAACTCAAAAGGCACAGAAATAATAACATACCTTCCTCAAATGCATCATAAAAACCAGAAATTGCTGTAGCTCTCTTGGTTGTCTTCAAGTCAGCACCTTCTAAAACATACGCTAATGCTTTTCCCAAGGACATCACTCTGCTCCAACAAAAGCCACATAAAACATTATTGGAAACGCCTATTGCAGGTCTTATACAATTTCAATTACAACGTACAAGACCTCAATTTCACCAAGGTGAATCATCTTTAGAATATCAACAAACTGATAGCGGATACCCAATACTTGCAGTGAAGCATGGCACACTAAACACTCTTACACTTTCAAGATATCATCATTCTTTAGATTGGCAGAAATACATATTTTTACATTCTTATGCACAAGGTTTTTTGAGTGTCTAATGTGATTGCGCTTCACATCTACCTAACTAAGTCCTTAGCTCTAAAAGTCATTCGATGCATTTCTCTTTCAATGACAACATCTCTACAGGGCATCTGTGACTGTCATCACAACCAACATGCAAATGTGTGAAACAATGTCAAGGAGATTAGGTTGCACTCTTTCCTAAGAGCCTTGATACAATAAGGGCCATGGCCCAATAAGCTGATCAACCAAATTCTACACCTACTATGAGCACTGCCTATGAAAAACTAACCTTCCATCGTCAAACTTCACCATGATGTTATTGTTGAACTTTGCAAGAATGGAAGGATCTGCAATACGTCACAACACCACTGCAGAATGACTCAGTGCGATGATTTGGGTGCTGTTTAGCTTCACATGGCAGGGGGAACAAACACATAAACTGCTCATAATTGAATAGAACATAGCATTCATGTCACTTGAAAACAAAGACTCATTTCTTCCAAGGGAGAACTGGACACCAAGCTCACCAACGGGTGCTGGCTGAGTATCCCTCATTGAAGCAGAGCGAGGGACTGAGGCAGGAGTTGAATTTTGAGGAGAAAATCTCTCTGAAGAAGACCGAGGAGTAGACGATAGAAGTGGACTTTGCATTCTTGGCACAGGAGGTGATGAGCCTGGAGACACCTGTGGAGGCAGGGATGATGGAGTTAACACCTGGCTGGTTGTGATAGGTATTCTACCTGTCATGGGAAGACGTGGAGAGGGAAGGGGAGGAGTATTGAAGGAGGAGATTCGTCCAGGCGAGGCAGGTGGGTTCAGACCTGGAACTCCAGATCTGCTGAGAGACATACTGGGTGCCCGTGGAAGAGAAGGACGAGTAGTAGTTCCCTGAGGAATGGCAATATGAGGTGAAGGTGGCGGTAGGGAATCCATTCTGCTGGTTACATTGAAAGAAGGTCTAGCAAGTAAGCCAGGAATAGTAGATGGAGAAGATGAAGGAGACAGGTTGAGAGATGGGGATGTTGAGGATTTCGGGATAGACAGGACGCTAGGTCTTATGGGTACAGGTTGTGATGAGACACGGGTTGCTGGAGAGTTTCGAGATGGGGACTCTTTGTGATCATCTGAAGGAAAAGTAAGGACAGAAGTGGGTGACACTGAAGAGGATTCAGATGTCATCCTCAGATCTGATGCACGAAAACTGGGCTCATCTGCAAAGAGTCCAAAATCTGGGGCACTCCGTAGAGCTTTTAAAGGCTCAATGTCAATATCATTGCCATGAAGAGAATCATTTGGTTTCTTGTCCAGCATTTGTGTGAGAGAAAAACTTCCTAGGTCATCATCCATATTCGAGGCAGTGCTTTCATCACCTATGGACTTGAACGATCCGTCGAATTCCCAGGTGTCTTGTAGGACATTGCCTGATCTCTGAAGATGTCTTACAGCCACTGTTGTCACTTTGGGAGGACCCATTCGTCCAAAGTACCGGCCTCCAAAGAACGTAGTACTATCATACTCCAGTTTCTCTTTAAACAACCGTGCCTCCACTGCTGGCCTCCGAGAATGGTTCTTGCCTTTAGTGAGGTCTGGCCTCAGATTTTGAAAGTATACTTCAAAGTCCACAATGACACTGCCTGGTCGTTTTGCTAAAATGTGGACATCTTTTGTGTCCACTTGTGCCCCAACTGCAACACTGCGTTTGAAGACTCCTTCAGCTTCCTCGTTGAAGTCAGACATAGTTGCTCTAGGAAACGACACAGATGCATCAACAACTGCTACTGGTCCCGACTCAGCATCTGCCTCGCTAATTCCCTCCAAGGTGTCAGCTTCCCACCATTCACAAGGATACTTGTGTTTTAGAAAGTGCTTTACAGTCTCAGAATCTACAACTTCATCCCTAATGTGGTCAACATCCGTACTCCATGACCCATAATTCTTGGCATTCTCTGGAACTAATTTATCTAACAACCTATTCACCTCCTGTCCCTTGCGCTTGTCTGCACACATAATTGCCAGGCACTCAATCGCACGTTGAATTACCCCATCTGATCCTTCGGCATCTAATATAAAGTCAGCCATTTTGGAAACCATTCCCATTCTCAACCCAATTTCCACAGTTGCACTGCTCAAACGCATTAAGCGCAGCAGCAACATTAGACTGCAAATCCGTGGGTCTGTTCCAGCACTGCCAGCAGCTGCTTTTGGAACCTTCAATTTAAGGAAAGTGACAAGGGTGTCCACCAGATCATCAGAAACTATACAATCAGCTATGTCTGAATGGTCAGCTATGGCATGGATCAAACACATAGCAGGCTGAGCAAGTGCTCGGCGCTCACTAACATTGTTCATGAAGTCATAGACTGGGAGGAAGATATCAATATTGGACTGCCCGGACAAGAGGTAAGGACGAGCTTTAAACAACAGGAGGAGAGTAAGCAAGAGCCGCCTGCGATCATCGAAATCGAAGACATCAGCGTAAGCCCCAATCACGACAGCTTTCCGAATCTCACACAGGAATCTGGCCTCAAGAGTGGTGCCAAAATCATATCCAGGATCCCTCAAGAATTGGTCCACAAAAAACCCACCCAAGTACATCTCCCGTGCATAGCAGTCTGCTTCACTGTCTCTGTACATAGCCTTGCTGTCCCCGTAAAGAATTGTGATAAGTATCCACTGCACAAACACAGCCTGTCCAGGTCCCAAGGACCATGCTGGAAGAATCGACAGCATTTCGTGTTGTGTGCTTTCTTCGAACTTGAGCACCTCCTTGCTTACTGCTGCCTTCACAAGAAACCGTTTTCCTTCATCCCACACAAGTCGAGGAGAGTAGTACACATCCTCAAACCTTCTGCAAGCCTCTGTAGGATCTCTTGCCAAAGTTGAGAGAAGGTCAAGTGGGAGCAGACGCAAAAAGGTCTGGATCACAATGGGTTGCACTGCATTACTATCCTTCTTGCTGGATTCCATCACATTAATCAGCTCATACATATCAGTGGCCTCTCCAATCCCCTCTGCATGATTGCCATGTCCATTTGCAGACCCATTGAGTGCTCCATTAGCAGACTTTCGCTGTGCTAGATCCTCAACAAGCTTGGAACGACGGCTTACACCACTTCCAGCTAGAAGAAGCTGACCCAGTATCTGAGCAGCAAGAATCCGTCCTGCTTTTGCAACCTTATGCGACACATCTCTGGAATCTACTTTGTATTCACTGTACAGACTCGGAAGAGGAACATCACAAAAGATTGCCACAAGTGGCAAAAGGACTCCACAGGCTGCAAAGTGATTTGTTGCTGCTACTGTTGCAGGCATTCCTTCACTCAGTGTGTGAATTGCTTTAAGTGTGACCATGAGAAGGTCTTCCATTCCTTCATCACGAGGTCGAGCTGCAGATTCCCACAGAGAAACTCCAACTGAAGCCAGCAAGTCTGATTGGAGGACAGCAGTTCTTCCTGACTCATCCTCTGACATAATGCCAATAATTTTGGATAGTTCCAGTTCAATTTCGAACATTCTTCTTCCAGTTTTTGCAATAGAAGACAGGACAGAGCAACGGCATAACTGTATGAGCTCCAGCCTCCCTACCTTCAGGGCATATTTTACAGTCTCCCTGAGTGAAGCAAGTACTATAAGGTACTCGTGAATTCCACCCTTCTCAGCATCATTCTCATCCTTAATCAGTTCAGAGCCTCCATTGAGAACATCGATGTTTGTCTCCAAGTATTCCAAAACAGCATCCAGGAATGCATGGCCTGCCGGAAGGCCAAAGTCCTCCCAGGAACCAGCGGCAAGACCATTGACAAAAACACCACCGACACTGATCTCATCCTTGAGACAGTCATAATGGAAGGACTGTAGCCATTCGACTTCACTACCCATGTCCCCATTCCCTGTTGCAAGCAGAATATGCTGCTGCTCCAAGCGATCAACCACACGCTTATGAAGCTCCTCTCTCACCTTGGAAGTCCAAATGACCAGTGGTTGTTCCAAGTCAGAACCAGCCATTGTCATAAACTTGTCAGGGCCCTCTGTGTGCTCTAGGCATGCAAGCAACGGACCAGGAATTAAATGGGTCATCATAGTCCTCTCTGATTGCTGGCTTGGACTGGGATGAGATCCCCCTGTTTGCTGAAGCATTCGGATGAGAGATCCCAGAACATCGGCCGCTGTGTAAAGAAGAGCAGACTTGGTGTCTCGAGCCTTCAGTGCTGTATCTGGAGGTGGGATTGCCAGTAACAGCAATGGTAGGTACAAAGCCTGCCAGTTTGAAACAAGCACAAAGCCATAAGCCAGAACTTTAGTAACATTTCAGCTGTTTCACAAATTGAACCTCATCAAGTAGTCATAAGTAATAATGTGACTAGGTAATAACAAAGATGCACTGGACATGTAACAGTAAACAGGAGTGAAACCTGATTGATGACACGTTCATAAAAGTCCTCATCCTCAGCAAAATTCTTCAGGCAACTTAGTGCTGCAAATGATGCAGGACTAGGACCCCGAGGTGGAGTAGCCAAGGCATCCCCAGCAGCCGAGCATAAAGCCCAAAAAAATCCTTCCTGCCATCTGTTATCATCGCGAAGACAGTGCCTACCAACCCTGGAAAAGAACGAAAACATAAACCTCAAGCACAAAACAAATGGAAAAACAAGATATATAGATAGATAGATAGATAGATAGATCATCTGGCAATATGCATGAATACACAATATTTCTGGATGTAAATATGAGAAACCTTACTTTGAAGAAGAAGTGATCTCCAAAACAAAAAGAGACCCTGTTACAGCAGATTCTAGACTGGTATTGCTGCTTGCTTCTGGAAAGCTTCCATCTGATTTCAATCTTGTTCCAAGTGACAAAACACTTAACGCAAAATTGACAGACACCTGTGGTATTTCATCATTCCTGCACAACACAAACATAGGAGTGTGAGATGATCTAGACGTGACTGCAGAAGTAGTTAAAACTTGGTCATTGCACCCAGTCATTTCAAGAACGTATACCAAACTACGCTCTCCAGGTGTTAGAAACAGTACCCTGAAGTACATCAGACAAGAACACAATGGAGAGATTTTTGCTAACCTTGTTACTGCAGCACAGTATCTCCTCAAAATTCGTAGCGTATGATGTAACACCTCAGTGGCCACCAAAGGCGCTTCATCTTTTTCTGCAAGGCAAGTTCGAAGAGAAGGAGTGGCTAGCATAATAAGCACACTTTCAATGTCGCTCGGTAACAGCAGCTCAGGAAAGCGATCAACCAGATGTGCCTGAGAACAATACACCATCTTAGGACTCTCTCAGTTTGTTAAGTATACAGAAAGAAGGTCGAGTTGGAAATTCTGTGGACTGAATGGAGAGAAGAGGATGATGATGTGAGCACTTTCAAATACTCACAATTGTACAGCCAGGTAAAGTGGTATTGATCTATTTTTGCCATTTATAATAAGCAAATTTGAAACATCCAGTGAAATTGCATGATCTACAGAAATTTGAAGTAAGCATGTCATTTAAAATGAGATCCTCTTCTAACCATGACATTCATAGTTTTCACACCTGGGCATTTAGAAGAAGGTGGATACGTGGCAACTCCTTCCGCCATGTTGATGTGCCTGCAACAGAGTTGGCCAGGATGGTTGCTGAGCGCCTCAAATCCTGCACTCTCTCAAGCTTGTTAAATTTTTGTTAACTGCTGAGTAGATTATCACGATGGTGTGGTGAAATGCTGAGGACTTTGTAACCTAGTAATGCAGGAGAGCATCAAAATCAATGCAGTGACAAATGGAACAAGCAGGCTGTTCACCTGCATAAGGCTATTAAGGAAGCCAACAGGATCATTGATTGGGTAGTTTGGAAATCGTTCAGCATCAAGTAAGTTCTGTAGGTAGAAGGGAGCTGAAAAAACTGACTCTGCACAATCATAGCACACGGGGATAACATTCTCCTGTGTCAACTTCAAATGCTTTGTACTCGGCACTTTGTGGCATTATGTGAAAATATTGAGAAAACATACGCCGTGGAAGTCACACAAATCCTTTGTTGTATATGACAGGATAACCCACCTTCCAACTCAGGATAAGCCAATGGAGCTTTTGGGACATGGATGTAAAGTGCCAAGGGATCTGTTGCACGGAATTTAACATAGGACTCAAGCTCAGTGGTGAGATGACCAAGGAGGCGATTTCTCATTTCCACATTCCAAATCACCTCAGGTGCGTCTTGCTCAGAATCCAGTTGCGCTAAAAATGCTTCTGGGCCCTGTGATACATATGTCATAAGAGCCCAAGTAAATTGGCTAATCTTAAAAATTCCCAAATATCCTAGGCCAACGTCAAATATAATCTGCACTTAAGTCAGTTCTGCTCATTAAAACAAAAACCTTTAACACTTACTGTACCTCAGATATGAGCTTCAATATTAGGCCTTCTGGTAGATACAAATGAAGGGCACTGTCTCGCCAAGAGCCGTGCTCATCCTCAGCACTTCTACTGTCTTGAGATAGAGAGCTTGGGTCCTACAATATACAGTGGAAAACAAGTCTTCAAATAAGCATTTGGTCTCAACTCAGTGAATGCAGAATTCCAATTGAAGCAAAAACAAACAGAAACAGGTTAGTGGTAGTTGTCAATCAACCTGGAGAAGATGGCACTGTGAGAGGAACTTAGCAATCCTTGTTTTGTCCCACTCGACAACATCGCCATCAAGTAGCTTCCAAAGAAGAATTTCGAAAGCCCCAAACTTGTAGAGATGTGACATTGCAATTCTAGACGCATTTGTCAAAGTTGTCACTATCTCTAAAATCCTGCAGCAACCAGAAGTGGAAAGCCAATATGTAAGGAAATAAGAAGAAACTCACAAATATGAGTAACTATATAATAGCATCACTCATTTACCACACTAACCGTAAATTTTATAACATATGTAGAATTCATGTAAATAGCATACCATTACTTCATAAGTTTCAAACACCAATTGTTTACCTGTTGAATATAGGAGTCTTTGCGAGGAGCAGAGATTGTACAAGGTGGCAGAAGATCTCTTCCCTGGAGAAATTGAAACATGCAGCTGATGGTGGATAGTGTATGACATTGCTGTCACCTCCTGATAGTCTGTATTAAAGTTACACATGGATGTCAGAAATTCTGAGAAAAGATCTCAGTGACCCATATGATGATAAACACAGAAAACCACAAAACAGGAATGCTGGAATGTCACCTGCTGACATCCCAAGTTGGGTCAGTGTACCTTAAGAGAGCTTCGAGTAAATCAAGGGCTAGACCCAATTGAATTTTCTCAGGGACTTTTTCATCTTGCCATCTAATGGCTTCCTTTGCATCCATACTGCCATCTTGAGCTGCTCTTTCAAGTAACTCATGTGCTCGCCCAGAGGGTATCCTCACAAGTCTCACTTCACCATCCGCTCCCACATATTGCAATGTCTCAACTGCTCCCCAGGACATGCTATCTTTGGATGACCAAGCATCACATTCAAACTCATGCTTATCTGTACAGCACTGTCATTAAAAGAAAGTAATCAGCCCAAACTTCATCAAATTTCTGGATCATTGCTTTGGTTCATGTTTAGAGTTTTTAGTGTAGAATTCCGTGTAGGGTCTTTAACTATGACAACCTCACCTGGCTGAACCTAAAACTTTTACCTTTCACAGCTTGTTTCAGTCATATAGGACAGTGACAACCAGTGTACAGGGCTAAGTTCAGTGAAATTGACTCGGTAAAACAACCGTCTATAACTTGTGGAAAGTACATTAACTAGTGAAAGACTTATTTTAGTATTTCTCACATCAATATATATATTATGAACTGTTCAAAAAAATTACTAATTATATTCAGAGTATTCACAAAGAAGTTGGGGCCATTGCAGATAAAACTATCATGTACAATTTGACATGCATAATCCCAACAACTCTTGGAACAACCTTTTTGAACGTAAACAGCATTTGAGCATTGAAAATTCTACATCCTCGGTCATCTCAATTCTCATAACAACACCCTTTGACCGTTAAAAGTTAGAGAAAAATTCTGTACATACTCTAGTGTTTAGTGCAATAGATGATAAGAGCTTGAATAGAGCACCATATCCTCAGATGGACACTCCAGATAATGTCTCATTTCCACCATTTGGCAATCCCCAAGATTGGCCACGTGGATTAATCCTTAACATTGATCTTTATAGAGGTGTGGCCGAACCTTAGAAAGTGATAAGACAACCAGAGGTACTAAAACAGTTGCTCCTCCACTGCGAATAAAACGAAGCACATTGTCCCGTCCTCCTTTCTCCACAGCTGCCAGCAAAAACACCACCAGCTTGAAGACAAACACTTGGTGCTCACTCTCCACCACTTCGCGCAACATTCCCACTGCTGTCTGTGAGAGGTCCAATACTATATGGTTCAGTAAATCAGGAATTAATACATTTTGCAATTGCTGGATGTTGCTAATGCAGGTATTACTTCTGCTTACACGGAGTTCCAGGGGTAGCAATGAGCAGTACCTCGACAACATTCAAGGTTTCCAAGCAGAAGGCAACCTCTTCTGCATGGCGTTCATAAATCCAAGTAAGCACATGGACAGCCAATCGGAGGTCAAGTTCTGGTAGGTTGTTGTGGCCAAAGAGTGGAGTGAAACCAAGCACCATAGCCTGGAAAACTGACTGAAATATAGCCAGAGGCTCATGAAGCTGTTGAAACAAGAACAAATAATAACAAAGAATTAGAAGTGTTTGGTAAGACTAGCACTCATGCCACCAGTCGTTTAAATGCAGATTCCCCTCTAAGTCAATGGTAATTATAGATGTGAGACATACCTTCCAAAATGAGTTGCTCAGAGAGTCTGCTGGAGGAGAATGGTCCACAAGAAGTTCAAGGTGGACACCACCTATTACTGAACCTATTCAAAGCAAACAAATGTTTTATTATTTGACAACATTCAATCAGAGAATCCACAACTGGATTCAATATGGTAGGAATCAGGATGTCAGTACTGTCTCAAGTAATCCTTCCAGGGCAACTGCCTATAAGTCAGATTATTAAGCATGAAGGATGAGCACCAGGCTGGGACTAACCTTCACCCTCACTAGCAGTTGAGTAAACAAGCTGCACATCTGCACTGTTATAAAATAGCTCCCGGTCACTTGTCGAGGCTTCATAAAATCCTTCTACTTCATCTTGAAGAAACTGCATAATAAATCCAGGTGGAGTGAGCCTCTAGACATTATTGCTTATACAACCAATTAGAGCAATATTGAGTATTTTCATGATCCTTAAACTCCATATCACAACACAAATGCAGGAAAGTTACTTTGTTACTGGATCATACCTTCTTAAGTTCCATCCGTTTCACATCATTCCACACTAAGACAGGAGTTTCAAGGGTTTCAAGTCGAAGCACTTCTAAGGTCTCCATCCATGCTGGGAAATTACCATATGTCTTCTCCTGCAATTGTGGCATCCCCAGTTTGAAATAAACAAACTCAGTAAATGTTGGTGAGTATCTAAAACAACTGCTACACGTAGACATCCTTGCAAGAATCATGCAAACAATAGCTACAGATGACAGTAAGCAGGCTATGAAGACACATCTCAAAGAGACGACTATTCTTGAGTAACACATCTGTGAAACTCACAGCAACCAGTAAGTGTAGGAGGAAACATTTACAAAAAATGAGATATCCTATATACATCAAGGTTGGAAGAGCATGAACACAGAGCATAGATTTACTAGGTCTAAACAGCTGGCAAATAAGTGACTGGGTACCTTGCCAGTAAGCTTCAGTTCTACAACCTTGCTTGCGTACAACTGCATCACACCCTGAACAAAAAAAGAAAAAATATCGATATGTTAGAGCACCTTAGTAAAACATAATGATGAACCTATATTCATGAATAAGGACTTGAACTGAAATCTAGCCCAGTGAACAGAGTCCTAATGAGCACATCCAATGGACAGGTGAAAATCGTCACCTTGGGAAGAAAAGCCTCCAAAAGTTTCCGAGCATCTCGGTTTCCTTCCATCATAAGATAGACCAAGTTACCACTCAGAAGGCGAACATGCTCTTGCTTAGAAGAAAGGGCTGTTTTCAAGTGTACTAACAGCACACACCGACCAAGGCAGAACCTCTGCACATGAAACACATTGCCCATAAGTTTGACAGAGCACCTCTTTGTGCATCACCAAGACAAAGAGCACTACCAATAGATCCAACTGAAATTGAACTAGGCTTTCAGACTATTGCACTAGACTAAGCTGGAATTCACCAACTTTCAGGTGACTCTTTCAAAAGTTGGAGGAGTAGAATTTAAACACACAATCCTCAATCATGTAATGCAGATGGGAAACACAAAAGAAACACGTATTCTGTCGTTCTGATAATGAGGTTTGCAAGTATTGTCCCTATTTCTGTCCCTTCTACTCCTGTCCACCACTACATCATGAAACATCTAATCTGGAGATTGCTTATAAAATCTTGTGACAGAATCCTTTGTACACAACGAGTAGCACATGTCCAGACTCAGATACCTGTAAATGGCTGCATACAGGTGCTGAAGTCTTCGTCAGAAGTGCCCTCAACAGCACAGCATTGCTGTCACAAGAACAAACAACCACCACCAGTCACATCAAGGGGTTTCAATCCAGAGACAAATCTTCAGCATGTCCTATACCACTTACACATTATTGATGGCTCCTAGGATAGTGTCTCAGTAAACAATCACAGCTTAATTTTCACTGCACTTGGCCTTCTTGATATTGTGTTTTCCACATTACTACTCAAAATAGTGAAATTTCATATATTGGACTAATTCTTCACCCGATACTAGAGTGTTTCAAACTGATCAGAGAAGTATCTGAACAGATTACCTGTTGAAGACAACAGAACTTGGTGACCTACAAATTGAACACAAAACATCTGCTGCTGCCATGATTGATGCTTCATATGCCTGAGAAATAGCACAGAAATATAAATTAGTCCACAACTGCCAAATCCATCTATTTGAAGTGACACATGCTTAGGAACTGGAAATAGTTTTGAGTATTAATTTATTTGCAAGAAAACATCCTCATGATAGCCGAACCACATGCTCAAGCATGTCCATTGCACACCTTGAACCATGTTCTTCCTGCCTCAGTATCTGATGGTTGTGAAGTGAGGGCCAAAGTCAAGGTGTCCAAAAGGCCCACAACCTGAAAGAAATTCAAACACGATCACACAATCAAATGAGGTTTCTCAAAGGCAAGGAAGCCAGGTACAATTGGAATAGCTACCTGATCTATACACTCTAGTTGCATGTACATTAAATAGTCCTCTCAAGTATAAAACTGGTAAAGGAAAGATGAAATGAGACTAGGTCTACATACTCCTCTGCCGAAGCTACAAAGTGATGAACTTAGATACAAAAGGGCTTTAAAGAGTGGACTAATTTGTAATGAACACAATCTTGACACAAGAGATAGCATGACTGGCACCTGCAAGGAGCTGTTCTTGGCAAGAGAATGTGTGTGAAGCAGTGCTACTAATTGCTGTAAGTAATCAGAACTCAACACTGCCAGTCTGTTTGCAAATTCTTGCTGCATAAAAGACAACAGCACACACCATGCGTGAACATGTAGAAATCTGAATGCAGTCAGGACAAATCCCATATTAGCATATGCAAGAGGAGAAGACTAAAGATTCAAAAGCTGACTGCAATAAACTCACCTTTGTAGCGATCCCAATCTCCACAGACCCAGGGTCTGCTGCAAATTTAATGGCAGCTCGAACAGCAACTGTTGCAAGATAAGAGAGCACATTGTTCTCCGATCGCATGCACTATATTCAAGCCAAAAATGCGTAAGCAATGTGACCAGCTCATTACAGGTGCATAAACTCAGGAACACTGAATGATAAAATCAATATGACAAATGACCAATAAGTGGACCTTTGTTTCAGCTTTCGAGCAGACAGCATAAATATATATTACAGACAGCCCTTGCATCCACATTACACCACTGGATGACATTCCGCACGCATTCTTTCCTCTTGAAACATTGAGAACTAAGAATTCCCGACCAGGACAGTAATAGTTAGCACCAGAATGTACATAACATTCCAGCAAAGCTGGCGAATGAGGTCACAAAGTAATAGTTGCCCTAGACTGGGAACAATAATTTCATAACAAGAATATCAGAACTTAAGGTACAGCAGGTCATACCTGGAAGAGGACAGCCACAACATCTGGCATGCTTTTCACTGCTTCAAAGCAGGTCCTTGAAGCAAGAAGCCTTTGGAGGACAATGCAGCATGTAGTGGCACGTACAGAATCTTGGCCAGGAACTCCTACTTGACAAAAACAGTTGTTTTCAGAACCACCAGGTCCACAATGAAAGGAACTTCAAATATGCAGTATACTGCAATAATATCTCAAGTGGAAACTCCTGTGAAGGTTGATGTGAGCAGCCTTGGTAAGAAGTGCAGAACTCAATCCAATATGGCCTTTATTGATATATATATCCTCAAAGAAATTTATTTTCTACAGGCAATGTGTTTATGAGCAGTGTAGATTAGCACACAAAATCCTACACAATTAGCCCAAATCCCACAGTTAATTCCACTGCAAAGGAAAGTAAAGAGGTTACCAACCTACACATTCTTTTAACGTGTCAGTGACAGCTTGAAGGATCTTAAAATCACTGCATTGTGAATCTCCTACCTGCACAATTCAGCTTTCATGGTGGCTTAGCACAATACAACGACTATGCAAGTTCTGCACACTTAAAGAAAATTCTAATCCTTACAAATGAGTCATTAACCTGACAGCTGCTCTTGCAAATGCAATCATTAATATCAAGGAACAATAAACCTGATCATGGGTTGCAAAGAGAGAACTTACATGAATATTGCAGGCATACTCTTTTAGTGCTACGTGCAATGCTGCAGGGTCCCGGATGGAGTTGAAGGTTCCAATAAAACGATTCAGAAAGTATGCCTCACATTCACTCTGCAGAAAAGTAAGCCGTCAGTAAATTATTAGTAGAAACAACTTCATCAATTTTCAGCATTTTCAAATCTAGTGCATGATCCACAAGATACAATGTCATACATACTGACCATGAAACAAATATACAGGTGAAAGATGAAACCTGATAGGCTGCAGGTAGCTTGTCAGGAAGTGTGTGAGGGAAGTAGGGCTCCAGTCGAATACTGAACTCTGTACCCTTTCCCATGCCCATTAATTCTGCCATGGTAGCCAAGAAGTTGTCTCTATCATCCAGGAAGTATTGAGTTGACCTCCATGATCTGAACTCTACAGTCACTTCACGGTTGTCCTTCTCATTTACAATAAGGCCAAGTATGTCATTCAAGCTGTACAAAAAAGACAATGAACAGGTTGTCAGCTGGGAATATCTCAGGTTCACAGAAATCTTTAATCGGTGATGACAAGTTGGTTAGAGTATGATTTCTATTTTAAAGATGGAGATGCGGTATCTGTGAAATTACTTATTCTAAACACTGCAGAGACTCGCTATCAGAACTTGACTATCTATCATTCTGACAACCTTATTCGCTAAGCACAATGTTTTATTTTTTTCTTCAGAACCTTGCAGGAGCAGCTCCACTCTCTACTCAGGTGCAAGAATCAATCCTTCTTAGGACAAAAGAAAGCAGATCTTAATTACAGGTGGGTATAAAGAAATATCACATGGTCCAGGAACAGAATGTGATGTACAACTGAAAGTCCAAATGCCAACCTGTGTACACCAGTAACATGGTCTGCCCATTTTTCAATTAAGTGGTATTTCGTCATGGACACTATTCGTGGCCGTTCCTGCTTAGTAATATCTTGTCGCTTCATGACTTCAAATTGATAAAGGACCGGAGACTCTTTCTGTAGATCCATGACCAACAACATGTTCAGAATGTTGATGTATCACAAATTTACAAGATGCAGAAAACATAAGCTTTCCCCCATCATCAAGTAATATGAAGGAAACTTAACAACAACTTACCCCTTTTCTTAGGTATGCTGCAACATTCTCAATCATCGCTGAACTTGTTATCTTCTGGATTTCAATATCCTGTTTCAAGTTTGTCTGCACCAACTCATATAGACACAGTGAGCTTGCAACTTCCACAATTAGCAATTATGTGACTTCTAGGTAGAAATCAACAATATTCAAATCGGTAGTAAAAGTGTAGTTTGTCAACAGAGTAAAACCAGATTGGGCTACCCACCTTCATGTTCCTTTGTACAGCAAGTAAGAATGGCAGAGAGTCCTTGAGAGAAAGGCGCATGACTCGGGAGGCTAGATAAACCAGCACAATATGCTCATCATCACTTAATGTTTCCAGCTTCACTATATCCTTGAAGTTGACTCTCTTTGCTCCTTTCATCTGGGTATTAGAAATATCAAGGAATAGGAGAGTCAGGTCCACCTCTGTTTCACCAGACATTACTGCAGTCCATTAAATAAATGAAGGACCATGATTATCACCAACAAGTCCTCACTACAAAATTGAAGAATCACATGCATTGACCAAGTAGGCCACATCACCAATTTTAGGTTTCACACAGTGCGTACCCGTCGTCTCTCTTGGCGATGCCCGATATTAACCATCTTGACAATGGAAGCACTACGAACACGTAGGACAGTGTCAACTAGACCTCCTCGCTGATTACTGTGTTTCTTTAATGAAAAATCTGTACCTGAGATTTCAAAATTGAATGAACAACATACACAAGTGTTCAGCACATGTTTGTGAGAAAATATTTTCAAACCTGACCACGAGATTTAGCTCATAGATAAGTGAATCAGGTTAGAACTAAGAGTGATAACGCATAGAAGACAAGCAATAGGTGAAACCACATTGACACAGAAATATACTTTAATGAAGTCACAGAATCAGAATGGACTGGCCTTCGTTTGAACACGATTGGCAAAGGCATAAAAGCGCAGCCATAGCTAACACATGCTTGCTAACAGTCCGAAAATTATGGTAACAATCCCTAGAAGCAAGTCTCTCATCCTTCAACCTCTAAATTTGAGAGGCTTTGTGTAAGGGGAAAAGAGTATGCATAAACCCAACTAACCCTTGTCAGGGAAAAATAAAAAACAAGTGTGCTGATCCCAAGCATTCCCACAATTAGAACAGGACCTCCAATCTATTATCTGTCCCGCATAATTGTCACCAAATTCAACATGGATGGTCGTGCATCCTATGCCTAAGAAAGTTGCAAGCAAGGATATTATGCAGTTCCATGGAGACAAAAATACTACTAGTGCACATCTAGGGTTTAGTACCCAACCTCTGTCAGTTCTGATGGCAACCATTCTTACACCACAGAGGTAAGAACAGTTAGAAGAAAACATTGTAAAAGCACCATCGGAATTTCTTGTGTTAGGTTTATTTGATCTACAAGATGAATCGTTTCCTTCAATGCTTAAACCCTTAGATCCATTCTTATAATGAATACTAGCCAAAATTTTGATATTCAGTGCCGGCATTTAGTGTAAAGATCTATATATTGAGTGTTACATGGAATAGATCAATATGCTTCTCCAACCTCTCACTATACACTTTCTTCTCAAAGTAGTATGGCAATCTTTCACTATCCTATGGCCACTCATTGCATCACTCTATCACTCAATTGTGTATACCACTCACGAGAGGGTCCAGTGAAATCATGGACCTGCACTAGACTAGTAAGCATATGCTTGAAGGATGTACCAAGTTTAAATTACACAAACAGAATGCGCATTGCAACCCCATGTTGTGTCCACTAGAATGGACCACATTGCACATACTTCTAGATATAAGTTCTTCACCCTTTCAGACTGACAAAGGTGAGGGGAAACTAAACATGCATTCGTATCCACTAATATAAGTCGTGTGTAAATACAAGGATAATGGGTTTCGTATGTGTTAGATACCCAAATCCTTGTATGCAGGTATTAGTCCGACTCAGAGCGTGCCCAGAAGTAGGAGATTCTCAGACACATGCGCAGCCCAAGTGCTACTAACATTTAAAAGGAGCTCCATGTGAAGTGAGCAGGTCATAGGAAGTCATCACAATTACAGTGAAATCATCTCAGAGGAACAAATAATCTGCTGTGATTTAGTTCACAACCATCCAAGGAGTTCATATGTTGCAATACCACTGTGCCAAGCATTTTTTCATACTTCAACTCGACATCTCCTCAGAGAAACTGGAGAACTGAAGCCCCATTTTCCTTCATGATCTATGATATGCGATCACTCCATTAATTGATGCGTTGCTTCCAAAAACCCTGAAGTCCTTGACATTCACCCTCAGATCGAAGTTCAATCCTGAATAGAACATATTTCCTTTAACAGAATCTCGTATAAATATTGCGACGAACATTTGTGGGAGAAGAATGGAGAGTACCAAGCAGCTGAGTAAGTGTGACTGAAGTCGCGTGAGTTTCACCATAAGTTTGAACTCCGAGCAGATTGAATATGAATACTAGTGGTTTTGCTTACCAATCCCATTCACTTCATCGATCCGGTTGAGGAGGACAGTAAGGAGGGCAGATCTAGAATCGCAAGCCAAACGTAGTGTGTCATAGCCATGACTCTGCTTCGTCGTATCCAAAATCTCCATTGAAAGCTCCGTTGGATCGTCATTTGAGGCGGTGACCTTCGCAATGTGCTCGAAGCTATACTCAGCTGCCACCGGATTGCTAGCCGCTAATGCCACCAATGAGATACCGTGTTCGAGTATTCGCAGCAGCCGGCTGGCTCCCCGCAACTTAGGCCCCTGCCTTACAAGGTACACTTGGAAATCCATTTCTCGAATCCGCGATCCCTGTACTCTAAACCCCTGATGTTACCCCTCGCTCGATCCTGCGAGCCTGCATCCCCTGAATTTCCTCTCTCGTTTCGCACCTACGGAATTCTCAAGCACGCTTCCACCCCTGCTTACACATCCCTCCGCATTCATCCTTGCATCCTCTTCTGCACCGATGCGGAAACCTGGATACCTTTGCACATCAACGAAGACTCAAACCCTAGCCCGACGGTCACCTCGCCAATGCCGCCCCCTGTAAGTCTGCAAGGCTCCCAAAGCCTCACAAACAATCACGATGTCGCAACAAAAGCTACTGCTCTCTCGAGTGAGCACATGTACCCACCCTCACGCTTCTTCTTCCCTACCCCCCCGAAAGCATCTCCCAGCTCTACGTATCCTTCTTTGGATGCCTTCGGAGCTCCCGCGAACATCAAAATTCCCGCACTGCCTTTCTATTTACTCCACCTTAGTGGTCACACACCTGACCGCCTAAGTAAAGTAATGCAGCGGGGGGGGCGAAAACAGAGCCAGATCTGGCGGCAAGAGGCTCAATGAGAGCGGATTCTTTCTGCCTTTCGTCACTCCTCGCCAAAACACCTGCGGTACATCCTTGGTTCCAAGGGTTGTTCTGCGACGACGACGAACAAGTAGCAGAGCCCGACGCTAACGCAACACCGGCACACAGGCGATGGATGCTCGGCGCTCGGTGCAGCATCACACCCTGTCTATACCCGTCCCATACCCGGTTCCGACCAACCACCAAATCCACAGTCACGGTATACCCGTGGTATACTCCCGTATCCCGTTAGGGTTTCTCGTTTTGCACCGGCAGTTGGTAGGCCCAAGGATTCGTGCATCTCAAGTAATAAAAGTTGAGGGAAAGGGACCCCTCAGGGCCACTTCCCACACAAGCTAACGGTCGTGACCATGTAATTGTGAGGGCCCTTGACTCTCATCCAAATGCCATACCAGTTGTCCAAGGCTCTTGACTTTGACAAGCTTTGTCAAAACTTGAATTACGTCCATTTCTTGGAGGTGGACCTGACGTAAGTTTCGCCACGTCATGAAACATTATCCATAGTTTGCCATGTGGACTTTTCATCCATGATATTTTGTTTGGGCCCTGAGGTCGTCACCTTCTAGCGTGAAGTGAACTTGGACAGTCTCAACCTTTTTTACCTACCAACAAGAGATCATACAATGTAATGGTCATTCGCGTCTCGTGTCTGACGTGACCCTTAGACCTAGGAAAGGTATTTCTTTTCTAATTAGCATATATGATCCCATACTTTGCATCAAAAATCCCAAATTAATCTAGTTGGGACGAATCAACCATGAATCTATCGGGGGTAAGTTTATATCAAAAACCCAAAAAAAAATCTGAGTGATATGAGCCTTAATTCAATTAGTACCAGAGTTCAATAGTAACACAACATGCAAACACGCAAGTGATGGATGCTCGGTGCCCAATGTAGTGTCAAATTTGGATCATACATGTTTGACCAACCACCAATTCCACGTGTAAGTTCCCACATGAACGGTAGTGCACCCTCATGTCGTGTTATAAGCATGCATCCGCATTAAGATTTCTCATATTGCACTAGTTGGTAGGGCCAAAGGATTCGTCCCACTCAAGTAAGTTGAAGGAATTCCTCATAGCTCCGAGTTTTGATTTTCTTAGCAAATTTGAAACCACGATTTGCATTAGAGACCATGAATTAGTCGAGTCGTCATGAATCAACTTGACATCTTCAAGGGTTAGCCATGAATCAACTTGAAGTCTTCAAGGGTTAGCTATTAGCACGACCCCTTATTTGAGAAGCACCAATTCTTATCCACTTATTAGTACCAAAGTCCAAACAGTAACACAACATAGGATGGGGTCACATACCCGGCAGATGCCCTATACATACCCGGTTCAACCCAACCAGCAAATCCACACACAAAATCCCAATCCCTGTATATTGTGCTATACTATTCTCCCCCTTTAACATGATATGTTTGGTCGCGCAAGAAAGTGTTGTATTATCCAAATGTCGTATTTTGCATAATATGACATTTTGGCCTCAAATATCATAGTATTGAGGTTTTTCAAGAAAATGGCCTACTTCAATGTAAAATGTCGTTTTGCATACACAATGAAAATACATAAGTATGAAAGAGTTTTTTTTTCGAGCAATATGTTCACAAACGTCACACGATATGGAGTTTTAAATATATATAGTCCCATGATGATGTCTTCGACACATCACACAGTGCGAAAGTAAGAATTTATTGTCTTTGGATGATGTTTGTTGATGTTGGAAATTGACATCTTGTTTAATCTATCCACTAAAGATTGCATTTTATTCACAACTACAATCGAAAACTCCAAAGGATGCTTAGATTCGATGGTAATTAGGCCTACTCATGGGCTTGAGGAAGCCATGGGTAGATCACTCTAAGGCATTTTTGTGCACCACATGCGGCTGGGGGTTTTTTTGTTTTGGGGCTATTTACCTTCAAGGGCTGAATTAAAGCCTCCCTATAATTACTTAAATTTCAAAAATGGCCCATTTGTTTTCACCCTTCTATTACTTATATTGTCCAAGTCACTGCAATTTTTTGTACTCTATATTCCTTTTAAGTAATAAATGGGCGTGGGGAAGACGACCCCAACGACGACGCGTTCCCTTTTCATCCATTTTTAGATAGACGGAAATTCCAATTATCATCCATCCCCGTGAGTCCTAAACCCATTTACATACCATACTAAACATACCTTCTAGGATCCTTATCTTCAACCCCTATATTAATTTTACAAAAAAATAATGGCCCACATTTTATGTCCATCTAACTTACTTATAATGGGATTGTCTACATTTAATGGCCCCTTCATTATTTGGAATTCCTTTATAATTTTTATTTCAAATGATTTTAATCCTCTCTATATAATATCGCATGTTGTTTTTAAATTGCACTAAGTCATCTACCTGTGGAGGAAGCTTGTCTATTGGTGTTGGTTGGTCATCCACATCATTCCTCTTCGTTGGCTCTTTGTTCAAATTTAGATCCAAATGGGTTTCTCTACTCCATGTCACATCCACCAACTCAACCACAATGAGACAATTACACGTATTCTTCAATAGGCATTTCTTCACTTCCAGGATTCAAAATATAAAATGAGACGTGCCAATTTATTTGTTGCTTCTTTCGTTTTCAATTTCTGACATTCATCATCCATGGTAAAATTGACATTCTAGTCTACAAGTAAAATCTTGATCATTGTCTAGTTGTTTCATATGATGTGGGGATTCATCTCCCTCCACACTTGAGAGCACCACGTAATAGGGTGCCTTACATTAGGCATTGTATTCCTCAAGTCTTGGTGAGTAGTTGAAGAATGAAATTGAGTGAAAACCCATTGCAAAGCTTGTTCTTGAATTGAACTTTGAATGAAGCAATTATTCCCTAATCCAAGGGTTGTGACACACTTGTAACATTAGGTGGTTAGAGGAGAATATTAATATTGCTAAACTACAAGGCTGACAAACCAAATGATTCACCCCTACCAACATGCTCAAGGGAACGAGTAGCATAATTACCCAAAATTTAAAGTACCTTCTACTTTTGAGATTTGAAATAAACACTGAGGCTCATCATCCAACTCTCAAATAAATTTGATGTCATCCATGTCATTTGGTTTGCAAACCACCACACCTAATTTGTTGGCAACCACTTCCCAAACACGGGGGGATCACACCCCCTTACATTTTGTAACCACGTGCAATAATGGGGTATTTAATGGGGGGATATTTATGCACCTCTCAATATTTTTTCCCTCCCTATATGTAGATATAAAGCTACTTTGAAGTATGTTTTAATACCCTATATTTATTTGTAATTGTTTAGATTGGCTAATTTTTGGCATCATTTTTTTTTTATAAATCGTACAAGTACCAAATAGTAGACGGAATACTATAGCATTGCAAAGTTGACTATGTGAGCAACAAACGTTCCATAGCATCCATCTTGTCATTTAATCGGTTTCAATTAGTTTTACCAATGCTAAACCGTTCAAAATGATGTTCAAAACACAATCAATAACACTTGGATATTATTTAAAAGGTTATTAATAAACATGGAGATAACAAAATATACAAGCTAACATAGACAAGTTATAAAAACGGATAGAACAAAACAAGAAACACAATCAATTATCACAAAACATGATTTTTTGCACAACTATGTACTCCAGAAACAAAATATTGCATTCAAATGAAAGAAAGTTAAATACACAAATTGAAAATATTTACTTCAATTGTGTTCACAAATACATTCAACCTTATACCAAATATTTACAATGTGAAGGGTTAGGATATAACTATGCACCCTCCAATACATGTCAATATCCTCTACAATGTCATGATAAGACTAAAAAAATTGGAGAGATTTGCTTAACACCAATGATGACGAATAACTAAAACTAATTGATAGCATGAGGCGGGTAACCTTTGAAGTCTCCAACCACTCCACCAAGTCTTCCTCCAAGGCAAAGTGCAAGGCAAAGCGCAATCCTCTACGACTACCACGGTGACGTTGCCAAATGTTGTAGCGCATCATCGATCATCTATAAAAGATTGTTGTAGCAAAAATATAATCAATAGAATGTTGGCATATTGGACACTACTAGGGTTGAAAATGATCATATGAAAAAAGTTGGCTCACATTTCCGAGATGATCCCAATATCGGCCTTTCTAGAACCCAATTCCAACCTCACGAACTTTTCTTAATTTCTTTTTCATCTGAGTAATCTCCTACTTTCCATGACATTAGTTCCAGTTCGATGACAAAATTGGCCTCTCATGGAATGACACTGCAATCTCCAGTAGGACCTCGTCCTCTGACTATGAAACCACATGTTACACAAAATCCGAATGACACATCTCATCAAAACGTACACATTTTAACAACTATTGGTAGCGACATCAGAACATCCCACTTGAGGTAGATATCTCAAAGAACAAGATACAAATACAGAATAACTTGGAAAGCATCTCATCTTTCTACGCTCACATTCAGGTTTTGTAACTCTTCATCTTTCTACATCTCACATTTAGGAGGGCGTCGGAAATCAATAGCATGTCGTCAAAAAACAGACAGTAGAAGGGAAAAATCAAGGAGTTGGAGTTTGAAATCAATTCTTACCGCATGCAAGCGAAGCAAACTGAATCTTTGGCGCTCATGAAACACCTTGTGTGAACGTTATGAAGCAAAGAATAAAACTCCAAAAAATGTGTCTTATCTACCGCCTATGCGCCACACTTCACCAACGCAAGACCTCCTACCCGAACGCTTCACCGCCTTCACACCACTGTGCTTGCCCAACCCTAAGCAAGCCAAAGGCCATTGAGAAGTCACAACATTCTTTTCCCCCAAAAAAATCCACAACATTTCCCTCCATACTAACGCGATTCATTCAAATTTGGACAAAATTTACACAATTCTTCATCCAAGTAGTCAAACCCATAATTATTTTATTGATCCTACTACACACATTTGGGGGGATCCAATATCTAATACCCTATTTTTTTCTACTGATTACTAAAATGGAGGAATTATTCACCACCTTATTTTACAAATAATTATGTAGAGGACATATTTCCAATGCTATGGTAGATCTAACGAATTTGTAAAATTTACCCTCAATGAATTAAATTGACCCTAATTTTTACCTCACGTGGTTTCTAAAATTGCAATAGTCACCTCCCTGTGTTCCCAAAACATCTTGGGCGTAGAGATTTGTAAATAATCTCAAGTTTAAACTTGTCAGTACATGTCATGTTTATAGCAAGAGCAAGAGTGAGACAATATTTCTAAAAAATTTGTCCACAAACTTTTCCTTGAGCTTAGTATCTTGTTTGGTTGGGCATGATGAAATGAGTATGTCACATCCATGTTGTAAGCATCTTCTGGTGGCCAATGCTTATCAAATCATGTGCAACTTGTTTTGCGTGGTGACATGGTCATCAACACCAAAATTGTTGAAAATATAACCGAAATGAAAATTATTTGCCACTGAAGACTACTATCGCCTCTAGAGCCAAGAAAGTGAAGAGTGGCATGGACAAATCTAGGAGTATAAGTCAACTAGGACTAAAATTTCCAATTTAAAAAGATGTGAGATTCAAGTGCAAGGACAATGTTCAAATCAAGAAGAGAAATCAACAACTTCATAAGTATAGTTTGCATATCCAACAATTCCTTAATCCTTCAACCTCCATCCAAACCCAGAGGCTCAAAAGTGTAATGTATGACTTGAATTCAAGGTTTAAAACAAATACCTTATATTAACCATTGATAAATTCACCATGTGCTCCCCAATCCCAAGGCAAATCTTTAGTATGGATCCCACCACATGAACACATTAATCACCTCAATCATATGGCAAATTGGGCCTTAAAAATGCCGTAATATAATTGTCATAGTCATATTATTGGGGTAAATTAACACAAGAAAGTTTGGTCAACAAAAGTTGCGTTGTATTATTGAGGTTAGATTGTACTCCAATATTCCTAGTAGGATCTCTTGTATTGCACTAGTTGGTAGGGCGAAGGATTTGTGCCACTCGAATAAGTTGAGAGTGAAAACTTTGGGAACGTTTTGTAATTCAAAGATTTTTTTTTCTTAGCACATCTAATCCCATAATTTCCACCAGAGATCTCGGATTAGTCTAGTGAGATTAAGTTGAGATGAATTGACCATAATCCTACAAGGCCTAGGACTTTTGCATTAGCACAGTTGGTACCCTTCACATATTTGGTTCGGACCACCATATCCACATCCACAACACACCACCATGGTATATCCTCGTATCCCCATTAGGGATTCTCATATTGCATCGATTGGTGAGGTGCATTAACCCCTACACGTTTAAGAATCCACTTTGGACCAATACGTTGAAATGTACCACATGAATATAAATTGTGACATGACTTTTAGGTAGATGTAGATAGTTTGTTGTCTTGCAAGGTTATTCTTCTTGAGACATGGATACAAAATAATTTTAAAAGTGTTTGATGAAGATTGGATATCATCCAATACAAAGAGAGAATACGCAATTTGTATGACCATGTTAAAAATGTATGGGAATCAAGGGTTAACAACACATACCTCGGATACTCGCGTGCGTGCGACTAATTCATGTAGCATTAGGGTTGATTGCCATGCACCACGGTGGCAGTGCAATTTTAGGTGGAGCATGATACGCAATGATTTCTTTGTATGCATACGAAGGGGAGGTCACAAGTTAAAAAACATCGGTTTCGAAACAGAGTTTGGTAAGCCAAGGTAAAAGAGTTTTGGCCTTGACATGTGCCTTACTTCAAGGAGTTGGTTTCAAGGTTGGTCCATCTTCTTTTGGTTTAAACCGTTTGTTTCCAACTCCAATTGGAAATGGAGGGGTAAGCTTTGCAAAAACTTGTCTTGAATTGGAGTTGAAAATGGGCGGTTTTAACCCAAAGAAGAAGGACCAACCTTGAAACCCAACTCCTCAAAGTTAGGCACATGTCAAGGCGGAAACTCTTTCACCTTGGCTTACCAAACTCCATTTCGAAACTAATGTTTTCGAACATGTGTGGGCTCCCCTTGAGGAATTGCAATATGGTTAACTCCCGACACCCTATGGTTGGTGGGCATGAGGAGTGGATGTGTGCTTTTAGATCTCAATGAAAGCCAAATATACACTTGAGTGATGTGGGGCCTATTTTAGCCACTCCACCAATTCCATCCACAACCAAACCACGGGGAGGTCACTTCATTGTCAAGTTGACACCACGTGCGGACAAAGTTTGCTACCCCTATATTACATGCCATATATAATTTTAAAATTTATGATATTTTTCCTACATATACATAACCATTGATAGTATCTTTTGTATGTTTTTTCGAAATTTTTAGTCATCTTTTTTTAGTAATTGTTTTAGTTCAATTATGTGTCATTCTAGTTAGAAACGGTATGTTTTATGAAAAAAACAAATCATCAAATTTAGTTACCACTTTTAATTATGTCATATGTACTGTGTATATCTACTCATGAAAGAACTTTGATAAAATTTTGACCCATTTTGGTGGTGCAACTTACCAAAAGAAGATTTTTTTGGGTCGCACATGGTGTTCAACTTGACAATGGAGTGATCCCCCCCGTGAACCAAACATAGAGTACATGCACCCATAACCGATAACTTAAGAGATCCCCTCCCAAATTTGGAGAAGTGTAAGGCTATGTAAATTCATCCCGTGTAGGAAGATATGAATTTTTTGATAATATCATGTCATGAAATTACTAAAAGCCAAAAGTTGGCATGAACACATTACCGATATCTAGAGTTTTCCATAACTGCTCATTTTGAGACGAATTCCTCCTCACTTTAACACTCAAAACCGGGAACATGTGTCATGGCATTATTAATTCCATGATGATACCTAATTGAAGTTGGAGACTTAGGGTTAGTTTCCATGTATACTTTGCCCACCATATTTTAGTGGGTGAAGCAACCTACATGGAAACTAACCCCTAGAAACTATGAAACGTGGAACCCACAAAAAATAAATTACCAAAAATAGTCCCAAGCTTATTGAAATTATGGCGCCTTATAGATTCCCTATGGGTTCCTGAACGGGAATAGATGGTTCTACTATAGTTGTCCAAATGATGGTTCATATACTTTGTGTTATCATCCACAACATCGACGTATGTCACAATAACATCCATTTTGTTCCTTCCATCCATATTGTGATTTCTGATCCATGGACCACCTGTCAATACTTGCCCATAATGAGTGGTTCTCTTGCCAACAATAACTTCGAGTCAATCTTATATGATGGGTTTGCTTGAGAACACATATGAAACTACCTTATAGTGTAATTTTGGTTCTACACAATGTGATTATGTTTTGATAGAAAGTTTTCATGTGTTGCATTCACATTGGTCAAGAGCATGTTAAATTATTTGTGAAAACCACCATTTGAATCATACAACAATTTATAGAATGTGGGACATGTTTTAGTTGCTCCACTGTTTCCATCTATGACCAAACATAGTCATCCACACACTGCCTTGCTAATCGTGTGTTATCATCCACAAGATCCATTGATATTTTCAATTTGTCATCTATATTATCCCCATAACATATGAAATTGTTGTAGGGTATCGTCCGGTTCGACATGATGTAAGTATGGTTTGTAAGAGTTTTGCTATGTGTTGTATTCACTTTGATCAAGAACACATCAATTCCCATGTGGTATTACCTAACCACATGAACCTATGGACCCATTTTAGTTGCTCCACTAATTATACCCATGATTAAGTGTGCCATTCACACGGTGCTCCTTGACTAAGTGGTATCATCCATGACATCCACCCATGATGCATTTATCATCCGCTTGTCCCTTCCATCTATATGGAGATTTCCCATCCATGGGCCACCTATCAACACCTACTAAGTGGTGCTATTGTCAATGACTTCCAATCTATGTTTTACAACATGTTTGCTCAAGAAAACAAAAGACACTAAGGTAAATGCGTCTTAAAATGTTTAGTTTGTATTTTTTTTTGCCAAGATTCTCAATTTAGATTTCATTGTTTTGGGATTTTCTTGAATCCGCAAATGTGATATCAAATTTTGGCAACAACAATCTGTGAAATATAAAACCTATAATGGTTTATATATTTTGAGCATGTAGTTTCTTCTTTTTTAACATATTCTTTGATTAATTTATTATTTAATATGTTCACTTGTAGATCCACACTTAGCCACATACCACTCAAATGTAGGTGTCCAAATAAGAAAGCAATTGAATTAAGGATGTCCACCTTAAGGACCTATTTCAATTTGTCCACGCCATCCACCGTATTGTGGTTTCTCATTTATGAGCCAACTAGCAAACACTTGCTCATTATGATGAGTTGGAGCTCTTTGCAAATGCCAATGCGTTACAGTAGGTCTTTGATGATGGGTTTTGCACATGAAGACAAATATAATTATTTGGCCTCTTGGGTAGTTGGAAAATGAGGTACAATATTCCTCAAATTTTGTAACCAAATGCTCCTAAAATAATTGTGTGTAGAGTGAAGACACATATATGTTGTTGTTATGTTCCAACTTCCAATTTGTATAGAGGAATTAACATGGCAGACGCTAAAATATCCCCCACAAACTTCTTTTTCTTTCTTTTTTGCCACTTGAAAACTAGCCAATTGGATGAGCGTCAATGGAATTGGCCATGTTGAACGAATGTTTAAAACCATGTTCCATCTGTCCGTCATCATTGGATGTCAGTAAACAGATGAAATACGACATTGCTTGGCACATATTCCATGTCATTCACAAGCATGTCATGCCATATTTATTGGATCCAAGATTTGAGGTAAAGGGTGGTTGTGTGGCATGCTTGTCCTTTTTGAAAGGATGTTCCAAAGTTGTGCAACCTTGTTGGTTAAGGTTTTTGTGTACACATTGTTGTTGCGGACTTACATATAGATTGGATGCACAAGGACTACAAGCATAAGGATTACAAACATAGTAATTACGGGTAGAGGGGTTGGGTTTAAGGTTGGAAACAACATTTTTGCACATAATGGTGAAGCACTCATGAAGGTTTAGAGTTTAGGGGATGGTCACACTTTTATGCAATTCAAACCCTCATATTTGGCTTTGAGTTTGCTGCTTACTATCCCCAAAGGTCTTGGATCAATTCTAATTTTAAATTACTTGGATCACACTCATCACACAACATTTTGTGCACAAGAAGTCAACATCATTATGTTGTTGTCAGAGATAGGTCAGAAATTGTGTATTGGTGAGCTTTCCATGGCAGGTTTAGTGTGGCAAACCATGTCACCAATGGTCATAGCATGGAATATCCTAGAAACGAACAATCATTTCATTACACAAATTGGATGATTTCATTTATGGCGAGCAACATCACCCTTTGTAACCATGCAAATTCAATGGTGAGGTCATTAGGCCAAATTTTCCAAACTTGTTGAGAACACCCCATGCACACAAACCAACCTTTGTAATAAGCTTCCAACTACTACCAACCCGTCCATCAAATTTGGAATATGGCATTGTCAAATGTTTGCACTCGCAATTCATCAATGGCGCCATATGTTAACACTTGCAATGTCCTTGTTTAGGGTCTCCCTCCCTTTTTGACCCCTTCAGCCTTTATTGTGTTTGTTTTGCAATTTGAGCCCAAGTTCCTATCACTCATAGGTGTGTTATTCATATGCGATCCTACGTGATTTCATATCATTTGCGATTGCAATATTGATAAATCATTTGTTGGTTATGGGATAATTAGAGACCGATGTAATTTTGGACCCAAGGACAAGACTCGGGGGGTTCACTGGCGAAAATCATAAAACAACGTGCGATAAAAAACAAGGTCCAATATATTCATTGTAGATAAATTTTGTAAAAAATGTACATGTAAAACATGGGATTTTAAAACAATGAAACATGTTTACATGTAAAATACCATCACCTTATAATCTTTTTCTGCAAGGTAAATTACCCCCCCCCCCCAATAAATAGGTCCTGAACGCATGTGTATGCAAAATATAAGAGGGAGTGAACCCCACGAGGGACAAGAATGAGGTTGTGCCGCATGATATGCAAGTATGTTGAAATCCACCCAAAAATAAAGAATATAAAAAAACTCAACACAACAAGAAAGAAAAGGAAGAAGGTTGTACCTAAGAACGATTCTTTCCCAATTAACAAAGCAATTGCTTCCAAGGTGACGCACGTTGGGAAAACAAATGTTGGAAACTCCATTAGGAGAGGCTACTAATGTAGTTTTGTTGCCAAAACACATTACATGGATCCTTCTTTATGCTTGTTGGTTTATGATAATACCATGCACCTCAATGCATGTGATGAACATTGCCATAGTACAATGGTCAATGGTTTCCAATATGCTTTATATAGATAATTTGAGAAGAAATGAACTCCAAAATTGCCCACATGCATACTCTTGGGTTGTCACCTCCATAAATCAACCAAGAACGCATTAAAAAAGGTTAGAGAATTGGCATTAGCTTATGGCAGTGTCATAAGTGACACATTCTTACTACCGTCCATTATTATAAACATTATGTGAGTGTGGAAAAGGACTTTGGGAGGAACACCCTTCTGACCCCATTAGTGTCTAGTTGTGGGCGCTAAAAAATCCCAAAAATGTGGTCTACTATCAAGACCACTCATTGATGGACCTTAATTGCACCACACAAAGTGGCGCCCCCTTCACTCATGAGATCCAAAGCAAGTGGCAATTGGAGATGATGGCAAAGTTCAACCATAATAGTGCATTGTCAATTGATGTGATATTCGGTACTATCCAAATATGGCTTTGACACTTTTCTTCATATCGTTTTCATTGTATTCAATTGTGTCTATGTCCTTTCATGCTATTCCAATCCAATACCTTTATTGTTGGGGGCAAAGTGGGAGGGGTCTTTTATGGAGGAGTGTAAGTCTTGGTTTCAAGTTTGTTTTTGTTAAAGATGATGGGAGAGAGAAAGCATATGGCGGTGGTGTGTAATTAGGTTTGCATTGTTCTAATGTGTATGAGTGGGGGTTTGAAGCGATCAACAAGGGTTTTGAGGGTGGAGATGTGATTTCATTCTTGTTGGCCGACAATTAGGACAATAAATGGTTGGGATTTATAGTTATTAGCAACAATGGCAATAATGAGTGGGGCATATTGATAAACTTTTTGTTGTGTAGCTATTTATGGGAAACGGTCATGGCAGTAGGTAAATTTGATATACTAGAGTTTGATATGGATATTAGGTTCTTTGGGAAAGGGCTTATGGGTTTGGAGGCCTTATATGAAAAGAATGTATGACCAAAGGCAGGATGGCCAAATGTAGGGGGTAGGAGGGCAAATGCATGGAATTAGCTAACTTGGGACGGTGTTGTCGTTTGGGGTAGTAGATGAAGATTTACCATTAATTAGGCATTTTCATCAAATCTAGTCATGTGAGAGCATGTGTTGTTGAATGTGGTCAAGACCCTTATTATGTCTATACGTGTGCAAGCCCTTAAGGATACGGTGGGTGTAGTTTGCATGAGGCCATGTGTCGAGGGGGGGGGGTGCAAAGTGAGCAAATCGGGGAGGGGAATTTTTTGGGCCAAAGAGGTGTTTGTGACACTTACCCATGTACTGAGCGTTATGGACTTTGAGTGTTCGGGTGGTGTGAGAATTTGGGATGGTGGAGTTGTTCCAAAAAAAACATTGGAGAGGTGGTGGTCTAATGAGGTGTTGTTGGTCCATTTATGAAGTGTTGGGTGGCGGGAGTGAGGTGCTACGTGTAGAAGAGGGGAAGTTGTGTGTCAAGGTTTCAAATGGGGCCTTTCCATAAGCATTTATTATGTACGTAGTAGGGGTAGGGGTGGCAGGCCTACGCTTTGCTGCCCCTCGGCTTCCCGCCCTGCCTTTGGGGCCGGGTTTCCCTCTGTCCACGTGTTGGGGTGCCTTCCCCCCGCGTTTCCCTTTCCCGCCTCGCCTATGTGGTTGGCCTCCTGTTTTCTCCCACATGGCTCAATTAGTTGGACCGTTGGGCGAACTACTGGTCCCCTCGCCTTTCAGTAGGATGGTTTGATTTTTCCCTTCGGGGACTTGTAATTTTTCTCTCTTTTAAACCTCGGTGAGGTCTTCATAGTAGGGGTAGGGGTGGTAAATGTCAATGAATACCACTTATCTCAAACTTAATATAATGTTTCCTATGATAATATATGTTGCAAAACAAGAATATCTCATGTTAGAATGATGGTTATAAATGCAATGCCTCTAAATGAATACTTACAAAATGATGATTTGAGATTGATAACCAATAACCTAAAATCTTGCTCAATGTGTACATATTGATCTTGAGAATATCAACCACCTTGATAGTGGTTATTGTTCATCTCCCGATAAATTTTTTAACCCTTGTAACTTTTCCATACGGAATTCAAACTAGGCATACATTGGTGCATTGAAATCGACCCATCTCAATTACTTAAAAAAGTAGAAAAATAAAACTATGAAAAAATCAAATTATGTGTGTGTGTGTGTATGCTCGATGAGTAAAAGTGATGATTATGAAGGCCCTTGATTCTCATCCAAAGGCCATATCAACTATCTAAAGTCCTTGACTCTAACATGGTATGTTGGAATTTGCATCAAGCATACCGTTTGGAAGTGGACCTAATGCAAAATTCAACAAATAATTAAATATTATTCATAGTCCACCATGCAAGAATCCATGTACATTTTCCATTCAAAATGCTTTCTTTGAGCCTTTATGCCTTCACCTTCTAGTGTGAAATGAACTTGGACGGTCTCGGCCTTTTTGACCAACGAGAGATCTTAAAATGCAATGGTCACATGCCTTTAGTCTCGTGTGTGAAGGGCCTGAGTTCTCATTTAAGTAAGAGGATTATCTGAAACTTCATGCGTTCCGTGACCTCCAAACAATGTGCGGTGCTTAATTCCAAGAGTGTACCTGCAAAGTCATTCATTGTCACTCTCCTTCATACAAAGATTTGGTTTTCAGTGTAGATCCAATGATCGGGGAGAACCGATAGTTAGTTACAAATGAACCGGTTGAGTTTGAGAAATAACCGGTTGAAGCGCAAGGTTGCAGGAAAATTACCGATCATTTTAGAGGAATTTATGGAATATACCCCAAATTAACAAAGGAAAACCGAAGGATGTCAACATGTAACCGGTTGGACTTGCAAACACTAGGATCTCAACTGATTATGCCCAAAATCCTCCCCAATCACTGTGTAGATCGCCTTCACAAACTGTTGGAATTTGTCAATATCTAGCAATTATGAAAATTCACACGTTCTATGAGAACACGGAGCAAGCTACTGCCATTGTCTACAGCCATTAAGCTACAAAGCACTTTATTATTTGTTTGATGACTTCTCATTGACAAAATCTAAGGAATTTCATAAAGAGCTTGACAATTTCCAAAAGAAAGAAAGAAAGAATGACAAATTCCATGGCACCATACACTTATATTTTTGGCACCTTAGGTGATTGAGTACACCCAACCCTCAATGATACTTGAGGTCTCATGAGCACAAGACTTGGCAACCCCTCAGGTCACGGCAAGAGAATACGTTAATAAACATAAATTTGAGGTCTTTTTATGCACAAAATAAGTGCACCTACGACAATTATCCGTAAAGTTCTTGGATCAAACTCCAGGCGAGTTGGCGAAAATATGAGTTTGAGAGCTCATACATTGAAGTCATCTAAGTTGTCTCAAGGTTTAAATTAACATGTTAAATGAGTGGGACTGGGCTATTAACAACCGGTTTCTAGTTTAGCTTACTATGATCGGTGGACCTATCTAGCCTTGCATAGGCCGAGCCGAGATTTGGGATGATGAGTCCCACACATCGGATCACGTGTTAGCTCTCTAGAAGATTTCGAGGTTGAAAGAGACAATCCAAGAGTTTCAACTGACTTTCACACTTGGGCTCGGAACCAAGGTGCTCGAATGAGCTCTCAACATAAATGAACCTCAAATAGGAAACACACTCCCAATTGTTCCCCATTTAATGGACTTTGCTGATAGATTTACTTTGTGTTACAAAATTTGACATGCTAGATTGAGCAACATCTACTAGTAGTTTATGAAGTCTGAAAGATCAGTCATGGTTGTTGTAATAATATTCTTTATAACTTGTTATTCAATCCCTCAAATGTAAACTTGTATGAATCCAAACTTGGTATTTTGAGTAATTGATCGAAGATACCAATGTTGGACTGACATCAAGGTTTTCATCGAGTATCAACTAGGATATTGCTATGATCTGCGTTGCCAAAATATTTAGGTATTGACATGTGGGGAAACCCTAAAATATCCTCTTGCTAGTAGAATATGCTCAAGACACGTCATGCTATCTAGAATCTTGCTATACCAATATTGTATCATTATTGTTAAAGAAAAATGCAATATTGATATGGTTTGGGATTTGGTGTACCTATAACACTTAATGTGACAAAGAAAACCAATTTGTGATAGCTTCTTCAATGAACATGGGAATGGAGCGAGATTTTGTGCAATTCAAGTACATGGGTGTTATTAAATTGTTTTTCCTAGTCAAACACCTATATTTGATTGGTTTGTGGGTATGTGAGGATCAAAGGACAAACACCATAAAAACACATGTGCAAAGAGATTGGATTACGTCTTCAAATTGAATTAACTAGTCCACAATAAGATGACCTATGTTTTCAATTAAGGAGTTAACAAACATATATTTCTAATAACCATTACCTGGGTAAGGGTTGGTCTAGTTTTCAATGCAAAATTTTCTTATGCTTCATACAATATTGTCTTGAAATATAGTTTAGTTCTTGGTTAGAGGAAGGTTGCACATTCATGTTGAATTTTATGAGTAGGGTTTGTGAGTAGAAACAACCCTTCCCTTTATAATCGTGGTTTCCTTAAAGCAATCAATTGTTTGAACAAGCTTATGCATTACATCAATAGGTCTACTTAGGTTTGGGGAGGATGAAGAACCAATGTGATTGCAATTGTTTTATTTAAGATGGTTGTGATGATGTATCAAAGTTATTTCAAAGGTAGAGATAACTCAAAGACATAGGCCTTCTCACTTGACACTATGTCATAACCATTGCTTATGCTAAAACCTCCCGCCCAATGAGGAGGTACCCACATTCACAATGCAATAGGCACTTATTTGGTTTTGAGTATATCGATGAGGATTTTAATTGGTTGATGTTCAAATTTGCAAGTCATTCTAGTTGACAAAGGTGCCACGTGGGTCATTGAATAACAAGTAAGTAATGCATGAGTTATTAGCATCCCTCAATTTATAGAATGCCACATTATAAGGAATTGCCCTTTGCATCTACAAGCTCACAACATGTTGTAGGGTTTCATCTTTATCTCTCCAGCATGTGCAATATCAAATGATAAGAGAAGTTGCATTGATGTGCAATTGTATCACCTTGGTTGGAGGCTACCCATTACAACTCATGGGCATGTCTCTATCACAATTTCTACATGCTTAACTTTGGATTTTGGCCTTGCATATGAGCACTTGCATGGACTATAATCTTGGTCAATCCCAAACTATGGCATCCCTTTAAGGTTTAGTTGGCCTAACTTGCATCCAACAACTTGAACATGCGATCAAAACTTAGACTAATGACTAAGGTGTTCCCATACGATTTTTTGAGTTGGGGCTCATTCAATTGGCACTTGCTCACATTGTCGATTCAACATCATAAATTTTGACATAATCAACATTTGATGCTTTCTCCTAGCTCTTGATATCTTTGTGTCACTCTTTATGCTATTGGTATCTTTGCCTACTAGTTTCCATTAGTGTAATTGAGCCATATATTGTAGATAAGCATAGTTGAAAGCAAAAAATGTGGCAATGGATGACAAGGGTGCATCAAGACATTCGCTACTAGTAATCAACCACCTTCTAAGGTCACATTCTAGTTTCCAAGCTTGATCTTTTTGCTACAATGATCTTCATAGTCCACATCATGCCACCTTTAAATTTTTTTTGCATGATGCTTTGTTCAATGAATATAATGGTTTAAAATTTCTCGAGTAATGCACCCTTATATTTGCTTTTCCAAGATCCTAGGTTGTTGGAAAGATATTATGTCAAATGCCTACCCTTTGTGTTTGGTATTATATAGTTGTTGTTCAACATCCATGTGGCACTGTTCAAATTTGTTCAAAACATTACCACACATGGTGGCAGTGAAGAGTCGGCAATTATAGTTGAGGATGTGGGGATGCTTGTTCATGCCATGAACATTGTTGCCTCTATTGTTGTGCATTATTTTCAATGTTGCAACTTGTTGTTTGATGATGATCTTGACCTTAATAATTTGGTCAAACCTCTATCCACAACACGTTTTTGTAGGTTTGTATTAAGGGAGTGTGGTGATCGGAGATGGATAGGTTGATATTGAATGACCAAAGATTATGTCATTTGCCTATCTGAATTGATACATTGCCATATCCAATCCCAATATACCATGTATAGATTTTCCATATTTGTCACAATTCATGTGGTGTGCACCTTGTTGAAACTAGCACATGGGTATGGCATTGCATTGTGTTTGGAGTTATTTTTCATAGGGGTCTCAATAGTTTTTGACATAGTTCATTACACATGTAGGGCAAGTAATAGTGCTCTGCGATGAAAGATTGCTTGGCCTACTAGACAAAGATTGGTGCACTTGGATTATTATTCAACTTAGATGTATGTGGACTACCATGAATTGATGAAGCAATAGACGCTACTTGCATTTCTATTCATATACTTAGAGTAAGACCATAGGATTCTTCAAAATTTGAAGAGTCTATCATTGCCAAGTTGTTATGGACAGCCGTAGATGCTTCTTGGACTTCTTTCTTGGCATGCCTAGGTCAACAAACACCACAAGAGTGTCGAAGCAATATTATCCTTTTCATGATGGCCTATTTGATGCCTTGTTGGATATGGAGGTTTTTCCCCCATGTTCGTTGGAGAATTTTGAGTATCCGTTGCTATCATGGCTTATGATTTCTCATTGCTCTTCCAATTCGACTTTTTTGGAGTCCTTTTACTAACACAAGCTATTGGGGGGGGGGGGCCAATGATACTTGTGGTATACTTCAAGCAACATGGAGGGAGTTCTTGGAGATATGTGACCTTAATGTGAGGTATTCCATGAACATCATAATTGATTGTGCCACATTGCATGATGTGTCAAGTCAATCAAGGCAAAAATGAAGTTGAGGGGGGTGGTCAATATTGTGGGTGAGGTTGATGTTGGTTAAATGGTATGAGGATTGCGAGGAAGATGTGGAGGTTGGAAAGGAGCACTAGCGATTAAAACTCAAAACAAGGGGGGGGGGTGAATTGTGTTTGTCTTTGGGAAGGATAATTGGGTTTTCAAAGAGGATTGGCCATTTGATCATCTTCATTGCACAAGATAATGAACATGACCTTTTAAGATGTCGGGTTTTCATTACTAGATTATTGTTTGCAAGTGGTACACAACGATCTACATGGCTTTTAGGTTTAATTCACATGTCAGATTCATCCCACTTTGTCAACACACCAATTTGTATTGAATGTTGTATTTTTATACATTTTTGTAATCAACGGATTTTGTGTTTCCATATATTCCATAATATGCACATTATGCACTCTTGTACTCAAATCGTGCAATGATTATTGCAATACATGGTAGATTGGGCAATCTTACATGTGCAGAAGTAAATATCAAGGAATGTGGCATGCATTGAGTGGAATACATGACATTCTTGTAATCACAAGTCAAGCATTTGTCATTTCATATATGTAGATATTGGATTCTAAAAACTAATATACAAAATTCAATGACAAACTTTAGCATTTTATTGGAACTTTCAAAATTTGGAAAACTTAAAGTGCAAGGCTCAATACTAATGGCCACTAGATGCTCATCTTTTAGGAATCACTAATGAAAGCCAAAGTTATAAGGCACCCTTAACACCACATTATTAGTTTCTCTAAGTGTAGGAGACCGAAAATTTAGTTTTACATCATACTCAAGATTTGGTGTGTGATGGCACAGTGGTCCTAAACTTGTACTTCTTCAGCAAAAGAGACTTCCAAACAAAGTAGACAATACATTAGATAATGTTGCAAATGACTATATATACCAACTCACTTTGTTATTGATCCCCAATGTTGCATGTTCATGTGCCCTTATTCTTTGCTCATAGTATTCGTGACCACGTTCTTTATGCTATGCCATCTGCTCTATGAACAATTTGTATTGAACCTCCAACTTTTTTCCTCTCATTCTCCTTTGATGCTTTTGACATTTCTCGCCTTTGACATGCCATAGCCTCACTTGACGCCTTGGTGAGGTCAATTAGCGTTTCTTGTCATGTTGTATTCGTGCAATGTATCTTGGTGTTTTATTATGTATTAGGTAATCGTTTTATTGGAACCGGTTCTGCACCGATAACCGGTTCCAATAAAACGATTACCGGACGTAACCGGTTGGCTGCTTTGTTGAGCCGCACAGGTGACCTAAACAGTGGGTCACCTATCGTCTTCTTCAACAAATCCGATTTAGATGATCATAACCGACTGGGATGTCGAGGTTATCGTCTACAAACCTGTGTGCTCAGAGCCAATCGTGTAGTGCCACCTCGGCGAAACAAAGCGGCCAACCAGTTACGTGTTCATATTGATTGAGTGGTTGCATGATGATGACAATAGCACAAATCTTCCACATGCCAACCATGGTCCTCCATGCAATGGCACCCTCACATAATATAATGTCCGAGGTGGCATAGAGAACATGGGGTGACTTGGAGGATGACTGAACTTCCCCTAGCCCATAAATGAACATGACTATAGCAAAAGGTGGTACGTGTGGTATTGTAGTTGAATTAATGGGTGTAGGTTAACTTGGATGTGGATTTCTCGATGTTCAATGAATTCAACTCCTCCCTGGGAATGGATTCTTCATTGGAAACCTAAATGACGTGCATGGATCACTATGAAATTAAACCCCCTTTATACGAGAGGTTTGTAAAGAAAAACAAATGTATACTACCTAATAACATGCTAGAAAATTGACTCATGTATTTATACCAGTTTTTTCAATTCGATGTGATACATGCCTTCAATAAGTATACAACTTATAAATCATAAATTGAATAGGCCCTTTATTACATATAAAATCCAATTTCACTTTCCAATGAGATTGTCATTGAACAATTTTCATCTATAGCATGTGACTCAACAAATGCATCAAACAAACAAAGACAAGAGCACAATGTCTTACCCTTAATTTGTGGAGGGAAACTCAAGGGAGCGCATGAACAAGAGCCTTGTAGATAAAAACCAAAAAACCCAAATACAAACCCTAACAAAAATGGACAAGGTAGTCATTGAGGACTATTACCATATAGACACCATCAATGAAAATGTGTATTGGATGAAACTAAAACATCTATTGTAAACTTTTATTTGAAACCTCAAGGTCCCCTTTTGTACATCTACCTTTACTTCAAAAATCTTAATAACCTTTTTAATTACACACACTAGAGAAAAATAATATTATTCCCTTATGTATATTATGTACGCTGATGTCTCAAATAGCACCCCTTCTTACACTCATACTAGTTTGTGCGTACTATGAAGAGTCCAGCCCCTGGAGGATCCACCTCAATGATATTGTCTAGCACTTTGACTTCCTCATGAGAATAGGGTCCATCTGAATGTTGATGGTTATCATCATCGGGGTTAATCAAATCCTTTACTTGTGGTGGCCGCAATTGGTGACGTTGGTTGAATCCCAAACATAGACTTCGTTGGAAAAAGATTTAAGGCAACTTCTCCGCAACACAATCACATCCGCTCAAACCCCAATAATCAACATACATTGAATGAAAATATTTTATTCATTGTAAGAATCAAATGTTACTATGCCTTGCAAGAGTTCCAAACCTTGGACAACTAGTGAACTAGCATCACTTAGCTAAATTTCCCTGGCCCCTATTTGCCACTTAGCTTTAGCTAGCTAAGTTCACCGAACTTATGATTCTTACTTAGCTTTAGCTAGTTAACTTTTCCGGGATTCTCATTTGCACTCACTTTCAACTAGCTAAAAAGTTGTGTGACATGCATATTCATTCTAAACCAAAGAGAAATCCATTCAAACAAAACCAAACAATATATAACCGGTTGTATTGCTCTCGGTTGGCTTTGTATTTTCATGTTGTTATGCAAGGAAATTGAAAGGCTTCAAATCAACACGTATAGTCGGCTTCCTCACTTTCGACTGGCACTGGTGATAGATCATCATGAGTATCATCATCATCATTATCTTCATTTTCGTTGTCATTGGAATTGTCAATGTCATATGGTAATTCAGGACGAGATGGAATCAAGGTGTTCCAAATCAAAGATTATGTGACATATGTTGTAGTATTAGGAATCATGCTCCTGTTCGGTTTCAAAAACATTGTTGTTTCAACGAGTCCGGGTCTGTTAAGTATATATTATAGATTCCAGCTAGCTATTAGCTAACTTCAACTAGCTAACTTTCCTCACCCGGATTATGACACTTAGATTTAAATAGCTATTCTTTTGAGGCACCAATTTTTTGTGTAGCTTAAGTTAGTAAGAGCTTTTAGCTAGCCACTTAGGGCCGCTTTACACCTAGAGGCCGGGCCAATTCCCCTTGAGGCTGATTGCATGAAATTTCAACCCTTTTGGGTTGGAGGCTAGCCTCAACTGCACATTATAATAAGATTATAATGGGGGGCAAAATTTCCATATGTAAAGGCCGTAGGGCCAAGAAGCTAGGCCGATTCAATAAATCTAGCATAATCCAAAGGATCTAGCATAATCTAGCATAGAGCCGTTCATATTTCCACATAATCCAATGGATATAGTTCGTTGAAAATTTTATATTTTATCAAATTTTTTTATATTTGATTGAAATGTGACATTGGCCCTCCATTTTGGGTGCACCCAATTCAACAAGCTTGGGCCGTGTCATACCATGCATTTTTTGATTAAAAAATTCACACCACCAAATCGGCCTGGCCTCTAGGTGTAAAAGGGTTGGGGCCGATTACATCATTTTGGCCAATCAAAAGTGAATATTTCAAGCCTCTTACACAACGAATTGGCCCGGCCTCTAGGTGTAAAGCGACCCTTAGTTAGCTATCCAAGGTTTGAAGAGTTCCTATTGTGGTGGCAAAGTGATAACCCAACATGAATAACCTATTCTGCAATCCAATGCCATTTTGTTGTTGTCTCAATGTCAATGAGGTCCCTTTTGAGCAAAACATCTAGTTCCTTGAGATATTTGTCTCTCTTCTCATCGACTAAATGCCAACATTTCTCATGGGATCCAATTAGGCCCCACATTTATGTGCTTGTATGAGCCCAAAATGAGTGCTCATATTTGTTTTATGTTTAGAATTTATTTAGAATTGCATTTGGAGTGATATTGAAACAATCAAAAGTATAAAAAGAGTGAGGCTTGGTGTGGTTTATGTTTTAGGCCTTAAGCCTATTTTGTGTGGTTAATTAGAAGCTTAGTGACATTAGGAAGTGTTTTGGTTGAGTGAGTAGTGTTTGGTGAAGCAAGGAGAAGTGCTTTGGATTTAAATGTTTGATTTAGAACATGGTTGTGTTGGTTTAGGGGTGAGGGTTTAGTGGATAGGATAAGGTCCTACTAAGTAGGAGAAGGTTGAGGGGGTTTGTGGTCTTGGGTGCCCTCCCCTTTCCTTCCTTTCTCTCTCTTCTTCCTCCTCCCTCTCCTCTCCCTCTCTTCCTTCTCTTCTCCTTTTTTCCTCTCAAGGAGGTTGAGCTCTTAGAGCTTGGAGGAATGCGGGAATTAAGGGGAGAATTAGTAGAATTAGTGGAATTAGGCAGGTGCATTAGGTGGAAGACTTATGGGAATTAGCGGAATTAGGTAGGGGGATTAGGTAGGTGGCTTAGTGGCACTAAGGGAGTTGGTTGCAGCTACGCTGGGAACTAAGGGAGCTGGTTGCAGTTAGGGCTGGAACTAAGAGAGTTGGTTGCAGCTACGTGGGAACTAAGGGAGTTGGTTGCAGCTACACTGGGAACTAAGGGAGCTGGTTGTAGCTACGCTGGGAACTAAGGGAGTTGGTTGCAGTTACGGCTGGAACTAAGGGAGCTGGTTGCAGTTACGGCTGGAACTAAGGGAGCTGGTTGCAGCTACGGCTGGAACTAAGGGAGCTGGTTGCATAGGCCGGTTATGGGCCAGGTATGGGCTAGTAAATTAGGAAGGGGAAGAGGTATTAGACTAGGGATTCCACTCACTAGCGAACTAGAATGGATGGCCTCATATAAATTAGAGGGTAGTATAAGGGGAGGAGCTTTTAGTAGGGATTTGATTGGGGGATTGTGAATTAGTGTAATAGGGAAGGTATAAATAGAGAAGAGCATTTTTCAATGCTTGTACTCGGATCATGGAATAAATTGGTGTGCAAGATTTGATGGGAAATATAATGGATTCTCACGAATTGGGTAAGATGGAGTTATGGGAACATGAATGTGATATCCATTCCCTCACCTGGACTAGGACGCTTAAGGGTGGGCGGTTTGGCCTCACAGCTTGCTCCTTGATGGCTCCTTGATGAGGTTCCAAAGCTTGCCCGCGTGCTCGCTTGTCATTGCCACTAGTATGATGAACATGAGATGCATATTGGAGTTGTGAGGAATTGTTGAGGTTGCGTTGTTACATTGTGGTCATGTGTGGAAGATGTTGGTTGGATTGGAGATGAAATTGGTCATTGTCCAATGACTATGCAAGGATGACAAGAGTTAGTTATATGCTCATGAAGAAATGGGAGGTTCGTGAATGAGGAAGTGCTAAATGCATGTGAGGGTCAAACGATATTTGCAGAGATGCCATTGCATCATTTATTTCAATTGAAAGCATGCAAGACATTTGACTATCCTAATACAAGAACTTGATCAACTATCAAGTTGTCGAATGCTTGATTGGCAATCTTTTTCACTTCATAAGCAAATTATGGGATGCAACCTAGGCCTCCATTAGGTGCGTTAGTGCCTCCCTCTCGCAATTCTTGATTTGACTCCTTTGCAACAAATTGCACTTGTTGATAGTAGCAAAGTTATCTAATTTCCATGGCAAACTAAATTAAAAGAAGTAAACATCCCAAGTGCATGTAGAATGCAAGGGGGGTGACAACTTACAAGGGCATATATCAAAAATGAGTAGGAATGACCCATAAAACAGGGGATGATACACACAAATGTAGGTGATTTGCACATGTAGGGCCAATCTTCAGAAGATAATTTGACACACATAAAACCCACAAACCCACAAGAAGTGGGGATGATCTACACATGCATGATTCACTCATATAAGCAGGAAGGACACACACAAGTGGAAATTATCTACATAATACATATGACTTGCTTTGGTACAAGTGGATATGGAAAGTGGGTTGCATGTGATGAAGTCCATATATACTCATTAGTATGGATACAAGTAGCTTTTGCAATGATTACAAAATCCAAGGTGCAAGTGGGTAGGAGATTAAGAAGTGAATATGATGTTAATAAAAAGATGGTTGCAGTTTATTGAAAGGAAAGCAACATTGGAAGAAGTAGAATATTAGTACTACATTTGTGACCACAATTAAATAAGATAATTTTATAATCAAGTATGTAATCACCAAACAAAAGTACTCTTACCCACGCCTATCCTCTCATGTCCAGTTTATAGTAGAATTTTGAATTTAAAAGCTTGCATTTCCTACCAGGCTGAGAGTGCTTAGATAACACCTTGATTGATCCTATGCAAAATAATTACAGCAATATATCATAATTACCTACAACATCTTAGTCAATTCCTTAGCTACGTTATGCACTTCTGCTTTAGAAGTATCCAGTTGTCAAGCTCTTGTTTTATGGGCCCCAAACCCAATGAAATTGCCCTGGTATTGTTTGTTCTCAGTTTCCCCTCTTCCTAGAATGTTTTCTTTGCCTTCAGGTTTCCTACTTCATGAAATTGTAACAGATGGGTTGTGGCAATTAACAGCAATTCGATCAAGCCTCATGTTTCAACCACATAAAATCAAACAATCACAAACATCCAAGAAGTGGAAACTACATGACAAATCGGTAGAGATGAGCTCAACAGAGTTGGAAATCATCAATGACGTAATCTGAATAATGGAGATCACTTTGACACTCAGTCACCACCACATTCATTTAAAATTTAAATATGAAAAGTGTAGCCAGGGTGGTGGATAGATGACAAAAGTTATGGGCTTAACTTGAAGGTGAATAACTTACTACCCTTAAAATGTTGTGGACTTGCTGAGTGTTTACAAACAAACAGAAAAGTATGAGGGTCCCTACATAGACAACAATTGAAAGAATATTAAACCTGACAAAATCAAGTGCTCCCATCAAACGTTTAATACGTGTACGAGAACTATTGATTGGTAAGTTCAACCAAGCCGCCCCTGGAGAACAGTCTCTTTTATTTTTTTAAATATCTTGAGCAACGAAAGCAAGTTGGAAGGTTTTATTTAAGTTGTCCTGTAAGTGAGCCCCATATCACTCCTAACCTACTATTAAATAGCCTTCTGTGCTGGAATTATCAAACTAATTACTCTATGAGTTGTTCTTTGTAAACTAAGGAATCAGGATATCCTTTCATATGATCATGACATGTACTGCCAATAGAAGTCAAAGAACTGTTAAGAGATAAGTATGTTGGCGATGTGCCAACAGCCAGACTTGAAATATTATGAATGATGTGCAAATAGTTCAGTAAGTGCTATATATAAGTCTAGATGTTGAGATACAATCTTATTGACAAGATAATCATGAAATTATGGAATGAAGGTCATTGATTTACTTCAGATGACTAAGGATCAAGCTACGTCAATTGACTCGGGATTGATTTAAAAGTCAGTTGATTCCCTAGTCAGTAATGAGCTTCGACTATTTTGAAAGCAGATCCAGAAGTCTTCTCCTAACTCTACACCCATGGAACAAAAATAATAGCATGCTTGAATTGGTTACCGACATTCCTTTAATAGATACATGGACGGGCTAAATTGGTCACAGCTTCCTCCAATTACGTGGGTTGCATCTGCCCCACCGCTTAGACGACGGGATGATCTCCCTCTGACAGGTGTCCCAGCCATGACAAAATCTGAAGACAAGAAGTCCCCTGGAAATGGCTGCCAGGACAGCACAGAACAACTGTGAGGTCACATCCACCAATTCATGACTGAGCGACACATAGCAGCAGGCACAAAAGAACACTTCAGTGTAGCAAGACCAACGGAGCAGACCTTACCAGTAGCCAGTTCACAAAAGCGGATGCTCCAACATCAACCCCATCGTTCAAGCCCTTCATGTTCTCCTTCCAATCGTTAGGGTTCTGACTTGAATCTGTACATGTACGAAAGCCAGATGAAGGGGAGGGCACCGATTCCGCAGAGGGTAGCTTCGCAAGCACCTCTTCAGCCTCACAGTAAGCAGGGGCATTGTGCTCATCACAATGCTGCATCATTTCTAGTGCATCATCCGCTACGTCCTCCTCACAAACCTCTAAACCCTGTGCACAAACAACATCACAGATCAATAAAACTGACATGGTATTAGACTCACAGTGCTATCCCGACACACATCCAACAAGATCATGGATCTCAGATCATTAGTATACCTTACTCTTGTAGGAGTTGGATAGAGCCTCAAGGTGATTAACTTAATTGAAAAGCAGACAAGGTAGTAAACTCACATCAAAGTAAGAAGGCAGTGGTGCCTCCTTCTGAGCTGATGGAAAGGGCTCCAGGCGCCATGGGGACCTCCATATCGCAGTTGGGGATGCAAAACTAACGTCACTACTCATGACATTAGCGCTGTCGTGACCACATGTTGCACCCATAACAAATCATTCATCACATGAACAATTCATGCACCTACTCCTGCTGGAATTAAACCACATACTCTTGAATTCAAGTAGCAACAACATACGAATGCACACTTTCCACATTGACAAGACAAACAGTAGATTGGCAGTTAACAGTGCATGAAAGGAATGGCCACAATAACTCACAAGTCGAAATCCTGAAGCCAATCTTTGGAAGGAGTTTGATGACGTACGGCGACACCAGGACTAGCACATGTTGTAATCGCACATGAAACAGACCCCCACATGTTGGAAGCAAAGCAGCTACTAGGGGACAAGTTCTCTCTTCTGTCCACAACTTTTGCAGAGATTGGAAGCCCCACCATGCTTCCTGAGCCCACCAGACCAGCTTCACAGGAGGCCCTCAGTTCACCATAACCATGCTTTCCTCCAACAATCATCACACCTCCATTTTCGTCTGACCCAGTTTGAGAAGCTTCAATTGAGAAACGTGATTGGCCTTGCACATTCTGACCGTTTTGATGCTGCTCCACAAGTACCAACCCCTCCTGCTGAGCCTGCCACATCATCATATTACTAACTTTCCCCATAAACGAAATCCATCCACTCCTACACAACTCCATGCTCATAATAACATGTAGCATATAAACAATAATTTTAGCCACCTGGATATCAAGAAGAAATCAAAAAAACTATTACCTTCAATGGTTGTGCTCCCATCTCCCTCCTGGACCCTGTACTCTGATCCTGGTTTGAGCCGTGAGACCTCCCCCTCTTATTATATTTACCACCAGCATTCTCACGTGGTGCACTGCCACAAGCACCTCCTTGCTTGTCTTCTCGACCAGAGAATGAACTGCTCCCACCACCACCACCACTGCTATCCGTCGCACATTCTTGAGATTTATTATTAAAATCCATCCAGACCTTGCTCCTTGGATTTTCTGGATTCAAAACTTTGTTTGACGACTTGCCAAGTTTAGAAGGAGGAGACATAAACAGAGCAGTTCTTGCCTGACAGGCTTGGAGAACTGCTGGTTTAGAAGATGCATCATTCAAATTAGACTCAGGAGCCCCTGCCGGTTTCTCCTGCAGGGCAGGTGGCAGACCACCAGAAGTCTCTGCATTTGCTGCACTATCTGAGGTGGTGGTCTGAGCTTCCTTGAACCGTGCATCTAGTTTTTCACCTGTACTCCCTATCTTTGAAGGGATCATGATTTGGCGTGGCCTTTTGCGCAAGATTGAAGGTGACCCGCTAAAACTCCGAGCAGCATTTCGGAGTTTAGACTGTGGACTGTTCCCTTCAAATGGGGACTGAATTAGGAAACTTGGAGGTGTCATGCAGTTGCCTGAAGGCATTATCATCCGACGCACACCAAGAGGGCTGTATGCTTGAAGTGAACCACTCACCAAATCATAGCTCATAAATGGTGAATCCACAGGCATTCGTGGAGGCTCATAAAACAGGCCATCTTCAACATCCAGTGGCCCATCTAGGCTTCCTCTGTCTGCAAGGTCCGCCTCTGTCATCATAGGTGATTGCATATGATATTCATTCACAGCCTCATTAGCTTGCCTGAAAAGATCATCTTGGTATTCACCCACTTCTGGTTCCCTAACCTCCTCCTGCTGCAGTTCACCAGGGGCAGAGGCTGCAGAGTCAGTAACCGTTGGTGCTTCTTGCCCATGTTGATCAAGATAGCAATCTTCACTCGGCTCAAATGGCTGCTGCATTTGCCCCATCATTGCCAGGACGTCCCCACCAGTCGCTGCAGAACTGCTATTATGAGAAACATTTCCATGCACCTCACTTTGTGACAAACTATTTGGTGGGTAGAAGGAACTAAAATTGGACAGTGAAGTAGTAGAATAGCCTTGAGAGGAACTTGGTGCAGGGCACACGAGGGGGAAGGAATTTGAGAAAGATGGTATTCTTGTCAACTCAATCGTTGACAAAGGCCCTGATTCCTGTAGCGAACGCAAGGCCTGGCTTGTTAAAGGATGTGATTGTGTAGTTGTTGCAAGTGCTGGCGCTCCAGAATAACCACCACTGTATCCTAGTGGTTGACCTGAAGACCAGCCTGAAAACCCCCGGGACTGCCCTGAAGAATGTGAACTGATGTCTTGCAAAGGGTGGGAATTTTCAGGCCTCTCCTGTCCACTCAGTCCACTTCCCAAGTTCTCTTTCTTGATCACAGACATGATCTTTCCATTTCTCTTTGCATCCTTGTCACGGTTGGTGTATGAATGGGGATAAGGTGGGTGAGGAGGTCCAGAGCTCGCAGACTTGGAGTCACTGGACATCTCACCACTGGCCTGCCCTCCATACTGGGGTGGCCGGACAGTAGAATGCGTATTTTGTACATGCCTCAGAGGACCGGACGAATTTGTTCCCTCACTAATAGGAGGACCACCCCTAACCAAGTTCGTCAAAGACTCCATCTGCCCAGACACAGAGACAGAGTTCATGGAATCTTGCTGAGCTTGATAATCTGCAAGCGCTCTTGAAACTGGATCTGCGGCTGTCAAGGGATCCACTTTCTTCTTCATAGTGCTATTCCAATGATTTTTTATGGAATTGTCCGTTCTGCACAACAACCGTCCTCAAGCTTCCAGTTACTAAAAACAACAAAACAGGAGTCCTATATGCACTTAATAAGCTGACTGTAATAAGCTGACTTAATAAGGTTGGTCGCCAACAGCACACAAGTGAATTCCATGCACTGTGATCCAGGTAGAAATCTGTCATCAGGTAGTACTTACCGGCCAGGTAGAAATTTGGCGATTTCAGCCCATTTGTTTCCATATATTCGGTGGGCCTGGATCAACGCTAAATCCTCTTGTTGTGTCCAAGCATCCCTTTTTATACTCGGATTCAGATGATTGTGCCACCTGTTCCAACCAAAGTTTGCACATCAGCAAAACCTTGCAAATCAAACATGTGCAACATTTGGAACTGCTTGAGCTTTCAGACTGTGCACCCAGTTATGCCCTCCTGAGTAAATATGCTCAGCAAATATCAGAAGCATGCTCAGGACCTCACCTTTCTCGACATTGCTTTCCAATTCGCCCTGGCAGATTTTGTGCAATTACAGACCATTTCTTGGCTCCATATTTATTCACAAGCTCCAGGATTCGATCATCTTCCTCTTTCGTCCATGCACCCTTGACCAAATCGGGATTCAGAACCTTTTGCCATCGATGCAGGCACTGCACGTCTGTTCGATCCGTAAAATGCTCCGCTGGAAGGTTATATTAGACACACAGCTTAGGTCCACGTGCCCACTATTGCACAGGATATTAACATCCAACAGACAAACATAAACACCATCCAAAGATATTGATATGAAAACACTCACCAATTTTCTTCCAATTTTTTCCCTTGAAACACTGCACAGCTCGCCGTAATGTCTCATCCTGGATGTCCCATGCCAACAACATCAATGTCAGAACTAACGTCATGTGCTCAGAGGACTAGCTGATCCTCTCCCATGCGATCCTCACATTTGCTGTAATGAATCATGCATATGGATTCTCAACATCAAGTTCTGGTTCCATGTTTGAGAGATGATAAAGCAAGTAAATAAAGATGTGTAGCACTCACTCCCAAATCTTATTTATGCTCAACCTTCATACAAGGTGTATGTTAGTTCCATGTGCAGCCTCTGCAAGGTATGCAAATCCAGAAAGACATGTACCTCTAGTGGAGTCCAACCTCCTTTTGAGGATCTTCGAGTTGGGCCTCCTGTTCGTCTGCCATGAGAAAAGCTCATGTGGGTTAGATGCACATAAATCCTCGACAGGATGTGTCACACTGTGCATAGATTTTACATGACAATCGACTTTGATCCTAAACCTGGTGCTTGATGTGCACCTCAGCGACATATGTGGTGACTCTCCTAAAGCTCCTCGGTGAAGCAAGATTATGAGAATTCCAAACAATTGTTTTGAGCTCGAATTGCTTCGTAGCAGACTGTGGTACGCAAATGCACCTAGTCCAGCACCACACAAGCGTTCTGTAGACGGAAATTTCACTAAAATAGGTGGGAATGCTCAGAAGATTGGGCTTCTTCTGAACAAATGGCAACTTTGGGGCCAACTGAATAGTTGCCTCAAGCAAGGAAAGGGGCCACACCGAAAGCCCTCAGAAAAGAACTCCTCATCCTCATCCACTGACGCAGCAAAATGGAAAACTTGACGAAGGCTATGTGTCGAATTTGTTTCGCATGAGACATGTAAAGCAAATCCTGAGAAACTAGCTCCTTTTACAAACGAATTAACATAGGTCACCATACAATATGTACATTGTCGAATTTTAAGGGCTGTGACACTAGACTCATCATGTGCTTCACCTTGTCTGAACAGAATCTCTACAACCGATGCCACATAGAAGAACTACCGTGTAGTCCGCACCGTTTGTTTTGAACAAGGTTTGGACTGGAAAAAACACTTGTCAAACTTCCGGAGCAGTTCCCAAAGAGGGAGTCGTCGATAGGATATAGGCACCTACCCACGATGATAACCTCTTCCACCCTCCCTGCTTTCGCTGGTTCACCCCAGTATGTCTTCGCATATAGGGCGTGTTTGTTCATATATTTCTTTGTAAGTTTGTGCGTGTGTATATGCATGAATGAGTGATTGAGTGATTGAGTAAGTGAGAGAGAGAGAGCGTGTGTGTGTGTGAGATATAAGAGAAAAAGAGACAATACCCATGTACAGGAGGTAAGGGGTGAGAGGTATCGTCATCCGATTCAGGGCTGGAAGAGCACGCAGACGACCGCTGCTGCATATTCTCATTGCTGCTACTACTCTTGCCTTTCCCTGTCAAGCTCGCCATCCCTGGCCTGCCCTGCCCTAAATCCTCCCTCCTTCCTTACCGTTCCCCCAGCTCCCGTTCCTTCCTTCCGTCCTTTCAAACCTGCCTCGTCTCATCACCTCGCCCTACTACTCCTCCACGTCTCCATCTCCCGCCACTCATGCCTCGGTTGGCCCCAACCCTCCAATCTCTCCCTTCCTCCTCTTCCTCTGCAACAGAAACTCCAACTCCACCCTTCCGGTTCTCGAGTCAATACTATCGACATTCCTAATCCTCCACGAATGTCTGTCGGTCTGGCTGCAGCCCCAATCTACTCCTCCTCCTCCTCCTCCTCGTGTTCTCCGCAACCCCTCTCACCCTCTCTCCCTTCCTGGCAACCGAATCCCTCCCTTCGAAACATCTACAAAATATAGAAACGAACTTAAGCTAACCTTGGCTTTCGCACCATCGTCATTTTTTTCATGGCCCTAAACTTTTCTTTCTTTCCCTCAGCGGCAATGCCTACCTCCATCATTATCGAAGTAGAAGAAGGATGGTGGGGTGGGGTCAGCCATTCTCGATGCCTTCGGAACCCATACACCACCCCAACCTCCAAGCCTTCTCTCTCTCCCTCTCCCTCTCTCTCTCTCTCCACCTCCGCTTTGAAAACCAAAAAGGCTGCTACACGCCACGCGACGACCGGTCGCCTGCCTCCACGCTTTACCTTTCCAACGGCCACTGATCTCCCGTCCTTCGGTCGCCCGGCCCAGTGTCCACCGGCTCAGTCGGTGCAACCCCAAACGGTCGAATGCTGACGGGACGGCCTACACCTAGGCCCCAGGGCCAGGGGTCGGTTCCTTGGGAGGCATTAACCTTTAGAAACCTAAGGGTTTTAGCTTCAATCAAAAAGATGTACTAAAAAGTTTAAATTAGAAACTTTCTTTTGTGTTGGCATACAAGAGAAAGTTTTAGGAAGTAAATTTTTAATCACAATTGTGCAGTTGGAATATGGATCTTTATTCTTGGTCTTCACCAAATCATATTATAAGCATATTCCTTCAAAAATAATATAAATTTTAAAATCTATCACAATCACTTGATTTTTAATATGGGTGACTGAAAGTCTAAGTTGCATGTGATGGGAAAAAATCAAAATGATTCATGTCAGTGACATTGTCACTTTCTCCAAATGGCTAATATTGTAACAAAGGAAAATTAGGGGCCCTGACCACTTCGAGGTCCATATCTTACAATCATTGACATAAAGTTTTGATCCGTTTGCTCTAGACAATGAAAATATTTATTATGCCAAGGTGCAAGGAAAAAAGACGAGAAATGAGAAAATTATGCCCTGAGAGATTTATCTTTGAAAAACACTGGCAACCACTTTTTGACTTCTTGGTCATTAAGGGTTAATTGCCAATAGGAATTGGGCCTTTATTAGAACAACAATACATGGAACATATATGCAATTACTAAGTTGGGTGTATTAAGGTTGGCCTGCAACAACACACATGTGAAATCTATCCATTGTGATTCAAGTATAAATTTGTCATCAAGTGATGCTTACCGTCCAAGTAGAAATTTGGCAATTTTAGCCCATTTGTTTCCATGTATTCAGTGGACTTGATTCGACGCTAAATCCTTTTGTTGTGTCCAAGCATCCTTTTTGATTCTCAAATTCAAATGATTGTGCCATATGTTCCAACCAAAGTTTGCACATTAGCAAAACCTTGCAAACTAGATGTGTGCAACATGTGAAATTGCTTAAGCTTCAAACTATGCTTGCACCTACTTTATGTCCTCTTGCATACAAATGCGCATGAAATATTAGGATCATGCTAATAACCTCACCTTTCTCGACATTGCTTTCCAATACGCCTTGGCAATTTTTGTGAAATTACAAACTATTTATTGGCTCCATGTTTATTCACAAGTTCTAGGATTTGGCCTCCCTCTTTCGTCCATGCACCCTTAATGAAATCACGATCTGTAAAATTTTTGCCATCAATGCAAGCACCACATATATGTTTGATATTTAAAATGCTCCACAACAAAGCAATGCGCATGTTAGGTCCACAAGCCCACTATTGCACAACATAATAGCATTTAATAAATTGATGTCTCCAAACTCCAACAAATGGCAAAAAAAACACTCATCAATTTTTTTTCAATTTTTTTGCTTAAAGTAATGTATAGTTCGATGTAATGTTTCATCCTAAATGTCCCATGTAAACAACATCAATGTGGCAATACATGTGCTATGTGCTCAAAGGACTTGCAAATCGTTTTGATAGATTGAGATGCCAAATATGCTTAAGTTGGAGGCATTGCGCCAAGACTTGCGACAAAAACAAGGTTCGTTGCACGCGAGGCTTTTGTCATCTAGATCCAAAGCCTCAACTCAACATAGATCAAATAAGGAAAATCAAGATGCCACTTGTGCATATAGTGGGATCTCAACATGTTGGCCGAAGGTGTGAAAACTGGAAATAGGTATACAAAAAGCACCTTAAAGTATCAACAAGGTTCACCATTATAACAAAAAAACTTGAAATGCATAAAATGAATTTGCAAAAAAACACATGCAAGCCGCATGTGTTGACGCAAAGTAGGAGCCAACTCCTCAAAAACCCAAAATACCATTAACCCACAACTACAACCACCTTTGAAGTTGCTACCATAAGACACAAACCAAACAAAAGGTGGTTTAGAGCAAATTGCAAAGGAAGGTCAAACATGTAAGTACTCAACCAAAGTAATTAGGGCCGCTTTACACTTAGAGGCCGGGCCAATTCGTTGTGTAAGAGGCTTGAAATCCTCATTTGTGATTGGTCAAAAGGCTCAAATAGGCCCCAACCCCTTTACATCTAGAGGCCGGGCCGATTTGGTGGTATGATTTTTTAAATTAAAAAATGTATGTTATGACACGGCCCGAGCTCGTTGAATTGGGTGCACCCAAAATGGAAGGCCAATTCTTGGCCTAGAGGCCAATGTCATATTCCACTAAAAAAATCTTCTTAAATAAAGTATAATTTTTTAAAGTGAACTAGATCCATTGGATTATGTGGAATCTAAAGGCTCTATCTTAGATTATGCTACATCCGTTGGATTAGGCTAATTTTTTTGAATCAGCTTGGCTTCTTGGCCCGAGGGCCTTTACATATGGGAAAATTGCCCCCCGGTATAATCTTATTATAATGTGTAGTAGAGGCCGGCCTCCAACCCAAAAAAGGCTGAAATTTTGTGCAATCGGCCTCAAGGGAAATTGGCCCGGCCTCTAGGTGTAAAGTGGCCCTTATTGTCAAGGAAACATAGTGGACAAAAATACAATATGGACTCAATTAGGAAGAGGCTAACAAGTTGGAGCCACGTGCGGGGGAGAATTAGAGGAAGAATGAGCAATAAAGGAGGGAAAAAAAAAGGAGAGGAAGAAGATGTTGGGAGCGTTGAATACCGTACGTTAAGGGCAGCTTCGGCACAAAATAATTCTAAAAATAGACGCCGAAAATTTTGGAAAATTATTGACATTTTTTGCCGAATATATAATTAATTAATTTTCAAAATTGCCGAAAAGTAAGAAATTTTAACTTCTCACTAGAATTTTACTTACACTGGAAGCATATATGAATTCTGAAGGAGAGAAGGTGCTCCTTTTGTAATCAAGCTCACTTACATTAGTCCACAAAGAATATGGGTTAAGAAGTAGCAAGACTCTAAGTGAGGCTTTTCAAATGTGTTGTACACAATTTTTTGGAGCCCAATTGAGCATAGAAGATGACGTTTTATAGAATTTTGTCCAACTAACAAAAGTTGAGAAATCAAGTAATCTTCCACCTCCAACAAGTTTTGTGTCAAAATAAGTCTTTATGCGAAAGATATGGACAAAACATTGCAGCCGTGTAAAGATCAAAAAATTAAAATGCGTTCATAACAGTTTTTCAGAGCTCATTTGTGGATAGAAGATCAACATTTTTGGAATTTTGTTTCTCTAAGAAAAGTTTAGAAATCAAGTAATCTTCCACCTCCAACAAGTTTTGTGTCAAAATAAGTCTTTATGCGAAAGATATGGACAAAACATTGCAGCCGTGTAAAGATCAAAAAATTAAAATGCGTTCATAACAGTTTTTCGGAGCTCATTTGTGCATAGAAGATCAACTTTTTTGGAATTTTGGTGCTCTAAGAAAAGTTTAGAAATCAAGTAATCTTTCACCTCCAACAAATTTTATGTCATTTGAAGACTCTATGCAAAAGTTATGCGTGTTATAAAAATGAAGTCTAACTAGGTGCTTCACCTCAAACTTTACATATCCCATATGCATTGTTGAACACAACTCCACTTTACTTGTATAAAGCACAGAGCATTCTCAACTCTTCACAAAATCGTGAAAGATTTATATCTTTTGTAAAACTCTTCACACAAATTGTGAAATCGTGAATGAACATCCTTGTTAACTGTTAGATAATAACTTCTTGGATGTATGCCGAAATTGCATTATTAAACTATTTAAAATGCCGAAATCTTTAGTAATTTTTTTTTTGCCGCCGAACACTGTTTTTTTACTTTTAATAATTATTCGGCAAGAGAGCGCCGAAGCTGCCCTTAACGTACGTTAGGAACATGTCGAAACCAATAGTGCGAGGAGCTCAAGAAGAGCAGTAAGGGTGGAAAACAATAACTCATTAAAGGCCATCCATGTGGAAGGAAGTTAGGTTAACTCCCAACAAAAGGCCAAGACATTAAGATGGCAGGTTTCGAATCAAACCACGAAGGAAAGGAAGTTTGAATGGAGAAAGCAAGCCAACATGAATTGAACTTTAGCCCAAAAACTCAACCCATTTGCCGAGAAAACCGTTCCATTAAAATCTGTGTTTTCTAGCACATTCCTAGGCAACTTTTAATGGAATTTGGACTCGATAGCCCAATCCCCTCACCAACTCATTCTCAAGGACAAAGAAACAATGGGAACCACACTAGGACTCGAAAGGGGGGGGGGATTTAGCAAATGTAGATTGAAACATAAGAAGACCTCTTGGACTTGGTGGCAACACCAAGAAGAGCTCCTACATGATGGCAATTGGATATTATGGGGAATTCTTCCTTGGGATGCCACTAAACCCTACTCTTATGTTATGAAATTACACATCCTAACACATAATCTTAGAGGTCTTAATGACCCCTCGAGCATTCTTAAACACAACAAATTAATTTGTTCCATTACACTAGAGTAGATGTTCTATTGTCTTAGGAACATAAACTAAGAGGGGCGAAGTTGGAACATCTCAGCAAGAGATTAATGCCATAGTGGCATGGAATGAATGTTGTAGAGAAAAGGTCAACAACGGCCTTGGCCTTGTGGATGTCATGATTTTTGCTAGTGCCCCTAAACTTATCTTCACCGTTTTGCAACTCTAAGAGGTGTCACGAGTGCTAACCCTGCACATCTGACACATGCGCATGATTACCTTCTTATACCAACCTCTAAGCTCATAACTTGGTTACCAACCCTCCCACACATGCATTTCGGGACTCTCCCCTCAGTAGGTAGCCAATGGTTGAATGTGTACTTTCATCCATGAAAATCCAATTTTAATTTGATCATCACGTTGCACGAGCAACACGACAACAACCCAAAACAAGCTTGACAAGGTTGCCCCCACATTGGGCCAATGCCTGTGAAGGCCGTGTTATTTTGCAACGGGCGGGGTCAGTCGGGAAAGTTGCCTCTCCATATAAGCCTCTAGGACCACTATTCCATTGTCAAGTAACATTTTGTCTCTATCCTAAGAGTTGGGGCCATGTGGACATTTTCCCTTAGCCACAGGGGCTAAAGCCGCCAACAACTTCAAAAACCTTCATAACTTTGTTGTATGATCTATGATTCTATCAAGCGACCAATCCATCAACATCTATTATTTGTGTAGATGCGGATAGACTCCTCACACTTATCCCATTCCAACAAGTATAGCAAGAGTTATGGCTATCCTAACCTCGATAGTCTTGGGCGCCAATCCTAGGTCACTGATGTCCCACTACAACGCCCTCTTGAGTGGTGGGCACTGTCCCTAGGCAACGCCCCACTCAAATTGATATATCTCTTAGCTCACATCTACAATTGGGAAGTTCTTGAGTGTTATAGAATCCGGATGCCATAAGCTACCCAAATGTTCATAGCCTTACCTTTGTGACTCGTGGTCTTTGTGGATGGGAGGCGTTCTCAACGCCCAAGGTCCTCACCCACACTAGGGGTGGGTCTAAATACCCCCATCGAGCGTGGCTCGGAGGCCAGGTTCAGTGGGGTTCATTTTTTTGGCCCTCCCCATTTTGGTCCCTTGGGGACTTTTTTTGGTTTTTTTTACTAAATTTGGGTCGTGCGGCCCCAAATTACTCTAGGAAGCCCCCTATGAGATCAAGTAAGGCCCCACCCAAATAAAAAAATAGGGGGCATGTTTTATCCCAACCATGCCACCCCCTCCCGAACCTGGCCTCCGAGCCATGCTCGATGGGGGTTTTTAGGCAAATCCCCACACTAGGATCACTTGGGCCCTCCCACCTATGGCGCCACAAATTCCGGGTGTCACTTTGAGGTCCCCCTTGTGCCCATGGTGTTGTGGGCACTCCTCATGAAGAGATGCGTGACAATAGACTTGGACCTCACTTAGAGTAGCTTCCTTTGCAAATGGATCATTTACGCCATGGAGCACAAAGAATGGAATCTCCAAGTTTTTCTTAGATAGAGACTTGCACGTTTTAACTTACAATGGGGCAATAGGAGCTAGGTGGAATAGTGTATCATCCCCCAAAAACCAAAGCTTCGCAAAATCCAAGGTGTGGGGACACATCACCAAAACACGGTGCCACATGGTGCACTCACTAATCCAAATGCCACCATCATATTTATAGAATGTCCTTCATTTGAACATTTGGTGGTCCAGCAACATTTGGCTCGTTGGGCACAAATTTTCTTATGCTCGTGGTAGAGCATTTTATAAAAACGGCCCCTGTCTGTTGGATGATATTTGGAACATGGAACATAGTCAATACATTCAAGGCAAGAGTCAAAGCTTAATTTGGCTTCTTGACACTAAAGCAAAGGATTGGGACCTTATCACATGATCGGTCATGCACGAATGGCACAATATTCTTGAAAGCGATAGAGAAAGGGTTAAACATGGAACATGGATTGGGCTCTTTACAAATCACCTTTTAAACCCGGTGATGGTTTTTAAAAATGAAGCCGCATTTAAGTCTCATTGTATTTGGACAACTTGGTTGACACTTCCAATCCCAATTCCATGTTTTAGGGGCGCCGCACAATCTAGGTGTATTCAAGAGTGGAAGAAGCTAGAAGGTGAATTCGAAGAGGCTTATCATGAAGTCATGATAACTAAGACAACTAGAGGTCAAAAGAACATGTGTCTCCTTCGAAATTTGGCATCCCCTTTGGGGCATTGTCCTATGGACTATTTGGATTGAAGAGGTTTTTAACCAAGAGCATGGGCACGAACTCAAGGCTTAGAACCTCATCTAGGACGAATCCATTATCCATGGCAAAGTCGCAATGAGAAAATACCTCGAATGCATTGAGAAATGCCATGTAGCGAAGGCCTCCATTATTGGGGAATTTGACTTGTCCTAGGGGTGTAGGGCAACTTATGCCACCACAATGAACTTATGGTTTCATAGAACCTGAATATCATGGCTAAATAATCATATTGGCATGCAAGTTAAGGTGGGTGGGATGTCCTTGCTTTAGTGGTAAGCAATTTGCATGGAATTGGGAACAACATCGTTTGTAGGTTGCTTGTCATTGTGGTCTGTGAGGCCAAACCCACCACCCTTAAGCGTCCTAGTCCGAGTGATGGCTTTGAGAATCACATGTATCTCCTACAACCTTGAACCGTGTGCAAGGTAATTTTCATGTTCAAAGGAACACATGTTGTTTCAACTCATTGTACTTTATTAATGTTAGCCTCTTGGCGTGTGGTAGAGTTGGCTTTCACAAGAGTCCAACCTGCGGCTTTAGCCACACATGCCCTTAAGGACACTCCCCTCACTCTTCTAATCTTCACTTTCTTTTTCTTGCCGTCGCCAGAATCCTTCCCATCCTCCATTAATAATGCAAGTGAGTTATTTTGACCGGGAGGTGCAAGTGTTGAAAAACACTTTTCTCAACGGTTAAACACACTCATACAAACCCACACGTGGCACAAACTAGCCTAATGAATCTAACTACTTAGCCTCCACTAAAATGGCCTAATGTGATTTAGTTTTTTATGTGCTAACACCCACTAATTGGGCTTAGCCTTGCTAACCCCTAGATAGCCTAATTGTGGATTGCAACTAATCAGCTCTCGGTGCAGTCTGCTGCCCATTAGTTCTTGGTGTTGTCTCTCCTCCAGCAGCTTAGCTGCAGTCGCAGCCTGGGTCGACCAGCTGGGCCTCAGCGGAAATTGTTAACTCTGCCGCTAAATTGCCTAACCCAACCACCTTGTATCAGCAGCTTAGCTGCAGTCACAGCCTGGGGCGACCAGCTGGGCCTCAGCTGAAATTGGTAACTCTGCCTCTAAACTGCCTAACCCAACCACCTTGTATCAACAGCTTAGCTGCAGTCTTGGCCTGGGTTGACCAACTGGCCTCAAACTGAAATTGTTAACTCTGCCGCTAAATTGCCTAACCCAGCCACCTTGTATCAGCAGCTTAGCTGCAGTCTTGGCCTGGGTTGACCAGCTGGCCTCAGACTGAAATTGTTAACTCTGCCGCTAAATTGCCTAACCCAGCCACCTTGTATCAGCAGCTTAGCTGCAGTCTTGGCCTGGGTTGACCAGCTGGCCTCAGACTGAAATTGTTAACTCTGCCGCTAAATTGCCTAACCCAGCCACCTTGTATCAGTAGCTTAGCTGCAGTCGCAACCTGGGTCGACCAGCTGGGCCTCAGCTTGAAATTGGTAACTCTGCCCCTAAAACTGCCCTTAAACACAACCACCTCATCTACTAATCAAATGTTCTCTAATTTCTTCTTCTTCTTCTTCTTCTTCTTCTTTTCCCCTTAACTAATGAACTAATCTACCACACTAACTTCACTAACAACTACCTAATCCTCCTAGGCAATCTCAAGCTCTAGGAGCGCACTCACTTGGGAGGCATTGAGGGAGAGAGAGCTCAACTAACTAACTTCACTAAAAACTAATAACCCACACACGTGGCTCAAGCCCTTAAGAGCTTGCTCCCTTGAGAGCGCTTGTTGGAGAGAGAGGAAAATGAGAGAAAAAACACCTTAAGTAGCAAAGAGGGAGAGAGGGAGAGAGGGAGAGAGAGGTGAGGATAGGGTGAGAGGATTAGCACCCCCAATCACAATCCTTTAACCTTCTCCTCCAAAGTAGGGACTAATCCCCATCCATCAAGCTTCCTTCTTCCTAAACTACCAAGGTGGATCCAAAAGTGGGCATTTAACCCGCGGAGCTCACCTTGCTTCACCTTACCCCCTACTCACATTATCAAGGCATACTCCTATTGAAATCAAACCTTGAAATAACCACACAACACGTTCTAATGCCTAAACTTAAATCCACACCACACTTCACTCTTTTTATGTTTTGTGAATAATCATAACACATCAAAGTCAAACAAAAATTGGTTTCGAAGAGTTAATCACCACATGTGGGCACCATTTTGGGCTCACATGGTCAGTTGGCGACTTGGGGGTTGTCCTTAGCAAGTGGGTATGGGGGTGGTCCTTGGTGGGGATTCTTGTCACTTGGCTCTTTATTACTTTTATATGCCGGTGTGGCGCATCTAAGGGGTTCCACTCCCTTAGAAGTGGGTGTGTTTCCTTGGTTCTTGATTCATTTAGTATTTGTTTTTGGCCTTTTGTCAAAAACAAAACATGAAAAATCAAACAATAATAATAATTGTTGGGGCTAAGCTTAGACACCCACCTCTTGGGTTGGGCCCTCTCTACTATTAGCAAGGGGAAGGGGGTATAGTCTACCTTCTTTAAGTGTTACCTCTCAAGAGTCTAAAGTTTGTAATACTCAGGGAATTCTAACATAGTACTACACCAATTATGGCATTTAGTGTTAATTACACTATTTGTGAAGGGTGTAAATTGGATGCCTAGTGGACTCAAAGTGTCATGCCCTCTAATTGCCAATATGATTCATTTGTCCACACAAGTAATTTCTTTTAGTGAAGAAATATCTACATGGTGACATTTAGAGTAGCACATTGGGATGATTGTCTAGCCTTTTGGTATGCACTAGCACATTGGGAGATATTTTTGGACATACTAATGAAAAGTGTCATGTGTTTACATTTTAGTATGCAAGAGGAAGATATTCTTAAGCATACCCATTTGTCAACATATGTGAATTTGGTTTTTATAATACATAGTTCTTCTTCGCGGTGATATTTGTTTATGTATGTTTGGAGGTTGCAGATTTCTCCATGATGTTTGCTTGCCATCAAGTAGAGTGCCTCTTGCTTTTGGCTTTAATGAATAATAAATACATGTACTTATGTCACTGGTCTATTACTTCATACCACTCAAATCCAATCCGGAATTCTAGTGGAGCACCTTGCAGTGCAAGTTAATTCAATACATGGATACCTTATTCCTTATGGACGAAGTTCAAGTAGCACTTGGTTGTAATTGAAACTTTTGGTATGTCTACAAAGATGCATTGCTCCCATATTAATAGTGGCACAAGTGCAACACTATGGTGTTTAACCACAATCATTCTTATGTCCACATGTCATGGAAGCCTCCATGAATTGAATGGAATACAATTGATTTTAAAGTTTGGGAAGGCTAATGGGAATGAAAAGTATATTATGGTGATTTCAAACTGACTAATTACCTAGAGTCGCAAAGTGTCCGGGAGTGCACCTTTCATAACATGTATGAGTATATATGAGTGCACAAAAAGGGTGTTAATTTGAGTTTTTCCATACTTCGTATACAAATGCTACACATATTGTAACTTGTAGTTATGTATATGTATGGAGGATCTCAAGAAAACATACAACATTTGTATGTGTACAGTAAGGTCACTTATTCATGCTCATTTATTTGGAAGCATGGAAGAGGATAAGGAGTGTGATTACGATCGCATATTTAGTGATGACTCCAGTGCACAAGGTGGTGGCAAGGAAAATTGTAGTATTGGAGAAGATAATTCAAACATGTGCAAGGATGTTGCCATAGAGACACAATTGATGTAGTCACAACTTGAAAATTATCTACAAGAAGATGTGGAGTTGTAAAGTGAGCTTTGACATGCCTTGGATGTTTTGATTGATGAATGTGAAAATGTTGAAACGCCCTTTCAATCTAATGTAAAGTCCCTCATGGCTTGTGTAGATGCAAGTATGTCTAAAGTTCTCAAAAGTACACTTGTTAGTCAATCAAACGGCAATCTAACTTTATCTAATGATTGATTGATGCATATGAAGGCTAACATATTATATATGAAGCCTAGACCCCTTACAAACACAAATCATTATATTATGTTAAATATTAGTTGTGATTGTGCAGTGTGATTTTTTTAATAAAACTATAATTGTCACAAAACGGGTAGACCTGAAAAATTAGGTCCAATTAAGGTTTGGTTTGTTGGGAGAGTTTAAGAATGCATAGAAAATTTGGTAAATGTTGGGTGGAGTATAGTGATCCAATTGACTTGATGGATATTGGTAAGTAAGAAAGGAACCAATATTAAGTGGACTTACAATCTTACAAATCATTTGATGGTATATTTAGAAACATTCATTACACTAACTTCTAAGACATGTATCGTAGACTTAGATGCTTATGAGTTACATGTGAGGAATGAAAAAAATATTCAACGACTTTATCAATGAATGCTAGGGTTTTGCATTATACAAATGATAGGAATTCATCATTATTTCAAGTATATTTATATACTTATGTTAATGGCTATATATGAATGCAATTTTTTTTACATATACATATTATCACTTGTTTATTTATCATTGAGATTGTACATGTATTGGTAGATTTTACAAACAAAAAACTTGTATGTAGGGGGCTTTTAGACTATGTTGTGAACGCACGTGGTTCTTGGTTCTTAATGAAAGGTGCACCCCATAGCAAAGTGCAGTAGCTTCCATGAGATTAAGGCTAATGTCAACTTGATGTCCAATTGAAAAAAAGACTTACGACTTCCTAATACTACATTCTCAAATAATGATTGAAAGTTATCTTGAATGGGGTATACAAAGTGTGCCTCATTTTCAATTGCACTGTAAGAGCAAAAGTGGCATAATCTATTACCTCTAGAGATAGGGATAGTCAAACCATTCTCCAATTTCAATGACAAGTCAATGATTTGATGTGTGACAGGCTGAAGTGATATTGCGTTGTGGTGGAGTCAATGGTTTCTTCAAGTGCAATTCACATTTTTATTTGAATAAAAATCCTTTAGGTGGAGGTAATCTAATTTATTCCCTAAAAAATAAAATTGCAAAATAATTCCAGTGGTGGCAAAATGGCTTTTGGAACAATTTGACGATTGGTGGAGTGCATGTGGAAGCAATAATGTGATCATGTCACAATGAAGGTGTACGTAGTTGAGTTTTTAAGGAGTTTGATTGTTGGGCATTTCAGTTATGTGGATTTTATGCCTTGCAACATTGACATCAATCTTTGCATTGTGGCTACTCCTTTTGGTGGTTTCTTGGATCTACACTTGGATTTATCACATAAGAAGAAGAAGAAGAAGAAGAAGAACTCCGGTCTTTGGGTTTATCACACTCTACATGCGATCCAATCTTTGTGTGGGTTCCTTCTCCTTGCTTATATTTCTAAACCCGGTTTAGGTCATTGAAGAGTACTCTAGTGTTGAGATGTCACACACATTTATCAATGGATAGTCACCATTTGATTCCAAAAAAGAAAAGAAATAAACATTTTTTTAATCTTGAATGGCAAGTAAAATGATGGGCCGAGGAAGAGGGTTGCAAGCTTATATTTTTCTTTGGGCAAATGAAGTAAGTTGCGAAAAAAATTAGGAAAAAAATTAAGGTGGAACCTATGTCACTAAAATCTGTAGTTATTGTGGAGCCATGCTAAGGGCCGCTTTACACTATAGTGGAGAAGTCCTCCGGTCATGAATTCTAGGGGAATTCTGAAATTTGATTGGCCGAGAGTGAAACTCTTGTTCGGTGGTGGTTTACACTACAGCCAAGAGCCCTTTGGTGGAGAACTTTGTACATGGATGAAAAATTGATGAAAAATTGGCAACGTGGTGACACTTTTTTAAAGGGGAGTTCTCTAGAGGTCAAGTTTCTTGAGCAACCTCAAAGCATTGGACAAGAAACTTGGCCTCCAGAGAACTCCAACTTCAATAAAATATTTATTCCTTAGAGAAATCTCTTGGGGGGTGCACTCCATTGTCAAGTTGAACACCACGTGCGATAAATAAAGAGCATCAACAAAATGGGTCAAAATTTTATCGATTGTTTTTCATGAGTAGATATACATAGTATCTCTTACATAGTAAAAAAAATTAGTAGCCAAATTTCATGGTTTTTTTTCATAAAATTTATGAAACATACCGTTTCTAACTAGACTGATGCAAAATTGAACTAAAACAATTACTACAAAAATTCAGATGCTCAAAAATCTCGAAAAATATATACAAAAGATATTATCAACGGTTTTGCATATGTAGAAAAAATATCATAAATTTTTAATTTATATATAGCACATAATATAGGGTAGCAAACTTTTATCGCACGTGGTTATGAAACATAAGGGAGTGTGATAGTTCCAAGAGAAATCTTTGCATTATTGTTTCCCCTCTTTAGTATGATATTTTTGGAAAATACAAAAAAAATCGTATTATAGAGGTGTCGTCTTCTCATTAACATGACAAATGACGTAAAGTTGTCATATTATTGAGGGAATACAAAAACATAAGTAATATGAGCTTAAAAATATATACAACAAGTTTAAGCAATATAGATGGTATGAAATAATAACTTATAACTCCAAACAATTACAAATATTCTCATGAACTTTTAAAATAAGAGTCCAAAGATCTTTGGTGTTGCCTACCCAAGTTAGCAATTGTCATCTTATCTAAATTGTCATCTAACTTTTGGAAAGTAATAATTTCATTAACACCAAAATATAAAGAGTTCTCTAATATGAAACTGGACATAATGATGCATGATGTTAAGCATCAAGATACTGGTGATACTATATCACCCGTGTACAAGGCAACATACTAGGCAGGAGGCCACTCTCACCCTAACCATGTCCATTCTACACTAGTAACCCTAATTACCATTAAGTTCCCAACAATAAGTGAAGTTCCCAAGTAGTTCCCCAATGAAAATGGATGTATTTTAGATGTACATTATATAGATTAAAGGAATTCTAGCATTAACTACCTCTTTAATATGACAAAACGGAGCTTCTAAATGTTGCATTATTGAGTGTTGTAGTCGTATAAAAGAGGGGGTTTTGAACTAAAAATTTTGGTCTCGTAAAAATGTGTTGTAATATTGAGGATGTCACATAAACGAGTGTCATATTAATGAGGTTGGACTATACTAACATGTAATTTCTTTAAAAATCAATAAGAAGATAATGCTACCTACTTATTTACCTTAATTTAGATGTGTTATAGAGGTGGAACATTTTCAAATAAATTATTGTCATAAAAGAAGTTCTAAAACATTGCCATATACATTTTATTTCTTTATCAAATTTTTTTTTAAATATCAATACAATGGTCATTTAGGGGGTAAGGTTTTTATTATGGGCGGCTTTGACTGTTTTGTGAAGTAGTATGGTGGACTTCTCCTCTTGGTGAAGTTGTCCAATACACTTCTCCTCTAGGTGATTACACTATAGCCGGGCAAGACTTCTTAAGGCATTATTTTATTATCTTTTCATCTTCTCCGGCATACCATATGTGGTATCAAACAACCATGTCTTGGGCGAAAATTCTTGACCGACCGGTGCACTTCTCCACCGTAGTGTAAAGCGGCCCTAAGATGATGGTATGCAAAACGAGTGTGGTTGTTTTAAAGGATAATAGTGCAATTTTTTGTTAAGTACTTGGTTAGCAGTCCTTTTTTCATTAGGTATACGGTATGTGGGTGTTACTTGGTTCATTTTCCATGTTCTCCAACTTCTTCCTATTAGATTTACACAACAAAAATTGTGTTGCATTATCAAATCCACATTGAAACATTCGCAAAAAAAATGGATTGAGAATCATATCTCCCTTGATTTAGTCATGATTATCGGAAGTGCATGTTTGGTGATTTCTTAACTGGATACATAGGTCCTCCCAATCGTGTTCAATAATGAATGTAGAATAGTTATTAATATGTGAAGACATAGTCCAACCTCTTTCAAACATGTGTCATTATGATGTTTGCTCTTTGATTCTCACTGAACCGCCTACCAATCAAATATAGGGGTCCGATTGATAAAACGAGCCCACTTAAGACCCATCTACTTGAATCCACCAGATCCCAGTGCTTCCAAGTCCAACCGGTTACATGTTATGATATTTTCTAATTCGAGGTAGTCCATAGATTCCTCTAAAACGGTCGGTGAATTTCCTGAAGTATTGAACTTCAACTAGTTGTTATTAGGGAGAGGGTTGGCCTATCACTTTTCACATTATTACGGCTGGAGATGTCGACGGACGGTGCCAGAAGTGGCTCGCGTGATCAACCCCTCAACCAATTCATCTGAAACCACAACAAATGTGATATCTAGTGTGACTTGCTATTTAGATTTACACGGTGCTACATCTTTTTATTATTGAAATATTTTTTTACCAAGTAAAGTTGTCAATGTTCTATAATGTCCAAACTACAAAGTTAACATTTGTGAATGAAATATGAGATGTCCAATAAAAAGATATAGCATTGCGTAATTCCAAATAGTAAGTCACACTAAATATCATAAATACTTAGTGTAGCGGGTCAGCTCTTCCTGAGCATTGGATCATGGCACATGATGACAATAAAAATACAAGAACTATTTAATACCTATTATGAGATATACAGATCCACACTCAAAACAAGGTCAATGCAATGAACGGGGAGTACCGAACTTTAGTTACGAGCTAGCCGAAATTTTTTGGAGATTTCCGAATGAGTTCGCAATGATTCGGACGAGGTACTCACTTAAAATTGTTAAGGTCGGAAATTGACCGGTTCAAATGAGAAAAGATTGGCAATATAGCCGGTTGAGGCATCATATTTTAGGATATTTACCGAGCCAATTTTTAAATTTGAGGCAAGTAGCCGAAGGGACTAGGGATAGGGCGGAAATTTCTACTAGGGTACTACTAGAGTCATGACTCATAAGGTCAAGAACCATGGAGGCTAATTAATTTAGGGTTGGTTCCGTTCACTGGGCCGATTAGGATTTTGAGGCTCTAAGCACCCAAGGACCCTCTCTCACGAGTATAAGGAGTTTGAGTCCCTTATGCAAAGTGTCTCACTCCTCTACTGGGATTTCTCTATGTGCTCTTCTGCTTCTGCTCTTCTGCTTCTGTTTGTTTATGCATCCACATGTGGCGATCCACCTGCGATCTAGTTGGAGACATCTGTTTCGAAGGTCCAGTTCGGTACGGCGATCCAGTTGGTGACATTTGTTTTGGAGGTCCAGGGTGAAGGTCCACTTTGGAGGTCCAGTTCGGTGCGGCGATCCAGTTGGAGACATTTGTTTCGGAGGTCTAGGGTGAAGGTCCAGTTCAGTGCGGCGATCCACTGCGATCTAGTCGGAGACATCTGTTTTGGAGGTCGTGAATCTATTGAAATCTTGTAGATAAGTCTTGAAGAATAAGAAACAAACTTGTGTGGAACCAATGCTTGTCTCCTGGATCTCTTGAATCTCTCACAACGATTCTTGAATCTCTTGAATCTCTCATAGTGATTCTGAGACTTCACAGTGATATCACACTGCAGTTTTGTGCATGGCACCGTGAAGTATAGAGCTTCTCTTCTCTGTCTTGTGCATGGCGCCGTGAAGTACAAAGCGTGGGATGAAGTTTAGGGTTTAGGATTTAGTGTCCAAAATTTAATAAAAACACGAGTGAGAAACAAACTTGGGAGTAAAAATTTAGAAGCTATGCTTAGAATTGCTTTAGAGGGACCAAATGAAAACTTTGATAATATTATTGAAGAGGTAATTTCTTTGTGGAAAACTAGAACCAAATACCGGTTTTTATATGCTAATCCTTCACGTTATGTGTCTTCTGCAAGTGATGCATCTTGTTCAGTAAGTTCAACTATATTTTCTAATTCTGAGGATACGGATGTTTAAAAGTTGCATGTATTGTTGTACTAACTAGCCTCTAAATAATGTATGAACCCTTTTTGGATTTATATATATTTTTAAAGGCTAAATCCTTGGCCCCAAGTTGGTGGGGGCTTGGCAAGGTTCAAATCCTTCCAAGGATACTTGGATTTTCTATCAACACAAATTCACCCCTTTAAAAGCATAACACCAAATTTTTTTTACAATATTTTAAAAAACAAATCCGACATACAATACAAATCTTCGGAAACATACCGAAATGAAATTCAGAAAGTCGGAAAATTACCGAATGGTAAAGTTAGATATCGGTTTTTAACCGGGAATAAAAATTGGATTTAGGTAGCTTCCGAGCAAAAAAATAAAAATCCGAATGTCTTTATAAAAGATCGGAAATGTACCGATTTTTGTATAAAACTCCCCGGACTGTGGGTCAATGATGTAAGAATGGTCAGATTCTGTGGTCGTGCTATACATAGCACATGTAGATGTGGTCGAGTTATAATCTTAATGACAAAAGATTATGAGTTAGGGGGAAGATCATTGATTTGCTTCAAAAATTGCAAATTGTGTGTTGAGGTTTGAGTGATATAAATGAGCCATGGTTGTGTGATATGATGAGTAAACTAGGACTGTAAGGCCTAGAGGGGAAGGAAACATGTGAAAATGATGAACTAGATGTGACAACGTTAACGATCTTGATCGCCAACGTTTGTGCGATCATCACATGTACTACAATTTAGCAAGTGCATTTAGGTCCACCAACTTGGAAGTGGTCGATCATATACATCAAAAATAGGTCTTCCAATTGCAAAGTGACATCCGATTTCGATTGTTATTAGGGAGAGGGTTTTCAACTACTGCATTGAACAAATGAGGTTTGCTATATGGTCGTGTTTTAGGGCCACCTCACACATGAGATTGAAGGCTTGTGACCGTTACATTTAGGCGTAAGTGTCCAAAGGACATCCGTAGGCATATACCAAAAGGCAGGCCCACCTCCAAGAGGTAGGCATGGTGTAAATTCCGGTATACCAAGTTAGTGCTACAACCTTTGGGATGAGAATCAAGGGTCTCACATTTACATGATCACGGCCCTTGGCTCATGTGTGAGGCGGTCCTTGTTGATGGGAAGTTTGGAATAATTCCACAGGGTACCCAAAACAATCTTCATCGTAGCATTTGATGTGATGAAGTAGAGTGCATTCCATGATGTTATTTGTGGGACAATCGTTTGCTTGATTACATAACACGGAATCTCACAAAGATGTTGCTCTCCAGTGACACAAGTAGAATTTGACAAACTCTTTGGCTTGGGATCATGGGCACAAGATCATGGGTTCAAAATATGCTTGTGTTTCCTTCTTTAGTGCCTCACGTGAAGGTCATCTTGCCAACATGAAAGAATTTTTGATTGAGATGTTGTGTGCAAGGAAATAAACTTAGCCATATATATACGGATATGAGAAAATTCTCACATAGCTAGGTCTCTTGGAAATCGAGTAGGCCTACCGCAAGAAAATGGAAACCCGATCTTAGAACTTGGAAAACATTGTTTAGGTTGACAATGCAAAATTATGAATAGCCATGTCATACATGGAGAACAACGGATGCCTTGGCATGAATGTGGACAAAAGGGTTGTTTTATACCATAATAAATTATTACATGGACTCAATGTCACCCTCATTAAAGTGTTCCCAACCAAAGATCCAAGAGCATGGGACCTAATCTCGGCAATATTAGCTACTACAATAGCTCCAACCGACATTGAATCGGAGAAATGGACACAAATTTTGTCACGCCGTGCTTTGCCATCTTCACTTCATCTTGCATGCACCACAACCAATTTTCCATGCCCCTCTTGGTTTAAATGCTTCACAATAGGCACCCACTCCTGATGTCTTAGAGAATGGGAGAACCCCACCGTGGGCATGGTTGGTTTTTTTCATGAGGTCAAAATTCTCTGCACCACTAGATAACAAAAGCATCAAGAAATTTCCTTCTTCTATGGCAAGACAACCACTCTAATTTGAGACATGAATTGTTGGAGATAGGTAAATCGTTGGAGATAGGTAAAGGGTTGGCACTTTCTTGAATACTCCATGAAGTTCATAAGAGACTATGTCATTAACATGACTCCCGGGACAACTTACACGGCAAACGAATGGCAGGGTTACATCCCACAAAAGTATAATATCTATTGGTCACAAGGGTTGGACCCACTACAATTGTGCAAGTAGTCCACCTTCATGTGGTCCATTTGGCAAAAAGCAATTGCGGCCAATGAATGGAGGGGTTGTACTGAACTGGCATCCATCTCCAAACAATGCATCTTTTGCCTTCCACACACGAGTGAATCGATCAAACATAAGTGACGGGAATACATTAAGACTAGGAGAGCCTAACAATGTGCCTTTTTTTTTTTTTTTAATCATGCATGAACTTTGTGGGGTGAGGTTGGGGCAATTATGATAGCTTTCATTGGTAACAAACCCTCTTTGGCTGAAGGAATCCCAAGAAGTTTGCAAAAATAATCAAAACTTGGCTAATTTTTTGTGGTAGTATCATCTATACGATTTGGATTGAACGCAATCAAAAAGTTTTAAACCAAGAGCAATTTCATGAATCCAAGGTTAGATATCTCGCTTGGGACAACCTCATTATGTACGCCAAGGTTGCTTGGGAGGGAGTCATCAAGTATGTGACGATCAATGCTTTGTTAGCCCACGCGTTGCTCCAAGGTTTCAACCAAACTTGGGGGTGCTAGAGGGTTTTCTGTAGAAGGGATAAGATAAGATCACTTGGAATTTGAAATGGTGACATACATAGGTACACTAAATAGTGTATTTAGTGTCACTTACTATCTGGAATCACGCAACACTATATCTAATTATTGTACATCTATTTTTTACCAACATGTTTCAAATTGATTGTTTGGACATTATAGAACATTCATAACTTTACTTGATAAACATTACATCAATAGTAAAGAATTATAGCATTGTGTAACTCCAAATGATAAGTGATATTAATAATCCTATTTATTGGAGCTAGGCACACTTGTTAATCTTTTGGTGATATCAGGGTTGTCCTTGGGCAATTTTGATTTTTGTTACTTCTTATGTGGTGGTGTGACATGTTTGACGGGCTTTGCCTTCCTTTGAAGTGTACGCATGTTCTTGGTTCTTTATTCATTTCTATTATTAGCTCATCAACATTCAATCTTTTAAATATAAATAAATAAATAAGGGTTGTTTCACACTATGGCCGTCCAAGTCGAAAGGCCATGGGATTGAATGGCCAAACTTGTTGAGAGTCCAAAGAAATGAGCTCTATATAACCAATAAAATATAGGAATTGGAGTCTTTGGCCGGGCATAGTGTGAAGCCTCCAAAGGCCAAGCCCAAAGTCCAAACCTTTGGCCATAAACTCCCACGGCCTCTCGACTTGGATGGCCATAGTGTGAAGCCTCCAAAGGCCAAACCCAAAGTCCAAAGGAAGAAGGAGCATCCCACTTTATTCCTTGCCCAAATCTACCCCTCCAATCTAACGGCCAAGATCTTGTCACTTATATATATATATATATATATAATGAAAAAAAATCGGCGGCCTCTCGATCATAGTTTGAGTTTCCATTCTTTTCCAGGCCAAACTTCCTTCGAGAGTCCGTCACCTTGATAACAAAGTATTATCATTTTGGAGCGACAACTTTTAAAATATGACCTCTAGTGTGAAGGGTTGAGAGGCCGAATTCTTGGTTTCTTGTGATCTGATTGGTGGAAATCCACGGCCTCTCTACTTGTGGCCATAGTGTGAAGCGGCCCTAAGAAGGATATTAGACACAAGTATGTAATTTGGCTCTCTTGGTTGAACATACATTTTAGATGATACCAATTGTTCATTAGTGAGGTCCATGCAAGTTACACCACGTGGGCCTCTTTCCATCTAGGGCCATTGTGCGCTAAGTATTGTATTTAGTGTCACCAATTCTATTTGTCTTGTTCACTACTGCTTGTAAATTGCATGTGTAGTGTCACTAACACTTAACCCTAAACCTAACATTGTTTGTCATTCTTTGTAGACAAATTAGGCATCATTAATTTACAATGTTGCAATAACCATCACAAACTAAACAATTTTTCATCCAATGATAGTATTTCATTAAGAATAAAATGTTAGGATGAACTAAGTGCAACAAATGAACATGAGAGTAGAGGACGACATAAAAGTGAGTTGGAATGACAATACTTATCATTTTTCTTCTTCCATAAGAAGTTACCACAATGACATAATATATCATATGACACTAAATGCAACATTTAGTGTAGTGTAGGAGCCCTATATGTTTATAAACAAAACAAGAGACCACGAGAGGTTTAAAAACTATGGATACATGTATGAGGGGTAAGACCTATTAGGACAATCAGAATTGTTGAAACAAAATCAAAGGATGTATTGGATACACAAGGTGCCAACGTGGTATCTATAGCGTGTATTAGTGGTTGTACATCTTCTATTTCCTTCTATTCTTCTAAAATATATTATGTGCATATTTTTATTTATTTTTTGAAATACGAACCCTAAACCTTATTTGAACACAAAGGAAGATGACACCAACCACCTGTTGGTGTGAATGAGAGATGCTATCTCTCACTCCACCACGGGAGAATCCAAGAGTGTAAGTAGGGGGAGAAGAACTCAAGATTTATTGCAAAAACATGCAATCTTCACCTCACACAAGCTCTCTCCACACTCACTCACAAGACTTGACTTGGCAAGAAAACCAAGCCAAGGAGGATGCTCCTCACTTAGGAGCCTTCCTCTCCACATCTAGATTCATCCATCCAAATCTAGATGGATGAAACCCAACAGATAAGGTGCGGCCGTCGACGCCGCATACCGTGACATCCACACTTTCTCAAAGTGACGATCACTTGAACACAAATGTATTGATATGACTACAAGGGGATACCAAGGATTGCATGTGATATTAGAGAAAAATAATAATACAAGAATACAAATACAAATATGTAGGAGGAGAGGAACAAAGAATGGAAAGATTATATACACACACCATGAGTGAGTATGCTCGTCAACCCTTCCAATTTTATGGTTGCCATTGGCTATTGGAGCTTTCATGTAAGGTAAATTTGCATGTAATCATTATACATGCGCGCACACACACACACACATCTATCTATATATATATATCCTTCCACTTAACACTTATGGGATTTTGTTAGGGGATCCCACTATTGAAAACGAAGGTGAGTAAATAGATGTTCCTATGATTATGCTTATGTCTCTATAATGCAATATTCTATCAATGACAGTAGCTCAAAACAAAAGGCTCTAACCCAACTCCCATGAGAACTTAGAGGTTAATCCGTCTAAGCCTTGAATAGTACTTAGATGGGTGACTTTCCTAGGTCTTGATCAATATGATTAGGTGGACCATAGTGCTCTATCTTTGTACTATTGATGTAATTTTGCACTAAGTAAAGTTGTCAATGCACTATAATGTCCAAATAACCAATTTGATATTTGTTGGTAGAATATAAGATATACAGTTTATAGATTTAGGATTGCGTAATTTTAAATAGTAATTGACACTAAATACTATATTTAGTGTAGACATCTTAGCCTTAAGTGGTCGCCATCATGATTAAATGTTTTTGCTAATTGAATTGGTTGCATACGAGGGTCGCTTCATACTATGGCCAAAGGTTGAGAGGCCGTCGATTTCCACCAATTAGATTGCAAGAAACCAAGAATTCGGCCTCTTGATCCTTCACACTAGAGGCCAAAGCCCAAGGGCCATCGCTCTCCAAAATGCCTACATGGCAATACTTTTTGACCAAGGCGATGGACTCTTGAAGTTTAGATCGGACAAGAATGGATACCCAAACTATGGTCGAAAGGCCGTTGATTTGTTTCATAAAAACAATAAAAAAAATGACACGATCTTGGCTGTTAGATTGGAGGGGTTGTTTTGGGCAGGGAATAAAGTGGGATGCTCTCTCTCTCTCTCTCTCTCTCTCTCTCGGCTTGGCCTTTGGAGGCTTCACACTATGCCCGCCCGGAGACTCCAGTTCCTATATTTTATTGGCTATTTTCATGCCATTTCTTTGGACTCTCATCAAAGTTTGGCTATTCACTCCCACGGCCTCTCGACTTGGACGGCCATAACTTAGTGTGAAGTGGCCCTAAGTGTACATTTGGTCCATCTACCCCAAAACCCTAAAATAATTACGATCCGGAGGTTTCTTCGTTCGTGTTTTGTTTTAGACCATAATTAACCTCCGAAATCTGAAATTCATCTAGTGTGCGATGAATCATTCCCTCTCACCAATTGGAGCTAACTAGGGCTCTTATATGCTAATTCCGGAGACCAATACCCTAAGAAAGCAATGACGTTGTTGTGCAAGGGTTGGCAAGTGCTCAAAAACAGAAAGTCTATCTAAGCGAACCCTAACACTGTGGCCCTCCCAACTTCCCAAGCCCATTTGGCTTGTGTTCACTGGCTCTGCCATCGTCCGCTGCAGCAGGGGAATGTTGTCCCCGCAGGCCAGGAGCCTCTCGCTGGCGATGGCGCGGGCGAGGGAAGGGGAATGACGGACACACCAGAATTTAGAAAGCCAGGAAGCCCAAAAAGCCAAAAATTGGAAACGAAATGGAAATTGGTAATATAGCCTGGATCAGGGGAATAATAACTTAATGCGGGAGGGTTGAACAGCGAACTCTTCTTGTGATTCTGCGCAATGATGAGAGGTCAGATCGGGTTTTGGAGGGAACGCTTGGCCGCTGTGGGGGGCCACGTTCACCACCAGGTGGCTGAACTAATTGGCATGTGTGGCAGAGAAGTTCAGATCAGAACGTGCAGGGTGGCAGGCAGGCAGGGAGGCCCGGAGGGGGATCCTTCAGAGACAACTGGGACACCGTTAAGTAAAACTGTAAAAGAGGACGTAGTACATGACGTCTTGTGAGTAATTACAAGTGATTCGGGCCGACGTGATATTTACAAAGGAGAAGTGAAGTTACTGAGCACCACTTAGGGTTTGCAGAGTACGGGTTGACGATGTGAATATGCCGGGTGTTTGTGGTGTGGTCTTTGAAATGCAACCCTTAACCTGTACTAATCCTCGAGGTTTTGCTTGTAATAACAAATTAGTCTAACGTGATTTGCAAAGGGGGAGTTAAGAAATGTTACTGAGCACCACTTAGGGTTTGCCGAGGGCAGATGACGATGTGCACGCCCTGGGGTGTAGTCGACCGTGCGTGAGTTAAAAAAACCGTAGCCTGTAGTGCCCGTGGTTATGCTTATAATAACAGCAAGTGAATGTTACCTCGTTTGCAATGGGGACTTTGAGTTACTAAGCACATTGAAGTTAGGGTTTGTAGAGAGTTGGTTAACGATGTGCACGTCCCGGGCTGTTTGTGGTGCAGTTGACTGTGTGAGTTGCAAACTGTAGACTGTAGTGCTCGACGTTTAGTTAGTAATGACAAGTGATTCCCACATAATTTGGACACGGGTGAGCATCTCTGAGTTCAGGTTTGTATAGAGATGGTGACGATGTGCACGTCCCGGGGTGTTTGTGGTGTAGTCGACTGTGAGTTGCAAACCGTAGACTGTAGTGTCTGACGTTTTGTTGTAAATACAAATGATTCCGACGTGATTTGCAAAGGTGAAGTTAAGTTACTGATCACCAGTTAAGGTTTGCAGAAAGGTGGTGATGATGTGCACGTCCCGGGGTCTCTGCGGTGTAGTCAACTGGGAGTTGCAGAAGGTTTGGTCGCAGGTGCAGAGAGATTTAAATGTAGATGTGTAAGTTCGTGGCATGTGAGGGACGGTGACTGCGACCGCCTTGCATCCCGTAGACCGTGCGTCACGCTTTGTGCGAAGTGTCAGGATCGAGCCATCTCTGTTCCTCCTCCTTGTACCTGTTGATGTGGATGGCTGCTGCAGTAGAGTGGTACAATTTTTTTTGAATGAGTGTGTACTAAGTAGTCTCTGGGTATGTTTGTTAGCGTGATGTATGTGAGAAGAAACGTAAACCAGCGGCCTGGGCCTCGAGTCTTGACGTTCTCCAGTTAGCACGTCCTGCAAATTTTTTTCACCAGATTGAAATTGTCTCCGATGTTGGTTGTGAGAGAGTGTTGCCTGCTGCAGAATGCACATCAACGTCTCCAACTATGGACATTCATCCCGCCGGCTTTATGATTGAGCTTTCGGAGACACATTCAAAAGAAGAGCCGGATGCAATCCGGTCTGGTTATATCTCAGATGCAGTTGGCAATGTGCGAAACTTAATTATCTGTCAGCCTCTGCTTTCTCTATTCCGTTCCAAGAGGCCTATATATGTGCAATCACGCACTTCCCAGAATAGGCGATTAGGTCAGTTAAGTTCAATCTCTTGTTCTAGTATAATTGAAGTCCTCCCTGTTTTGGTCTGGAACATCGATAGAGTCTGTCTAGTGATTCGTGTCGTGGCCTGCAGCAGAATGCACATCATCGTCTCCAACGATGCACATCCACACCGCCGGTTACTTGATTGACCTTTCCACAAGCACATTCCGAAGAAGAGCCGGATGCAATCTGTAACGATTATCTCTCAGAGTAGGATGGCATCTAAGGTGTAAAGTAAGTTATCCGTTCCAGGGCTATATACTCTTGAGCGTGGGCCTTGTTACTGCAAACCATTTTTTTCACTGAACCAATCCATCCACACATTTAGAAGCTGATCATGCTTCAACAACCAGATTCAAACCCCAATACTTGCATGACAGCATACCCCACCTGCTTAACTTAAGTAGCCACATTAAAGAGAAGGAAGAGTGCAAGCAATTTCTTTAGCAAATAGGTCAGTGATTCAGTAAGCAGTCAATCTCTTGTCCTGGAGACCAAGCTGTTCCCAGTTCTAGTCTGCACACAAACGCCTGGCTCCTGGAAGCCATACACTTTAGGTCGATGGTTCAAGAGGGGGCTTTTGTTGGCTCCGTCTGTAGGACAGAGACTATGCATCAACTTCTGCGTTTCAAGAGCAGATTTCCTAACCACTTTGTGTTCACACGTGGACGTTACTTGTTCTTGTTATTTTTGGTCCACTTTATGTAATGTGGATTCTCTCTCTCTCTATACAAGTGCTCCCTAAAATGCATTGAAAGAAATCTAGTTAACTATAGTTATTTCGGCAGTTCTTGATTATTTATTTTAAAAATTTCGGGTGATAAATGAGTAGCTTCAATTCTTGACCCGTATTTGAGAAGAAGGTGCACAAAATCCAAGAAAGGTTTGGTTATAGGTGCAATAAATAGCCATCGACTGGCTTGAGCAAAGTGGACAACTACAATTGTAGTCTTTCATTGTAAAAGGACAGCCTCACGGTTCTACCGTTTTCTTTGTTCAATAATGTTGCCTTAAGGTATTTCATGACCGCAATGGTGTTGATGCATACATGATGATAACTTGTGAAATCTTAGATGTTAGGATGTTGATGGAGAGGAGCATAATCAACTTCTATTGATTGAAGGAAGGTAAAGTGGTTCCCTTCGCGATCTAGATTAGAGGCACCTATTCCCGATCACGACCCCCATTGGGAACCTATAGGGTGCCATAATTTCAATAAGGCAAGGATTGGTTGCAGTAATTTCTTTTCGTGGGTGGTTAAAATGAGGTTCCACATTTCACGGTTTCTAAGGGTTAGAGCAAAGGCACCCATAGCTAGTCACTTAAGAGATTATGCGTCATATTTGGAGAAGTATAAGGCGGTGCAAATATTTCTTCTATAGGAAGATAAAAATTAGGAGGACTACAAAAAAAAAAATTGGGTAATTTTATTCCTTAAAATATGGTATTTTTGAATTTTTGAAGCCAAAAGTTGGCTCAAACATATTACCGATGTCTAGAGTCTATCATAATTGCTCATTTTAAGTGCTCATCCCTCCTTAATTTAACACTCAAAACTACGACATATGTCATGGCACTTTTGGTTATGGCGTGATCGGAATTTAGTCCCGGCCTGATCGGCAAATGGGGTCCTGAATAACACAAAGTCAACATTGCAATAATGACAATGATGACAACATGATGCTTGGGAGTGTGTGGTTTGATTTTTTTGGTGGTTTACTTTAATGCCAAAAGATGTGACATCTGGGAGAGAAATGTGATAGCAAGGAGTGAGATTTAGATTGAGAAAATCTACTCCTAGGGGTTTTGGGGAATAAGAGAAGGACTAACATTAAGGACATTGATATTACGGAGTTTAGAGTGTAAGGTGCATGAAAGAATGTGGAATTTTTCAACGATTGCATGTTGCTGAGTCAAGTCCATGTGTAACACATGCCATGGTTTAGTAATTGAGCCTTGATGTTCAACTTTCCAAGTCCAAAAGTGATGGGTTTCATCCCAACTCTCAGAGCCTCCAAAGGGAGCTCTTGCATATGAGCATACCTCTCATTCATCCAACATAAAAGCCTTGAAATAGTTATATCCCAGAGGTTACTCTTTTAGTTGATTTGACATTGGAATTAGTTTTAAAGACCTTGCATTAGTCACCGAGAGGTTATTTGATATGAATCAACAACAAACTTATAGGGGGGAGAATTTTTATGTTGGATAGATGAGAGGCATGCTTGTATATGATAATATCCTTTCCTTCATGTACATGCTATGCAAGATGATACAAATTGAAATTGGTTCTAAAGTCTAGGCAACCAATTGACTTATGGGATTAAATGTACTTCAAGATGGTGTCCAATTATTTCCTGAGAGTGGTCGAGCGTGGTAGCCTATGTGAGTTAGAGGCTAAAAGCGACTTGATGGTCCAATAGAAAGAAAGACTTGAGACTCCCTAATACTACATTCTCAACAAGTGATTAAACCTGCTATTTATTGGAGTTATATAATGAACTAACGAAATAGTGAAACTCCATTATAGTGAGATACCATTATTAATATGCACATGATAAATTTGTAGGCGAGTTGGGGCAGTGATTTCAACTTAGGAAAGGGAGAATACATACCAGGTTGTGCAATAAAGGTTTGTAGTCCTAAAGTGGTCTTTGATCATATAAGAACATATTCAAGTTTGAAATGTACATATCCTTGGAGGGGGAGGGGATCATTTAAGAAAATCTATGAGCATCAATTCAAAAATTCATAAGATATTCACTTTCATTACAAAAATAGCAATACCAACTCTCATGTTCCTTATTTGGATTTGCTAATGTGTTCATGTAAGTTTCCTTGGATTATTAAACCCCTACATGTGTTGGAATGTTGGAAGTGTCCACTTAGTGTATGTTATTATCCAGGGCACATTCCCCGCTTCCCCACGCCCCCCCCCCCCCCCAAAAGAAACACCAATACACATTGACAAGCATCTTCAGAACCAAGAATATTTTTGTTACAGCTTGGATGATTATTTCTACGTAATGACTTGATTTGTTAGCAATGCTTATTTCAAATAGTTTAGGTTTTGCAGTACTACCATACTACTTTGTACAAATTGTAATGTCTTGCCATGCAAACAGTTTTTTAGATTCTATTAATTGGATGGTATCTATTTGTGTCATAATAGAGAGGCCTTCTCATAATAAAAAGGCCTCCGCCATGTGTTTGTAAAACTTAGGCATCAGATAATTGCAAATTGTAATTCTCACACATCAAAAGAATCGGTGATGTGAGACCTTATCTCATCCTTTATGCACAACCATGTAGATTATGTGTGTGTGTGTGTGTGTACACGTACATATACATACATACTCAAATAGGTGGGTCCATTGAAGAATGAAAAATACTTCACACTAGCATCAAATCACCTTAAGTCCAACTTGGGTGTTTGGATATTAGTGTGCATGTTCCCAAGATTGATTCCAATCTTCATCTTAGAAAAGTGAGGGAAGGTTTATATATCCATATAACTTGGCCGGGGATTCGTAGCACTCAAGTAAAATCATCCGTGCGGATGAAAAAAACATAGGAATCATCTAAATGACTATTTTTGGGCAATTTGATTCCGGAAATAGAGTCAAAGGCCCCGAATTAGTCTAGTGACGTCACATTCGAATGAAATCGGCCCTCAACCCCATAGGGGGGCTTTTTTTTATTGGAGCCACTTCATCCATGATATCTTGGATGGATGATTTTACTTGAGTGCCACGAATCCCCAGCCATATAACTTGGGTCCATAACATTTTCTTAGGGATCTTAATCATGGACTTAAGATTGGAATGAAACTTGAAGTTTGGTTCTTCAAATTGGACATTTCCTGCCATTGTTATGCAACGTAGGGGAGATGCGGTGACAACCAATGGCCAGTCTTTGTCCAACCCGGGAATGGCTTGATGTCTGACCCATTCCCGTTGTCTCACCCGGGTTGGTTGTACTTTGATTTCCTTTGCAATTGATTTTCTCAATTTGTGCCAAGAGGAAGAAGAAGAAGAAGAAGAAGATGTCTGACTCATTCCCATAATTCCATGTAGGGCTCACGGCGGCAATGCATTTTCCCTTATATCATTACCAACATGCCCAAACGCACATGTGAATGTATGGTGCTTTATGAGGAGCTCCTTCACACCCACTTTTATCACCTTTGCTTGAGGTAATGTACAATGTTGTAGGGTTTTCTTACATGGCAAGGAAACAACATGCGTTGTGAAGTGGAGCCCATGGCATAAGCTCGCATAATATTGATCAAATGAGTCAACCCTTTAAAATGTAGAGGCATGTTTCATCTCCCCCGAAGGAATGGCCTTCTACAATGTGTATGGTCATATTGGATGAAGAATGATTACTCCTCCCTTAGCATATACACAATCAAGGTGCATGCCTTCCTACGGAAGATGAGGGCATGCAACTAGATGATAGACTTAAAGGTGAGCAAGGTCAATATATATCTCAAAAGCTATTGCACATAAAATAATATAACGCTTCACAAGGAGTTTGGATAGCGTGTACAATTCATTCAAGGGACATGTGGCACACTTGTAATTCGATTAAGAACAAAATGCAGATGCACATGTGTGTGAGCTGAATATAAAATGGCATGTGGCTATCAAATTAATGAGCCACATATATCTTTGTTATTGCATACATGAATTCAAGCACTTAAATTAAAATTAATGTCTTGCATCATAGACACAATCACTCATATAATATTTCCTCGTTACAAGCCTCACCCTATACAATGGGACGCCGTGTTGGACTCTATGCAATTATGTGTGAATACTTTGAGGTGTACATTTTAAAAAGCTTGGTTAAGAAATCGATGATTTGAAGCCATATCACACTACCATTAGGTATTGGAAGAGCCATAAGGTAGAAATACCGTAACCCGTTAGCCACCCTCTAGCCGTGCTCTAGACCGTCGTCATCATGGTGAAGTGCCATTTCTAAAACTGGTCATGGCTCGGCGGCAACTTCAGTGCGTGCACACTTAGTGTAGCCAATGGGAGTCAAGTGTTAATGTACTCATGAGGTAACCGATTTAAGCGATGTTCTGTATGGAAATGCAAATTACAGTGTTCGGTGTAGGGAGAATCTAGTGAACGAGTAGGGGTTTGGACAACTTTCCACTTTGAAAAATCGTAGCGTTTTTTGTATAGGGCAGAAAAATATGAAACAACTTGCATTCTTCATGAATCCTTCTCGTCTATCTTGGAAAATTATCTCATGATTGTCAGACCAGATCTTCAATGTGAATCACCTTATTTTCACGGGTTATGGTATTTCTACCTTAATGGGCATGATATTTTGGGTGTGAATGACACTTCTTTGAGTAGGTGTGGGGAAGACAGGGAGGACGATTCCCGCTCGGTAGTATGTAGAACATGTAACTCATTGGTGTTTGTTGCTATTGTATATGGTCATGGTGTGCATTCTTCGTTGGATGTGTATTACAGGTTTACAACTTCTAATATCCCATTGTTCTCGTTGTGTGCATTTGTAGGCAAGATGCAAATTCAAAAGTGTTGTACATACCAACTTGTGGGCTTGGCATGGGATTTGGATCCACGATGGGCACATTTGCACTCTCATTGGCGGGAAGAGATTTTTTTTTCAATTTTTTTTTTCATAAATAAAGTTATTATGAGGGACAAATTGGGTTTCATCTTGCTTGTGAATGAGTTTTGGGTGAGTATTTTCTTTGCATGCATTTGATTTTGCTTGCATTGTAAGGGCAAAGGCATGGACCTGGTTGCATATTGTTGAGGTTGGTTCAGAGTGAAATTATTTCAACTTGTGTCCATGTTTGATACATGTAGATTATGGCCATAACAATGTTGACATTACTTGAGATAACCCATGATGGCCATGTGCACACGTAATTTAATGAATGTTGGTATGTTATTCATCATATGCTAACAATGAAGAAATAATTTACTTGAGAGATGTTAATATAGAAAACAATAAAGAAATTGTGAGCATACAATGTGAAGTTGAAATTTGTGTAGATTGGGGATTGTCATTGGATACTTAAGTTGCTTCCTTCCATACAAGTGTGGTATATTTGTGATGACCCTCATGAATTTAATCAAGGTAAATAATATGCAACTTGTAGCATTTTCAAAAGAATTGACCATGATCAAGATTCCCACAAATTTTGCGTCAATACATGAAGGATGTAATCTAATTTTGCAAACATTACAATTTGCCCTTAGATTCATTTCTTTGCAAGTGAAGAAAAATTTGCATGGTTTTGATTGTTAAATGAAGCCAATTTTGCATTGGTTTGGTTATTGGGTCATGGCTAGATTTGGGCATGAATTCATAACTCAAGAGGTACACTACATTTGTTGTGGTATGTTTGGCACAAATGCCAAGCACATAGCCAAGGAGTCATTACACAATTATCAAGATTACAAACCTCTTACCGGTAAATTTTCTACAATAACCCAACCTAGCTAACCTTACCAACAACCTCCACTCTATATGGAACTACTTACTATGCCCACCATAGTACTATTCTAACCTATAACCCTTATGGCAGTGATATTGAATTATTATGGGATGGTGATTCTTTTATTGTCATAGGTGTATGTTCTAACTTTAATAATAGACCTTGATGTTTATGGTGAAATTGGTACTAGACCTCCGACTGCTACTATCACAACAACGTTACACCACTAGTACCTAAAGAAGCAAAATAATCATTGGGACATTGGTAATACCCCTTAGCATATCGACAATGTGATATAATGTGTTCATGTCACTTGATTGTACTAACATTGACCTTGGTAGGTCATAGATATACAAATCTAGCTCTCGTCCTTGATTAAGTACACATTCAGACTATCATAACATTTTAAATATTATCATTTGTATTTTTTATTCTTCAAAAGGGTAACAAAACACATGAGCTCATGTGGTACTGACTACATTGTTAAAGGAAAATCAAACTACAACAATGCGTCATTTCCTACAACTGATGGAATCCACACATTACTATGCTAACTCACCTCTGTCTACTAGAGTTTCTCATTCATATCTCTTCTACAAGAGAGTATGAGGGTATCACAATCTCCAAGCATGCTAAAGTGAATGTGTGAGAGAGACCATCCTCAGTGTCCTATCTTATTTAACTCAGTGCAACCCATTTGCATAGGTCCTACTTATTTATCTTACAAGAATGGCAACAAACAATTATTTACCACCTTATCCCATACATCTTAGTTCATAGCTCTAGGTGGTAGGTTGAGCCTTGTCACCCCATCACTTTCCTATCATGTTTTAACATGAGGTAACTTCATGAACCTTAAATTATTGTATCTACCATAGCTGGTGGTTTTTTATTGTACATTAACACTGGAATCTTTTGTTTCAATAAATACCATTGCATGTGGTATTTAACCTACGATAATGTCTCTTTAAAAACAACATGGGACAAGTTTGATTTTTGGACACATGAATGCATGGGTGAGGTGCAAAGATGAGGGATTGAGTGATGAGTTGATGGAAATACTGAAGGGCATGGTGTTGGACAACCAAAGGTCACTCCCAATGAGAACTCAAAGCCACGTTCTTGAAAATAAGGATTCACATGACATTGAAAATCATTTGAAGAGGACTATTGCTTGCGCGTTTGCTTCGGACCTTTAGGACTTACAATGCAAAGTTCTCTTTGCTATGTTTAACTCCATCGACATTGTTTTGGACATGCATATGGTGTCCAATATGGCAACACATGGCAAAGTTGCTATTGCATTCTTTGGGTAGAAAGAGTATCGGATTATAACAAAGGCAAGGGGATGGAATATTTAAACCGAGATGGCAATGGGGCAACTTACTCTTCCCAACCCATGGGTTAAAGGCCAAACAATGTTGATGCATGTGAGACACGACTTTAATGGTATGAAGATAGGTTCTCTCATATTGGATGCAGGCATGATGTGGTGAATGTTTTATGTTAATGTTGTGGCATACATGGATGTGCATGAGGGATTTAGAATGATCAATGAACCAACCATTTCTTCATGACAATGTGAAATTATGAGCTCCAAAAACTACATGGAAAGTGGCTATGGCCTTGATTTGGATTTGCAAACCATCTCATATAAATAGCGTGTTTCATACCCTAAAAGAATATGTTAGTTTTAAAATAAGTAACTTTAATAGATCCATTTACCTTATAAGAAATGCAAATAAATGAATAAGGATGTGCACCCTAATATTCATTAATAAGGTGGATGTGCCTTAGATGAATTTTATTCTTTTTGCACCCACTTTTCATAATGTATAAACCATGCAATTAGTGCACAATGACTAGCAAATTTAAAATTGTACACACAACCATTTCCTTCACAAATTTTGGAGATCGCATAAATATCTTATTCATCATCAAAGTGAAGATAAATGTGTTCTTTAGGGAATAGGCTATGCATGAGGGGTAATGCATGAAGCTTAGCCAAGTAACAATGCATGAATTCCCCATAATGTAGTCCCCTTCATGCAATACTAAATATAAGGGAGCCATGGCATATTTCCACCCTTGGATCTTTCTATGATCAACTATTGACATATCTTTCGGTCTGGAAGCCTCTCAAAGGCAACCACATGGATGGCATAGTTTGACCAAGGTTTTAAAGCAATGGTTGGAATGTCAAGCTTCCATATATGATGGACATGAACATTTATACAATAATCTCCCACTTAAGTATGCACTCATTTAAGTAAGCATCCCGGTTAAGTGCGCAGTATTTTTGACAAAAATTAGGGTTCGTATTTTATTGTTTGAACATGTCAAGCAAAGTCATTCGCCACGAATGCATGAATTTTTTATGCTTGACATTAAATGTCAGTTTATTAGCATTTTGCTAAAACGTCTCAAACGATTATCACAATTCATCGTATATTTGTCCAACTTCCATTTGAACATTGGAGCAAAGCAATTGGTCATCAATGTTGAGGACAATGTTGTGTAGAGCTTCAAAGCCTTTGAGGTCTGTAGCACTTTTAGATTCAGCAAATGCCTCGATAGGTTGGATTTCGTTGCAGCATGTTATCCTGATTGTCCCAAACTTTCCAGATGGCACCTTCATTGACTTCTTACTGCAACCCTAGCTCAACACGTTCGGCTTGCACTTTATAATGATTTCACATCGTTGAGCTTCGGTCAAGCGGGTTGCCTCAAGTTTCATCCGTTTCCCAATGCGATTCATCGAATAAGAGAGTTTAGAAAACGATATGAGTAAAGTACGCACCTACCAACTAAGTGCGCACCAACGGCTTTGGTTCAAAATGCGTACTTGAGCATGATATTATTGTATACGGCTATGATTGAGGCCACCTAATGGGGATATAACTCCCCTCGCAACCTCACTTACCCTCTTTCTAGCATTGTCGTGCTTGTTGTTCAATTTTTACTAGCGGTCTCTCCATTTGGAACTCAATGTTGCTCCGCTACTATGGCGCTCATTGTTGTTGTACTCCTCTCTAAGTTCCTCTCCCTCTTAGTGCTCGGTTCTTGGTACTAGCGGCTTGCATTGAGTGATCGTAGTCTTGGTGTTGGTCACTTACTTCTTGGTGTTGAATGCTTAGGGTTGGTTTCTAATGTTGTTACCGTTGATTTGTTAAGCACCAGCTTCTTCTGCCAATGCCTATGCTCATTTGCTTCATCGCTTTTGTTTTGTTTGTTATCTAACGAGTTTTATTCCTTGTGTATATTGTTTCAGTGCTTTTTGCCATTGATGCTTGTTGGCACTCTTGTTTTGTTGTTCGTTAACATGTCTTGCCTTTGGCAACAATGTTTCATGGTTCTTTAACGTGTGCACTTAGCATATCTTTGTCAAGTGATTGTTGCCAAAATCTTTTGTCTTACGTACCATGTGCTATTCTTGTGCCTAGTGTTGGTGGTGTTCTCCTTAATGCTTCCAAACACTATTTTAGTCTTCTGGATAAGCACTTCTCATTACTATCCAACTACTCTTGTGTCCTTGAGCTACGCCTTGGTGTGTGTTTTATGCACTATGAGCATTCTAAACAATCATTTGTGGTTTGTTTGTTAATGTTCATGGTGACTTTAGTTGTTCAATTGTTGCATTTATATTTCTTACTTACTAATTGGTGCTTCTGCTTCTTGCAGGTTTGTAGAATAGGGTTTTAGTAGCTTTTGTAATTGTAGGTGTTGTAATTAATACTTCTATGCACATTTGGTACATTTTTGCATGTGTTGTGGTGCCTCTTGTATTTTCTCAATGGAAGGTGCCAATGTATGTGATGTTATTAGCCTTGTTGCCTCCCGTATATCCAATAGTGCATTCAATCTGTTAATCAACCTTTTTTACATGGTGTGTGATGATTCTTGTCATAACTTACTATCAAAGTTGATTATTTAGTAATAGATGTTGGAGATCTACTAGCAACAAAGTCAGTTGATGATCTTAAGGATTTATATCCTATCATGGATGATCTTGAGTGTCATGACGTGGAAGATTCTTATCAACTTGACATATTTTGTGATCATTAGGAAATGGAATCTTGGTGTTAAGGATTTTTGTGATCCAACACTCTATGGTGATGTTGTGAAGGAGAAGACAAATTTTTGATGAAGATGTTGTTGTTGAGAACACACACTAGAGAAACCATGATCTCAAGGAATTTGCTAACATTCAAATAAAAGTTGTTTGTAGATCACACTTCTTTGATGGGTTCATAATGCCTTCAAAAGCTGGCGCAAGTTTGTCATCATGGTACCACCCAATAGCTTGACGAGCTTTTCAAAATGAACCCCAAGCAACTTGTGGAACTCCTAATTTCTTCATTTTTGAAAACCATAAAGATGAATTGGAATCTCTATCCTCCATTCTCTATCCAAGGTTCTTGAGGTTTGTTGCGGGTGGAATAGTTAATCGAATCTAAGACTTTTACCTAGTAACAAGGCATGGTTCATTAATAAGTTTTTGACCAATAAGTAATTTGTAGCCCAATTGGTGTTTTATGACCAGCTGTACTTATTGATTTTAATAACCCGTAATTTCTTGTTTTGTTGTGGTAATTGTTGATTGTCAAATTCTAGTGACTAAGGTAACTTTCAATTAGGTCTAGGGATTTGCTACATAAGTCAAGGCACTGGACTTTGGAGGAGCTAGTTGTTAGCATTAGTTGTTTGAGCTAGTAATTTGAGTTAGTTGTAAGAGTTAGTTCAAATAATCTCAGATTTGAGTAGCAGAGTTAGGATTTTAGCTCTTGGTAATGAATGGATGCTAAAGGATATTTGTGAGGGATGATTTGATATCCATGTAAGAGGTTTTGAGTTGCATATGGAGTAATGGTTTGAGGAAACCATATTTGCGGTGTTCCCATAGTGCTAGTATTTTTGCAAGGCTGATGGTTGATGTTTAGGATTAGCAAACTCCCTTCTCGGATCATTGTGATGGTAATGTAGGTTAGAGTGATTCAAATGTGTGGCATGGTAGTCATAGAAGATGTCTAATTAGGGTTGCATGTAATCAGAGCTTGGAAGGTAGATCTAGGCTAGATTATAGCATATCTAAGACCAATGATAATTAGGATGGGTAGACCAAGACTAAGTGTAGCTTAAGAAATAAAAGCACCTCCCGATTTGCCATCTAGGAAAACCAAGGACAAAGAAAAGAGGTTCATGGTTAGGTGTAGTTCGGATCCAAAGATGAAGTTGTGGATCCTGGTTGGGATGTGGCAGGATAACACGGGAGCAAGCTAATTCTGACCAAGGCTAATTACGTCATAAACTAGGTCATGTCTCGGAAAGCTTGGATTAGGCAGTAAGGAGGCATGAACCGCATTTTAAGGAGATCATTGTGACCATGAGGTTGGGGTGAGAATCACCCTTAACAAGGTCAATAAATGGCATCATCCAATCTCATACTATTCAGAGGGTAGTAGCAAGCGTGCCTGCCATAAGTTTTGTATCAAAGAGGATCCAATGTACCTCCATGTCAAGTCGGTTGATAAAGCATCCCATTCATAAATCAATTGCTTTTGCTTTAGGTAAAGAATGTGTGGAGGACCAAAGGCGAGAGCAACTATTGAGAAGACCAAAAGATTGAAGACATAGCATTTTGAAGGAGTTACAACCATAAGGTTGACCTATGCACTCGGGGGGGGGGGCACTGGCGAAAAACGTAGGAACTACGTGCGATAAAATATAGGGTCTTGTATAAAAATTTGGCGTAAAATTTGTAAATTATTAGATGTAGTATAGGGTGCTTTGGGATTGTGAAACATGATTATATGTAATATAGCATTTGACAAAACATGATTAAATTACCTAAGTGGTACATATAAAATAGCATGGAGAAAAAGCGATAGTTTCAAAAATTAAATACTTTGCCACCAAAATATGGCATGTTCTATATAGGAAGGGTTCAAAAGATAAGGGTGAAGGTTGGTACTAAGTGGGGCAATTGTTGGCAACCCATTGACTTGATAAAACGTGCAGTCCAGAACGGAAATAGAGAAACGCTCTTCCCAACTGCTATGGCTTACCTCCATTGGTTCAAAAAACAACCGGGTCTCAACAAATATAAGTATGTTGAGAGTGATTGTGTGTGGGTTGATGTGGATGCTATTATCTCAACTGTGTCTCTACTGTATGAATCAACTAGCAAAATCTACACCTTAGATGAGGTAGATGCAAACTCATTGAGTGAGTTCATTTCAAATAAAAAATAAAACCTGCTAAATTTGTACTATCTCACACATGTGGAGATATAATTTGGAAAAAGGGTTGAATGATCATTAGTATATCTTGAAATCTGTAGTAGTCATTTCAGTTCGAGTACCCTCATATCTCCCACATGTGTAAATGGTAGCCTAGCTAGTTTAGGTGGATTTTGCTTGCATGGCGTGGGATTTTCCTCCAATGTGTAGGAATGGAAGATCAAGGCATCAATTGTAGGGATTTTGCAAACCTTGTAAATGTGACTTTGAGACACATGTGGCTGGCATGTTCCCTAAGACCTCAAGGTTTCTAATTGTGTTATCCAACACAACTTTTATTCGTTGGCTCGTGTTGCTTAATGACATGTAATTGCAATCTTTTGTTGTTATTGTTTAGTGTTTTGTTTGCCCGGACTTCAGTGTGACCTTGAACCCTAAACCCTAGTAAATGTTTGTTTCTCTTACTCTGTACATGTGCTTCTAACAAGAATTCTATTGTATCATACACTTTAAGGAATGGGGGCAATCAGGGGGAAAAAATACATATAAGTAATATAGGGTACCATAAAATCAACCATCCAAGAATTTATAATTACCAATAGGGTGCAAATAATCACAACAATTTACCATTATTTCAAAAATTAGCATCCCTTATAATCCTTTCTCATAGGTAAATAGCCCCCATTTTAATAGGTCATTATCGCAGGTGTATGCAAAATATACAAGGGAGTGCCCCCCCTGAGCCTATGCAAGAACAACTTTATGGCATTTTGGCAAAGTTGCAATTTAGTATTGAATCACAATTGATATTATGAAAAACCTTATATTCACTTGATAAACCTTGTACGCACATGATACCCAATTAATAATACATATAAAAAATATCTTTTAGTATTTTTCTCATATTTTGTCCATTTGCACATAAGGCTTTTAGCTTTTCAAACATGTTTTAATTCAATTTTCATTTCAGGTTAATCCAATGGCCAATGTATGTGAGGCGATGCTATGTATTACACATGTTTCTAAGTCAATGCCAATGTGCACTAGCTAAATGAGCAATGAATTAGAAAGATATGTAGGGTAAAAGGCAATGTCATAACAATCTAGCAAACATGATGAAACACATCCAAGCATTAGAACAATAACATCATTCTTTAAATAATTTGGATGAAAAACACGGACATCCATTCCATATGTCAGAGTGCATGGTAGGGTTTCGTAATGCACTCCACTTTACGGAAATACAATTACAGGAATTACGGGTATGTGCCTTGAACAACAAATGGAAATCTAACCTAGGGCTTTACGAGGCCGGTGTCCAAATATGTTGAATATTGCACCTAGAATGGATAGTGTATATTTTGAGCATGCAGTCCAATCCCTTTAAACACAGTTGTTTTTGGTGCTAGCTCTTAGAGGCACACCTCAACTACATACCACGCAAATATAGACTAGTAAGATGCCCACGCTTAATGTCGTGGGTGACCAACAAACACCTCCTACCAACAAAGTTCATTGTTAGCTTCAGTTTGACCGGTGAGAGCCATTGGATGTAACTCTAGGAGTGCTGGTAGAACCCGTTTACTGGTGGCCTGCACTAGTACGTGTGGGTGGGCTATAGGTTTCCAGATTATTGTTGTGTTCAATTTAGGCACTCCTACCTTGAGGTGTGAGTTTGGTAAAGAAGCGTAGAGTGACGTGGCGCAAATGTATGGCCCAGCAGTTAAGGAGATCATCATCATCCCCTTTTGGTTGTGCGCCATGCATCCTTCGCACTCCGCATTTCGGCAACCCCAACACGCCACTCCTCATCACGTGGACCACCAAGTGGATTGGATTGGCCTGGCCTGGACTGCCTGTGGGTGGTTAGTAATCTTATTAGTACACTTTGCACTCCTTCATCATCATACTGCACCACATTGGCACCACATTCGGAGCACACACATCTACCGCAGTGGTCAACTTGTTTGCAAGCAGAGTGGCGCCCTTGAAATTGGCTCGCTCTGGAATTGCATTCCAGGAGCATAGTTGGACATTGGTTTCCTTAGGACTGATAAGTGCTCGCTCATCATCTTACCGTACCACACTGGCACCACAATCGGAGAACACACAATTGCCGCAGTGGTTAACTTTGTTTCTGAGAATTGAGTTGCAATTTTTTCAACAAGAGTGGTAGGATTGCAATTGGGTCGCCCTGTGATTGCAGTTCAGGAGCAGGATTGAGCTTTGGTTTTGCTAAGAAAGAGACAGATAGATGGCTGTGTTGGGTGGGGTCATGTTGACCCCTGCTGGAGTTGTGGCTCTGGATGTCTCGGAGAGCACTTTCTTTAGAGGCCGGAGCATTGGAATCCTTAATTCGGGATACTGCAATTCCAGCAACAGGTCTTCACTGCCGGTCTGTGTGAAGTCGCAAGGTGGACTTACCGGACAAGAAGATAATTTAGGGGACCATTCTAGTGGAAATCATAAGGTTGGGATTAGCGTAACCCGGCGAGGAGCTTTGACAGGTATGAGTGTTAGCGTAGCCACATTGGCAGCTGTGACATTGTCTCTGGAACATGCATCGGCCGTCCCGCAAACTCAATTGGCAGGCCGGATTCCGGGTCTTTCTGAGCCAGATTCAAATGGTATAAGCTTCTTCCCACTTCCTTCCTGTTCTGTTGCTTTCGCTGAGTTTCCTTATAGCTCAAGAACAGCCTTATTAGGTAGAGTTTGCATGAGAGGAATTAAGCTTTGCCAAAATTAATGCAGTCATTGCCGATTTTTGCAGTGAATGCTTAACCCAAGCTTTCCAATTCGAGTGATTGCCTTCTTACTTGATTGTGAAAATCCGAGATAGCCAAATGCGCAAATAGGGTTGTGACCAGTGTTAGATTGTTATCACGTAAATGAGGTTTTGACATTTGTTTGATATTGCGAGGGACGGGTATTTGGAGACACTTTTGTTTTTGATACCATCCAAAACAAAAGTACCTTAATTAAGTATCTTCATACAACAAAACATTAAGTACCTTCATACCTAGGAAAATTTACCCTATTAGGAATATGGGACTAGGATGGCATTGACCGAATTGATAACTTGGGTATACAAAGATTCTCTCATCATGTAATACCTTCACAAGGACCAATATTTGACTGATGTTACAATTTTGATACCGGTCGGGTAAGCTCTTTAATACCATCATTAATATTGTGGACGTATTGATATCATGCATTCACCTATATACCAGTCCAGCATTAGTTTTGACCAGTGATTTGTAGTGCAGGGCTTAGGACATACCGAAGGCCGGATGGTAAGTCAGGAGGTCATGGGGTAGGATGGAGTCCCATGACACCTTACTCCTTCAAGGTCCCTCAAGACTGGGAAGAGGTGAGTTTCATTTCCGGTTCTCGACGCCGATCTCTTTACAGGATGGTTTCTGTAAATATTTATCATCATTCTTTAGAGTGACAAGTTTAGGACACTGTAAACACACATTCATTATTGATGAAAGCAAAAAAAAATCTTCTTTGGATTATCATCAAATTGATTTCAATGGGCTAGATTGATCTTTGAAGTGAATCTACTCGTGTGATTGAGGGATTCGATGTAGGGTTGTTTTCTCTGTTAGTTGATGATTTGTACAATACAATACAGTGAGCCCGTGACAATCGTGCGTTGGGTTTGGAGTTGCTGACAATATGGCTATGTGCGGGCTTGATGTGTGAGGAAATTTTCAATTCCTGTAATTTCAGAATTGTAGTATGGTGGCTGATGTAGGAGTCGGACACCATACTGCAATACCATATGAAATCTCTGTACACATTTTTCATCATTCTTTACAGTAAAAAGTTTAGGACACTGTAATCACACATTACTATTGACAGCAGCAGCTTTCTTCTTCTTTGAAGCCATCAAACTGAGTTCAATGACTGATGGTTCTTGTTCAACATGGGCTGGGTTAATATTTAAAGTGAAATGAGGCGTGAGATTGAGGAATCTGGTGTACGGTTGTTTTTCCCTGTGAATGACTTGTGGATTACAAGTGAGCCCATGACAATTGTGCGTTGGGTTTTGAGTTAGTGACAATATGGCTGTTGGTGGCCCGTGGACAAGATGTTTGAGGAAAACTTCAGTGCTTGTGATTCCAGAAATAGTTGTGGTGTCTGAAATAGGAGAGTTGAATGGATAATAGTACCCTTCACGGTTTCTGCAATCACTTTGATCTTGGTTAAAGAAGGTCCAACATTTCAATGAATTTGTTTCCAGGGGCGGTTGTGATGGTGGATACCTCCATCTCAAATGCTAATGACCAGAGTTTAATGTCAGTGTTGATACTATATATCCTTCAGGGTTTAATAGCTTTTTCATGCTAAGTCTATTTAGCTGATTATTCATTCAACATTGATTCAACTCACAATTCAATTGTCGATGTTTTGCAACTATAAAATCTAGAACAAAAGATTATAAATGCAACCTTATGTTTGATGTGAGTAAATCAATATGATAACGATATTGACATATGAATTTAGAGTCTTGTGATGTGTAGGCAGAATGTCTCTTGTTTTTGTGTCAGCTTTCCTCACTGTATGAGGACAGGCAAAACCATAGATTGACAGACACCGTAGCAGGTAAAAATTTATGGAAGAATAAGCAATAAAAATATGTTAACTCTTTACGTAAGGTTGAAATTTGGATCATATCTAAGAGATTTGGTGCTTATCTGAAATCATCTATTATCAGGTGCCGGTCTCCATTGCAGATTTGGGAGGTACAGAAATTGATTTGCGATTTTCGAGTGCCACAGAAGGCAACATCAGTGTTGTTGTCGCACCGGTCTTACGATTCTCCAGCAGTAAGCTCACTCACCCCATGCAAAAATGTCACATGGAAACTGGTGGTTCTTTCCATTTTATACCTTTGTCTTGTCCACTAACTGCCTAAGAATATTGATTGATTCGCGTTGGTTGTTGAACAGCAATTGGAGATAATGCGACCATTGAAGCAGTTGGGACACCCGAAAAAGTTATAAGTGCTTTTGGACCAGAGCTCACTGGTCAAAATGTAGAAGGGAAAGTGAAGGACATGGGCGTTAAAGAGTATGGAGGCAGGACTTACTATCAGTTTGAGCTCGATGGACCTCATATGCTGGTCTCAGCTACAGCTGCCGGAAACCGTTTGTATTTGATGAGTCTCACTGCCAATGGTACCTACATGATCCCTCATATTTATTGCTTCACGTTGTTGCATGCTTTTGCATGCTTATTTGTCACTATTAATCCTACATGAAGATCTTATGGGCAACCGCTTTGGAAGATGAATTCTTCACGTGGATTTTGAGCACATTCCAAATAAATATCCGGGTAACACGCACAGTGCACCCCACATACATTTAGCACCCAATGAGAGCAAGGGGCTATGAGGGGTATGGAAGTTAAGGACAAGGCTAGAAGAATTGGGGTAGGAATCTATTAGGTCATGTGTGTATTCCTTGTACTATCGTGACCACTGAAACTAAATTGAAAGATGCATTGGACAATCAACGTTGTCAATGTGATAACTCTTACACTAACTAGTAGTTGCATGTCTTCTACTTTCTTTGGTTATTGCATTGCTTCTTGTATGTCTCTATTGTTTCCTTGGAACACTCAGGCATGAGCTTGGCACTTTCCAAAGGTTATCTGAAAGTCATGTATATGAGGGGAGTAGGAATGAAGGAATGTTTCTCCTCTAAATCTCCTCTCTCGAGAATTCCTCTTTCCATATATAGATGAGATGTTGTCAAAGGGAGTCCAGTATTGCAAGAACAGGTGAAAATAACTACAGGTAATAAATAGAGCTACTATTTCGTGGGGATGCTTTAGGGCTACCTTTGGCATAGCATACTTGAGGATCTCTCTGGGTGGAGGATTTTTGAACATCATTCAGTAGTCACTCATTCTATATGTTCGATTGTGCAGGACGCCAATGGAAGAAGTTTGCGCCTGATCTGAAGCAAATTGTGGACTCATTCCGAGTTGGTTAACATGAACTTGGAAATACCACGAATCTTCAGATTTGGTGGTATGTGTATATTATTGGATCTGGTCAATTAGGACCACCGTTACGAATTGGTGCCAAATCCTCCCAAATGGGAGATGTATGAAGCTTTGTGCTTGTTCCCTTTTTGTGGACTGGTAGTGAGTACTGAGGTGGGTTTTAAAGCAAGAGAATTGTGACACAATTGAAGCGGGTTTTTAAATTTTGTACTGCGATCGTTTGGATTTTGTGCAAGTGAAATATTCTTACTGAGTTATTCCGAATTAGCCAAGGCTTAGTGTGATGTACATGCATGGTTCATAAATTATACTACTATCCATCCTGTCATTTCCTTCGCTGTCGGATCTGAAAGAATTCCGATTGGAAATCTGGATTAGATTTCGTATTGTTAGTCTTTAAAAAGTAGGCTTAGTTGGTGTCACTGCAGGGGAATTGACACCTATACATCATATGATTCTTAATCACGGGCCCAATATAGTTTTGGCCAGATGATGAAATGCAAATGCTAGTTGTTGTATGAATTGCAGCTCAGCTTATCCATATTTATACATATTTGTGATGTGATGGAATTTACCATCACATATACACATTAGAAGTCTATAAGGCTCTACCCTGCTCTTATCCTACGTGATCTGACAATATCACAGCTTCATCATGTGTAAGCATCAGTAATTTGGTCAAGGCAACAAACGACCTGTGTTGCCAGCATCAAAGTAGAACTGTAAGCTACAAAAAGTTGGTGGACGGTCTCTATAGAGTTGCTGGGAGTAGGCATCTTATGTCAAGGCATCACAACATTCTTCTGCTCAATAAGTACTATTTCAAATCCTCAACTGTGCTATTTCTGACACATTCAAATCCTCTACTGTGCTATATCTGACACATTCAAATCCTCTACTGTGCTATCTTCATACTATTTTCATTTCATTGAGGTTGAAGTGTCCAATTCCGGAAGTGACCCACCTGTGACCGAGTCCCGCCACCTAATTTGTCCTACTGGAAGCAACCACAAAACCCAAAATGAATACTAATGATATTCTTCTAAAAAACAATATTGCTTCACCTTGGTCAAGTGAGAAAAATAACTACACTCCACACAATCACTTTACATTGCAAGGAAACTTTAGATTTCATGATCATATTTAAATGAGGCGATGTCGAACCCTCATTAACTGAAGTGTATCAGCCTCTTTTGAAGCCCCTTTTGCTATTTATTTTTGAAGACCCCCACAATTTTTTCTGAAAATGATTAGGGTTTCAAATGCTCACTGTGTCCGTTAAGGTAGAGGGGTGTTACTCGGTTACTTTTCGTCATCAAACACCTATATTTGAGTGGTGTGTGATTAGGTGAGGATCATAGAAATTACACCATTAAGACACATGTTTGACAAAAATTGAATCACATTTTTCAAATTTTATTAACTACTCCACACTCAATATTGAATGCAAATGGGAAAAAAAAATCAAGAAACATGCACTTCCAATAACCTCAACTAAAGCACAAAAAGCCCGACTTTCGTTTGTGGTTTTTGTTGACATTGCATCGTAGATACACTATTGCAACTCAAATTTTAAAATGTAAATGTGATCAATAGAAGATGAAGAGCAAGAAAAACATACCGAATAGCACCCGCATACCTTCTAAGTGCTTTTATGTGAGCAACATGTCCAGAAAGAGGTGAGCTTCCCTCATGTCTCGTGGACGCGATCAGGGAGTTGAGTTTGCCATGCGTCAGTGCCAAAGGCACATTTCTAACTCTGGGTAAATGTCAGTGGTTACTTTTGAAGATGCCCGAGATGAAGAGGCGTGCTATATTCCAGAAATGGCAAAAGAAAGGGATGCCCACAAATAGGTAGACCTTTATCAGTAACTGTACACTGATTATCCCAATAACACCCTTAACCTTTATAACACCATCCTCCGTAACGTCACTCTCTCTTATATCCGGAACTCTAGGGAACAGACGTGCTCAGTTTAAATCTCCCTCCATGCTGTCACATTTCCCTCCCACGTATCGCGGGTTTCGACATTAAAGTAATCCATCAACGAATTCAAACCACACACTCGCATGCATCGCATTGTCATCGTTGTAATTATTGTCATCATTGCTATGTTGATTTTGTGTTATTTCGTAATGCCACATGCTACATGAATTCTCTATTATCACGCATCCATGTGAACACTGCATACCTCCATAACAGTACATGCACTTTGATTGCCACAAACATGATATTAGGGAGGTTAGAGTGTAGTGTGCGTTACTATTTGGAGTTACGCAATGTTGTAACTATTTAATGAGAATATCATATTTTACCAATCACAATCATTTACGTTCTATAATGTGGGAACAACCTATTGCACTTTTGTAATTGAACTCCTGAGCGAGACATTATTGTAATGTGTAACTCCAAATAATAACACACACTAATTGAGATAATTAGCGTAAAAAATGCCCGAAGGTGCTTCCTAGTTCAACATCTTTTGTGATTCCTGGGTTTCTGTAATTTCCACATTGGATTTTGATAGGTCTCAAGCAACGTAAGACTGCCATGTGGCAAATTTCCAAGGATAAAGATGTAGTTAAAGTTGAATGATGGCCACAAATAGGTAGACCTTTCTTTTGGTGATATTAAAGTAAAACCCAATGAAGGTGCTTCCTGGTTCATCTTTTGTGATTCGTGGTTCAATGAATGGGCAACTTCACACACCAGACTGATTGAGAGCCTGTGACCAGTACACTTCAAGCACTCTCATTGGTGGAAAAGGCGGAACCAGTCCAAGTTCACTTCACACTACGCTTGAGGGACCAATGGAGTACGTGACTGCAAGATGGACGTAAAGTCTACATGGATTCCTACGTGGCATTGATTGTATCAAGTTTCATGGTCACTTGGACTATTTTCAAAAATCACCTCTAGTAGGAGGTAGGCCTAACACAAAACCAGGAGACCATGGCATCGAATGGATCATGTTTCATGGTCACTTGGATTGTTTTCAAACACCACCTCTTGGAGGTAGGCCTGACACAAAAACGGGAGATCGTGGCACTCTGAATGCTCACAACCGTTGATTTATTCTATTTCATCATGTGCGAGGACCCGCATGAACAGAGTTTCATTGAAGTAGCATATGGTTTAGGGCTTGGTCACATATGACTTCACACTACACTTGAGGGTCCGGGACCACACTACATGATTTTGGAGGTGTGTTGGGACAACCTTTGGACACTTTCTTTTGGGCTCTCACAATATCATGGTCACGGCTCTTGGCTCATGTGTGAAGTAGCCATTATGTCCATGTTGGACTTTGATAGGTCTCAAGCAATGTAAGACTGCCACATGGCAAATTTCAAGGGTAAAGATTTAGTGACAGCTAAAGCAAGGACAATGTCCGGGGAGAACCAATATTTAGTGTAATGGCGGGCGATTGGTTTTGTGAAAAGTCTGGTTGAATTGGGAAAGTGGAGGATGTGAAACCGGTGTTTTTAAAATAAGAATGGATTTTAACCAGCAACCATTTTGAGGAGGAGGATTTTTACCCGAATGAATTGTGAAATAAGCATATTTCATCCGGTTTGATTCATCTAGGGCCGGATATCATCTAGTTCTAGGGTTTAGGTTATGTGTTCGTTGTAGGCTTGTAGTGATTTGGTGAAAGGCAAATAGGTGAAGCTTTTGCTTCATTATTGCATTTCATTGTTGAGGGCTAGCGTTTAGAATGTATTATGCGTGTGTCTATGAAAGATCTTCGTGGTGATCTTGATAACATACTAATGGAAGCCAAAGCTTTATGGAGGAACTCTACAAAGTTTAGATGGTTGTTTTCACATCCACAAAGATACTTTTTAGGGTGTTTTCCTCTTGAAGGTGAAGATGATACTACTAGTTTTGACTCTAACACTTGATGAGTTTCATTTTTGTATATAGTATGGTATGTTAGGTTACTCTTTTATCAAGTTGTGGCCTCAAATCTAATATGAGGTTTTAAGACCTAGGTATGATAGAAGAGTAAATCCATGGCCATCAACCGGTTGATGGGTTATTTCAAGTTCAACTCCTGCTATGGATAAATTGTTGATCATTGTTGTTGGATGTTAATACCATTACATATTATTGTTGTATGTAGATATGTTCTTTGGACGTTGCTGTTGAATGGTGTATGTTGTTTGTAGATATAATCTTGCTACATTGGAAAACCGGCTTACTTATCAATGCCCAAGTTTTTGACTGATTGTCATTACAATGAAGAGGAAAGTAGCCGACACTTGAAGAGAGAGAGAGAGAGAGAGAGAGAGAGAGATGACCGGTCCAAATTACTAACAACAAGTTTGCAACCGGTCAAATCCTAAAAAAACTGGTAGAAGTTGTGAAGGGGTGGATTTGAGCTGGTTGAGCTCAAAAATCTCCCAAACCCCAAGCCGGGAGCACTCTATGGTAAGTCAAACTTCAAAGTGGAAAGAATAAATAGGATACTTGCGAATGTGTGCCACGTACAATACTGATGAGTTGCGTGCACTTTCAAAGGTTGACTCCCATCGTCAAAATGGTGTGAGAACATGAACTTTTGGAAGAAGCACGTGGAAGGCAGTGCTTGCAACACTTATGTAACATGCATGTAAGATAAGCGGGTCTTAAACGGACGCTTCTATCTATGCATCCACTTCTCGTGGGATATGAAATGCAAATTTAGTGCAAGATGATTTAGCAAAGCGACCCACAACGTGTTCATAGCCCTTTTCCTCATAATTTTCGGAGCTCGTTTGAATGCATCATGTGTGAAGGCATGGTTCATCAAGTACCCAAAGCAAGGCGGACAACAAAGGGCTAGGAAATTGAAACGATCATGTGAATAATCATATCGAAGCTAATAATTGTTGCATCGGCTTCCCGTTGGCTTGGTGTGAGATGGAATCTTTCCCCCCCCCCCCCCTTGAGAGAGGTGTAACCAACAATCTCCACCCACTTCCTTTGCATTTTCAAGAATTTTGTTTGTGTTTACCAACGGCTTTGTTAAGAGCCCGGTGGGAGGATATTCAAATACTACACAAAGTGTTGTACTTAATGTCACTTACTATTTGGAGTCACACAATGTTATATCATTTCACTATTGATTTTTTTTTCCAAGTAAAGATAATATTCTATCATTATCTATATTTTCCAAACAACCAAGTTGACCTTTGTTGCCAAAAAAGAGATATCCTATAAATATTTATAGCATTGTGTAATTTCAAATAGTAAGTGACGCTAAATACAATACTTGGTGGAATTATCGCCACTTACCACACTCCCACAAAATTGTTCACAAGAGGGGAAAATGCTTGTGCTTATTCGTTGCATAGCTATGGGCATAATAAGCAATTGGATTAGGTGTTATATAGCACACATGGAAGCATCACATAGGCAATTCCCACCCACAGGGTTGTGGATCGCCATTGTTGTAGTGCAACTACCTCCTTATTTTTGTTGACACGTGCTTGACACCCTCCAAGGACTCTCCCATTTCAAAGTTGTAGTGACACTGGATTTACAAATATGTACACTATAACATAGACACATATCAACTTGACATCCTTTTCATTGAAATTGAAGTTTTCTTGTGGGAGATCATCAACACTCGTATACTTGCAAATATTTTTGACAAAGAAAGAAGAAGTTCAATATCAACTCAAAGTTTGTGGAATTTTGCTTTGAAATTTTTTTGCAGCCATCATCCTCCCCACCCTCCGCATTCGATGGAAATCAATCTTGTTGCTTGAAGTACACTCCCATATTAAGCAACATGCAACATATTATGGGGTGATCAATCACTCCAAATAAACCATATGAGAAACTTGGGCGGTTTGTGAGTGGTTCCACTTCGAATCGCCTTACAAGCCTTTTTGAAACTACACCAACCATCCCGATTAGTGAGGGAGGGCTAGTAGTGCGTGTGATAAATTAGTGAAGGTGCTACTGGGATTCTTTACGCTATGAAAGTAGTGCCACCCAAAGATACAAGATGTATTGCTCATCTCAACACCATCCATTGACAATATTATTCATGGCAACATCATTCACTGAAAGTACCAGCATTATTCATTTGGGCAATACATTGACAAGGATACGTTTGCATATTTTCGTTTATCGCTCTACAAGCACATTATAGCATGCACTAATTGTCTTAAATGTATGGTAAATGAGCGTGTATTCATGAACTAGCACGCACTAGTTACCATTTCAACCCTCACTAATTTTGAGAATCATCATAATAGTGTGTGTTTTGGGAATTAGTACCACATGCACTAATTGGGAAAATAAGTGTAGTTGCCATAACATTATTCAACTGCATGGTTGTGTTCCATTCTATATTTAGCATCCGACATGGCCTCCACTATCTTACCTTCATGGGAAGAAACTAACGTCAACACAAATAAAGAATATTATTGGTATGAATAATAAGAATATTTTGAATAGTGTTGATATTTTCAGTGATATTGTTGCTATGAATAGTATTTTCAATGAAAGATATCGGGATGAACAATGAATCTTGTGCATAGTGACGGGAGTATAACTCCACCCAAATTTCAAAGTGTCAGTTTGAATATATGAACAATAAATGAATATTCTTACTTTGTTGGGGAGGGGCCAAAGAAAAACAATTGACATATTCCAAGAAGGTCATGAAACCAACCCACGTGGTTGAATAATGTTATGACATATAGAACAAATGCGATCACATTCTTTCTAAATTGCATACGATGTATGAAGGTAAGTGACCACTTAATGACGTTGACCACAACAATTCAAGTGGAAGTAGATATCTTAATATCGGAGGCATTGGACCAAGACACGTCCACCTTAGTTAATTCAAGCACCTAACTTAACTTCGGTTGAAAGATTTTTGCATCTATGGCTAAACATAGATTTGACTTCTAATATGCACACACACGTGTCTTCATTCTACCACAAAAGGCCATTTGGATTACACGTTGCCACTCTTGAAGAACACGAGCTCACAACCTTGACCAATCTCTTTTATAAGTGTGAGAGATTTTGTGCACTAAACATGTGATTTAGTGTGGACCTGTGCAGGATAAAGTGAGACTTTTGAAGCTTCCAAATTTGTTGACTTGAGACCTAGTGTATCGCTAATCCACAAGGTGAAACATGAAAATTAAACAATCTTTTAGTGGTTTGTAAAGTGTTCTACGATGATGTTCATGTATGTTTTTTTCCTCACCCACGCTAATGAAGAACTCTATGAACTTACAAGGGTTCTCAAACATGAGTTTATTTTTCTAGGGTAGGGGGATCCTAATGCAAGTACTACTTATTTAACATTTGTGTTATGGGTGCAAACTAGTTCAATATCCTTGTGAGAAATCATATTTAGATATAGTTCTCAAGATTGACACAACGATTCGTAGGAATAGCCAAAAAGTCAATACCCAACATTTGTTCGACATTAATCATTTTAGAGATACCTATGTAATCACTTGAGCATATCGCATATGTGTTCTTTAAATTTTCATCACAAATTGGGGTTTAGTCACCTACATCTCCTTTTTATGGCAATGAATTTGTACAAGAAATTCTACTTACCTAAGTTTTTCCTCAATCAATTGCACATCACAAGAGGCCAATTCTCTTGGAAGTAACCATACTACACAAGTCAACCTCCCCAAATAACCCATTCTCTCTCGATCTCTTTTCCCCTCTTGTATTTTCATATCTTCTCACATGCTCGAGTTTTGTAAGGTTGGTTAATTTGCAATGTACACCTAAATGCAAGTTGCAGTATCGTGGATGACAAAGTGAGGCTTCACCCTTGTGCATAGAATGTGCTCATATGCAAATTGGACTTAAATCTACATAGCTAGCCTCTGGACCAAGTGTTGTTGCCTTCTATTGGAAGTGATCTCTTTGGGGGAACAACAATTGAGGGCGCAATTGACCCTCAACATAACTTGCAAGCTATGCGTTTTGGATTGCGTGTTTGATATTAGACATGAACATGGACTCGAACATCAATTGTTTGGCAAGGTTCCACACAAATGGCTTGTTCAAGGGGCCTATGAGGTCAAGCACTATTTTGCTACCACGATAATACTTATACAGAGGATCCTTATTCTCCACAATCAGATGTGTATAATGCAAAAGTTCAATTATGTTGCAGGAGCTCAGAATGTTGTTTGCCATTCAACCCTAAAAATGATTTCAAAGACAACATTTTCATGGAATAATTAGAAACGAAGTGATTCAAGACTCAAACTGCTCCGAAACACAATCAAAATGTGAAGCATGGAGAAGATGTTACTTGCAAAGTGCCACTATAACACACACAATATATACGACAACATAAAATCACAGATGAACAACAATTACGACACGTTTCACATGGCGAGATATACAACACTAACAGTAGTTTTCCCAATGTTGCGCCAACAAAACAATGCGCAAATCATGCATCAGGAGATGTTATGGCATCAACAGGAGAGAGGATCCTCGAAATTACACAGACATCAAGTTGATGTTTGTTTGACAAGAGATTGAAGTGCATCACACTATGTTCCTTTGCTAAGTTAGTAGAAATAATTGGTACATTGGTGTTGTGTATGTAAACACAAGCCCAATGGAACACGAGCCCTAAATTCAATGTGAATCTGAAATTGCCCTCAATCACAACTGCCAAAGTAATTGTGAGCCAATGCCAGGGTTTTCAAAAAACAGGGGAGCTGGAAGTACATGCATTTTTATACTCTCATTGCCATGGACATGTGTTCCTTCTATGGTGGACCACTTTACTCCTTTGGTAAAGATGAATTTACAGAAGCGCAAACTTAATTTTCATGATTTTACAAACCAATTTAGCAATAGGTTCTACCAATTTCATGGGAATCATGAATCAAGTTCATTATATAGACGACCAATTTGAGTTGAACTTTTCAACCAATGTGTACTACATGTTGTGTACAATTTCATGATATGGTACCCATGTTCACAACTTCACAAAATCGATTTCATGAATTGTATAATTTTTACTTACAAAGAACGGTACATCATGTATATAATTCTCCTAATTGCTCCCCGTGACTAGCTCTACCAAAGTTTTTATTGACCTCTCTCTTATCCAACCTTGGAGCATGTTTGCAATGATTGCTTGTACGACATCATTAATGCGACCTAATAATGTTTGATGATTTTGTAGATCATTCAGTTGGACATGGCGTTTGATGTGTCCAAATACCCATCTTGCAACATTGAGAAATGGACTATATGATGGCAAACGGAAGTAGATGTGTCCAATATCTTCAAAACCTTGTGGTATTTCACAAGATTTGTGAAATGGGGCATTGTCCACAAGGATGAACCTTTGTCTATCAAGGCTAGGAATGACCTTGGTTTTCATGAATTCTTAGAACTTGTATGTATTGTAAGGCACCAAGTGTGACATTGTGTGCAATGACCCCTTTGAGTTCAACGATTTCATTGGCATCTTTGTCCTGAGCATGCCCTTTCAAATCAACATGTCGAGCGTAAATTGAAACCAACCTCATCCATGTATACAACATCGACCATATTGTCATTGAGCTCTAAACTTTTGATACCACTCTATACACTCTCTAAGACGTTCTTCATTGTTATAATCATCTTGTTCATAAGTGCATCAACTCGAGGGTGAATCCAACTTGACTTCAAATAACTTTTGAAACACCACTGATAGATACAAGGCGTGGGGATTGAAAAACTTCATTTAGCTGACAATGGGGAGATTCTATGGTGATGTTTGGATATGCATGAAGCCTTTCTACTAACCATTGAATGTGCTTGTCTTGTAAAATTGGATAGCAAACACCACCTCTATGTTTGGGCACTAATTGACCCTCTTCTTCAAAAGCCTTGGCTATGCTCCTAACAGTTCCGTAAGGATAATCGTAACGTTCACTTGTATCAACATAAGCCTTCATTTAAAATGCAATGTATGATTCGTGAGCGAAGTGCATCATCTATGCGGTCATATCTATGTAGTCGACCATGCATAGCTACTGAATTGAACCAATTTAGTTCTCTAACAAAATTGTAAGCAAATCGAGACTAAGAATATTATCAATTTCTAGAAGTGTAAAAACTACCACACGCACGATATTTGTGTGGAACATTCTCAATGACAACTTGGACCTTATGTGTTAGATGCAATTCATGTCGTAATGATTATTAGGGACATACTATAGTAGGAAAACCCTAATGGCTTTGGCCATTTGAGATTATCTAAGGTGAATTATACTCCTACAACCACTACCTTTAGGAACACACAAACACAATAGTTCAAACGTCTTTCCTTTACGCCAAATTCTTGTCATTGTTTGATAACATTGATGTGTCCATTCAAATGACCAAGAACTAGCTACCATAAGTTGAATCTATCCAATTCAGAGGGAGACCGTCATGTAGACTAAACTATAAGCTCCAGTAATCTTCAGCAAGAATATGTGGTGATCAAGCTCTCACTTGATCTAAATGTTGTGTGTCCACAACAAAACATTTAAAGGAGCATCACAAGTAAGTGGATTGTCTTTATTCCTCAAACTAAACGATATCGATCTATTTATCTATTTATTATCGACTTTACAAAATTTGATGCATGCACCTTCTAGAAGGAATTCAGATCCGATTGAGGTGTTTTTGCACTAGCGGTTGTGAAGAGAGCAGGTTGCTGCAAACAAAACACATTCCACAACTTGCATTGCTTCCAAATCAATTATATTGTCAGGGATAGTATCATGAAGACTCTCACTAACAATCGGATGTTGTGAAACAAGAAGGCAAAAAATCCGAAACAAGGAAGCAAGAAGTTGAGAATACGAGAACCGTTTGGTTTGCAAGGTTAATGAAATTAGTTTGGTAGGTTCATGAAGTTGCTAAAGATAAAGGTTCACTATCCTGAAATCAAGGTGTGCCACATGTCAAGTTGGCTTAGAATAATCATGAAGTAATTAAGGTTCATGAAATTGGTAGAACACTCCGGTAACATGGGTTGGAGGGTCCATGAAGTAGCTTGGAACCTTCATGAAATTAACTTTGCACTTCCATGAGGTCATCTTACCAAAGGAGTATGTTGCATGCATGTTGGAACATTGTATGTTCCATGCATGATGGTATAGTCATCCTTGCCATACATGCATGCATCCCATGGAATACAAGCATGTGTTGCCCGTAACATTGTGGCCATAACACACCCGGCGTGCAACACTGATATGTCCATTCACATATTGGAAGATCCTTCAAACGCCACCTCCATTAGGCAAAGATGCCTTGCACTTAGTGATGGGCACATGGGCATGGTCCCCATGCGTTGAGATCATTGGGAGGTGCCTTGCATGGATAGCCACCATGCCAAAAAATTTATAATGAATTTAAAACGGATTGATAATGATTTCTAATGGATATAAGATGATTAAAAACTAAACATTAATCAACACAATGCATTTGCTCCTAGCCCTGAATCAGGACACTCTTCGCGTTTTAGTCCTGATCACAAAACAATCCATCAATCAAGAGAGAGTGCCGCAACTTTTGGTTCTTTAGGTCAAAGATTTGTATTCTTTGATTGTCTTCGCACCTTGCCAAGGTGGATCCATATGACTCCAACAACCAAACATCATTTGGTGTCTACTGCCCATGTGTAGGTATACAATTCCTCAACGAAATAGTCAATCACTATTGCATTGCATCACCATGTTTCATGTATTTGTCGTCCAAGCTCCCCCACCCTCGACCAAAAATCATGACAAATTTGAGTTCTTGGAAGATCCAAAGAACATTGTGCCTCGTGGATGACCGGAGTCCATTATATATCCTTCAACAATTGAGTAATGTTTTGAACCCCTTTATGAACATAGTTTGTTTCTTTCCAAACATTCAAAGCAAAGTGAATGATATGGAAGTCATACACCCCAGACAGCAAAGTTTTGTACTCATTTGGATATGTAAATCCTAAGCAGCTTTGGTCCCGAGGACAATTAAGCAAGCCTACTCCCTTTAGGGCCACTTCACACACGAGACTGAGAGCCCGTGACCATTACACTTCAAGCACTCTCATAGGTGGAAAAGGCGGAGCCGGTCCAAGTTCGCTTCACACCATGCTTGAGGGACCAACGGAGTATACAAGTGAATGCAAGATGGATGTCAAGTCCACATGGATTCCTACACGGCATCAAATGGATCATGTTTCATGGTCATTTGGGTTATTTTCAAAAACCATTGCTTGGAGGTAGGCCTAACACAAAACCCGTAGACCATGGCACTCCGAACACTCACAACCGTTGGTTTATTTCATTTTATCATGTGTGAGGACCCGCATGAAGAAAAATCTATTGAAATAGTATTCGGTTGAGGGCTTTGTCACATATGACTTCCACACTACACATGAGGGTCTGTGACCACACCACATGATTTTGGAGGTGTCTTGGGACAACCTCTGGACCTTTTCTGTTGGGCTCTCACAATTTCATGGTCACGGCTTTTAGCCCTAAAGCTCACTCCTATAAATTCCAAATGCGAACCGTGTTTTGCTTTTGGTGACTGTTGTGAATACAGTTTAACCTTGATAATGTCACACCATCTGTTTCACCAAAAAGAGTGATATAAACAAGGTGTGACATATTTGATAATGTCACATTTGAAGATGATGTGATATTATTAAAAAAAAAGGTAGAAAATCAAAATAAAATTACAATGTGAAAAAGAAAATAACAAATACGAGACTTCAATGTTTTTGAATGTAAAATCTAATTCAAAATTGTGAATAACAACAAGAGCACATCATAATGTGTCATCGAGATTAGGTAAAGACCTCTCACTAGAGACAAAGAAGCTTCTAATGTCACATTGTTTTGTTGATGTTAAATGTGCAACACCAATTCTAATGAGTTTGTCATGGATTTTTTCCATTCCTAACAAGTTCCAAGAATAGCATTGCATTTATCACAGGGGCGGCGCATGACCCTTTTGGCTACTACAATCTGTCCATCCAACCATCACATACAATCCATCCATACTTGGTATTATCACATTTACACTACGGATTTTGGAAAAAAATAGTGACATTGCCAAGGGTGATAGGGATAATAACGAGGGAGTTTTACACTATGAAAATCGGTTTCAAACTTTTAGGTGACAATATCAAGGTGTTCTATTAACAAGGGTGACATTATCAAGGTTAGACTGTAGCATCACTCGCGTAAAAGTACATGGGAGGTTTGCAGTACAGTAACCTAGGTCCTTGGTAGCTTATGGGATTCCTTTATTACAAAAATAAACAATAATGCCCCCAATGAAACCGCAACAAATTTACATGAAGTTCAGCATGCGCATCGCATTGTCTAGTAATAACCAAACACTTGCATGGGTTCTTAAGCCTATCGTACACACCTAAGTCGGAATTCAAATCTCCGGAGATGGAATGGGTCAAGGCACTCTCCCTCTCAAATCTCAATCCCATTATTAAATTACGTGTTGCATTCAATACAACAATCATATAACTTAACCTATCTACCACTGCAGTCCTAACTTAACTTCTACTGCATGTAACCTAGTACCAGTATTTTTCCTCATACTATATTTGTTATCTTCTTTCATTTGTTTCCTTTCTTTAATGTCAGTAGGCCAATTGCAAGCTTTATAGATTGTCAGTGCGATATGGGTCTGCTGGTTTAACTTGCCGTGGCGTTGGATTTGGTGTGCCATTTTCATTAGAGTGGATTTTGTGATTTGTCATGTAGTACTAAGTGTCATGTGACACCCTCTCTACACTCATCTACAAGTACCACGTGTTGTTGACATCAGTTCTTTATCATTAAAAGACAATTTTAACTATACAATGTTATCAGTGTCTTAGATTTAGATACCTAAAAATTATTTTGTAGTGATAAAGAACTAGTGGTAGCAGCCTGTTATCTTTATAGTGCTAGTTGATGCTCCGTGATTGCATGATGGGGTCGACGATGAATGATATGGATCGTATTAAACAAGACGTTAAATGTACAAGTTTAGAATCATTGTTTCATAAGTTCTAGGAGGGATTCCAATTCATGACACCAACGAGAGGGGATTATCGCATATGGACATACCTCTCATTCGTCCAACATAAAACCCTTGAGATAGTGTGCAACATGGAGGTCACTACACTGAATATGATATTTAGTGTCACTTGTTGTTTGGAGTTACACAATGCTATATGATTTTTTTCTTGTTTAATGTAATTATCCTACCAAGTAAAGATGCCAATGTTTCATAATGACCAAACAATCAACATGGCCTCTGTTTGATAAAAAAATGTGACATACAATAAATAGTTATAGCATTGTGTAACTCTCGAAGTCAATGACATTTATTATTATATTTAGTGTAGTTCATTCAATTATATATAACATTTAAATAGATCCAAAGACTCCGAATCAATCTAATCCAAATCATTGGAGAGCAATCGACAAGAAAACTACATGGGATCAAGTTTTGGTGTTGGATGGATGAGAAGTATGCTTATATGAGATAATTCCCTTTCTCCCATGACACCTACCAAGATGTGTAGTCAAAACATGCCCCTCCCCAAGTCTGTTGTTCGTTTATTCCAATTACGTCCCATTAGACTGTATCGGGGACCCTTAATGTAAGAGTCAATTCAACTAGAATCGGGGATCCCCAAACTAGAAAACGATGCATGCATTTCCACCCTCCCCCCCATGGCAGGCGTCATAGAATATTACCTTTCTAGGAGAATCGGATAATGCCAACAAAGTTGAACATACTATAGGCTCGTAATGTAAAAGCGAGTTTCAAAGTAGGCCTCTCGCCCACTGGATTCTAGATAACAATGGGTGGGAGGTGGTCTCAAGTAGATAAACAAAAACAAGCAACCAACCATCTTTCGGTGGCCTACTAGAATGTCGAGGACTGTGGCCTTGGGCTGCTAGACTTCCATGCACTCACTAAACATACACATACAAACAATAAAGACTGGAAATAGCAATAGCTGGTTGGCATATACGAACACCACCCCACCAGAGCCCATCTACAATTGTCCTCATTCCCACTAGAATATGGTGGGCGAGGGGCCTAGGTGAAAACTCACCCTAAGTGTTATATTGCTTGATGTCCAAAAACACATTTGAATTCCTTGATAAAAACTAAAATATTCTTGACAGAAGAAGGAAAGGGATGAAAGTTGCAACTACACTAAAAGTTAGAAAGTGGCATCTTTTTTCAAGATAAAGATCTTAAACAGGAACAACACTTGGGGTGTACTTATTCAACCGCATGGATAAAGGCTAACAAGCAATTCATCCAAAAGTTGTCACCTCCTCCTTTTTGATATCTATCTAACATAGGAAAACTTTATATAGATAAATGCCTTAGACGCAGAGCACATTGAGTTCTTTGTGCACTTTATCCTCGTGTTATGTCAACTTTTCATGGGCGTTGATCAATAGTTTTGTGACAAGTCGCTCTTTCACAAACTGTTGGCTGATGGAGTTGCTACTCTACATTGTTTATGTATTTGGTGTCACTTACTATTTGGATTATGTAATGTTATGATAAAGATTGCATTTTTTTGTTTATGTTTATTTTTGGCTATGTCTGTAGGATAGAGACTATGCATCAATTTCTTCGTTTCAAGAGCAAATTTCCTAACCACTTTGCGTTGACACTTGGGCGTTACTTGTTCTTGTTATTTTTGGTCCACTTTACTTAATGTGGATGTTAACTATAGTTTATTGAGAGAGAGAGAGAGAGAGAGAGAGATCCCTAAAATGCATCGAAAGAAATCTAGTTAACTATAGTTATTTCAACAATTCTTGATTATTTATTTTAAAAATTTTGGGTGATAAATGAGTAGCTTCAATCCTTCACCCGCATTTGAGAAGAAGGTGCACAAAATCCAAGAGAGGTTTGGTATAGTAAATAGCCATGCATTGGCATGAGCAAAGTGGACAACTAAAATTAGTCTTTCATGGTAAAGGTCAGAGCCTCACGGTTCTACCGTTTTCTTATTTTAACCAAGAAAAGGTCAAGTAGGTACAGTCTAACCTCGTTGATGCAACACCCTCGATATTAGAACACATTTTTGTGGGACCAAACTTTCTAGTCCAAAACTCCCTCTTTTATACGAGTGCGTCACTCGATAGTGCGACATTTAGAATCTCCGTTTTGTCATAGTAAAGAGGTAGTTAATGCTAAAATTCTTTTCATCTATGTTATGTGCATCTAAAACACATCCATTTTCCACATGGGAACTACTTGGGAACTTCACTTATCATTGGGAACTTGATGATAATTAGGGCTACTAGTGTAGAATGGACATGGCTAGGTTAGAGTGGCCTCCTGCCTAGTATGTTGCCTTGTACATGGATGATATAGTATCATCAATATCTTGATGCTAAACGTCGTGCATCATTGTTATCTAGTTTCTTATTAAACAACTCTTTATATTTTGGTGTTCATGAATTTATTAGTTTTCAAAAGTTAGTAAGGAATTTAGATTAGATGACAGTTGCTAACTTGAGTAGACAATACCATAAATCTTTGGACTCCTATTTCAAGAGCTCTTGAGAATATTTGTATTTGTTTGGGGTTATAAATTATTATTTCGTACCATCTACATTGCTTAAACTCATTGTATATATTTTAAAGCTCATATTACTTATGTTTTGTATTCCCTCAATAATATGACAACTTTACACCAATTGTCATATTAATGAGAAGAAGACACCTCGATAATACGACCTTTTTGTGTTTCCCAAACGTGTCATACTAAAGAGGGAGAACAATAGAATCGATCATAAAATCAATGAAAGAATGCTCTACTTGGTGAAGCCCTATACTCTAAGTAGAGAAATCATGCCATCATGGCACACCAAGTTGTAAGTGACACTGCAATATGTTATACACTTGTGGCTGATGTTGCATTTGCAATAGGCACAATGTTATAGGAATCAAATGAATATTGTGTTGTAGGTTTATAAACATAAACACATACCTTGTTAGGATACAAGCACAAGTGAAGAAGCTCTTTGCCCGCATGTAATTGTCCCCCCCTTTTCACTAGAAGGTTCCATGACATCAACTTATATGCATTGACCCAATTGAACTTCACTTGCTTATAAACAATAAACGGGGAAGGGAGTGGGGAATATGTGTTGTTGGTGGGTTATCTAGTTTGTTAAATTTTTGTTTTTATGGAGGTGAGAGAGTGTTTGGGATAACCTTATGGTTGTGTTGATATTGGTGGAGGGGGTATTAGCTAAGTGCTAATACAATAACCATGTTTACAAGTAGTGACCCAATAACCATGCCCATCACTTTTTCAAGGCTCTTAGTTGTGGACAAATGAGTGGTAGTCCCTACTTTGTTTTACACAAGGTCATCAAAAATGAAAGTGCCATGTCAAAGAAGAAAAAAGGATAAGAAAGTGACATAGAATCTACATGTCCATAAATGGATAACGTTTGGTGGTTGTATGGATTTTTCAGACGAGAGGAACTCAAACATGTTGTTACAAAAGAAAATGAAAGTGGTTGTGTCGTGGATTTTTTAGCATCTTCTATTTCGACAATGTGTACTTCTTTTAACAGTGGTGCCATTTTTAATCCGACCCCTTATTTCTAGTGACATGTTTTTTCATCAAAAGCTCTATGTCCAACCCACACAATGCACCATGACAATAATTCTTACCATTGTAACCTCATTAGAGGGAAATCCAATGCGTGGGTGGGGACAAAGAACGAGCAGATGCCAACCCACGATGCGTGAAGAATTTATATACCATGCAAAAACCTTCGTACCTACGTAAGCCACACGAGTTTCCAAGTTTTTAATGTACCTTGGGTGCCCGCTGTGTAAAAATAAACCGAATTCATTCCCCCAACCCACACCGGGCACTCTGCAAATAACGAAGTCTTGCATATGGGCAGGAGCAAAACACGAACACACTGCCAACCCCATGATGCATGAAGGATTTACAAAAAGAACCTTTACACAAAAAACACATCATTACACAACTCCTTGGTTGCACTTTGTATGACCATGTATATCTCGTGAGCATGTTTCTCCTTCGATTCCGATTCCCCATTTATTGGAAGCACTCAAGCTGTGCGCCGTGAACTTTTCAACAAGCAATTGTAAATTCAAATCGCAACCTCTTTCTTTGGGAAGAAAAAAACGACCATCATGTTATGCAAGTAAACACACCCTAGTGTCATACATGACATTCAGAATGATATTGACCCATATATATATATATATACATATACCGGTCCACCCCATGGGCTTCCACGCCTTCCCTGTACCTTGGGTGGCGAAGCAAGGTTAATGTGCTGCTGCCCGAAGCCGCAGCGGGCAGGTCGAAAATAAATAAGCAGCTTGGGCAAGGTGACCGGGGGGAAAGTCCCACGTGTGGCCGGGGAGAGGGGGATGAACGTGAGCAGTGGCAAAAGATGGCCGGGCTGCCCGGCCCTGCCCCCCTCCTTTTGCCTGCCCCGGGAGGGAATTTGAAACGCTTGAAGAATGGGCTCCATGAGTGAAGGCCCCCTCCAATCAAACGTTTTGTTATTATTTTAATAAAGGCCCCAGCGCCTAGCGGCAATTAATGCCCCCAAGGACCCGACCCCTAGCCTGCCCTAGGGATAGGGCTAGGGGGCTAGTCGTAGGCCGTCCCGTCAGCATTCGACCGTTTGGGGCTGCACCGACTGAGCCGGTGGACAGTGGGCCGGGCGGGGACGGACGACCGGGGGACGGGAGGTCAGTGGCCGTTGGAAAGGTGAGGCGTGGAGGCAGGCGACCGGTCGTCGCGTGGCGTGTAGCAGCCTTTTTGGTTTTCAAAGCGGAGGAGGAGGGGAGGGGAGGGGAGGGGAGAGGGAAGGCTTGGAGGTTGGGGTGGTGTATGGGTTCCGAAGGCATTGAGAATGGCTGACCCCACCCCATCATCCTTCTTCCACTTCGGTAATGATGGAGGTAGGCATTGCCGCCGAGGGAAAGAGAGAAAAGTCTAGCGCCATGAAAGAAACGACGATGGTGGGAAAGCCAAGGTTAGCTTGAGTTCGTTTCTATTTTTTGTAGCTGTTTCCAAGGGAGGGATTCGGTTGCCAGGAAGGGAGAGAGGGTGCGAGCGAGAGAGAGAGGGAGAAAGAGAGAGAGAGGGGTGGCGGAGAACACGAGGAGGAGGAGTGGATTGGGGCTGCAGATAGACAGGCAGACATTCGTGGAGGATTAGGAATGTCGGTAGTGTTGACTCGAAAACCGGAAGGGCGGAGTTGGAGTTTCTGTTGCAGGGGAGGAGGAGGAGGAGGAGGAGGAGGAAGAGGAAGGGAGAGATTGGAGGGTTGGGGCCAACCGAGGTATGAGTGGCGGGAGATGGAGACGTGGAGGAGTAGTAGGGCGAGGTGAGAAGACGAGTCAGGTTTGAAGGACGGAAGGAAGGAACGGGAGCTGGGGGAACGGTAAGGAAGGAGGGAGGATTTAGGGCAGGGCAGGGATGGCGAGCTTGACAGGGAAAGGCAAGAGTAGTAGCAGCAATGAGAATATGCAGCAGCGGTCGTCTGCGTGCTCTTCCAGCCCTGAATCGGACGACGATACCTCTCACCCCTTACCTCCTGTACATGGGTATTGTCTCTTATACTCTTACATCTCACACACGCTCTCTCTCTCTCTCTCTCTCTCTCTCTCTCTCTCTCTCTCTCTCTCGCTCTCTTTCTCACTTTCTCAATCACTCATTCACTCATTCATGCATATATACATGCACAAACATACATATGATATATATGAACAAACACGCCCTGTATGCGAAGACATACTGGGGTGAACCAGCGAAAGCAGGGAGGGTGGAAGAGGTTATCATCGTGGATAGGGTGCCTATAACGTATCGATGATTCCCTCTTTGGGAAGTGCTCCGGAAGTTTGAGACAAGTGTTTTCATCATTCCAAACCTTGTTCAAAACAAACGGTGCGGACTACGCGGTCGTTCTTCTATGTGGCATCTGTTGTGGAGATTCTGTTCAGACAAGGTGAAGCACATGATGAGTGTAGTGTCACAGCCCTTAAAATTCGTACAATGTACATTTTGTATGGTGACCTATGTTAATTCGTTTGTGGAAGGAGCTAGTTTCTCAGGATGTGCTTTGCACGTCTCATGCGAAACAAATTCGACACATAGCCTTCGTCAAATCTTCCATTTTGCTGCGTCAGTGGTTGAGGACGAGGAGTTTTTGGTTTGGGCTTTCGGTGTGCCCCCTTTCCTTGCAACTGTCCAGTTGGCCCCAAAGTTGCCATTTGTTCAGGAGAAGCCCAATCTTCTGAGCATTCCCACCTATCTTAGTGAAGTTTTCCGCCTCCAGAACGCTTGTATGGTGTTGGACTAGGTGCATTTGCGTACCAAAGTCTGCTACGAAGCAATTCGAGCTCAAATCAATTGTTTTGAATTTTCGTAGTCTTGCTTCACTGAAGAGCTTTAAGCAGAGTCATCACACATGTCGCTGAGGTGGACATCAAGCACCAGGTTTAGGAGTGAAGTCGATTGTCTTGTAAAATGTATGCAAAGTGTGGACACATCCTGTCGAGAAGTTATGTGCATCTAACCCACATGAGCTTTTTTCATGGCAGACGAACAGGAGGCCCAACTCGAAGATCCTCGAAGGGAGGTTGGACTCCACTAGAGGTATATGTCTTTCTGGATATGCATACCTTGCAGAGGCTGCACATGGAACTTAAAAAATACACCTTGTATGAAGGTCGAGCCCAATTAAGAGTTGGGTTTGGATGCTATATATCTTATTGACTTGCTTTATCATCTCTGAAACATGGAACCAAACCTTACGTCATGAAATCTATATGGTGAGACTCCATATGCATGATTCGTTACAGTAAATGTGAAGAATGCGTGAGAAAGGATCAGCTAGTCCTCCGAGCACATGATGTTAGTTCTGACATTGATGTTGTTGGCATGGGACATCCAGGATGAGACATTACGGCGAGCTGTGCAGTGCTTCAAGGGAAAAAACTGGAAGAAAATTGGTGAGTGTTTCCATATCAATATCTTTGGATGGTGTTTATGTTTGTCTGTTGGATGTTAATATCCTGTGCAATGGTGGGCATGTGGACCTAAGCTGTGTGTCTAACATAATCTTCCAGCGGAGCATTTTACGGATCGAACAGACGTGCAGTGCCTGCATCGATGGCAAAAGGTTCTGAATCCCGATTTGGTCAAGGGTGCATGGATGAAAGAGGAAGATGATCGAATCCTGGAGCTTGTGAATAAATATGGAGCCAAGAAATGGTCTGTAATTGCACAAAATCTGCCAGGGCGAATTGGAAAGCAATGTCGGGAAAGGTGAGGTCCTGAGCATGCTTCTGATATTTGCTGAGCATATTTACTCAGGAGGGCATAACTGGGTGCACAGTCTGAAAGCTCAAGCAGTTCCAAATGTCGCACATGTTTGATTTGGAAGGTTTTGCTGATGTGCAAACTTTGGTTGGAACAGGTGGCACAATCATCTGAATCCGAGTATAAAAAGGGATGCTTGGACACAACAAGAGGATTTAGCGTTGATCCAGGCCCACCGAATATATGGAAACAAATGGGCTGAAATCGCCAAATTTCTACCTGGCCGGTAAGTACTACCTGATGACAGATTTCTACCTGGATCACAGTGGATGGAATTCACTTGTGTGCTGTTGGCGACCAACCTTAATACAGTCAGCCTATTAAGTGCATATCTGTTTCCTGTTTTATTGTTTTTAGTAACTGGAAGCTTGAGGATGGTTGTTGTGCAGAACGGACAATTCCATAAAAAATCATTGGAATAGCACTATGAAGAAGAAAGTGGATCCATTGACAGCCGCAGATCCAGTTTCAAGAGCGCTTGCGGATTATCAAGCTCAGCAAGACTCCATGAACTCTGTCTCTGTGTCTGGGCAGATGGAGTCTTTGACGAACATGGCCAGGGGTGGTCCAACCATGAGTGAGGGAACAAATTCGTCCGGTCCTCTGAGGCATGTACAAAATACGCATTCTACTGTCCGGCCACCCCAGTATGGAGGGCAGGCCAGTGGTGAGATGTCCAGTGACTCCAAGTCTGCGAGTTCTGGACCTCCTCACCCACCTTATCCCCATTCATACACCAACCGTGACAAGGATGCAAAGAGAAATGGAAAGATCATGTCTGTGATCAAGAAAGAGAACTTGGGAAGTGGGCTGAGTGGACAGGAGAGGCCCGAAAATTCCCACCCTTTGCAAGACATCAGTTCACATTCTTCAGGGCAGTCCCGGGGGTTTTCAGGCTGGTCTTCAGGTCAACCACTAGGATACAGTGGTGGTTATTCTGGAGCGCCAGCACTTGCAACAACTACACAATCACATCCTTTAACAAGCCAGGCCTTGCATTCATTACAAGAATCAGGGCCTTTGTCAACCATTGAGTTAACAAGAATACCATCTTTCTCAACTTCCTTTCCCCTCGTGTGCCCTGCACCCAGTTCCTCTCAAGGCTATTCTACCACTTCACTGTCCAATTTTAGTTCCTTCTACCCACCAAATAGTTTGTCAGAGAGTGAGGTGCATGGAAATGCTTCTCATAATAGCGGTTGTGCAGCCACTGGTGGGGACATCCTGGCGATGATGGGGCAAATGCTGCAGCCATTTGAGTCGAGGGAAGATTGCTATCTTGATCAACATGAGCAAGAAGCACCGACGGGTACAGACTCTGCAGCCTCTGCCCCTGGTGAACTGCAGCAGGAGGAGGTTAGGGAACCGGAAGTGGGTGAATACCAAGACGAACTTTTCAGGCAAGCTAATGAGGCTGTGAATGAATATCATATGCAATCACCTATGATGACAGTGGCAGACCTTGCAGACAGAGGAGGCCTAGAGGGGCCACTAGATGTTGAAGATGGCCTGTTTTATGAGCCTCCACGAATGCCTGTGGATTCACCTTTTATGAGCTATGATTTGGTGAGTAGTTCACTTCAAGCATACAGCCCTCTTGGTGTGCGTCGGATGATAATGCCTTCAGGCAACTGCATGACACCGCCTACTTTTCTAATTCAGTCCCCATTTGAAGGGAATAGTCCACAGTCTAAACTCCGAAATGCTGCTCGGAGTTTTAGCGGGTCACCTTCAATCTTGCGCAAAAGGCCACGCCAAATTATGATCCCTTCAAAGATAGGGAGTACGGGTGAAAAATTAGATGCACGGTTCAAGGAAGCTCAGACCACCACCTTAGATAGTGTAGCAAATGCAGAGACTTCTGGTGGTCTGCCACCTGCCCTGCAGGAGAAACCGGCAGGGGCTCCTGAGTCTAATTTGAATGATGCATCTTCTAAACCAGCAGTTCTCCAAGCCTGTCAGGCAAGAACTGCTCTGTTTATGTCTCCTCCCTATAAACTTGGCAAGTTGTCAAACAAAGTTTTGAATCCAGAAAATCCAAGGAGCAAGGTCTGGATGGATTCTAATAATCAATCTCAAGAATGTGCAACGGATAGCAGCGGAGGTGGTGGTGGGAGCAGTTCATTCTCTGGTCGAGACGACAAGCAAGGAGGTGCCTGTGGCAGTGCACCACGTGAGAATGCTGGTGGTAAATATAACAAGAGGGGGAGGTCTCATGGCTCAAACCAGGAGTATAATACACGGACTAGGAGGGACCTGGGGGTACAACCATTGAAGGTAATGGATTCTGGATTTCTAACTCGGTACTTACATGGCTATAGTTTCCATTGCAGGTCTGCTGTGTATGTTTATTAGCATGGATTTTGTTGTAGTAGGAGTTGTGTCATGTGGCAGTTGAAGTAGCTGGAACTGGTCCGAGGGATAATTTAAGTTCCATATCGTGGGGAATCGAAGCCTGATTATTGTTGGTTTGATGATGTCACAGACCCAGCAAGAGGGATCGGTACTTGTGGAGCAGCAGCAAAACAGTCAGAATGTGCAAGGCCAATCACGCTTCTCAATTGAAGCTTCTCAAACTGGGTCAGAGAATTTTGGAGGTGCCTTGATTGCTGGAGGAAAACATGGACATGGAGAATTGAGAGCCTCCTGTGAAGCAGGTCTGGTGGGCTCAGGAAGCATGGTGGGGCTTCCAATCTCTGCAAAAGTTGTGGACAGAAGAGAGATTTTCTCCCCTAGTAGCTACTTTACTTCTTCCAACATGTGGGGGTCTGTTGCATGTGCAATGACAGCATGCGGCAGTCCTGGTGTTGCCGTACGCCATCAAACTCCTTCCAAAGATTGGCTTCAGGATTTCGACTTGTGAGTCATTGTGGCCATTCGTCATTGAGTTTGCCCCTCCTGCATTATCTTCTCACTAGTCACCATTGTGTTTTTAACTCCCAATTTTGTGTTTTTTGTTCTTGTCAAAGTGAAAGGTGTTCATCTGTGAGGTATCTGGATTAAAACCAGCAGGGATAGTTGTATGGCCAATGATTCTTAATGGGTGTTACATTGGCTCTCCACAGCGCTAATGTCATGAGTAATGACGTTAGCTTTGCATCCCCAACTGCAATATGGAGGTCCCCATGGCGTCTGGAACCTTTCCCATCTGCCCAAAAGGAGGGAGCACTTCCTTACTTTGATGTGAGTTTCACTCCTTTTCTTTTATATGAACACACCATCTTGAGGCTCTATCCAGCCCATACACGAGTAAGGTATTCTTGTTTGAGACTGATATCTGAGAGTATCTGGGGAAATTGTCTATAAAAGAGGTGAACCAAGACTAATTTCTGTATACTAACAATCAAAGATCCATGGCTTTGCTAGAAGGGATACCAAGACAGGAGTGCATCTTTAAGACTAGGTAGAGCATGCTAGAACCAGTACCTACCCAAAACCAACACCCTAAGATTTTGCTCTTAAGTACACCTTGATGTTGATAATGTCCACTCCTTAACATCAGGCTCGCATGTTGGTTTTGGGTCATCTTCCACTAAAACTTTGAAGTTGTATAACTTTTGCGTACACAACTAAAATAAGAGATACTTTGGCGCATTGGAATCCCCTTTCAAACACTGGCGAGATACATCTAAAACGTAATCAACCTAATCATACTAGACGCACTCAGCGCTTAAAGTAATGATTTCATCACCATGCACCTTATGGCAGTGTTATTGATCTGTGATGGATTTATTGTGTGCAGGGCTTAGAGATTTCTGAGGAGGATGTGGCGGATGATGCACTAGGCATGATGCAGCATCGAGATGAGCACAATGCCCCTGCTTACTGTGAGGCTGAAGAGGTGCTGGCAAAGCTACCCTTGGCTGAATCTTTGCCCTCCCCTCTCTCTGGCTTTCGTACATGTACAGATCCAATCCAGAATCCTAATGATTGGAAGGAGAACATGAAGGGGTTCACCGATGCTGTTGATGGTGGAGCATCTGCGTTTGTGAACTGGCTATTGGTAAGCCCTCTTTTGTTGGTTTTATACATTGAAGTGTGTTTTGTGTCTCCTTGGGGCACCATAAATATTAAGAAAGTCAATCGAAACGGCCACTGGTAGGAGAGGGAAGGGACTCGGAGGCCCGAGGAGGCATGGGAGTTTGGGGGAAGGAGTAGTTGAGTTCAGCTACTCCTTCAATTAGATATCAGTTGCTCATGGCCTTTGGAAGTAGCTTTATGTTGCAGCCATTGCTTTAATAAATAAAACTATGAGTTTCTCATCGCTTCTTACATGCCTCTGCTATTTGCTTCCTTTAGAACACATAGTCATTATCTTTGAACTAAGTAGGCTTCAATGAACATCTGCATATGAGGGCCAAGGAAGGCCCTCATAAGGTAGGAAGGGAGAGATTCTAAAGAGTTACAAGGAGAGTAAGAAGGGAGGGAGCAAGGGGGAAAGGTAGATTTACTTGGCTTTCTTAAGGTTATATGTAGTCCTCTTTCAAATGATGTAGTACCCCTATTTTTTTTTAAATAATTGTAAGATATTTGTAATGGGGGTCCAGTAATGAAGTAGAGATGAATAAATAGGTTGATTTGAACTTACAGTTGTTCTCTGATGTCCTGGCAGCCATTTCCTGGGGACTTCTTGTCTTCAGATATTGTCATGGCTGGGACGCCCGGAAGAGGGACATCATCACGCCGTCTTAGTGGCGGAGCAGATGCAACCCATGTAATTGGAGGAAGCTGTGACCAATTTAGCCCGTCCATGTATCTACTAAAGGAATGCCGGTAACTTAATTCAAGCATGTTATTATTTTTGCTAGATGGGTGTAGGTGGTAGAGTTAGGGGAAAGGGGGGACTACACTTTATGCATGTGCTTGAAAATCAGTTGAAGCTCCACTACTGACCATGGTGACTCCACTGACTTTTCAAATCGATCCTGAATCACGTGACGTAGCCGTCTCGTGCTCAAGAGACACTCACAGCTTTGTACCGTAAGGAATATTGAGCATTCTAGAAAACTCCAGAAAACTACGCCAGGGGTGCAATAGGCTTTAAATCCCGATCGAAAGTATTTGTTTGGATGCATAGATGCGCACATAAACGAACTCCAGCCAGGATTATGAGAAATATTGACCTGCTCTGTATAGTTGTCCTTTTTTTATTTTTTGGTTCTTATTTCAGTTTAGTTTTGACTTATGTCAGTTGTAGTTTGGGTTTGTGCCACTGGCAAGGCTGGAGGGATACCCACGACTCTTGCAAAGGACTGTTGTTCCTAGGCATGTATTGTAAATCTGCATTTGTTCACCACTCCTGTTCTAATGCGAAGGCTTGCCAGAGCCTTGTTTTTTGAGTCTCCACCTTGTCCTCTTTGTTCCCTCATTCTTCCCGCTTCTTTTACAGGAGACTCCTAAATTTATCTTGTTTCGCTTTGTCTCGCTTTTAATTTGGCATCCAACCAAGAGTAACTTATGAGATGGATGTCCGATTACTTAAAGGTGCACGAGAGCTCCTTTCAGAAATAGCTTGCTATGTTGAACATGTTGTCTCATTACCCGTGCTACAGTTAGAAAAGTTTCACCTTCACGACACTGTTTTGTCCAACTTGTGTGGGCCACACTAATTCCCAATTACCCGCACTGTTTTTTATTATAATTTGAAGTGGCCCACTGTAATTTCCTGTGTGAAAACTTATTGTGGGTGTTATCGTTGCATATTTGGATGAAGATCCAAGGGAAGGCGAGCATCATAAACAAACTTATGCTAGCCAAGGCAAGTACTACTAGAATTCGTGTGGGACACACGAAACTCCAACCCACATGAATTTCACACCCACACAAATTAGACAGAACAGTGTAGCTATGGATTGGTCGCCCTTACTTGTGGCATGGCCCTAACTTTGCTGGGTTGCAATATTGCATGAATCTACAGCTCGTGTGTGCCACATTTATATTCTTCCGACTTTGAAATATAAGTCGATTCAATGATTTTGCACTGGGTCGATTCATAATTGTTCGCTTTTCTCTTTTGAAAAACCTGAAATCCGAGTTGACTGTGGTGTTGCTTCGCCAATAATGTAGTCTCGTGCAGGCTAATTGAGCCATGTTTGAAGTTAAAACTGCAGCATCTAGGCAGGCCGAAGAATTTTCCTATTAAAGTAACATAACCAACTGTAGTATAGGCCTGTTTTCCAGGCCGAGTTCAACCTTGGTGACATTTTCAAACCTCTTGTCAGGTGGGTCTTATTATAGGAAGAGCCCTACTTGGTTTACCTGTCATGCCGGAACTGGCCTTGAATGATGATCTTCGTCAACTGGTTGGGATTGTTCAAGGCTATGCTAGCTGGTGCACTAAGGGCCGTTTTACATTACACCTCGAGGCCGGGCCAATTCCCCTTGAGGCCGATTGCATGAAATTTGAGCCCCTTTTGGGTTGGAGGCCGGCCTCAACTGCACATTATAATAAGATTATAATGGGGGCCAATTTTCCCATATGTAAAGGCCGTAGGGCCAAGAAGCTAGGCCGATTCAATAAATCTAGCATAATCCAACAGATCTAGCATAATCTAGCATAGAGCCGTTCATATTTCCACATAGTCCAATGGATATGGTTCGTTGAAAAAAATTGTATTTTATTAAAGGATTTTTTTTTATTGGAATGCGACATTGGTCCCTAGGCCAAGAATTGGCCTTTCATTTTGGGTGCACCCAATTCAATGAGCTCGGGCCGTGTCATATCATGCATTTTTTCATTAAAAATCCGTACCGCCAAATCGGCCCGGCCTCTAGGTGTAAAAGGGTTGGGGTTGATTTCAACCTTTTGGCCAATCACAAGTGAGGATTTCAACCCTATCGATTTGTTATCAATTCATCTTAATTGAACCTCATTAAATGAATTTGGGATCTTTGACCATGAATCGGGTGCTAATTTAGTTGGATTAATCACTCTACCTAGTAATTAGTGTTTTCATCCTCCATCTTGGTGTTATGAATGTATACACACATAAATGTGATTATTCTATATTATGTATCCAAAAGAATTCACAATTTTTTTTTTAAATAAAACAAAATGAATTCTATTCCATTGCAAACTTTACATAATTTCATGGATGAAAGTGCTCAAATATAGATTCAATTTGTATGTATTTGGATGTTAATTGAATTGATCGTCTATAATATGGCTTCGTCACTCTAAAGATGGTAACTGATACAAGTAACTTCAAATTTTGGAACTTAATTAATTAATCAATTAATGCTTTGGCTCAAAAAAGTAGGCAATACTTACTTTTTGAGCAATGCTAAGGTAAGAGCACCTTAACCGATAAGTTAAGATATTTGACATACGTATGGTAGCCGTATGAATTGTATTATTATTTTATTTTATTTTTTAAAATCCCATGTAGGAAAAAAGAGATCATGTGTACTAAAATTTTAAAAATAAGAATAAAACAAAAGGGTTTCACAACATTAAAATAAATACAAAAAATTTAAAAACCATTTTGGTACCCGAAACCATTAGGAGGCCTTGATGTTCACATGAAGAACATTTTCAAAATCAACATGTACTTATTATGCAAGATTTCGACAGTGTTGGATTTGGGTGATGTTTTGGTTTAAGATACTCCTACCTTAAGATGTTTGTGTTGCTCGTGATGAAGACATTGTGGATAGGTCGGTGTCTAATGCTTTTCATCATATCTCATGTAAGGAGGTATGCAGACAAGTATAAAAATCCATGAAAATCCTTGAGATTCTCTTAGAAGGTATAGATTGTTTTTGTGATGTAATTCATCACAATCTCCATCTGGATTTTTTTAATTGTTTTTTTTCTAAAGAAACGATGACTCCAATGTTGCCACCGTTGTGAATTATGGTGTTGCTTCATTTTTAAGTTGGTCTATGTCTATATTTAATCCCGAAACATGCATTACAAAAATTAGAAGGCCCCTGACGACTATTGCCTCCCTTCAAAGGTGAACAACTTAGACAAGCGTGGACAAGCCAACTGACACCTATCTCCCCCAAGGGCAAGTCCTTAGGTTCCCACACGGTTGGTTGGAATCATCTACCTCATATGGATAACTCCACTGTGATCGGGTGGATTATATGTGCCTAGGGGTGGACTCTAAATACCACGTACAAACTAACACGAGTGAAGAAATGGGATTTCTTAGGCATTAGCGTAAATAATATACATTTGGGAGAGGTTTTTTTTTTTCCTACTACTGTGTACATTGAAAGAAGCTATTAAGAATTTTGTAGTGAAGGTAGATGTACTAAATGGGGCCCTAAGGTCCATGGAATAAAATTGCAGTAGATCATCCATTTTACCTTGTTTCATCCAAATGACATGTGGTTTAAGGTCAAATTATTATGAGTTATATCCCATGGATGACAAAGATGTTCAATGACTTGTGTATTGGAAAGTAAAGTGGAATATATACTAAAGGTCTATTTATTCTTTGGGGTGTATTAGTCCATGCACTAAAGGCATTTCTCGCGTTAATTTGGAAAGCTTAGTGTGATTGCATGAGTCCATTATCTAGCCTATTGTTAGTAGGTATACATTTTTTTTCTCTATAGATTTCTCATAAATGGGGGGATTTTAGTTCATAGTCGTACTTTGTTTAGGTTTCCATGGAGGAATCCGCCCCCGGGCCAATGGAAACAAAGTGTTAGGTAGATCACCCATCCAAGCACTATTCCAACCTTAGGCAGCTAAACCTCCGAGGTTCCCATGGCATACAGGTTAAAGCCTTGGGTGCCAGCCACCCTTTGTCTTATGTAATGTAGAAGAGCTGAAAGCAGTGAATGACCACTATTGGTGCACTAGACTAGGGGTGGACAGATTCTTGTGTGGACTCAAATGGCTAATTGTAAAAGTGGTGGCCCCAAGAGGATCTAGTGATTGGTCGGATAGGTGTTGTCCCACACCACTTGCAATCACTTTTGCGTGTCATTGAGTTAACCGTTTTGTGTGCATTCATACGATGAGTACGATATTTGATGCTCAAATTAGGGAGACTCTGTTGTACAAGTAGGGAGTTCAACGTACTTGCCTCTTTGGGGGGAAATGTAACTAATCATTTACATGAAATAAAACTTGCATTTCTCATCATTCCCTCTCTTCCATCTTTAAAAAATATTGCACAAAGTTCAAGCTCCTAATTATGGCCGAATGAGCTCATTCTCATCAATTTTCCATATATGTACCTTACATAAGGTACACAATGCCCCCTCCCCACATGACTTTACCAAATAACCAAAATCTTTCCTAAAAACCGGGTAAAGCTCCTTGGGTTATAGCGGAGGCGTCCGGCTATCCCAATGCACCTACAAGAACTTGCTCCGGAGATTGTCGAGCATGTTTTAGTTAAGTGGCTTTCACACATGGTCATTGTTTTATCTTCCAAGCTATGAATGTTGGATAGTTTTTGTCCCATCCCCAAATGCCTTACTACTCATCTATCTTATCATTGGTTTTTATTAATGAAGCCCCTCGTGCCCTCATAGCTAAGACTAAAGCAACCAATCACAAGGGCGGGAGGCGACACTTTTACAAGTCCTACATTCTTGCCTCATGTCCATGTACCAATGGGAGGGTCGGTGCTTCAGGCTTAAGACCTCCACTTTTAAGCCATGCCACATCATTTGCCAACTAGGCTCGGCACTAGATAATGTCGATGGTGTGAGGACCGTGTTTTTAGAACCAACTTTCAAGCTTAGCTAAAGTCAGGTGGGGAGGGGACATAAGATACATAAGGTAAATGATTACATTTTCCGACTAACCCTTTTTCACCGGATTTGGAAAACACAATTAGTACAAGATGGTTAGCAACTCCGAATTGTGCTTGTAGCCACTTTCCTCATGATTTTCAAAGCTCATGTGGATATCTTGTTCATTATCGCAGTGAAGATTCTCATATATGCTTGTTAAACAGTCTTACGTGTTTCTCCAATTACATCAAGTAGTAAGCCTAGAACGGTTATCTTATTTGGAGTGCGTAGATTGATTTCTTTCAAACACATGTCTTTTGGTGAAGCTCGGTCCATTCTCGAGACCCACCAAACGACATACTATACTCGAGCATATATAGGTGTCCGAATATAAGAAAAAGTAAATGGAATACGGATTGTCTACCATGAAAGGAAACACGATGGCAGAATCCATTTTGGTAAGTGTGAACTTTGCATGTGTTGTTTGGATAGTTTGAAGCTTTGGGAGTTGGGACCTACGACAGTGTCCTTGATACCATTGGAAAATCCTGTGACTAAGGAAGGGTACACATTGACAATTTCATGTCATTTTGGATCAACTGAAGCAGGAGGTTAAGATTCAAGAAATCGCATTATTATTATTATTATTATTATGGCTAAAATAATGATTAAGTTATATGTTCTTATGTTACTTTAATTTACTTCATTATTGTAGGTACGTGTAGGTTTCCGTCAATTTTTGCAATTTCTAAGGGGGGCATACTTAGGGCCACTTCACATTATGGCCGAAGGTCGAGAGGTCATCAATCATATTGCAAGAAACCAAGATTTTGGCCTCTCGACCCTTCACACTAGAGGTCAAAGTCCAAAGGCCGTCGCTCTCCAAAATGCCTACATGGCAGTACTTTTTGACCAAGGCGACGAACTCTTGAAGGAAGTGTGGGTTGGACATGAATGGAAACCCAAAGTCTGGTTGAGAGGCTGTCAACTTTTTTCATTAAAAAAAAGCAAACATTGACAAGATCTTGGCCGTTAGATTGGAGGGGTTGTTTTGGACAAAGATTACAATGGGATGCTCCTACTTCCTTTCGACTTTGGGCTTGGCCTTTGGAGGCTTCACACTCCAATTCCTATATTTTATTGGTTACTTTCAACCCATTTCTTTGGATTCTCAACAGAATTTTGCCATTCAATCCCACGGCCTCTTGACTTGGATGGCCATTGTGTGAAGAGGCCCTTAGTATGCAAATGTTGGATACCCCCGGCCCACAACTACAATGATACAATGAATAGGGAGAACCGGCCACTAGTTACTGATGAACTGGTTGAAGTTCAAGACATTTGGAAAATTACTCATCATTTTAGAGGCATTTGTAGAATATGCGTCAAGTTAATGAAGAAAATCCAAACAATGTCAACATGTAACCTATCGGACTTGGAAAACACTAGGATCTTGCTCCAAAATCTCATGCAATGATATGTCCTTTTATCAAACATTTTCCCCCACGCTAATTTATCAAACATTCCACACTATTTTGACTATTTAATACCAAAATAACAAAATAGAATACTCATTTTTTGTAACATGCTCGTCGCATGAATAAAATAAATAAACAAAATAATGTTTTTTGAAAATATTTTTTGATCCAAGATAATTTGCATGGGCTTCACGACTTAATTAAGTCAAGACCTTAGAGTGATAGAGCTTTTCCAAAGATAAGACATAATCACTCACTATAGAAGGATCACGAATGAACCCTTAGAGAGTGGAATAAGTTAATATAAAAAGGAGTACGGGATGGGAAGAGTCATAAAATGTTATTAGATTCCTTAATCCAATGTGACATGAACCCTTATAGACACTAGCTCACTCTTCCCTGTGACCTAATTCACTGGATTGTTTTTCTTTGGAAGAATTAAGTGATAGCAAAAACCTAACTGCAAGGAGGCAACTCACCCACAATGCAAAGAGCATGACATATGCCTCACATCCAAATCGCCTATGGTGTCTAGTGTGACCAACCTAATGGTGTCACTTATCCTTTTACAAGACCTATTCCTAGGTGACACAAACACATGACACTTTGGCATTACAATGCGCAATAATATCTTCCTCTTGCATACTAAAATCCAACATTGTCATTGCACGCACTCCAAGATATTGTGCTAAACATCACAACCTTACATAAATATCACATCTAGAAATCACTTATATTGACAAATGATGTCATGTTGATAATTTACAAACATGACATTTGTAGGTTTCTACAATAAAATGTGCAACTATGTTGTCTTTGCTAACATGTTGCCTCTTTACCCATGCAATTACCTTGGGTCAAAATCAAATCACGAAACTTACAACTTTGGTTATTAATTTGTATGGCAACCACAATAAATAAGTAATTGTGTTTTGTATTTTTCTATCGTGGTAACAAGTATCCAAAATAGTGTGTAACTTCGATAAATTATCATGGGTCAACGTAATTGCACATATCAACGTAGACAACTTATTATAACCCTTCTCAAATAATGTATGCAACAACAAACACCATATGCAACGGTAGGATTAGCTGACGCCCACGACCTTTCATGGAGAGAGGGAATTATCATATATGAGAAAACCTCTCATTCATCCAACACATAAACTTCACCCCCTAAAGGCTTGTTGCATGTTCATCTCACATGACCTTGAGTGAATCAATTCGGGATCTTTAAAAATTAATTCCAGTGTCAAATCAACTAAAAAAAGTAACCTCTAGATTGCATACAATTTGAGGGCTTTTATGTTGGATGAATGAGAGGTACGCTTGTATAGGATAATTCTCTCTCTCCACCTTTCGTGCACACAAGCATGTTGACATAGATTTTTTTGGTTAGGGAATCGATAGAGCAATTGTACTCTACACCCTAACCTTGATAATGTCACACCCTCCGTTTCACCAAAAAGTGTGATATAAACAAGGTGTGACATACTTGATAATGTCACATTTTGTGCATAATGTGATATTATCAAAAAATATGTAGAAAATCAAAATATAATTACAATTTTAAAAAAAATAACAAATACGAGACTTCAATGTTTTTGAATGTAAAATCTAATTCAAATTGTGAATAACAACAAGAGCACATCGTAATGTGTTATTGAGATCAGGTAAAGACCTCTCACTAGAGACAAAGAAGCTTCTAATGTCACATTGTTTTGTTGATGTTAAATGTGCAACACCAATTCTAATGAGTTTGTCATGGATTTTTTCCATTTCTAACAACTCATGAGTGCTAAAAATCTGAGAACCTTGGCTAGCCATAAAATTCAAAACATCTTTAGCATATTTTTGTGCATCGCTTAGCTTCACTACTTTAGACTCATCATCACTGCTATCAACAATCAATGGGTCCACTTCCATGGAATCAAGAACTTGTTCGCCATCTTGCACTAATTGCACAAGCTCCTCAGTAGAAAATTCCACCTCAAAATCATCTTCACCTTCCGTGTTTATGTACTCCAAAGGACAAAGCTTTTCTACACGCTTGCCTTCAACATCCAAACCCAAATTTAATGCGGCGATGAGTCTACCCAATTCCAAAGTTGCTTCCTCCATTTTGGACTTCATACGTTCATCAAGATTGTTTATATCTGCATTCCACTCTGCAGGCAATATGGCGGACTTTCTCCAACAATTTCTAATGGTTTGATCATCTAATTCATGCCATGCCGCCACACACCATAGCATAGCTTGAAATACATCAACATTCAATTTCCCCAAATCTTCATTTGAGTTGTTATCAATTTGTTGCAAAGTCCATGCAACAAGCTTGCGCTTATAACACATTTTGAATGATGCAATCACTCCTTGATCCAAAGGCTGAACAACTGAAGTCACATTTGGTGGAAGGAACAAGATAGTGATACGGGAGAGTACAAAAGCATTAAACCCATCTATAACTTTCTTGACCTCACCATGAATATCATGCCTAAAGCATTGAATGAGAGCTCATTCAATGACCCCCAATATGCTTTGCTTTAGCCCATGCTCACCCATGAACAATAATATCGAACCCATGCCCACCCATACAATCCATCCATACTTGATATTATCACATTTACACTACGGATTTTGAAAAAAAATAGTGACATTATCAAGGGTGATAGGGATAATAACGAGGGAGTTTTACACTATGAAAATCGGTTTCAAACTTTTAGGTGACAATATCAAGGTGTTCTATTAACAAGGGTGACATTATCAAGGTTAGACCGTAGAACAATCATGCATGAAAGGAGCCTCAAATGAAGGCTGGAAAGGGTGGAGGGCCCACTAGGGAATAGGGCCCATGTGCATTAAGAGGATAGTGCAACAATCTTTACTGAACTAAGGGCCGGGCTTACACCATGGACCATGAAATCGGACCATGGAAGATGCCCTTTCTTCATGGTCCAACTTATGGTCCAACATTCATGGTTCGATTTCTTAAGAAACCGATTTACAAAGAGTTTGTGCCCTTTGCTTGGTGTGAACCGAATGTGGACCAAGAGGAATGACCATGCACCAAAAGTAAATGTGCTGATTTTTTTGAATACATGTCCAAAAAGGGTAGTTTTGAAAAGAAAATATGTGTTCTCTCCATCCCAGTTTTTCTTTCATCTCGCTACGAACCTGCTTGGAAGCTTTTAGTGTTCAGTAGAATTTTTGACCATTCTCTTGTCTTCTCTTGTCTTCAACTTCTCTTCCCCAAAAAACATTTGATTAAAAAAGATTATAATATCATTTCTCTGCCATGGGCCATTGCCTTTTTCTACTTGAGCACCTCTTTCGCCTCTCCCATCGCAAAACCCGGTGGACCATAGTAGCGGATAATGTAGGCCTTTAAATATGCCTTTTAGGGACCTCGAACTTCATGGTCCCTCTCACATTTTTTCCTTGGTGTAAACCAAAGCGGTCCCAAAATGAGTTCAACAACCAATTACAAACTGTACAAGGCCTTGGGATGACTTCATGGTCCATGGTGTAAACAACATATAAAGGGGATCTAGGGAAGAACCATGGTCCACGTACCTTTTGTTTGATACATCTCAATTGGATCCCACAAAACTAATCCAAGGTTTTTGATTTCTATCCATATGGAGCCGGATCAATTAGAGAAAACAAATGACGTGTATAAATAACATTTGATTGTGTTTTCACCTTAGGTTAGAGTGGTGGGGCCCAACTTAATTAGCAAGATGTTGAAATGTTGGTGCATGTGTTGCAAACCAATCATTTTCTAGGTAGATTTTACCCCCCCCCCCAAAACAGGCTTGTGGTTATCTCATATGCCTCATCGTACTATTTTAAGGCCTTTTGAAGCTCTTTTGGACATAACATTACTCAACATTAGGGCGTTGCACCCTACTGCAAGTAATTTTGAGAGCATCATGCCCCATTTCTGTAGGGTCATCTTCACAAAATGAACAATTTTCAACCTAAGTATTGTACATTCTTTGAAGGCAACACCATAGCAAAGCCTACCCCGGTTTCTCTTGCCTAAACTAGTCCGAAATTGGATAATGAAAAATCTAGCGGCCAACATCCTTGCCTACCACGTGGGGCCTAACACTAGTGTGGCAAATTCTTGCAAGTAACAAGACAATTGGGCCAAGAATCTCCAACCACGATTCAAGACCAACTACTCACCATGTGAAGCTTCCACTTTAGAAAAGGGACCATAATCCTATAGGTTGTGTAATGCTATGGAATCAAATAAAGTAAATAATAACGATTACATGTGATTGCATAGTTGATTGCATTTTCACCATAGGTAACATTGGTTGGAGTCCACCTAAAAAGGAAGACATTGATAGTCCTAGAATGTTGTGGCAAAAGAGGCGAGGCGGTAGTGTCGATGTTGCAATGACAAATCTAATGGCAATCAAAATCCAACTAGGGTTTTTGAAAATTTAAGGAGGAAAACATCGAAAGTTCTAGAATCTTGGTCTACTTGGTGGGGTAGGTGTTGCAAAGAACTAATGGTAACAACCAATGTTCCTGACATGACATGTAAAAAGGGTTTTGGGGAAAAAAGAAAAAAGAAAACACCCCACAAGTTTGTGATTGATTCTTTTCAATAAGAAATCACTAAATTGATCCACAACATTTGATATTAACTTGAGAGTCATATTAACCAGTATACCACATTTTTTGCATGGTTAAGAGTGGTGGGGCCTAGCTCAAAGAGCATGATATCAGGAGTCCTTGATTGTTATAGCAAGGTGTGGGGAGAGTTGGTGAGGCAGTAGTGTTGGTGTTGCAACAACATGAGAATAATTTATGGTTGTTGACATGTTGCAAAATGCTCAAAAGCATGTTGTGGCATTGCAACATGACATGCATGGCACAAAGGAATAATCAGAGTAAAGAAATTGGTTTCCACTAGAATAATTTAGGGCTCTTGATTCTAATGATGGAGTTGGACAATGGTCATAGAAAGTTTTTTTGTGTTTTTAATACGGTTGACTTCAATTTCACCATAGTTTTACTTTAGGTAAAATTGGTGGGTGCCACGCGTTGAGGTTGCTTGAATGTTTTTGCAAGGTGGGGTGAAACATGTGAGGCGGTATGTTAGTGCTAGTGCGGGCCGCAACAACAAACCTAATGGAGAGAGAGTGAGAACCAATCAAGGTTTTTGTTAACATGAGATTTGCATGGTGTAGGAGTTTTGCTCTAGTTTGCTGCAAAGGAGCATCGTTGCAACATGGCATGCATGGCTCAAAGGGACAACTGAGATCAAGAAATTGGATCCCACCAAACCAATTTGGGATTTTTGATGCTAGTCATGAAGTCAAATTAGCTAAAGATGTAAACATGATTCTCAAATGGTGTAGGGTTTATGCTTAGTTGTAGAGGAGCATGCGTGGCATTGTTGCAACATGACATACATGGTGGAAAGGAACTCCCAAGGTCAAGAAATTGGATCTAGTTAGTCAAAGGTCTATAGTGTCGACTATGGAGTTGAATCAACCAAAAACAAAAAAACCTTGTGTTATAATATAGTTGAGTGTGTTTTCTCACCACATGTAAAAGTGGTGGGGCCTAGTTGAAGGACATCTCAAGCCCTTGAATGTTGCGGCAAGGTGAGGTGAGGTTGGTTGTTGGCTGCAACAACATACCTAATGTGAGAGCGTCAACTAGTCATGGTTTTCAACAACAAGAGACTTGAAGGGTTTAGGGTTGATGGGTTGTGTTGTAGCAGAGGAACACATGTGGCATCAATGCATCATGACAAACATGGCACCAAAAACAACCAAGAAATTGGATCCCACCAAACTAATTTAGAGCCTTTGATGCTAATTACATTATGAAGTGAAGTACCCTTAAGCTAGTGAATTATGGTGTTATGCAATTATAGAGGGCTCTCTATTCGGACACAAATTTTGCTACATGTCATGCTTACATTTGCTAAGACCCACTTGTATCCCACATGGAAACTACGCTCCGGCACATGTTAAGATGAAATAGAGAGCCCTCTACGGGTATAGAGTAGACATACCCATTTCTGATCCCCCCCCGCCCCCCCCAATCCGATTATGTAGAGTCCCCTAAAGTCGTGAAGTTCCACACATGTAGCCATCATTTTATTGACACCATGGAGAAAGTCATGAAGAATCACACACGGAAGTAAGTCTTCACATTTGGTGTGATGAAAAATAAAAGTTAAAAGGGCAAGCATTTGGGTTCCTTGAAAAGACCACTAGTTGTACTCAAGTTTTCATCTACCAATTATCTAAATCAGGTCGACCTATGCCGTGAACATGGGTTGGGAGACAATCTTACCTTTGAAAGTCTACAGTAACTCCAAAACTTGAAAACACATTGTCATTTTTTTCCGTTATGACAACATTCTGCTATCAATTCCAAGACTTGTGAAACAACACCCCAACATGACACCTCTACTACTACAGTTATGCGAAATCGCTTAAGAGCCCACCCACAACAGTAATAAGAGTGTGAGTGTGGGTGGGGAGGGCTATAAAAGTTGATTGGGAATTAGGGTGTGTGTGCGTGTGTCTACTCTAGTTGACTGCGAGCGTTTTCACCCCATCATCATCATGCAAGAGTTTTTAAGGTAGGTGGGGGTGAGCGGAAGTGAACGATGAGTACGAGCATTGGTTACACCCAGTGGCTCTCACTACTGTAGCTAAACCGACCCTAAAAGTGGCCCGTTGCTTGCTGGCTGGTAGGTAGGAACCAACCGTATATTGGTGACCCGCAACAGTAATAAGAGTGTGAGTGTGGGTGGGGAGGGCTATAAAAGTTGATTGGGAATTAGGGTGTGTGTGTGTGTGTGCGTGTGTCTACTCTAGTTGACTGCGAGCATTTTTCACCCATCATCACCATGTAAGAGTTTTTAAGGTAGATGGGGACCAACGGAAGTGCACGGTGAGTACGAGCATTGGTTACACCTAGTGGCTCTCACTACTATAGCTAAACTGACTCTAAAAGTGGCCCGTTGCTTGTTGGCTGGTAGTTAGGAACCAACCGTTCATTGGTGACCTGCAACAATAATAAGAGTGCGAGTGTGGGTGGGGAGGGCTATAAAAGTTGATTGGGAATTAGGGTGTGTGTGTGTGTGTGTGTGTGTGTGTCTACTCTAGTTGAATGCGAGCGTTTTTCACCCCATCATCATCATGTAAGAATTTTTTAAGGTAGATGGGGACTAGCGGAAGTGAACGGTGAGTACGAGCATTGGTTACACCCAATGGCTCTCACTACTGTAGCTAAACCGACTCTAAAAGTGGCCCGTTGCTTGTTGGCTGGTAGGTAGGAACCAACCGTTCATTGGTGACCCATAGCAGTAATAAGAGTGTGAGTGTGGGTGGGGAGGGCTATAAAAGTTGATTGGGAATTAGGGTGTGTGTGTGTGTGTGTGTGTGTGTGTGTGTGTGTGTGTGTGTTGTGTCTACTCTAGTTGACTGCGAGCGTTTTTCACCCCATCATCATCATGTAAGAGTTTTTAAGGTAGGCGGGGCCAGCAGAAGTGAACGGTGAGTACGAGCATTGGTTAAACCCAATGGCTCTCAATACTGTAGCTAAATTGACTCTAAAAGTGGCCCGTTGCTTGCTGGCTGGCAGGTAGGAACCAACCGTTCATTGGTGACCCGCAACAGTAATAAGAGTGTGAGTGTGGGTGGGGAGGGCTATAAAAGTTGATTGGGAATTAGGGTGTGTGGGTGGGTCTGTGTGTCTACTCTAGTTGACTGCGAGCGTTTTTCACCCCATCATCATCACCATGTAAGAGTTTTGAAGGTAGGTGGGGGCCAGCCGAAGGACATGTCAAGACTGGCCATCATTCATCGAGCGACAGTCGTCCTGGGATATTGCGGCAAGCCGAGGGGCCGGTGGGGCAGCAACTTAGTGACACAGACGACCTAATGGCGAGGGCGGAGAGATGGCAGGCAGGCAGGCAGGTTTTTCGACAGCAGGACGCGACTCCAAGGGTTTAGGGTTGCTGCTCTGCTCGTCTGTTGTGCGGTGAGCTGTGCTGCAGAGGAGCACGTGTGGCGTCGTTGCGACATGGCAGGCATGGCTACGCGAAGGGACGTGCTGGGCGAGCAGCTTGGGGGAGTGACGACAGCGGGGTGGAGAAAGGGAAGCCTGGAGTGAGTGACAGCAGGCAGGCAGGCAGGCGGACGGAGGGAGGGAGGGAGGGAGGGAGGGAGGGAGGGAGGGAGACAGGCCCCCCCGAGTGCCAGAATTATTGCGGGAGCCAGGCAGGGAGCTGGGAGCAGGGATAATGGTGGTTGGTGTGTGAAAGGAGGAGTTTGGTGTATGTGGCAGAGGTAGTAGGTTTGGGCGGAAGGGAGCAGGGAAGGGGAGGGGAGGGGAAGGGAAGGGAAGGAGGGATGGCGGACGAGAGAGAGGGTTCAGGCATGGAGGTGGAGGCGGGGGAGATACTAGCAGCGGAGGGGAATGTAGGGGCGGGGTTTGAGCTTCCGGTTGAGCGAATGGGGTTACAAGAAGAAGAAGTGGAGGCGGGGGAGATCTTGGAAGCAGGGGAGAGTAACGGGCATGGTGGGGGTGGCATGGAGGGAATGCAAGGGGCCGCTCCAGAAATCCATGGGAGTGGAGATGATTCGAGTATGTTGCAGATCAATGGGCAGGCTAGGGTTGTGGAGGAGGAGCCAGCGGCAGCGGCTATACCTCAGGATGTGCTTCTTGCGGCAGAAGCTGCAGACGCATTGAACAAGTTGCCTGTGCCGGGGAAGGATGAGGGGAGTGAGGATTCCGACGAGGAGGAGGATGACGATGATCACGAGGAGGAGGGTATGGTGGAGGAGGACAGTGACCCTCTCGTTGAGAGCGACGAGTCTTCAGACTCATCGAGTGACGAAGAAGAAGATGATGAGGGTGATGAGGCAGCGAGAGTTCAGAAGGCGGTAGTTCAGAAAAACCATGCCGAGGGTGTGAAAGAGCTGGAGAAGATGGTGCAAATAGAGAAAGGAGGCAGCAGTGATGATGAAGATGGTGTAACGGAGCCTCCCCGCACTGCTAATGAAGTCACGGTGTTTATGCTCAACCTGTTAAGACACGCACATAATTTGAAACGGTCTCAGAAATCTAGGTCTGGAGAGAGTTCGGCATTTTCTATTGAAATTTTGGCTGCCGTATATGAGGAGGCACTGGTTTACATGGAATTGTGAATGTTATACACGGAATGTATGGAAGTATGGATGGATGGATGGATGTATGTAAGTCTTTAACAATCCCAATTGTTTGCAAATGCTCCTCCGCACGCAGGTTCTGCCTCCAGTACCTCAAATAGAAGCAGTTTTGGAGGCCCATCAAGTTCCTCACGCAGTTGGCGTTGTCTCCTCGGTAAGAATCCTGTCATGTTCTTGTTTTGCAAGCTGTATGCAAGCAATATGCAAGCATTAGGAGTTATAGAACCACAATGTGTTTCCTGTTTGTGGAAAGCGGGGATATTGTTTACTATGTTTTTGAAGGGTCCATCAGACAGTGTGCAAGACAGCTGGGATGCTAGCGATATCTGTGCCTCATTGTACACGTCAAATTTAATTTTTAGCGATCTGAATTTTTAACCTTCCAAAACACAGGTTATGGACAAACAAGTAATCGTGGAAGCAGTTGAACACAAGATGGTACTGAATGAAGGCTCTATTCTGTGGCTAACTGAGCAAAGGATACCCCTCGGTATTGTGGATGAAGTATTTGGACCTGTTAAAAAACCCTATTATATAGTGCGGTACAACAAGACCAGTGATGTACCAGATGTAGCTTCACAGGGTGTCACGGTGGGCTTTGTTCAAGAATTCGCCAACTTTGTGCTGAATGAAGCAGAGCTAAGAAAGAAAGGATATGATGCTTCAGGCCAGCATGATGAAGAAATTTCAGACGAAGATGTTGAATTTTCTGATGATGAGAAAGAGGAAGAAGCCAAAAGGTTGAGGAAGCAAGCTGCAAAACAGGGACATCAAGTTGGGGAAGGAGTCGATGGTGGAAGGGGTGGAGGTAGAGGTGGCGGAGGTCGGCAGAAAGCAGGTGGGAGGGGCGGCAGGGGTAGAGGTGGCAGAGGGAGGTTTTCCAGAAGTGACTCGATGGTGAGCAAAATCTTGGCTTGGTACATGAGTATTCTGCATACAGATTCTTTAGGTTTTCAGGTTTCTTTCTTCAAAAATCTAAGTTAGTTATGTATTCTAGATGGTGCTCCATGGAATTTCTTTTTGGGAATAAGACACCTCAAACATTGAACATCAGTTTAAAAAATGTGATCAATTCATTGATGTATGTGGGTGCAGGTAGAAAGTGATGACATGGCTAAGGTGCGCACAGGTGGGATGGGTCTTCAAAGGTCCAATTCACAAGGGTCTCCAAACTATTCTAGAGATAAGGGGTCTGGTATAGAGCATCAATCTCGAGGACACTTCCAGCCTTCCCCAGATAGACAAAATTCATGGAATAGGTCCCCCCGGCCAGACACAAGTTATTCTCAAAATCTTGATGCAAGGCCACCCATGGTCAACTACAATGAGCGTCAGCCCTTGGCTTTTCAGTCTCCTCATCATGAGTTTGTATCTGGTATGAGGCCTATGCAGCAACAGCCACCACATGTATCACCTCAAAGGGCTCCAGCACCTCCTCAATGGGCACCTTCTAGTGGACCAGTGCATCATGTGGATGTTCCTCAACTCCACCAAGGTCAGTCACCTCCATGTGTATGCTTAGTTTTAAGGCCGATTGTTTCATCAGCAGGTCCTTTTCCATATCCTGTAGGAATGTGTTGTTGGCTCCAATCCATTTACACCTTTCTAATGCATCAGTTTTTATGGAAGACTCATTCATGTAGACAGTAGGTCAAATGTGGACTCTTTGGGTATTTGAGGAAGCTTCTTTGCAGTGTATGTGGGTTCAATTAATGTGGTCAATAACTGAGTATTGCCAGTGAACTTTTGTGTAGGTGGGTATCAACTTCCAGATTCTATGTATCAACAAAGAATGAACCTGGTACCGATGCCATATCCTCATCCTCAGCAGATGAGTATGTATATGCCTGCTCCGCCTCAACCTGTGGGGACGGGTGTCTTCATTCCACCACCACAATATACTAGGAATTCACAGAACAATCAGATGCAAGGACAGGGACAAGGGCAAGGGCAAGGTATGGGGCAAGTAATGGGTCAGGGACAAGGCCAAGTTATGGGGCAAGTAATGGGCCAAGGGCAAGGGCAAGGTATGGGTCAAGTAATGGGTCAAGTTATGGGGCAAATGCAAGTTCAAGGTCAGGGAATGGGTCAAATGCAAGGTTCCGCACACCCAGGGGTGGATGGTAGGGGACCTGTTGGCCAATGGCCAGTTAATAGTCCAAGCATTGTTACTGGTATCCCCTGCTATAGTAATCCCCCACCCCAAATTTATATGCAACCTGGCACAGTTCCCAATCCTGGGATGATTGCCCCTGGCCCAAGTAATACTGTCTATTGGACTAACAATCATGGAAGGTGATAACACAAATCATTCAATTTTTTTGATATATTTAGGACAAAGTGATGAGAGTATGAGCTATTGAGCTTTGAAGTAAAGGATTTCCCGAATGCTGGTTGTACTGTTGCATGAGTCACATCTCTTATCCATTAGTATCCTGGGTGTGAGATGGCAGCAAGTTTGGGTGGAATGTGATCCTGATGCATACCTCAGCCTTTGTGAGTATCTTGTGCTGATGACAACCACCGGATTGAAGGAATTTGTCCTGGTGTCTTAAGATCACCAACTACAGGGTATGTAGTAGTGTGCGAGTGCAAGGTGGAAGTGAATTATGAGCATCATGTGAAGATCTCGTGTCCAGGATCTTTCCATGTTCTTCCAGTTTCGGTTTGCAGTCGTGCAAAATCTTTGCCCCAGATTTATTCGTGAGGACTTGTCTGATTCATGTGCACTTATATGCCAAGTATTAGTCCCTAAGCCTGCAGCTGGGAGGTGTCCATGCAATTCAGTCCCAGTTGAAATTCTGAGAAAGATTTGATCACCTACAGTACAATGTATTGATTTGGGACTTACAAAACTTGTTATTGGTAACTACTGCCCCTAATCTCACAAATTGGTGCTCTGATTCAAGACGTTCCTTATTCCTGGTCTGTGTCTTTGTGTATCATTCTGTTACAGCTTTTAGGTGTACGTTGGAGTTGTCTCAGAAGTAGTTGCATTGATTTATGCTGAGATGTTTGAAGACCTTTTAACCAGTCTTCATATCATCAAACCTTTTTGATCAATCATGTGTAAGACCTAGCCAAGGCTCTTCAGCTAAGTATGGAAATGTTAATACTGAATGTAACTTATCATGTACTTGTTGAAAGTTTGAACAGCAGACCAGACTCTTCAGCTGGTTTCTGAATGAAGTACACATCGATGTCAAACCTGCAGCCCCTCTTTGTTTTGTAGAGTTTCTAAATTTTGGCAAAGTAAACTTTGGCAATTGTTGCCCACCTTAAGGAAGGCAAGTTCACCTCATAGGTTTTTGGAAGGGGGGAAGTGGAAATTAGTGGAAAAACTTAAATTGCAAGTCTCGAATATCCATGAACTGACTGCTTACAATGCATTAAAAGGCAGGAAGGCCACTGTAGCTACAATGCCTCTACTAAATGTAACTTAGCACAATGTCTAGCCTGGAGGATTTAAGAGGTGTAAGAAATAACTTGATGTTGAAGAGGAGGTGTCAGTGGAATGGAGAAGGAATAATCGTGTACAAAGCGCACCTCTCATTCATTGCACATTAAAGCCTTGAAATCGTATGCAGTCCAGAGCTTACTCTTTTTTGTCATTTTGACACTGGAGTTGGCTTTAAAGACCATGAAAAAAGTGTCATCGTGATCATTTGAGATGAATGGGGAACAATTAAACCTGTAGGAGGTCATGTTTTTATGTTGCATGGATGAGAGGTACACTCGTATACAATAATTGCCTTTCTCCCAGTGGAAGAATGCAAATCTGTAAAACCTAATGTCTCCATGGTTGCACAGTGAGAGGTGATAATTAGGTGGATATGGGAAATAATTCTGTTTGTAAAGCATTGAATTATGTGTTCATGATTGGGTTAGATTCTGTCTAAAAATAGACATAATCCCACTGTGCATTAAAACCACCAATCATAAAAGAGAAATTTCCAGAGCTACAAAGTAGGAAAGAGGGACCAAGGAGCTACTGTTCTCCCTCTTTAGTATGACATGTCCGGGAAACACAAAAAAGTTGTATTATCGAGGTGTTGTCTTCTCATTAATATGACAAATGGCATAAAGTTGTTGTATTATTGACGGATTAAGAAAACATAAGTATTATGAGCTTTAAAATATATGCAACGAGTTTAAGCAATATAGATGGTATGAAATAATAACTTATAACTTCAAACAAATACAAATATTCTCAAGAACTCTTGAAATAGGAGTCCAAAGAGGTCTGGTGTTGCCTATCAAAGTTAGCAATTATCATCTTATCTAAATTCTCCACTAACTTTTAAAAACTATTAATTCCATTCACACCAAAATATAAAGGTTTCTCTAATATTCGCTCACTTTGAAGAGCATTTCCAAGAACGAAGCAAATCCTCTTCCCCTCCGAATGCCCGGACGCGGTACCCAGGCAACATCTACACTTCACACAAATCCCCATGTATGAGAAGACCTCACAAGAGACGGGCCTCACCGAAGGCTTCCACGTGACCATAGGGTTTGATGAAGAATACAAGAAGCTCAATCGGAAAGAGGTCAAGATTGCATGCATAGAAAGGCTCCGCATCATGAACATACCCCTTGGTACTACCTACTCCAACCCCATCGACATTAGAATCAACACGATCATACGGAATTTGGCCGGGTTCATCAAAATCCACCTCCTACACCCGAAGCAAGATGCCACTTACCTCTTACACTACTACACCTCAACCAATCACATCGATGGTTTCTACTCCAACCACTCTAACCATAACAACCTACAAAGCCACACAATAATCAATCTCAACAAAAATTCAGACCACTACCTGGTCCAACTTCAACTAACCTCCAACATCATAATCATCAAAGAAATATAAAACCCCCAACAACCCTAGGATCACATACCCCATGCCCCATACCAACCTCCAAAATCTCCAAATAACCTTCCTTGACGAACAAAGCCTAGCTATAACAAATCTCACAAAAACACTACACCAAGACCAACTCACCCAAACACAATGGGAAGAAACACAAAACAATTTTTAAGACATCATAAACTCTCTTAGTAGATGCATTGAACAAACTTGCATGATACAACCGCCCCCCTCATTCTCTACCAAAGCCAAAAACCAAAGAGGGTTCCTCCCTAGAAAACAACAAAAATTATGGAAACACCAACTAAAAATCCACCATACCATCCGGAAAGCAATCTGAGCCGCATGCCAATACCCCCACACATACCTCAGCGACAATCTAGATATAAAATCCTTATTACTAATAAATAACATTAATATCTCACCCTTCCTCACAAACCAAACAGATCTCCAATAATAGATAGATCATCTATTGGAAGGATTTTCCCGTATTGCATAAGCTTCAGCAGGGGACATTTCATTCGTCTTTTTCGGCAATGGAAAGGGGTAGGATTGGACATCGAGTAACAAGGTTCCGTTGGGAGAACGGTTTGTTATTTCGATTGTGGTCGGATGGGACAAGGCGTATTGTCCCTAGACTGGATCACAAGGCCTCATTGGTGCGACAAGTGCACGAGGAACTTGCCCATTTTGGCATACGCATGACACATTCAATGTTGTTTGGCCAATATTGGTGGACTGGCATGTATCAACATGTGGTTGCTTATGTCGGGAGGTGTGAAGTTTGTGACCGGGTCAAGTCTAGATTTAACACCTTGTCACCTTAGTTACAACCCTTACCTATTATGAGGTTGGACTATCATTGATCGTTGGACTTTATAGGACTGTTGATTGTCACGCCACGTGGAACAAAGTACGTGTTGGTAATGATGGAGTATTTTAGCAAGTGGATTGAGTTTGTTGTTTTACCCCAAAACTCTACAGAGCTGGCCATGGCCGCCTTTTTGGATCGTGTGTTGGCACGTTTTGGAGCACCGGCTGAGGTATTGACGGACCAAAGGAGGGAGTTCCTCGGTGTTTTTGAGGATTTGTGCATTAAGACACTCATAGATCACCGCACCACCTCTTGCGATCATCTGGAGGCAGATGACTTGGCTGAATGGGTTGTCCAGACAACTAAGCATGGCTTCAGGAAGTATGGATTACTTCGGGGGAGCCACCAGGATTGGGACCTTATGTTGCCTTGGATTGCTATGGGCTATCAATTTAGTAGGCATGCCTCTTTGGCGTCTTACAACCCGTATCAGTTGTTGTATGAATGTGAGCCTATACTCCCGAGTTTTATTCAAGAAAAACTAACTCTTGTTGTGGACTTGGATGACCTAAACATTTGGACAGAGTGTTTACAGGAGCGGACTCAATTCTTCCAAAGGGCTATGCCTATGGCCATAGAGAATTTATCCATTGCTTATTACTGTGACACATTGCGTTATGCATACATTCGCAGTGGTGCTTACCGACCTCAGTTGCGGAGATTCCGACAGGGGGATTATGTTTATCTCCAATGTGAGGCGCCTACGACATTGGATGTCAGGGCGGGGCGCACTATTCTTCGGGTGAAGGAGGTGTTGCCGAGTGATTTATTGTTGTTGAAAGACAAGGATGGCATGGAGTGTCGCGAGCATTCCAAAACTATGTCCCATGTCATCTACCCATTGAGGGTATATATCATCCTGAACTGGCCGTCGTGCTAAAGGATCTTTCATGCTTTGTATGTGGAGAGAAGAAAAAAGTGACTACTATGCTCTTGTGTGATCAGTGTCAACATGGTTGGCACATGACATGTTTGAGGCCACCCTTGATTTCTGTACTATTTGGACAGTGGAGTTGTCCGCGCCGTAGATGATTTTTGATACTTGGTGCTTCCATCGATCATATTCAATGATCTTGCGTGGTTTCATCATCTTGTGCCTGCCCAAATGGAAAATGAGGAATTATGGCTTAGAGACGCAATTAACATGAGGTGGTGGAATTAATTCTTTGGAATTTGATGGCCAAACATCAGAGGCAATTAAGGATGGGGCTCACATTGCACCTAGCTTATAGTTCTTTGGAATGACGTTCACCACACTAGTTAGTTGCAGAGCAATTTTTCATTATCTATGTCCTTTGGATTGGCATTGGTCGTAGTTGCTTGGCGGGACTCCATAGTCAGTTGAGGGGGGGCATGTCGAGGTGTGCTGTTTATATGTGACTTTGCTATGTTTTAGTGTTGTTTGTTAGTGGTGGTTGGTACTCGAGTTACAATGACACACGATCATTATTTACACAACAACTGTCATGGTATGTGGTGTCGGCGGCTGCATCTTATCCGTTGGGCTTCATCCATTTAGATTTGGATGTGGAGAGAGCTTGTGGGAGGTGAAGATTGCATGTTTTTGCAATAAATTTTAAGTTCTTCTCCCATTTCTTACACTTTTGGATTCTCCTGTGGTGGAATAAGAGATAACTTGACTTATTGTGTGTATTTGAAGAGAGACGTAGAGCTTTTACAAAGGTTTGAATTTCTTCTTTATCCGTCGAGGTGTGTTGTTTATGTGTGACTTTGTTATGTTTTAGTATTGTTAGTGGTGGTTGATACTCAAGCTGTAGTGACACACGATCGCTATTTACACGACAAAGAGATACTTTGAACCTCTGTAATAATACGTATGATGCGTACTTGGATATATGTATGTAAGTATGTATAAGTATGACTATATGTGTAGATATATTTGCATCAATGAAGTGATAGGTGACAATTGATGAAGTTTTTTGCATTACCTATACTAACTCACTGAAGGTTTGAAGGCTTAATGTATGGTGGATTATGAAGGGAATGACCTATACCATTTCCGATGATATTGATACCCATAGATCAAATTTGTAGATTGCTCTATATTAACCCTTAACTTCCATGAGCGAATTGTGGTTTCATTGGATCATCTAAAAAATAAGTTTTCTAGAGCTCAATTTTTATTGTAATTAAAAGAAATGTTGTTGCTAAAGATTTTAAGATCACTCAATACAATAACAATATTTAGTAATATTCAAAAATAAAAATAAAACCAATTTATTAATGTATATATGAAATAAATTATATAGTCCAAACTTTTAAGATGATATTGAGAATAGATATACACTTTGAGGTAAGAACAAGAGTCCATAGAAATTTCACAATTTTCAATCAAAATAATATGAAGATGCTATATATAGTGATGCATCAACAAAGGGAAAAACTAGTTCGTCCTTGACTTAAAATAATTCTTGTGAACAACCCATCTTTTTATATTAGAATGGGCTCATCACCATTAGCCAAAAAATAATTTAAAAATAAAAATATAAAAAATGAAAAATATGAGGAGCACAAAACTACCTATTGTTGACCTTCCTAGAACCTTTCTTTTGTCTTCAAGAGTCATTCACAAACCAAACACTTATCACTTAGGAAGTTAAGGGTTAAGAGAACTTATTCTTATAACAACAATGGTGTGAAGGAGAGATTATGAACACCAATAATGAGATCAACATGACTCTTTTTGTAAGGGACGTAGGTTGTCATTATTTTATGAACACTCTACAATAAAGATGGCATGTCTTATTAGGACATATGAAAGATTACGACAAGATTAATTCTCATTCTTTCTCTCTCTCTCTCATTCAAATCGTATGCTAACCGGATGGATGGATGTGGATGGTTTATGATGAAGAATTTGATTGTTCATCCACATGCGGTGCCCAGGAAGTGCGGTGGCTGGTGTTGAAGGGTTTTGTAGGAATTCTTGTGTTTCTTCTTCTCCGGAGTTGCTGCGAGACCACAAGCTATGGCGTCCAACATGTTCAAGAACGCTTTGGCGAGTTTCAAGAATAATGGTTTCCTTGCAGCTCTGCGGGAGGCTAAGAGCAACGGCTACTTGTAAGCAAGCGCACTTCTGCAAGCACTTGTAGCATTTGGGATGAACTTTGTGCGTTTCCTCAGTGTTAGGTCAACTCTCTTTTTTCGCACCATTCAAGGATTAGATCAGCCTCTTGCTGAAGAAGATTCGTTTGAAAATTCGAATGCGACCTCTTTGCTAGTTGTTTGCATTATTACACTCGGATTTTCACACCCTGCATTAGGTTTTGTACTTCTTAGTTGCTCCCTAAAGGCCTCGCCTTTTATTTAGCTCTTTTTCTTTTGAAGAAGAACTCTGAGGTCTTTTTGAATGATCTTCCGCCTCGTACAGAATTTTGTCTCACAGAGTATTAGACTCTTTGTAATGCATACGAATCGGCGGAATACAGCTAAGTAGTTTATTGCTCTCTGCAAGCTTTCCTTTAAATATGGTGCCATGGATTTTAGACGGTGGTTGGATAGGTCTTCTAGGTTCTTAGCAACCTAGATATGAGAATTGATGTTTGTGCACGGATAGCAATCAACAAAGGATCGCTTATTTAGGGGCCTACTATTAAGAAGGTCGTATTCTTCTGTTGCCGATCTCGAAATGCAGGTGTTAGAATTGGCAACTGTGGTTCTCATTTGGATGGAATTGATCGATTGCAGGGGAAAGATCCTTATCGACGGCAATTTGCTGTAAGTGTTTTCTCTCTCTGCCCCTTCTTTTTCTTTGTTTTAAGTGGTTTTCCCCTTTCTATGAGACAGGTTCAGACTTTTGAGGACATGATCCTGAGGTTTATGAGCATGACGAGGGACACTTTGATAGTGTGTTTAATTCAAACATTAATGCAGGCACACAAAAATGCGCGCCCATGAGGCCACTCTGATTGGGACAGACAACATGGGAAACAAGTATTACGAAAGGATGGAGAACACTCAGTTTGGTATGCACTTAGTCTTTCCAGAGTCTCAGAAGCTAGTATATATAGGGTACAATTACCCTTTGGCATATTGTGTATGGTTCAAAGGGTGGCTCAAACTCAAGACATTAGCCTGGATCCCATGGGAACTTTGAGGTTAAGCCGCCTAAGGCCGGAATAGTACTTGGGTGGGTGACCTTCCTAACACTTGATTTCTGGTTGCATCCTACCACCTATCATCCACCCAATCATAGTGGGGTTATCCAGGTGAACTGGATACTTTAAACCAACAATGTGGGAACCTAGGGGCTTGCCCTTGGGGTAGATAGGTGCCGGCTAGCTTGCCTGTGCCCGTTCAAGGTGCTCACAGTCGAATAGGCTTCATAATTTTCGTAATGCATGTTTCGGGATTACATATAGACTTAGACTAATTCGAAAATGAAGCAACACCATAATTCACACCAGTGGCCTCATTGGAGTTGTCTTTCTTTCTGTACAGTTCACTAGGTTTTGATTACATGTGTCTGTGATCTAGTTGGCTTATACATGTACTACTACTATCTGTAATTATGGCGTTTTTTTCCTTTTTGGTCCTCCTCCCTCCTGGTGGTGGCTATGAGCTAGACTAACAGGAATGGTAGAGCAGGAGATGGTGGTATTGTGCTGGTATCTGAAGTGTGCACTCTATTTACAGTTAGAATAGACCAAGTTAGTTTAGCAAAGAGTTGGGTGCTGTTTTTCCTGTGTGACAGGCTGCCAATGAATTTTATGGTTCTTCGTCTAGAAATGTAGTGGATGGAGATGCCTTTAAGCCACATGTAACTGCTGCATTGGCTCAATAAGGTGTACAGAGTCACAACGATAGGCCATGGTAGTTAGACTAACAGTAAATAACGGTGTCCTAGTCCTGTAGGAACTCAGAAAGGTGAGGTTGCTTCTCATGTGCTTTGTTTCTGTGAATTAATATGAGGTTTAACTGATCTTGAAACCATTCCATTAGCTGAATTATTCTCTTCATGTTCATTATGGGGAGTGTCTTCTATATTGAATGGCACTTGTGGTGTGAGTTCAGGAAGGCACAGGTGGGTGGAGTATGCAGACAACGGAAATTACAATGCCTCTGCTGTCCCACCGGAGTGGCACAGCTGGCTTCACTACATTAGTGACCACACTGCAGACCAGGTTTGTCTGTCTTTCATTAAGTGTGTTTCTCCATGCTTTGTACTTATTATTCTAAGAGAATGACGGCCAGGAGTCTTCAAGGCCCAACTAAATTCTTGGTGGGTCGTGGTCAATGAGAACTTATAATAGGAGACAGACAAGCTTCTTTCAGAAGCGGGTGTTTTGGAATATTGTATCATTCTAGAATTTGTATCCATCCTGCTCGATTGAAATATTCTGTCTAACCTGCTTTTCTCACATCTTCAAGATGATTGTGAGATGGAAATAGACCTTCTCTGCTAATAGAGGTGTTTCTTTTTCCTTTCTTTTACAGCTACTGGAGTTGAAGCCAAAGACATACGGAGTGGCACACAGGGAGAACCAGTCAGGCCGTGGAGATGGCATAATCCATTATTCCAAAGGTCATGCGCTCAATCCCAGTGGTCGTGATTGGAAACGGTATCAGGCCTGGCAACCTGAAAACCCCAACTCTGATGCAAAGTCAAGTCCGACCAGCCCAAACTCAGTCTAGCCTTTTGTGGTGTACTTGTGTGCTTCGGTAATCTTGGAGCTTGAATAGCAAAGGTTTCAGCTGTCTCGCCTTCTCCAGCTCTTCGCCCATAATTTCAATTCATTGGTACTGTTGAGAGGACCGTTGGATATCCAATTTGAACATGTACAGTATGTTGACATCTATACAATAATGAATGCAAATTCTCACTTTTGCTTGAGCACTGTTCCCCTCATTGAAATTATGGGTTTGTAAGTTGCAAAACACTAGAGTTACTTGTAAAGTAATAAGGAGATGAATCCATGGGTTTAGTCCCAAACCTTGAGTTTATGAGAATTAACACAAAGTTACTCAAGTCTTCTTAATGCTTAAATTACCATTCACTGGTGTCGGGATATTAAATATTGGCTTTCTAGCTTGTCCCTATTGGATGGGTGGCCAAGCTACCCTTGCATAGGATAAATCAAGATTTAGGACGACATGTTCCATGTGCACACCTTATTTTAGATCTTAAAATATTCTCAAAGTTTGAGAGGTGGAAAGAGGAAGTCCCAAAAGTTTCACCTAACTTTCAAAATATGCTCCAATGTACGAGTTCTTAATAGTTTCATCCGTCTTTGAGAGACTTTATGGAGGACTCTTCTCACCTATTATTCAACTGAGTTCTCTCTAAGTTGCTTGTACTGAGCGACATTTGTCCCACTTAGTTGTTTTTTTTTTTTTTTTTAAATACCTGGATTTTACAAAAACAAAAAATGTTTTTTTTCATTTTTATGGATGATATCTTCAGAAAGACCCCAGAAATCATTGAACCGGATGAAACTGGTAGATCTGAGATGCATATATACAATTTTGGCAGGAAATTTGTTTCATCATCCATATGTGGCTTCATCACTCCATTGATGGTAGCCAGTGTTGTTCTCAAAATCCAAGAAACTATTGACTTGTGCATTACCAAAACAATTCTGATTATCACAACTGGTCCTGTTGTCTAGCAGTCAGGACATTGGACTGTGAATCCAGTGATACAATTTTAGATCTCACCAGGGCCTCAAGGTGTTGGATTTCACTGTCATAATACATAACAATGAGATGGTACCCTTGTGATCCCCATTCTTGCCCACGAACTTTCCATTGCAGTATTTCTTACTTTGGAGATTCTAAAACATAATAGAATATTCCTCTGTTTTTTCATGGTTTTCATGAATGAAATCCCCAGGAAAAAACCCCCAACATCATAGAAAGCATTGTCAGATTTAGGACGAACGTGTACAATTTGGATGGGAACTTTACTTCAATGATGGTAGCCTGCAGGCCATAAATTTGACACCCTGGCCAAATTTCCAGGGGACACCCTGTCCCAAATTTTGGGTGTCCCAAGGACACCCTGCTCCAATTTTTGGGTGTCCTCATAAATTTCTCTTAAAAAAACTTTTTTGTCAAAATAGGTACAATTTTGAAAAATATATAATATCATTTCAAAATCTCAATTAAAAATCAAAAAAATCACTACATATCATAACTTGCAATGCAAATCAAACCTACAAGCGGCGGCCTTTCATAGCACACCACTTTACCCATACTTGTTCAAAGTCAATGGCCTCTATGGGGATTTTTGCCATTGCAACTCTCATTTGTGCTTCCAAAGTCTCTAATACCAAACTACACCGTAAAGTAGATTTAATATGATTTTGAGTAGAAAATCCTCTCTCACAAGAAGCTGTACTAGCAGGAATTACAAGAACAGCTTGCCTCAACTTTGTCATATGAGGATATCTTCCAACATAGTCCAAATTGGAAGAATAAACCATCCAAGCTTGGTGCATTTTAAGACCACCACATGAAATATGAAGTGTATCCAAAAAACCTCGAAGCTTTGATTTTAAACCACGCTCATCAAAAAGATTCCCTCCATTAGTGCAGAAGTGGTCAATGAAACTCTGAAGCCATAAACGAGCATTTCGATGAAGAAGTGTCAAGTCTGTTGAAAAACAGACAAGGCTAAATAGCTTAGCTGCATTGAAGAGCTTCAAATCAGGAAATCGTTGCTGCAATGATTCTATCACCTTCACCACATAGGCCTGTGCAATCACCTTGCACCCATGGAGGGTACCATCACCACCAAACTCAATTGCATGAGGCAATGGTGCATAATGCAATATATGTGAATGCACCACTCCTGTAGAGTCTTGAAAATGGATATCACCACCTCTAGAAATGTCCAAAATTCGTGCCACAAATTTGGTATCCGCTGATAGGCCCTACAAGTACAGGGGACACCTTGAATTTTTTTTGGGTGTAAAAAGGACACCCTTGTAGGATTTTTGGGTGTCCTCGGGGACACCCTGTTTGAGATTTGGGTGTCCTAGGACACTCTAGGAAGCAAAATACACCCCCCAGGGTGTCAATTTTATGCCCTGGTAGCCTGTGTTGATTTCTTTGTGAATTGGCCGCCTGTCTGCTAGTGAGTACCTAATTCTGAAGGCTTCACCATGTTTAGAGATGCCACTATTTGGTCACTGACTACATTAGGTCCCACAATGTCTCTTATTTATTGCGCCTGTTCCAGTGTCAGGAGAGGTTTTTGGGTATAATTGGTCAAAACCCTAGAGTTTCAAAGTCCAACCAGTTGCATGTTGCAATCTTTGCGGTTTCTTTATTAATTTGAAGTACATTCTAAATATTCCAATGTGCTGGTAATTAGCATCATATTGGCAATTAACGGACATGACACTTTGAGACCTCTAGACATCTAGCCCCTCGTAAATATTATACATGACACTAAATACCATAAATGGTGTAGTACAATCATGAGTTTGGATTTGAGCCATGTGCCCAGGAAATACTGTATAATTGCCAGCATCGTTTTATTCATTTTACTTCGCCAAATATTTTTAGTATAGGAGTGGATACATTGCTGATAAAATCAGAAGCTTAGGACTTAACAAAGAAAGCATTCTTTTTCTACATCCCATAGGACAATGCATAAGTCTTGACATTGCCACAATGTCCAGTCACAAGCATGGCTTTTTCGCTTCTGCATTATGCTTTTTAATCATGATCCTAATCTTGACATTGAGATCACTAACACCACACAAATTTCATCATGTTTTGCCCATAACTAACACAGCGATTTGTATCGCTCCTTGGAGTTGTGCTGGGCCATTCGATTGAAGACAATTATGCCTAATAAGTATATTTGTTTGGGTTTCAATGTTTGCATTGTCGTCCTGCCTGTTGAAGGTACACTAAATATGATATTTCATGTCATATGGTATTTAATGTCACTACAGTAGCTTTTCGGATGACACTTCTTATGAATAACTGAACAAATACTGTCATGGATGATGGATGAGCCCATCCATTGGCCAAAACCCTACCTTCTCTTGTCAGCAATTTGTGATGCAATAATGTCATGGATTAAGATGGCGTTCACCCCTTGCACAACCTAATAGAAGATAATGTCAGAATCTCAAAGTGAGCATTCCAACAAGATATCAACTACCTTTACCCTGAACAAAACCCCGTCTTCACTGCAACCCTAGAATCTGACATTTCAGCAACCTGTGTTCAGTAACAAATCCAAACTGTGGCTTTGAGTAATCATTCAAGACTATTACAAAGCAGTACCAGGTTATGTGCAACGAACTGGACTGCAGAACAGTAGATTGTTCCGAGCAATCACTTGAGCTTGAGCCTATCAATACATGTCCATAGGTATTCTTACATGTTACAAAGGAACATAGTGTGGAAGAGACAGCAGGTGCATATCAACCTTAGAAGAGCATCAATCATGATTGGTGAGGTTGCAATTGCCATAATGGGTATGAAAATCAATATCTAAATGCTACAAATGACCTGGGCTACTGTGTAGTGCAGAACTCATTTCTTCACAAAATTTGGATCATCCATGAAAATAGATAATTTGCATGTACTTCTTCTTTGATCCTAGAAGCAAATGCACCTTGACAACTCATCTTGTCAAAACGTGTCCATTGTTGAGTTACCCAGCTGCTCAAGGAATTTTGCGGACCTGGATAGACTGCAGTATCTCCCCTGACTGTAAGGGAGACAAAACATCAGAGACAGCAACAACCAGGTTCCCAGATTGCACCATGCCACGGGCTTTCAGAAGAGCAAATGTCCGTTGAAGATTGCTCTCCAAGTCTTCCCCAAAATCCATCCGAAAGGGAATGACACCCCATTTCAGGTCCATACGTAGCCTCACACTTTGTTCTTCAGTAAAAGCAAAAATGGGACAATCTGGTCGATTTCGTGAAAGGAGGGATGCCATGTAGCCTCGACGTGTGTACACAAAGATAGCATCAGCTCCCAGTTTGCTAGCTGCATCATCCGTTCACCAAGGTACGTAGGCATTAGTCTATTTCAGGAACATTCAAGGAAACTACTTAACATTGAGGACAGGAGTCTTTACACTACAAATGTCTCTATTCTTTTCCTGATCACAAATTTAAACCTACACAAGGTTCCCTGCAGTTGAAAGAAATATGGGGATAGCTGATAAGAAATTTGTAAGATGGAGTACACACCCATTTGAGCTGCAGAGTTGCAAATCTGCTCAGATATCCTTCCAGTAGTAGATGAAGAGATTTCATCAAATGGGACTGTCTCTTTCTGACCCTCCTCCCGACACCAATCTTCCATACGCAAGCTTACTACTCTCAAGACCTCCATGGCCTTCTGAGGGAAAAGGCCCATAGCTGACTCGCCAGACAGCATCAGTGCATCAGCTTGCTGTCTCACTGCTTCAGATACATCTGCCACCTATCATTGCAACAAATTGTCACTGTTTTAGAATCAAGACGTTCATTGCAAGCGGTACCTAGAATCGTAGTATTGGAGAACCTCCCATACAAGAGAAATAGAAAGTAGAGCACACCCCCAGCAAAATGAAGGCGCAAGAAACTTGAACTCCAAATGGTGGAACTACATCGTGTAGAAGACCAGAGACAGCTGACTTTCATTTGCCATAGAGATGCCTAATCTCACCTCTGCTCGAGTAGGTGTAGGGTACTCAATCATGGACTCTAGAAGCTGTGAAGCCACAATCACAGGTTTATTTAACCTGCGACAGGCAGCAACAATAGCTTCTTGCACTGATGGAACTTGTTCCAGTGGGATCTGTGCACCAAGGTCTCCTCTCGCCACCATGGCTCCATCTGAAACGCGTATAATATCATCCAGGCATTTGAGCGACTCAGCAGCTTCAATCTTGGCAAAAACAGCAACTCCTCTGTAGTACACAGTTACTCTTTAAGTACAAGAAGCACTTCAAATTCATCACTACGTCCTAAAATGTAGGTTTGGTTTTTGCCACAGACAATTATTATCTCTGCATATTAGAACAATAAAAACCCCAAAGATGAGGTTGTTACAGTACCTCTCTGGTGACCGAGCAGCAACATAGCTCTTGAGATGTTTGATAACCTCTGGACTCTTTACAAAAGACACTGCAATTGCATCAACACCTTCTGATATTGCAAAGTCAATGTCAACCCAATCCTGCAATCCATGTACACACTTGGACATGTTACAATCCAATCTCTTAATTTCCCAAATAAACAATCAACTCATGCATTCAGTTGGGATGACCACTGCAAACAAAGAGACTTACTGATTCTTGCTACAAGAGCAGACGATCAAAGACTTCAAGACTAGTCAAACATAGAAGCTGAATAGATGGGGAAGGTAAGCACTGCACAGTTTTAGATACAATGAACAACACAGATAAATGAAGGAAGAGTTAAGAACTGGAGAGAACTAACAAGGGTGGCATACCTTTGATGAGATAGTGGGAAGCATAACATTCTTCTCCTGCACAATGTGGCCATTTCGCCAGAATGTGAGATTTGCACACGGCAGAAGAAGGCCAGGATCTATGCACTTACACTTCACATCAGGGCCCACTTTCTCAACAACCTCAAAGCGCACCATGCCTCCATCTACCACCAGCTCGTCTCCAACCTTCACATCTGGAGATAAACAGAGGATATTGTTACAATGTTGCAGATAAGTGATTCCACTGGATTTTGATGCTCCTATATACATTGATACACATGTTTTCAAGTTAGGTTGAATAAGGTCCTTTGAAAGTGAATAGGTTGCAGCTCCTGGAGGTAGAAAAATAAGGAAAGAAGACCAAAGAAATCCACAGGGATGAGGAGTTCTCTTCCTGTCAATTAAATATTGAAAAACAAAAACCTCCAGGATTGGGATTTTATGAGAACAAAGGCTGAAGGAAACAGAAGCACTCATTGTCCACTCAACTTCCAAAGAACATTCAAAGAAAGAAATTGGTGTATTGCATTGCAACCCTCGACATTGTATTTTATGGAAGAAGCATGTAAATGTCCTTTTACCTTCTGCAAAACCCTCATAGTTGACTAAGAGAGTGTAAGCTGGTACAGGTCCATCAAACTTCCGCACAGTAAAATACCATTCATCTCCATCCTTCATATGCAGTATCAGAATAGTCAGTCCTTTCTTCTTGACTAGAAGACCAGATACTGTACAAAAAAGCACTAATGTGAGACCTAGAACTACATATAAACTAAGCACACCTTTAACTAAGAGAAGTTTATAACATCCATTTATCAACGTATAATTAAACCACCCAATTGTGTATATGACATGAGACACAAACTGACTTGTACATGTGAAGCCTCAGTTTTTTCCTTATGCTTTGGCCACCATTTGCTGAAAAGATCGCAAATGACTCCCAGAAGGTTGCCAGCTGGGGGCTGGACATTTACTGAAAGTGTCAACTGATGTCAAGGTAAGGAGCAGAAAAGGCTTCAAATAGAACATCAAGGATGTTAATGCGCCATGTTGCCTGAACAGTAATGTAAACTTGGGAGAAGTTGTTAGAAAAGAGGGCAGATAGTCAATGAGGTGCTGATCTATACTATGATTGTCACGACCTACATTATATTCAATCCGTAAAAATCACAAATCCACTTGGGGAGATAGTGACAGCTGCAATCTAAAGTACTGAAGGGAGGGGATCGAAGGGATATCTATTACTTTTTACTCACTGTCATCATATGAGCTGAGAACTTAATGATGAATGAAAAGTGAGAAAAAGTACATGGACAACATACATAAGCATGTTAGTAGAGAATCTTCCAATATATTGTATAGCACCGAAGAAGACAATGAGAGAAGATAGCGAATTGACAACCAACTTGAGAAGAACAAAGAATTAAGGTAATCACAATAACAACTTCATCTCATGTCAGGCCTTGAACCCGATCCTTCATTGAGGTAAATGTGCCTAATTCAATCACTAATTGGTCACCTATATTTTAGTGGTGAGTGCTTAGGTGTGGATCCAGGAACAGATACCAAAAAGACATGATGTGTTTAATCGAGATTGGAATGCGTGCTCAAAATGTGTTAACCATTTTTTTGAGCTCAATAGTTAACATAAATGAAGGAGCCTACACAATTGTTTTATGGCTCCAGCACTTTTGACTTTGAAAAATCATTGCAGCAACATGGAAGATCATAACAATTCATAGGTTGCTGCTATAATCTTTCATATCACATTTGCATTTCACATCCACAGATCCAAGAAAACTCCTAACTCTAATGTCCAAGTTGAGAATAGTGGCAAACAGCAAAAACTACCCATTTAGGACACGTTTACCGGTGGGTTTACATTAGGGTGCGGGTCGCAAAGGAGACAAGAGACATGGTGAAGACATTGCGCATTCAGATGTGGTCATGGTCTTTTATCATTTCACTTGGCGAAGGGATTGATTTTCTTAATTCCATTCATAGATTTATGTTACCTCGGCTTTGGCAGACGCTGCTCCTCCGAGGTCCCCCATATGAATCTCACTCCCCTCAGTATCGATCATGATAACAATTGAATAGCCTTTCTCGGAATTCAACCGCCTGCAGTTCCTGATTGCCTGCCTATGCCAGTCGTGCGTGCCGTGGCACATGTTGAGCCTGGCGACAGTCATCCCCGAGGCCGCCAGCGCCTCCAGCTGCTCCAAACTACAACAGGCCGGGCCGATCGTGGCCACCAGCTTCGTCCTCCTCAAGCTCCGGAACCCTTGCGTCTTCAACGCCTCCTCTACCCGCGGGTCCACATCGAACCCTCCCTCAGCCGCAGCCGGTGCGGCACCTTTCAGCACCCCAGCTTCTTTCTCCAGCTTCTTCGGTTCCTCCGCCTCCTTCTTCACCACCACCGCTGATGATGATGATGATGATGATTCTCCCCTCTCCGCCAGCACGCTTGTCACCACCACCGCTCCTCCGCGGGCACCATTCTCCGCTGCTGCTCCTCCACCACGCACCACCGCAGACCTCCTCACCAACGACACACCGCTCCATGCCCGCTTGCCGAAACCTCCAGCAGGCACCCGCAGCTGCACTCCTACTACATTGCTCACTGTGGCTGCTCTCCCTCCTCCGCTACTGGGCGCACACATATCACTGCTGCCCTGGCCGCACCGCAGCACGTCCAGCGCACTCTTGTGCAATGCGTGCGCCATCCCGCAATGCCGAAACCTCCCCGCCTCAGATGCACGCAAGAATGAGGCAAGGCACAAGAGCCGGTGGGTCGCACAAAACCTAACCTAATTCGCAACAGGAGTGGCGATGGCAGTGGCGGACAGCACTGCAAGCACAATCTGAGCGTTCATGCTCTCTCTCTCCCTGTGTCTCTCTCGCTCTCTCTCGCTCGCTCTCTCTCTCTGGTGCAATAGGCGCAGAGTGAGGAGGTGAAATCTACACCATGTGTAGATTGGAGGCGCACACGGCGAACGTGCTGTTTATGGTGTTTGTTCGTAAAGAGAGTCCCGGCGACACCACCAACGGGGACTGAATGAACTTTAGGTACACGGTGTCAAGGAGCTGTCTGGTGGCATATTCCACTTCAAACAATAGACCATGGTTTATAGTAGAGGCGCCTATTCCCACCAAGGCCTCATTTGTAATCTATAGGGTACCGGAATTACATTTAGGTTGGGCCTGAATTTCGATCAGCCCGAGATTCAATTTGGGTTAGGTTGGAACCAATAATGTCATGACATGTGTCCTATGTTTGCGTGCCACAGTGAGAAGGAATGAGTTGTTATGGCGGACTCTAGACATAGGTAATATGTTTGGGCCAACTTTTGGACTAAAAAATCACAGTAGTTTCAATTTAAGGCATAGAAATAGAAATCCTCCTTGTTTCTATCTTCCTACACGGGAAACTCCAAATCTAGCAAAGATCATCTTAAGTGATCAATTATGGGTGCCTCTACTCTAAGACCACTTCACGTACAGTCAAGAGCCGTGACCATGTAATTGTGAGGTCCCTTGACTCTTGTCCAAAGGCCATACCAGTTGACATGGTTTGCCGGAATTTGAATCATGCCTATGTATCTCCAAGAGGTGGGCCTGACAAAAAATCCTAGTAGACCATGAAACATTATTTATAGTTTGCCATGTAAGAATACATTTAGATTTTTTTTTTATCCATGACAAGTTATTTGAGTTCTTAGGTTTTAACCTTCTAATGTGAAGTGAGCTTGGACGGTCTCAACCTTTCTAACCAACGAGATATCTTAGTATGCAATGCTCGTGGGCCTTCAATCTTGTGTGTGAGGTGGCCCTTATTAAACCTCATGTGTCTAAGGGTTTTGAAAAAAATCAAACCTATTATAAATTGTATATTCTTCCATTTCACTTCATATAGGGTAGTATTAAGAAACATGATGTTATCATTATTATAATGAAAAAGAGTATTTAAAGTGAACATGTGAGGAACAATTTTCACTTCCCCCTGGTACATGTCAATACACAAACATCATACGTTTAAATGTCTCAATATCCAAGATTTGATTTAATACATATATCACAAGATATGTCTTGACTTCTAAGGGAAAACGCCAATATCATTTTTTCTTCTTTTGCTAACTAAATCATATATTGACATCAATGGTGGGGTGGAGCATTGTAGAGCCTTTAATGTAGCATTAATGGCCCCTCAACATTGCATGTGTTAGTTTGCAAATTTTTTGCCCAAACATTCTATGGGTTGAGACAGATTTCATGTTATGAAATGAGGATAGGATGGGATCCCAAAATATGGCTGCCAATAGCCATTAATGGCCATCCCTCATGATATTGGGAGCAACCCTTTAACAATACTAGTGCATTTTGTTTTTTTTTTTGCTCAAACATTCTCAAGTCCAAGGTGGTTTTCATATCATAAGATCAAGCTAGGAGGGGACCCCAAAACATGGCTACCAACAACCACCAATTATGGCCATCCCTCACGAGGTTGGAAGTGGCCCCTCATCATTACCAAACAACTATTGCAGACCTTGGACAACTAACCAACTAATTCACCTAGTAGTTGACTAGTTGCTTTTCATAATTATAGTTGTTTGTGATTTGACATGCCAAAAATGTAGTTAACTATAGTTGTTTAAATTCAATCTGCCAAAATTATATAGTTAAATATAGTTAAATAAATATTTAATTAACTAAGGTTGAGTGCAACATGTTCACAAAATTATGCTGCAGTGTTGTAGTGTCACTAGTGTGTTATTTGTGTTGATGATGTACATGGAGGTTATTCCAGAGCCCAACACTATGAGTGAACATATAAAGGTGTTTCTTGATGATACTCAGTGATCCGAGCATATTAAAGACCCTCAACTAAAGCAAATCAAGAGGCAAACTTCTTTGAATATAGGATAATACTTGGAATTTTTTTAGTTAAGTATATTTGTTCTTCAAATTGGTTTGAAAACTTTCTAGTTAACTATAGCTATTCCCTAAAATGTATTCAAAAAACTAGTTAACGATAATTATTTTGGCAGTTGTCTAGGGTCTGAACTATTGGTCACATTTACTGCTCAAACGTTCTCAGGGTCAAGGTGGATTGACCATTTGAATATGAGGATATTTTTTTTATCAAACAATAATGTTGTTCTTTTTTTGTATTGTGAAAAAGTTTCTCATTGTTGACCTTTTACCTTCAAAGAGTTGGGTGGATTGATTTGTATTTATTTTAATTATGGTTTAAAAATTTATGTCTAGGGTGCTTATGGAATCGGACTATACGTGAGGCTATGCATTTGGGGGGTAAAGAAACATGACTTCATTGACAATGGCCATACAAATCTTCTCCCCATGCAAAGTATTTTATGTGACAAAGGAGAGGGGGGGGGGGGTTGAACCTCCATTTTAACAAGCAAGATTAGCAGGTTTGGTGGCCTCCCAAGGGGTGGCATCTTCGTACCACGTACAAACTAATATGAGTGTAATAAGGGTTATTATTTAAGGCATTAGAGCATATAATATACAAAGCAAAGAGGTATTAAATTTCTCTAACGTGTACATTTAAAAAGGCTATTAATTTTTTTTGAAGTTTAGGTAGATGTACAAAAGGAGGCTCTTAGCGACATTTTTGACAATGAACGTGTTTGTTCCATTTATTTCACATTTTCATCCATTGTTGTCATATGATAATAGACCTCAATGACTCCCTTGTCCATTCTTATTAGGGTTCGCAATTGGGTTATAGGACAAGCTTGAGGCTCTTGGAGTGCGAGGGAAGCTAACACATGAGCAATGAGCCGTGAGCAGTGAGCGGTAACACATGAGCAATGAGCAGTAACACGTGAGCAATGATACCAAATTTAGTAACTGGGCACGGTTTTAGGTAATATTTTCTAAAATTGGCACTTAGATTTTTGGAATATAAAGTACTCGCATTCTGATTGAAGAAGAATGAAGGCAACTTATTACCATGGATACTTAGTCCATTGCCGGTTTTTATTATAGAAATCCACACTAATACATGTCACTTACTCAAATTCTCAAACATGCGGTTGAATACAACACTTGAAATATTACTCACGTTCTACAACACCTGCAAGTTCAAGTAGCCGCATGACCTCGTTGTAGGAGTACGTTGGAGCATGAATGAACTTGTCACTATCATAATCCATTTTGCACAAAAATCTAAACACATAATAAAGATGTTTGCAATACACCAATTTTCCTTTCTTTCCTAAAGATTGAGATGACATTTTGGTGAAGTCAGGGCATGTGCAATGCGGCATGTCGCCAATTGTGACACGATATGTGATGTCCTCCTTGGAGACGATGTTGATTAGCACTCCAAATTCTGGATATGGAATGGCAATTATTCCAACCACATAATATCTGTCCATAAGCCCGACGCTCTCCCATTTGTTTTTATGATCTACTGTCGGTGTTGTTAGATTGCGGCGCACTGACTTGCCAAACCTGGAAGTTGGGTGGGCATCCGGATTTAGTGGCACATGAAAATCCGTCCGAGGGATTGGGAGCATTGCAATTGTCGAAAGCCTACGGCGAGGAGAGAGAGCCTCCCTCTGTTGCAATTAGAACCCAACATCTTTGAATGCTAATACTTCTTGCCTTGAGAGATTGGTACCTATCTTCACAGGCCATATGCTCGGAACTACAGGCCAGTCTAGCACATACTTCTTCTTGTTCCCACTTACACAACGTTTGATGTCATCAGGGCAAAACCAAAACTCGTACTCCACATTGTTGGTGGAGCGGTATTCCTTCTTCAATCCTTTGTACGTGGGAGTTGGTGTGCCATGTTTGCCAGTTCCGACTTTGTCATTGCACAAAGTCCCTATATTGGCTTGCATTGCCCAACATCTTTTGGCAGAGTTGGCTGGCAATCGTGCAATATGCCAATGGGAAGAAGAACAACCAATCTCTAACACTGATGTGGCATGTGCCACACCATGCTCTGCAGAAACAAAAGATTCCTCTATGTATGCCCTTCTAACCCTAGTGTTAGGGCGAGGAATGGAGTAGTTTATTTTATCGGGTCGGTGTGAGTCACAATCCGCACCCGGTGGCAGATCAAGCTTTCGTTTGGTGGATCCGAACAACTCATACCCCTCCAAAGCACAATTCCTAGTATTGAGATCTTCCAACCCCGGATAGGACTTCATGGCATCTGCCAGTAGTTTCGGATCTCCGCACATGGCAGCAACTTTCAATTTCAAGGACGTAAAATCATGGCCTTTACCAGTAGAACCACCTCTCAACCATGATCTGTAATTTGCAATCTGCATGAATGCACGGATCAAATCGTCCACTATTGCTTCATACACACAAGCCATATTGTTTCTAGACTGTTGGAGCCATTTGTTGTGCAATGTGTGTGCAAAATTACACGTTGACATTTCTGCACGTTCATCCATTGTCATATCCTGCAAAAATATTACACAAATTATAATAGATGGTATATGTACATATATATCATGGATTTTTTAAAGTAAAATAACATCTGAAATACAAAGTGATGAAGCACTCACAAGAATCATGTGACCACCCCATTGCCTATAACAAAAGTGCCAAAATCCCAACCACTCAGATAAGCCGAGAATGCCTTCTTTTGTGGCAGCTCCGGATGACAACCACCATGAACAAATGACATGATATTTAGCTTCAACTTCATTAATTATTTTCGCGTCTTTATAATCCTTGCATAGTTGTTTATGCTGAAACTGCAAAGATGTCTTGATAAACTTCTGCGTTATCTTATCCAAACTTTGTAACCAATCAAAAAGATAAGTACGCTCACGACCCACCATTGCCAAACTTGGGTCACCTACACTGTAAATCTTTCTGACCGCATTCCAATTAGCCTGAGCGCTATCTGCCATGAAACCCTTGAAATTTACTTTTCACACTTTATTCTCCGACATAATGGACTTCAAGTTTTCCCAAAATATTGTTTGAGCTACGCCATCTTCAGATTGCATGTTACAACACGCAATGGTCAACACTTTACAATACTTGCTATCATACACATAACACGTAAAGGTGGTCCAGCCCTTTAGACGTTTGACGTGATCAAACATTATCCATGAATTCTCCATATCTCCTCCCACCTGCATACGTTTCACAAGATCCACACCACTTCCCGGAAGATCTACTGACATTTTGAAGACAAATACTTTGTCTTTAGATTGTCCCGGGAATCTACTATCATGGACGTACTTCACGCCTGAATGATTTTTGAATGCCATGATACTATCCATCGTGCCCATTCCACTACGAATAAAGCGCTTTGAGCCCGATACAAAGTTACAACAATTTGGAGAGGCAAGACTACTGAATTTATCCATGACGAGTTCTAATGACGAACCTGCTAGGTGATATCCTTCACCATTTAATGGAGATTTTAGAAGGTGGTCTGCTAGGAATTTTTTGCTCGTTGCCAAAACTATTGTAAAGTTTTTGGCAGTGGGTGTTTTCATGATCTCATTGGCAGCGTATTGGTAAGCCATGTCAAGTGACTCACGACATATACTATTTGATACACGGTGTTCATGAACACCTAGATGTATACAAACTCTTGATATCTCTGGGCATGTGGAGTGAACATATATTATGCGAGCATGACACAACACAATACACACTGGTGTTGAACGACATACCTTACATTCTACTCTTGATTTTTCTGAGGCAACATCTCCAACAGAAAATGGGATAGGAGTCGATCCAATCCATTCGGTGCAGTTGTAAACACCTCCATTGCAATACAGATAATCACAGTATGTATTTGTGCACTGTAAATAACCAGGACATGATGAACGCCTGAAAGAAAGTCCAAAATCATTTTGGATATTTGTTGTTTTTGTTGTGCACTAAAGATGTCCATCGCACATTTTATCCATACCAACCATAGAACGCCCATACGTACTAGAAACATCCACAGCTATTGGAGGAAAGATAAAGATTTCATCACCATCACAAGATGGTGGCAAGTACTTGATATCACGTACATCTATACTATCAAAATCAATTGCAGTAAGATCGGATTTAGACCTTCTACTAGACTTTGTCATTTTTAATGCATCGACAATATTAAAACCTGAGGAAGATGAAGAAAGATGAAGAGGTGGACGTTGAGACGAAACACCATGGCGAACCAATTTCATGTACGACGAATTGTGAGGGATTTTATCAACATCCACAAAGACTCAAAATCGGAGTGGAAGGCTTAGTCTTATAAGGAAAATGTGATGTATCAGAAAGATCAACAAAAAGACAAACTTTTTCATCCGAATCCAACAACACAAGAACATCATCGTCATTTGGTCTTATCTTTACAGTAGCCATACTAAGCACATTGACAGTAGATGCGCTAGACTCATTTGTCAACAAAACAGTGGACGCTAGCATATGAAAATTAGTAAGCCCTATAATTCTAAATGATCTTGGATCCAAAATCTAAATATAATCATCTTTACACATGTTGTTCGGAATCAAAATTGTCTCCAAGATATCGCCGTTCTTGGAATACATCTCTTGCTCTACGTACATGGATCATATCCGGAAATTGAACCTCAAACAAAACAAATCTTCTGAGACCTTCACATGATGATCATCCTCAAGAGGCAAAGTGAAGGGCACAAATGATCCAGATGCTTTAATGGTAGCTATTTTTAAGTAAATGTATTGGAGAATGAGAGACATTGGAATGTGCAAATGAAAGATTATTTGTATTGGCAATTTTGGACCTTCGCAACAAATCCTAAATGAGAATAATAAAAAAATGAAGAAACCCTAATATCTAAAAACCTATGAAGGCGACCACATTCAAATAATAAAATACATTACAATAAGCGAGTTTCCGCGTCGAAAAAAGAAAAAGAAAAATGTATCGTGTCAATATATTTTAAAATAAATATTTTAATCCATGCGTTGATAAGATTCAATATATATATGTAGGAGTATGCACCAAACTTAATGTGAGTGTTATAGAGAATAAGTTGTATAGCGTTTAGAATTTCCTATCACAGATGCAAGAGATAGATCAACATGAGACTAGTACATAATTGAATGGAAGAAGGAAGAGACGAAAATGATTGTACTTTACAACAAAGAGAGTTCGAAAACGAGCAAGCAGTATGAGGAAAAAAATATAACATTGTAGTACAGAAATATATAGATGATTTAGCAGAAATACAAAGAGTATAGATTTGAATGATTTGGACGAAGAAAGTGAAGAGGAAAAAGAAAAGGTTGATGGGGATGTATACAACAATACTGCCAATAAAATTGAAGTCCATGATGATGATGAAGAGGAAGAAAATAAGCACATCAAGATGTATGAAGAAAATGATAACAATTCCCCGCACGAAAACAAAAAAAATGAAGATGAAGATGGAGATGAAATTTATTACATAAGTATTTCCTTTTTATTTATCATCTTCTGAGCATCTCATAGAAATTGATACATATTTGACATAACATAAATGCTATTGGAGTTGCAATTTCATGAGAGTAATAGTCAGCCAGATGCTTGAGCAAACGTACTAGTTTGTTGAAAATAGATATTTTCATTAAAAAATCATTAAGAATGATCTACGCACACTTGCATAGAAAAACCTTCTATGTATCCAACATAGTTTATTTCTTGCTTAACCACTAGCTCATTAGAGGATAATACCAGTCAATGTAACCAACCGGATTCGAACCCCGATTAGTGCACACCGAAACATCAGTCTCTTTGAACTACTCGCATCCACAGGTGGATGTCTTAAATCCTTTTCTCCACAGTTACATTCATTTGTCAAAGGTATATGATCGCTTCTAGCTAGGTTGCTATAAGCAACGACATATATGTTTGAGAGTCCATTTGGTATTAACAAGACCGCAAATTCCCCCCTTTTTTTGGTGTATGAAAGTATAAATACATATGGGTATTGGCGCCACCGCCAATATCCCCCGTGTATAATAGAGGAGACACGTATAAAAGCCCCGGGGGTATTGGCGGTGCTCGCCAATACCCTATCGGGTATGAGAGGGGAAATACAAAGGAGGCCCCCCCGGGTATTGGCGGCACTGCCAATATCCCCCGTGTATGATAATGGACACGTATGAAGGCCCCCGGGAATATTGGCAGTCTTGCCAATACCCCCCGTGTATGATAGTGGACACACGTATGAAAGCCCTGGGGTATTGGCGGTGCCCCCCCGCGTATGATAATGGAGACACGTACGAATGCCCCCAGGGATATTGGCAGTTTCACCAATACCCCCCGTGTATGATAGTGGAGACACGTATGAAAGCCCCAAGGGTATAGGCGGTGCCCGCCAATACCCCCCGTGTGTGATAGTGGAGACACGTATGAAAGCCCAGGGGTATTGGCCGTGCCCGCCAATACCCTTTCGGGTATGAGAATGAAAATACGAAGGAGGGCCCCGAGGGTATTGGCGGTGCCACCAATACCCCCGGGTATTAAAATGGAAACACGTATGAAGGCCCGAGGGGTATTGGCGGTGCCGCCAACACCCCCCCGGCCACCGTGGGTATGAAAATAGAAATATGTATGTGGTCTCAGGCGTATTGGTGGCACCGCCAATACCCCCTCGGTTATGAAAGAGGAAATATGTATGGATCTCAGGGGCTCAGGGGTATTGCGGCACCGCCAATACCCCATCGGGTATGAAAAAAGAAATACGTATGAGGTATTAGGGGTATTGGCAGCACCACCAATACCCCCTCAAATATGAAAGTGGAAACACGTACGAGGGCTTGGGGATATTGGCGGTGCCGCCAATACCCCTGAGGGTATGGGAGTGGTAATACGTGAGAGAATACTAAGGGTATTGGCGATATCACTAATATCCCTAGGGCCTAAACTTGCGATGTTTATGATAGTGTTTAAAGGTATTGGCGGTGGTGCCAATACCATCCGGGTAGGAAACTGAAAGTATTTTTTGTGAAACACTTTCGTCATCAAAATGTAATTTTTCATCCACTGACATTCATTTGTTAACAATTTTGATAGACAAGGCAGGAAACCTTAAGTTCATATTCTTTACGTTTGCTGAACATTGAGAAGAGTGGCAAGCCGTGGTGGTAGTAGGGAGGTGGTGGAAGAGAATAGTAGGTGTCGTGGGTTGTCGGAAGGTCAAATGCAACAAAGTATGAGGTGAACATCTTCATTTTTGTATGTATGTATTGTGTATTCTATAAATGCATATGTAAAGTTGTTTTCGAGCTTAAGAACTTGTGTTTGTAATCTGTACAAGTATATGTTGTTATATTTTGTATAGACAAATGAGTTTGTGTTTGAGGGTATTGGCGGTGCCGCCAATACCCTTGTAACAACCAAATATTGAAGGAGCGAATGCTTTGATAGTATAATAAAGAACCAATTGTAACCTTTATTAACAGTCTAAGGATATTGGTAGCACTGCCAGTATCCCGAGACTGTGTGTGTGTGTGTGTGTGTTTTGTTGTGAATATGAGGGTATGAATGTGTGTGTATAAGTATGTGTTTGTGTGTGTGTTTTTTTAAAGTTCGAAATTGGTAGATTTGGGTTGTAAGAGGTTAATTGTTAGAACTACAAAAACACCTTAGATTAAGTTGAAAAAAAAATGTATACATTTAGATCATGCTAGTAGACATCATTTTTTATATAATTTAAAACTTGAATTTTAATTTTTAGGAAGTTTCCAAAGTCGACTATTTTTGTAGGGTTGAATATTTGTAATGTAATGTACCCCCTCAGTACATTATAGAAAATCTTTTATGCAGTGTTTCTTTCAACTAGGTAACTTTGAAAATCCATAAAAATGGAAAATTATGACAGAAAATTATAAAATAAATACGATCAGATTCATTTTATTTGGGTCTACTACTTGTTCATATAATGTTTCTTCATATGTGTTCATTTTTTATTTTAAAAATGTTGTTGAAGTTCTACATAAGAAGTTTTTTATTGTCTTGAATTGAGTTGAATTGATCAACAATTTATGTTTTGACAAGTTTTTACATCTTTGTTGCAGATTGAAACAAATGATACTTCAAAGCATTTGGCTTCTGATAACAATCTAGATAATGATTTGTGTGAAGTAACTTCTTCTCATGTGAAAGCATATGCTATCTTAAATAATCATTCGTTTGATTCTAACTCAGTGATTGAGAATCTGCAATTTTAACCTACTTCAAAGTCAAGATTCTTCATTTCTTTATGTCGTTAGTTTTTAATGTCTTTCGTTCGACCAACCTTGATGTCAGATGTTCTGAAGTTGAAACATGGATTTATTCATGGGTATAGATACCGAAATGTCGTATTCTATATTTCAATTGTAAACAATTAAATGAAAATTAAAGATGTGATCTTTGAAATGATAAATTATTGGAATATAAACTGGAAAAATGCAAGTGCAAAATTCGATGACTTTTAAAAGAAGACAATATTCTCAACAAATTTGTGGGCAAGATGTTTTGAGTTTGGGATAGGAATCATCGTTTGCAAGCATGGAGGTTTGCTATCGATAAGCATCATTCTGAAGAGATCGCTTCGCACATTTCCGTAGATTTCATTTGTTGAATCTATCCCCTGATATTATTGTGCTGCTCACGGCAATGCACGATTTCAACATGTACGTTTATTCCATATAATTTATATTTTATTTTTTCATTTGTTAAGTTTTTAGTTTGTCTCTTATTCGTTTTTTTTTATCATATTTTTTTATTGAATTTGTATTGGTTGTTTCAATCATATTGAACATTATCGTGTGAAGACCGACCTTTTGCATCAACTGTATCGTGTGCAAGCTAGTGGAAGTTTACCCATTAAAAACTTTCAAAATTTATTGACACTTGACCAATACAAAAAGTGCATCACAAAGACAATTGCAATGTGGTACTCGCTTACACATAATCTCTTCTTAAATTATTTATATAATGTAAGTTTCATACCCCTCTTTATTTTTTCATAATCTTTCTGGTTTTAATCGCATTTCTGTGTTTGACTAATTGTGTTATTTGTTCAGCGTGATATTGCTGATACAGGCGATTTGGCCAAGAAAAAATATTTTGAGATCACTCAAGAGCATGAGACGTCTGTCGAAGGAATTACTAAATTAATAAATGCAGCAATGGATGCCAAACATGTCAAACTAGACTCTAGTCTTGCAAAATATTTACCCATTGCGGATCCCAGTTTGGGACATGGTTTTTTGACTCAAATCAAACAACATTATGATTTGTATTATGAAGAACCTCAAATGAATCAAGAAAAACTTCAGCATCTTGTGACATCGTAAGTATATGTTGCGCAGAAGGTTAAATGGTTGGGGCTGTAGAATTCAACTCCTGCATTTCGTATGTCTTTGAAATTTCCAAAGATGCCTATTTCCGATAAGGCTTTTGATTTGTGGTTATAGAAAACAACATTTTGAAGTCATGTAATAATATTTCGTTGAAATCTGTTTTGATTTGAATAATTGTAACTATTATTTTCATATTACATGTATTCAAAAAATTTGTTCTCACTTGTTTTTTACTTTTTCTTTCAACAGTGGGCTAAAGAAGCTCTTGCTCTCTAGGAATCCACAATTTCTGAATTAAACATCACCATCAAGATCGTTCCTGAAACGGTGTAACCTTTGTCACTTTTTGTTGATTATGTTGAATTTTAGAGGGTTACTTGTTAGGAAACGACATTTTTCAAATTGTTCAAATCGAATGATGGCATTATAAAAAACAAGATTTTTGATAAGCAACATGGGGAACTTCAAGCCATGAGGCGGGTTGTTTATAGGTATATGTGATATTTGTGTTGAATATATTTTATGTCTGGCATTCTTAATTTTTTTGACTTGGTTCTAATTTTTTGGTTTACACAGATACTTTAAGCGTGTGTTGTTGCCTGCCAATGCTTTAGATAAGCTACCAACATCTTTTGACAATTTTATGGATGTTCAATCGGAGAATTCAATGTTCACTCCTGAAATATGCAAGGATTGGAATGAGGTCCATTCGTATGAATGCGGATGGTATTTGGATTGTCCTAAGAGGAAAACCCTGCATTCCAAATTGGAATTGCGTAATCATCTTGAGCCAACATTTGTTCCACCTACAGTTGAGGAAGATTTCTTACGTAGTGCACCCATTGAAGGCAAGATGAAGAATAATACTAAAGTGCCCGAACAATCCAAAGACAATGGTCTAATGAATGATGAACCTTATGGCAAAAAACTTAAGGTTTCTAAGCCTTCAACTTCATCAAGTACCAACCATATTCTTACTACCATTTTGGAGTCTTTTATTTTTTCAGAATCAAGACTAAAGTTTCTCAAACTACATAATGTAGTTATGATAATGACTCATTTTAAATGATTATTTTTTGAACATATTGAATGTCAAAGAAAAAACCAACTCTTGGCCTCAATCTTTTCATGACATCAATGCATTTTTTACAAAGGTATTTTTTTGCCGATTTTAAAAAAAAATGTTAAATAATAAATCCAATTTTGTTTTGCATTTTTTGGCTCAATAATATACTGAACGTTTTTTTATTGTATTTATGGTGTTCAAGTTGGTGCAAACCGCACATTTTACTTTCAAGGTGTTCCGAAGGCAACACCAACAATTGATTTAGTTATGGCAGATATTCCGGAGGGGCTTCATGTGCCTGGAATTTTAACACCTTCGTCTTTCATACCTTCTTGGAATGAAAATTTTAATAAATTACTTATTGTTTTTTTTTCATTTTGCATGCAATATCTTCACGACGATGGTGTTTTGTTGATATTTCATCCTGAAGATCCAAAGTGGACGAAAGAATTGTCTACATATTTTATAATTACTATTTCAAAGTTGGTCATGGACCTTGGACTTGTGTGAACCCACTTCGTCTAGCCAATCTTCGCAATCCAAACAAAATGTTTAGTTTCACAACTCCTTTCATAATAATTTTTACTTTTTTTAATGAACCACGTTGTTTGTGTACATTATAGTTTGATTGGTTTGTTATTTTACTTATGTTACATTTGTTGTGCAGACCATCAAGTTCACTGCCATCTTACTTGTACGCTCTTTCAGTGATAGTACTCGATAAAAACGCATGGTTTGTCTTTTCAAATGAATATTGACAAAGATCTTTCGGAGAATGATATGAATTTGGATGATGATATTTTATATAACTTCACGAATACTAGTTCTCAACGAATGAGAGATGATGGTATCACACCTTGGAGAGGCCCGCGAGAAAAACATTCATTGTTCTTCCAATGTTTGATTGATGCTTTCTCAAAACCCAAAGACATTGTTACAGACTTCGTTGCTGGCACATGTATAAAACATTTTCTTTGTGCTTTGAAATTATTTTATTATGTCTTATTTACAAACTAACATGTTCTCATTTATTGATCTTTTGATAATTGTTTCTTATCTCTTTGATAGGACCCTCCATACATGCTTGCCGCACTTTGAAGCGTCACCTCTTCGCGTTGGAAGGTGATAAAGATGTTTTTGATTCCGTCTTGAAGTCTTTGATTATACAATCTCCTCTACCTATTGGCAAATATATCAATTTTGATGATTCGGATGATTCTTCAATTGTTAATCACAAGGTCATCAATATATTTTGTGAGTAAGTTTTGTTTGTTTATCTTGTTCGAAAGCTTCATATGGTTGATTGTATAATTTTCACTTGCATTATATTGTATATGTATTTAGTTGGATTATTATGGATATTAACACATCTATGTTGTCATGTGCTAGCAATGTGATATCACAATGTCGCCGACGTTGGCGACCTTTTTTTGAAGATTTAAATTTTGTAGCAAGTCCATCACCTCCACGAAGCCTTTCTATCTATGCCGAGACCATGGCTTCCGTTCTTGCTGCTCTATCTTCCCATTCCTTTACCCATAGCAAATCTAAACGGTATAATCGTCGGGTTTTGGAGTTCATAGATTTAGAGGCCGAATCATAATCAACATCCATCACTTTAAGTTATACTGATAATTAGTTTTTTGTTAGCACGTGTTCAACTCTCATATTTATACTTGGTATCAATACTTTAAAATACATTAACTTATGATATACCTTGAAGGACTTACAAATATTTTGTATCCAACTCTATCTTTTTTGCACTCTCTATATTTATGTTGTATAATGACTAATTACAAAATTTAGTATCATTGGACCATGTTTTGTTTTATTGTTCAATGTGTTCATATTATGAATGTTAATGATCATCATTATCATGAGCATCATTCACTTCAACTTTGTCCATTCCATTGTCATACGGCATGCAATACAACTATGAAAATTTGTATATGATAAATATACATATGCCCCTAGTCGTGTACATATTGGTCTTTTTCGTTGCTCACTACTCACAATCTAGCATTCATGTTGTTTGTCCTTCCCAATCTTCTTATTATTGAACCCTAAAGAATTATTTCTTTAGGCCACGGTTATAGGATACTAGGGGTCCTATTACCAAATATTTTGTTTTCTTCACTGCTCACAAATTACCGCTCATCGCTCATTGCTCACTGCTCACCGCTCATAAGATAGCACTCCCCCTGAGAGGGAGGAAGTACTCTTACGGTGACGCTTGGTCAAACATGAACATGGTTTAGAGGAACGGGCTCCCATTCACATCGGTTTACAAACTTAACCCCGATGTTATTTTTATTTTTATTGTATTCTACAAGGTAAGAGACCACAACCACCAATAGCCTCATGAGGACAGACAAAAGCGGAAGAGGAGAGTGTCACAAAGGCCTTCTACGGAGTCCCTTATGTGGGCGGGTGGGATCGAACGTGCTCATGGAGTCATGGCCGCCCTTATTAAGACTCAAGGCATGTTAGTTATGAATAGCTAAACATATAGATACAAAGTCAACAACTTATGAGTTCGGATTTTTAGTCATGACAAAAATAAGACAAGGGACCATCTTACACCGAGTGATAGTCTTAAAACCACATAAATGGACTATGTTTCACAAAGATGAAAGTCCGTTGCCTTGGACTTCGAGATGAGGATAAGTAGACGTTGCGAAACCCAAGCCACACTCAAACCATACCGCACAATACTCAAATGTATAGCTTAACATATAAATACAAAGGCAACAACCTATGAGTTCAGATTTTTAGTCATGACAAAGACAAGACAAGGGACCATCTTACACCAAGTGATATTCTTAGAACCACATAAATGGACTTTGTTTCACAAAGATGAAAGTCCATCGCTTCGGACTTCGAGACGAGGATAAGTAGACGTTGTGAAACCCAAGCTGCACTCAAACCATACTGCACAATACTCAAATGTTTAAGATAAGGCGTATGTTTAAGATAAGGAATCGAATCACGTGTGCAAAAGGAGAATTGCTAAGGGCTAGTTCACACTATGCCCAAGTCGAGAGGAGAAGCATCACTTTTCTAGACCAAACTATGTCGAGAGGAGAAGCCTTTGGGCTGAAAAAATATATTAAAATAATCCACTTGAAAAAAAAGTTCAGCCTCTCGACGGAAGTTTGGGTCCATCATTTTGCTCGACTCAAACTTTGCTCGAGAGGCCGAACTCTTGGCACCATAACTGCCTAAAAGTGTTGCCACCTAGGCTCTTTTGGAGGCGACGTCCTTTGGACTTCGGCCTCTAGTGTGAAGGCCGAGAGGACGGACTTTGGACATTTCTACATTTTCATTGGTCCAAACGCTTCTCCTCTCGAAGTTTGGCCATAGTGTGAACCGGCCCTAAGTATCATGGATACAGAACGGAGACCGAATTAATGAACTGCTTTTTGAAGTTTGTACATGATACCTAATGGTGTTCAGTTCGAGTCATGTATCACATTGTGGCTTCACTATTAGAATTTAGGGCCACTTCGCACACGAGCCCAAGAGCCGTGGCCATGAAATTGTTAGAGCCCAAAAGAAAGTGCTATTTCAATGAATTTGTATTCATGCGGGCCCTCACACATGATAAAATAGAACAAATCAATGGTTGTGAGCGTTTGGAGTGCCATGGTCTCCCAGTGGTTTTGTGTGAGACCTGCCTCTAAGAAGTGGTCTATGAAAATAGTCCAAGTGACCATGAAACATGATCCATTTGATGCCATGTAGGAATCCATGTAAACTTTACCTCAATTTTGCATTCACTTGTATACTCCGTTGGTCCCTCAAGCGTCGTGTGAAGCGAACTTGGACGGGCTCCACCTTTTCCACCAACGAGAGTGCTTGAAGAGTACTGGTCACGGGCTCTCAGTCTCGTGTATGAAGTGGCCGGGCCCTTAGCCTGGAAACCTCCATTTCAAACGTAGGTCATTAGCTGTAGATTCTTGAAATGCACCCTAAACTTCTTTCCCAAAGTGCTTCTGAGGAAATTGAAATAAATTTCTCCAGTTTTGTGAGCAGAGGGGGGGGGGGGGCTAGGGTCACTACTACAAAATTGTGGCATACTTACGTGCACATCCATTAAATGGAATGTCGCCTCTCTGGCATTCAAGGGCCATTTCCAGTATTGTTTTGGTTTTGGGTTAACAACATTAAATTTGCCCTTCATTACTAGAAACTGTGATAGTTATCCATTTACTGAAGCCGCACTCAAGAATCCCACGTTTTGTTATAATGCATGGACAGAGAGGATCAGACCTGTCTTCTAGAATTTTGTGTGACTCTAATGGGATGCCATGTCCTCACACAGCTCACACATACACATTAACTTAGTGGACGGCCAAGAATATGTTCTCCTGCATACTCAATTCTCCTGAGCTTTGAGCATGATCCCCGCATGCAGTCAAAGGGTTTAATATGATCAAGCTATGTGAGTGCACCTATCTTTGATTTATAACCTAGACTGGATACTAATTGCTCTCCTTAATTTTGTCGTGGTCGTGTGACAAGCTTCAGTGGTTTCTCCTCTCCTTCAAGTGAGCGTGGTTTCCTTTGGTTGAGATTCACTCTTTGTGTTGGCCGTTTGACCTTTAGTCTTAGGTTGAATGAGTAACGTATGATATACATGTACATATCCATCTATGAAATATACATGTATGATATTAACATTATTATGAGTCGTCCATGATTACTGTTTCAAGAATTTAGAGGACATTCACCTTGACTCTAGAAGTAACAAGTTCGACGATCATGTTCCTCACTTTAAATTGATGAAATGTGCCCTGGTAAAATTTCATCTCGTTATCGAACCTCTACATATGTTGAAATGCATCTAAACCTTGACTTACATTTTTTTGAAAGTGTGGCTTGACTTGACGTCCTCATGTGTGTCCCCACTCATGGAGCCACAAACATGCCGCTATCGACTTTTGAGGTTTTTCATGTTTCAAAATAATTTAAGATAAGGGAGCATGCTTTGTTTAAAGCCCCAACATGTGTGTTAAGGGGATTGTTCACTTCCCTTATCCAAGCCAATTATCTTATAGAGACCTCATAGAATTTATACATCAAGGGTGGGATAGAATATGCGACCTTGCCAATCAAAAACTAATGATGATATATCCATGTCTTATTCAAACACCCATTTCTGGGTGCAAAATGGCTCAATATTATTCTAAGAATTAATACGATGGCTTATTAGTCGAGATAGCCAAAAACTCAATGCTCAACACCCACTCAACACTTATTATCTTATGTACACCCATATGACCACTAAAAAAGATCACCTATATGTTCTTTGAAAATCGATCACAAATTGAAGTTTAGTCACCTTAATCTCATTCTATGGCACTAGATTTGTATAAAATCTACTATTTGATTGGGTTTTGGTCTTACATCTATTGCAGATAATAGAAGAGGCCAAACCTCCTGTAAGTGAACCTAAGCGTAATAAACCCATCTACCTTAGAGGCCCATACCAACAAGCTTGATATTGCCACCTCTCTACCTAATAATCTTGACAAGTGATAGAGATAGAGTGGATTAAAACCAACTAAATTGGAAGGTGAGTATGGCCCTACAATTGGCTTTTGGATCACATCGGCAACTGCCTCATTCAGTTAGCATGTGTCTATAGATCATGAGGGATTCACTATGAGTTGGTGATTATTGACCTACGTCAATTGAATATTTTGATCACAATAGTAGATTTTCATACTTCTTCCAATGATGTAGGGCGATTGCCGAGGACGCATATGTTGGAAGTGATTGGAGCAAAGTTGCAAAAAGTATTAGGGATCAAAGTGAAGACTTTTTTTTTTTCTTTTTTTTTCTTCTTCTTTCTCTTTGATTGATCATCACGTAGACCCTCAATTGTGTGTACTTAATGAAGCACCTTAGAATTATGTTTGTATTTTGAAGACATAGACCAATCTCATTACAACATGTGTTTTTTTTGTTGTTTGCTTTTAACAATAAGCCTTGCCATTTACCACTCATATAGAGGAGTGAGACCACCTAAGGCCCACACACCTTAACCACATACATGACACATACAAGAGAATGGGTGAGCTACTGCAATTCAAGTAGATATGCATAAAGGTTAAGGCAACTCCATGTTAATGACATAAATTCTTGTAACTCTGGACGAACTTTGAGGTCCCACAACTTATCCTTTAATCAATCCTATCAAGCATTAGGTTATGATTTGCAATCTTTATCATGTTTCTATATTTTAGAGTTGAAAGACCTCAAAGTGTGAATGATGAGTTTGAATCAATGTTGAACAAATTATTTGACAAATGTTAAACTAGCACTGAAAAAATATTAAGCCTTGAAATCCTAAGGGCATGTTTCAACAATACCAACTCGACAATAAATGTTGGCAATCACTTGCATTTCAAGATGAGGATGCTACATTCCCTACAACTGCCAAGGTAAAGAAGTCATAAGTGAATGCTTTTTCTGAGATTGAAGCATTCTGATGGGAGATCTTCAACACACATATTTTCTAGGTACTTGCAAATGTGTGTGGCAGAGATAGCCAAAATTCAATACACATGCGTACGAGATTTGTATGATTTTCTCAACACAAGATTCTTTTGTTTATAAATTATCCATGTAGGTCCTTTCATGGAACACTCACTATTTATTTATTTATATTTGCTTCAAGTGCACTCCTTGTCACTCCCATGTTTCCCACATTTTGGAGGTGCACTCATCCCAAAGATCGTTTTAAAAACTTGTACAAGTGATGGGTCCATCCACTTTCAAATCATGTTACATGCCTTCGTGTCAAATTTAGATGCATGGGAGAGCTAATTTGATCACATTCTAGGCTGAATACCATATCACAAGGTGAGCGACCACTTAGTGATGTCAATGGCCACATTTGAAGGTCCTTGAACACTATCCAAGACACGTATTTGGACTAAGACACCTCTACCGTACCGAGAGGGTATTAATGTCATATCGTGTCATCAATTTGTAACATGTAAGGTTCCATGTAAACGGGACTAAGTAACATGTCAACGTATGATGTATACGGTACTAAGATAAGGCACAAAGGGAGCTACAAGCCCGAGGAGAGCAATGGGGGGAGCTCTCTTGATGTCAATGCCTCCTCCCTCCCATGAGGCTCAAGGTTAGAACATTAGCGTGCTTCTCTACGACATACTTGCTTTGTGAGTTCATAACCATTTGGTGTCTACGTGATGTTGAAGGATTGGGGGACAAGGATGGCCTCCCAAGCTCATAGCCTTGTCCTTCTTCCCAGACTCATCTTCAACCTTAGAAGATGTCCATTAAAACCAAAGGGCTTAGAGGAGATGATGCTCAAATGGTTATGTCCAGTATACCTCCTAGAATTTTTTGTCCATGGAATGTGACCCAATTTGTGAAGTCAATGGATCAGCTTCACAAAGTGCCTGCCATCAACAGCATTCTTGCCTAAACCTCTTTAAGATGTATTGTTGATTAGCACGTGTCGCATTAAACAAAGGCCCCAATCAATCAAAACATGACTTCCCCAGAGCAGAATCTCATCCTCCCCCGCCCTCAATCTAAGCCTTAGATCTCCGTGATGGATGAGCTTCCAAGAGATGACGCTCAAATAGTTATGTGATGTGGTAATTTGAGAGAATACTTCCTGGTATGTGACGCAATTTGTGTTATCAGTAGACTCATTTCACAAAATGCGTGCCAACATCAACATTCTTGCCTGAAACAGTTCAATGTGTGCTGCTAATCAACACATGCTTCACCGGACTAAGGGCCAGGTAATGAATCGAAACACAAAACATAACACAAAACATCGTTCTGCTTTCTCATGTGAAATATTCAATAATAGCTCAAGTGTGCATGTAATGAAGGACTCTGTGATCGTTACAAACTCAACGCCCGGCGAGGCTGAAAAGGGAGCACACATCCTTTATTTTAAGTGAAAAATAAGCAATATGTCTTCACACTCAGGTTGCGGAGAGGTCTATATACAGTGTTGGTGCACATCTTAAGAAGGCACCACAAGGAATCGATTGAAAACTGACTACCTACTATGATCAATTCCAAAATTGTCGGATGCGCCTAGCGGATGATGAAGTGACTGAGTAGCTAATTCTACTGTTGATGCAGTGATGAAATCAAAAACAGGTCAAGAGGCGACATGTAAAGCTAAGGTTATAGCTATACAAAGGGGCCGACAAACGGCTCAGAATGCGTTACGGTGCAAAACTACATCATCAGTGCCGGAGTCATTTGGATTCACGCATCAGATCTGGCCGAGCCCATTCATGGCGGTCCATTCAGATCAAGCACTTTCAGACCAGACCATAACTAACGTTCGACTATACGGCTGTGGAGCGCTTGCCTGGGAACGGAATTTAGAGGCCACTACTCTCTTGTGCGAATACAAGAAGTTGGCTGCATGGATCAATACTTCTTCCAGCTCAAGGAGGAATCGTATTGAATCCAAGTTGCAGGAGATCGACACATGTAGATACCGAACGATGATGTAATCATACCATGACGCGAGGCTGTGCCAAGTGTCGACTTGCGCGGAGCGAGCGGAGGATTGCCTTCCAGGGCCGCGGCAACTTTTATTGAAGGCTCAGATGATAAAAATCACATTTCAAGTACAACAACTGGTCACACAAGAAGAACAAGAGTACACAAGGTATTAGAAAACTCTCTTTTCGAGATCCAAATAGACCAAAAAAAAAACCCATGGTGAAGTGCTATTTACTATCCATCATACTATATCTATTAGGGTTTGGAACCTCAAAACGATGAATATGCTTCGCAATTAAGAGTATATTGCTCAACTCAGTAAGCTCACGAGTAGCTCTCTCTTTCTCTCTCTTTCCCTGGGGTTTGAAGCTGCCTTAACTTGTGTGCCATAATCTCATTTGAGTGAACAACTTCGCTTGAAAGCGGGAAACGAAAACTTACATTCGGAGTCAGTTTTGATCCACTTCCCGTCCCGGGGCTGAGGAATCTCGTCGTCGTCGTCGTCTCTTCTCGTAGGTTCTCTTTGTGTCGGTTCGTCCGCTGTTGGCTTCTCTTTCGTCTCTGCTCTGTGCCTTGTACCGATGATGCTGACACTACTTGTCGATTGAGCTAATGTCGCACATTGGCTTCCAAGAGGAGAACTAGTGGGGGTACTTGAGACGCTAGGAAGCTGGACCTCCCGTGTGCTGCAAATGTTTCCAAGGGGTTGACGATCGGTGATTGGACTTGAAATACCAAGAGGCCAGCCCGCTGGTGTGAACCGCGTGGCAGATGAGTGCTGGTTACGCTCGGTGCGATTCGCTATGCATGGTGGACCCAACGCCTGCGCAATCACAAAACGTGCATGGCTGAATTGACGAAAAGCTCATGATTGTCGCGACTCAAGAATGTCGTGCAAGACCAGGACAGCGAACTCCACAAGAAACCGATCGATCTCTATTTCAAGCTATACATAATCATCCTATTCATTTATAGATATTGAATGCTTTTCAAGGCCAGATCCCGGGTTCTAACTACGAAATATCTGGTGCCTCAATCTAGCTAGCAAGGGTTCTACCGTAGCATGTGAGACATATGCTTCATTGAAGGCTTCCAACTTTTGATCGCCTCTAGAGAATGGTGGCCAAATCACATGAGAATCAGGTGAAAGAATCAGGTGAAAGAACCTCGATCCCGCTTCGAAGGGCAACATAGATCAAGAATTGAATTGGTACCCCGCTGTCAATAAACGATTGAAGAGGCTTACCTTGGATAAATGAGGCTTCGACGGCGGACAACGTTGTAGATTAGCGAGCAAAGAAGTAGGCGATCGTTGTGCAAACGTCGACGCAGAGGATCCATTATTCTCAGGTGAAGATCTCACAGAAGATGTCTTAATCTCCGGTGCTACCTTTGCACTAGTGGTACCCTTGCAGGTCGCTCGCCACAACTGGCCAAGTTTACTCATGGTCATACCCTTGCAGCCCTGTTTTGTGAGTGTCTTCTTGGGATTCGCTTGATCGCAATTGACCGCCTTGTTTTCGCCCTTAGGAAATTTCTTCTTGGTGGTAAAAAGTCCACACATGCTGGTTGAGTAGTATTCGTCGTCGGAGCTGGCATCCTCCTGAACGGAGCTGCTGAGGGGAGGAGGAACAGATTCAAGCCAGTGAGGCACCAGTTTGGGAGTGTTGTTGTTGTATAACGCAGGATCGATCTTCTTAAAGTCCGATGGCAACGCTGTGAGGAGGACTATGGGCCTAAGTCCATTAGGAGAGCGGCGGTTGTTGTCTTTGTACAAAGTCAATGCTTTACTTTGATTGCACTCAGACGTTTTGTGATGATCCGTTTCGGTGCATTCAGTTTTGTGGTCACCAAAAACTGGATGCTCGTGTTTCTTGCCGGAGGTAATTTCAGGTATCCACCTCTGGTGCCAAGTTTTATCTTCTTCGTCGGTGTCCACAGTCTCGTTGTAGTTGTAGTTTTCTGACGCCATACCACCATTGCATGAGAACGTGTCAAATCCAGGTCCAAACAATTGATCCGCTCCCTTCTCATATTGATTTTCCTCCAAGGCATTACGGATGCCAGCGAGCTGGTCCAACGCAAAAGTGCCGATTGCGAGAAGCCCCTCCTGTTCGTGTGTGAACACGAACCGGATTGTCTCTTGCATCTTCTCATCCTCGGAGGCGCAGTTGTTGCCGACGGCCTTATGGAACGCACTTTTCGCATCGTCGTTGCTATAGGCCGCTTGCAATTGCTGTTTCAAATTTCGGTACTGGACTCGATCTTCGAAGGGGTGAGGTGAGGTGGTTTTCCTGAACTCATTTCCCCACTGCACGCCCTTCCGATCCGCTCCAGTGATCGGCCCGTGGCTGTTCTTCAAGTCTGAAAATAAAGAGCTGTTCGGTGATCAGAATTTGTGACGTTCTCTCTCATAATGCAAACTCTATGTTGGATCTGATGCGCAGGACACTTGTGCATAGCAATGAACCTATATTGATAAACATGACCGAACCTTACTCAAGGTTCCTATTTTTCTACGGCATTGCTCCAACTCTCGGGGGGCATATGTACAAGAATGCATTGGATCAATCCGAAATTGGTACTGCTCGACATGAGTCGGAGAGAGGACCAAGAATCTTGTGACGATGAGTGAATAGAACGGGTTCCCGTTCCATCTAGTATAACAGCTGCCGATACATGGCGAGCAATGGCAACACATCCAAAAGCCATTTGAACGGAAGTAGTCGAGGACTGCACCTGAGTTTTTAATTTGCTGTATCGGTTGTGGAGGAGGATCCTTTCTCCGTCCCCACCCAAATAGCTGCAATACCCGAAAGTTGCAACAAAATCAGTCGCGCCACTAACAAAGTCAGTGAGTGATATCTTGTCCCTACTCAATATGCATTCCTTCTAGTTTCTGAGCATCGGATTACTCTCACCCTCCGAATTAAGAGGGAAGAGGCTCTGCAGAGAACAACAAAGCTTATATTGCTATACAACGAGGGAGGGGAGTCCACCATGGCGGTTGGAAAGATCCCCACTCCTTCACAAACCTGCAACAAAGGCATAGCGAGCCGCAATTGTACTTGCGGACGCCCATTAACGTACCTTCATAGTTGCTAGGAGCCTCTAACATGCAATGTCGGCGATGGCCAAACTCTTTCCACTGCAAAACAGCACAAGGAAGAAAAGAAAACCACGTCAAAAGGCGAAGACCCAGACGGTTACGAAGCATGTCGCCTTCAGACAAGGCAATGTGAACTTCGGTACTCATCCCGAAGGAGACACAAATGCCAACCACAAAACCAAACGCTGCGTAGACTCAGCCGGAGACTACAGTTGCGACAAACATTGCATTGGAGAAGGAGGTCGAAGGATTTAAAGGAGGAAAGACAGCGGCTCAGGAACACAACACAACTGCAACTACAAGTTCAGATCATCAAAACTATCTCTATAACAATCAGTGAAGTGCTCATGAGCCAACAACAAAATCAAAGGCTGCGTAGACTCAGCCGGAGACCATAGTGAGCAGGAAAGCAACAAACATTGCATTGAAGAAGGTGGTCGGTGGATTCAACAAAGGCAAGACAGCGGCCCAGGAACACGACTACAACTAAAAAATAAAACTACAACTACAACTCCAGATCATCACAACCATCCCCACACCGACCAGTGAAGAACTGCTCCATGAGCCAACTAACGAATCCAGCCCCGACTTAATGACAGATGCATTCAGCGTGCCGAATACTACTCCTTCCACGCCCAATACTGACTGCAACAATCAGTGTCCACCATCATCATCACCACCCTGACCTCTAATCCAATTCTCTCCCCGACACGCCACCAGCCGACCCCACCCACCACCCCAGATCATCCCCCTCCATCATCCCGGCCCCAACACCATGACCACCTTCAAAACCTGATTATCATCACCACCACTACCCCACCACCAACATAACAAAAATCCACTCTTCTCCAACGTCACTCCAGATCACCGCACTCCCCACCACCACACTAAACCATGCCATCCCATCTCACCACCTCCTCTCTGCGCAAAATCATCATTACGCATACCTCCTGTAAAAAAGATAAAAATATGACCTCCGAGCTGCCGAATCGCCCAGCCGGGCCACAACCAGGCCTGCTGCCTCTTCTGCTTCTTATGCGACGAGATTCTCACACCGCAAAGGAGATCTCTGTGCGAGGGCCGGAAACTTTGGCCGAGTGAAGGAATTGAAGCGGACTTCGTGCACGCGATTAGTGCCGGTTAGCGTGACGCCTTCCGACGCTCTCAGAGATTGAGAAAGAGAGAGAGAGCGAGAGGGGGGGGTAGAGAGTGTTCTGGAGACGAGGGTTCGAACCACGGTGGAGGCGGGTGGAGGGGGCTTTGTATGTCCGGGGGGGTCTAAAATGGAAGGCCGGGAAATTTAGCGCGCGGGGACCGGGGGGCTTTCCAGAAAAAATGAATCAAGAAGATTTGGGCCAATGGGAGGGCAGCCTGCGGGGGTCAGTTTCATTTGAGGAATCATATCGTCAGTGCAGCTGGATTTGTTGTCACAGGACCTACTAGCTGATATGAAGCTTATAGGTAGGGTGGTGATGAGGCCTTTTATTTTATTTTTCTAATGCACTGATCTGTGGGGGCTATATTTGGGCCACAGTTAATTGGCAAATGCCGCAATACCTACCATATTTGCGATACATTGCTGGTTGTGAAGTTAAACACATTTGCGATAACTTGGTGGGGTTGTTAAGTTATTCATATTTGCAATAAATTGGTGTGGTTGTGAAGTTAAACATATTTGCGATAAATCGGTGGGGTTGTTAAGTTATTCATATTTGTGATAAATTGGTGGATTTGTCTACAAAGACTGCACATGTGGGTCACATGGGCTTTTGTTGTGTGGTTCAAAACCCATTGGAGTGGACCCACAACTCCAACCTCCCTAATGTCACGCATGTGGCATCCAAAGTGCACGTGGTATTAAGGAGGTTTGTGGTGTTGACATGGGCGCACGATAATAGAAAATTAGTGTAGCATGTGACATTATGGAATAACACAAAGTCAACACTGCAACAGTGACAATGATGACAACGTGATGATGGTCCGAGATGTCCCTAAACTACCGGATGAGAGTGGAGAGGTGCCCAAAACCAAATGCAGTGGTTAGCGGTTCAATTCCCGGCTGTGAAATCTTCTCTCTACTTGCCGGAAAGAACTACCTAGGTGGTCGCGCACCTCCTATGTCCCAAACCAAAAAAGAAAGATGACAATGTGATACATGCGAGGGTGTGGTTTGAATTCTTTGGTGGATTGTTTTGATGTTAAAAACTATGATACATGGGAGGGAAATGTGACAACAAAGAGGGAGATTTAATCTAAGCACATATGTTACCCTAGGGTTTGGAGATATAAGAGAGGGATTGACATCACGGAGGTCAGGGTGTAATTGGAACATCCCTGAGATACAATACATATAATATTTAGTGTCGCTTACAATATTATTATTACACGTTTAGGGTCACACACTACAAAGTTACACGTTCCTATATCTTTTTATCAGTAATGTATATTTTACCAAGTAAAAAAATTTAATGTTCTACAATATCCAAACAACCGATTCGACCTTTGTTAGTAAAAAAAATGAGATGTACATGAAACAATTATAGTGTTGCATAATTCCAAGTAGTAGGTGACACTAAAATATCATATTTAGTGTAGATTATAACTGCTTCAAAGGGCATATTTGTATATGATCTTTTATAAAAGACAGCCCCAGGCCATAGAATGAATTGGCTGTGTGGAGTAAGGAAAGGAATGGAATGCATGCTGGAAGGGAACACAATTACTTATGCAAAAGAAAACTTGCTATTCAAAGCACTCGTCCTTAGTTGCCACCATGAGTTTGGTTATAGGCTGTGGAAGTCGGTGGTTACAGCTACACCAAATGTTGCTATACTGTTTATGGTAGTTGGTGTCACTTACACTATTTGCAAAAGGCCTAAACTAGATGCCTAGATGTTTCAAAGTGTCACGTTTGCTAATCACCAATATGATATTATTTGTCAACATAAGCAATTTTTTAAAGTGTGATTTTTTTACATTTTGACATTTAGCATAGTCCATTAGGATACTTGAGACGATAGTTTTTGTGTTTTAAGATACAAGGGGAAGATGTTATTAAGCATACTAATGGCAAGTGTCATGTGTTTACATTTTAATATGCAAGAGGAAGATATTCTTGAGCATGCTAATGACAAGTGTCATTCGTGTACACTTTAGTCAACTTGTAGATCACTGCATAACATAGGCATACACCTCATAGCACTATTGAACATACTTATGCCAAAATATTAGTGAGGGCACTTGAATGCCAAGTGTTTTTTTTGGGGGGCACAAATCGGAAATTCAATTGCAAAGAGAACTTGAATGCCAAGTGTCATGAGGTGACACCAATGATGAAGTTGTTGATCATTAGTGTAACCTAGCATTACGCCTCAAAAGTAAGGTAAGTGACACTATTACACATGCCGCATTGAATACTATAAATGGTGTACCTTCCTTACAAGGCTTACACTGCAACTAGAAAGTCCAGACTCTACTAACTTAAATTAAAGCATGACCATGATCACTAACACAAATGGGATGCTCACTTGGGTAACGTTACTTTAAAGGGAAGTTAGTCCCCCCATATGTCCCACATGCTCCCTCTATGTGAGCAATGTAAAATGTGGGTCCCGTGATCAAAATTGATTTCTTTCAATACATAAGGCTTTACATAGAAATAATTGAAGCTAAGGATCTTATATGGCCAAATATTATGAGGTTATTGTTGATAGTTAGTACTCTCGTAAAGGAGTTGAAATTTCACCCCTTTAAAGTTCATATTTGAAGGGGTGGAAGGCTTTAGACCTTGTACAACCGCTAGCCCATGGACTTTTGGGGCTAGCGGCTAACCCAATAGCTAAGAGTTATGGCTGAAAATGGTACTTGGAAAGAAAAGAGGGGGCTAGCCTAGCTATAGCAAGATTGAGACCTGAAAAATATGGGCGAGCCAAGGCCCAACCCCACCTAACTTTAGGGCGTCATTTTAAATGCTAAGAGATGCCCCACTTGTAGGGTTGGGCCCATTCACACACATTGTGGTTCGGTTCGGGCTATTTTGTGGCCTTGGTACTTAATGATTGGTTTTAATTTTATATGTATTCCTACATATGGGTTGTTTTAGCTACGGAATTGCCACGTCACCCCTAGCAATGTTGCCTTCTCCCTACCTTCTAAACCTCTCATGGTTATTGCTAAACTAGTCTCCTAGTTTTGGTTTCGCTCCCTCCACCACCAAAGTGATTCTCTTTGTTGCGGAGTTTTTCTTTTACACAACAAATACCACTAGCCATTATTAAGATGACCTCCCCCAAAACCACGTTTTTGCAGGACTTTAGTAGCAAGTTGGCATAAGTAAGCGCTTGGTGGGGGAGAGATTTAAGCTAAACAATTCGATTGAGTCAAAATCAACCTCTTCATTTGCACAAAAGAGGATCCAATTGGGTTTAGGGTGACCCAACACACAGTGAGGCGCTTGATGAAACGACGCCTCCTTAAATTTAACATATGAGCTAGCTTTTCAGGTCAGCTAGCCCAACTATATGGCTAGATCGAGGGCCTAAAAAATATGGGCTAGCCTAGCTATGGCTAGATCAAGGCCTGAAAAATATGGGCTAGCCCAACTATGGCTAGATCGAGGCTTGAAAAATATGGGCTAGCCCAACTATAGCTAGATCGAGGCCTTGAAAAAAATGGGCTAGCCCAACTAGCTATTGGGCTATAAAATGTCTAGAAGGCTTTAGAACATGTCCACACATTGTTTTACCAAAGCCTAACACAAAGGGGTGCTAAGTCAAGTGACATTACCTTAGAGGAGACTATATATGCTCCACATGTTCACTCAATCAATGTTCACATTGTGGTCTTATGATCAAAATTAACATCTTACAGTAGGTACACAAGGCTTTACATAAAATAGTTAAAGCTAAGATTTTATTTGATCAAAGATTGTGAGATTTCTTGTGGTCAATTTCCTTACACAAGAGTTGTAACCCACCCCTCTAGAAGTTGCATATTTGATGGAAGGAAGTCTTCAATGGGGAGACAACACCTCTAAATTGATGATAATGAGAACGAGTGGAGCCTTTGAAATGGCGGTATGGGTTTAGAGGTGCCCATATTGGGAATATGTGGTCAAGCTCTTACACATCCATTGTACAAAGAGTGTGAACAACATTTGTTAATGAAATTGATTACTTGTCATTCAATTCATCAAAACTTATATTTTTTATAAATGTTTATTTGGCACACATGATCATCACACTGATGCAAGTACTAAAGTTGAGACAAAACTAGTACAATAAGCAAATTTGTGAATTATTAGACCATCTTTGAAAAATAACAAATGGATAATTTCAAATTTTACTATACTTAGATAGTGTGTGAATAGGGAAACCTAACAACACTTCTTTGGATAGAAACAACAAATGAGGATTAATAATCAATAATTTTCATCAATATCATGATTATGTTGGGAAGCCCGTTCATTGGTTGGGAGATTGGTTATGAGTTCTCTAGAGAACCAAAAAATGATATGGTAAATCCAATTTATTTACTCTTCCAGAAACACCAATATAAATTAAACCTTGAACACTCTATAAAACAACATTCTCTTTTTAAAAAAGGCTTGCAATTGGTGCAGAGGGGGTTGGAGGATTGATGTGGCAACCACAATGTGGGCTCAAAAAAAAATGTTTAGGGTTAAAAACATGTGTCATTAAGTACTTAGATGTGCATACACTATCTTTTGAGACCTTATGACTTAACGTAAACAAATAGTTGTGGGTAACAAAACATTATAAGGTTTCAATCATAACTTCCTACTACAAGCACATGAGACTTAGGCAACACATCCTATGTCCATGAAAATTATCTTTTGTCCCTAAAAATTTCTATAAATCTACCATTATGATAGATTTGTGTACTTTTTTTTACCAACACGGGATGTGTTGTCCAAGTCTTATACATATGCTCGTAGTGTCAATATGAAGGAAACCTTGAACAATCCCCTAAAACAACATTCTCATTTCAAAGAGCACCTCCAACCCACGACTTGCCCTTTTTCAATCTTGGTTGTGACACTTCAATCAAGAAGGTTGTGTTGGGTAGCTAGAAGGGGGGTGTTATTTTTTCTTCGAGGGGAACACAAATATGCTATTAGCAAAGCATTGATGAGATCACCACACAAAATGCAATAGGATACTTGCATGCTTCAGGAATGGATACATGCTTTCAACCCTAAAAACTCCATTGGATCGACATTTCCATGATGGATAATAGTTAAGAACTTGTCTTTTGAACACCATGATGATGCATATGATATTGCAACTTGCTCGAGTAGTTGGAATAATAGATCATATAGACCAAAGCCCAAGGTTCTATGTGAACTTGGCTATGGAAACAAGATGGGAGACAACAATGGATCTTAAGATCCCCAAATAGGACCCAACCTCAATAAGAGTTGAAATAGACTATGATCATTTACCATTGAGGTGCCGTGCATGTTTAACCTAGAAGCATCAAGCTAGAGATTGTGAAACATTGAGGAGCCTATACACACATGCCCCATCACCCGGATCCAACTACTTGTGGTAATAAATCAAGAAACTCATCAATAATGGTTTTACCTATGTGAGGGCCTACAAACTCTATCACCAAGGGATCCAACGTGTTGGTGACATTTGGGATATCGATAATTGTACTTGCATCTTGTGGAACGAGGTACAAACTAAGCTCAATCCCATTGTGCTTGATACGGATGATTGGACCCTACTTACCACCAAAATCATGGACCTTTGGAGACATAGGTTGGCAGACAACCAATTTGTCATCCACCCCGGACAATGGGTTTTGCTTCTACGTTGAAGGCGCAAATAATCCAACCTATGTCCTTAGGTGCTCGGCCAAATTTGCCCTCTCATGTGAACACCAACATTAGCTCTCTCTACCTTTTACATATTTATGTTTTTCAATGGCCACCTACTCCACATGCCTTAGTGAGTGGGAGAACCTACTGGCGATACAACTAGCTTCTTCCATCATGTTGAAATCATTCAAACCAATAGAGGACAAAAGAAATAGGAAATTACCTTCTTCTATGGCAAAATTGCCACACTCAGTTGAGATTTGGACCATTCAAGGTGGGGTGGCTTTTATTTCCTTTATATCACAAAGCTTGACAAAGACTTAGTCATTAACATGATTTCATACATAACTTGGGTAGTGGACAAGTGGCAAGGCCACCTCCTAGGGAGCTACCAATTATATTGGTCACGTGTTTGGGACCATACGCGCTCCAACAAGAGGCCGCTTTTATATGTTCCATTTGGCACAAGGTGGTCACAATTAATAAATGGAGAGCCAACATAGCTCCAGTTTCCATCTCCAAACAATGTGTTTTATGCCTCCCTAACACTAGTTAATCAAACAAGCATAAGTTTTTGGCATGCATCCAAGCCCAAAAGAGCGTGGTGGTGGATGACTTATGCAAAAAAAACATTGTGGGGTTAGAGCATCCAAACATGATAGTTTCCATTGGAAACAACCTATCTTTGGGGAGAATACTCTTAAGGACTTTGTAATTAGAATTAAGATTTGGCACCTCCTTTGTAGCAATCCGCTTTGGACAATTTGGATTGAACATACCAACAGGGTGTTCACCCAAGAACAATTACATGAATCCAAGGTTAAATACTTTATTTGGGATGACCTCGTTATATATGCCAAGGTGGCTTGAGCTATGGTTGTAAAATTTGTCAAGATTAGTGCCTACTCGACTGATGCCCTCCTCAAATGTTTTGACAAACTTGGGGGGCTAGGAATATCCTTTTGTAGATGGGATACTATGATAATCACTTGGAATTGGCACTTTGGTGGTTACTTGGTGGCTTGGGGGTTATCCTTGGCTGGTTGAGAGGGGGGGGGGGTCCTCGGTTGGGTGGCTTGGTGGGTGGGTTGTCCTTGGTGGGTCATTGTTACTTGGTACTTGTTATTCTTTATGTGGTGGTGTGGCGCATATGAGGGGCTCTGCCTCCTCTCAAAATGGGTGCGTCTTCCTTGGTTCTTAATGTTGTGGTGTTGACTTTTTGTCCCAAACACACACACACACACACACACACACATTATTGAGATTTTAAACTTTTGAAATACATGCAACATTTAAGCATTTAGTGTTGCGGATGATATCTTCTAATGACTCCCTTATTTTGAACTCGGTGTGTAGTAGACGCACCTATTCCCAATCAAGACCCCATAGGCAATCTACGATGTACTAGAATTTTGATCATGATGGGACTAAGTTTCAATCCAGCTAGGGTCGACTTTTGATCAAGCCGCAACCAATAGTACCATGAGACATATCTTAGTTCCGAGCGCAAAACGTGGAGGAATGACATGGCAAACTCTAAACATTGGTAACATGTCCAAGCCAACTTTTGGCTTCAATAATTCACAATAATTTCCATTTAAAAAAATACGATCGCCGACAAATTTTACAATCCTCTTGATTTCTATCTTCCTACACGGGAGAAAAAATTTGCACCGCCTTATACTTCCCCCGATCTCTTACGTGATCGGTTATAGGCGCCTCTACTCTAAACAAGCAGCCGTGTGCACAGAGCGCACAATTAAGAGATCCGGTTTTGTATATATATATATGCCTCCAATCACCACGTCTGCTTCTAAAGGACAGTGTTGATTCCCACCACCCAAAGGAGCCCTTTTCCCATCCTCCTTATTTCCTTCAGATCCCACTGCCACGTCCGCCACCAGTCCCTTTTTCTCCATCTTAAGTGTCGCATGAACCATGCAGAAATTAAGCTGCTCTAATTTTATTTCAGTCCCTGCTTGTGTGTCATTCCTGCCTACAATTATATTGCCCACCCGACCAAAGGCCAAAACGCAACTTGTTAACTTAAAGAGCTCTAACTTAACATGCATGCAAATTGGGCTACTAGGGCTAGACACTCCAGTGACTCCACCCCCTTTACCAAGAGCTGAGCCCCCTGACACTGTAAAGTGACAACGCAAGCCGTCGATTCTATTGTAGCCCCTCCTTTTCTTCTCTTTTTCTACTCTCAAGTTGGAACATGGAATTAGCTTCACGGGCCCGAATAGACACCGTGAATCTAGGAGCGTTCTAGATTTTACAAGACCTAGTTACGTTGGTAATATAGTGGAAGAGGATAAGGGGGGGGGGGGGTCAAATTTGTGGGTGTACTAATATATATAACCCTGGCCGGCAAGGTTACTTTATATTCTTAATACCCCCGGTGACTTTACTTTCCTTTCTTTCTTCCTCCCATGACAGTTTTCAGGGCCACATTCTCCACCTGTCTAAATTCCCGGAGCCATTCCCTAAGGGGGGGAGCTACTTTATAATCTTGTCCAAACACCGCCTCGGAAGGTGGAATGTTGGAATAATGGAACGAGGCTTCCGAACCACATTAAGAACGTAGATGCATGGGTATCCAATCAGTGTGTATGTTTGACAAATCTCATTCAATTCGACGTTCAACTTTGAATCCAAAGTGTCACGTGATGTTCTCAAAAACGAAAATGGAATGTCAATTGACGTCTGCATTTTCTTTTAAAATGTCACGTGCATGTTATTACATGTCATTCCAATTTCACAAGCCATACTACATGTCAAAAATCTAAATCGAGCATGTCAATTGACGTACGTTTTAATTCTGTGCAAGTTTTTTGCGTGTAAATGTCAAAAACTTGCAAAACCTTGTCAAAAATACACACTGCATCCAATGATTACTTTTTGGTCCGACTCGCCCACTTCTCGTAGGATATGAAAACCACACGATTGTTTAGTAGAAGATGGTTAGCAAATCCAAGTCGAGGTTGAAGCCACGTCCCTTTCGAATTTTTGGGGCTTGTGTGAACATCTTCTTCATTATTAAAGCCAGGATTCTTATGCTCGTTTAACTAGTCATACAAGTCCTACATCCCCTAATTATGCTGATTGTTAAGGCTAGAATGGTTGTCATGATTTGAGCATGTAATCCAATATTGTTCAAACATGTGTCTTTGGTATCCATTCTCATAGCTGCACCAAACCACTCACCATGCAAATTTAGGGGTCGAATAACAAAAATGACCTAGTTTGGGTTATCAACCTTAACTTAACCATGTGGCACCGAAGGCAGCGTTTTGCCATTAGAGGCAATGATAAATTAATTGAGGTAACCGGTTGTAGAAGGAGGTTTTTTTTAGCTCTTCACCCATCTTTGGTAGGACATGATACACAAAATCTATGCAAGATGTTCCAAAACATGTGTGTAACCATTTTCTTCATAAATTTTAGAGTGCACATGTGAGAACTCCATTTCCATTAAATGATCGTAGAGGTCCCCTAATTATGTTTGGCTATCGACCCCATAATATTAAACACACAATCCAATCTCATTGAACACATGTGTTTTTGATATATGTTCTCGGATCCACACCTAAGCATGTACCACTCAAAAATATATGTGCTTGTTTATGATGAAAAAAATGCACGATGTTCGCTTGTCTTGTATCATAACCCTTGGCCTTCCCCACCCTCGGTATATGTTGTAGATCCTCATGATTATAGGATCCAAAAGGGAGGGTACCAAAATGGTTATGTCCAATAACCTCGCTCATGCCTCCTAGCCTCACAAATCACCTACTCTATAATAAAGATGGGAAATGCATGGGAGATATTTGCAAGTAACACTCGGTCCATTCATGCATCGATACGTACGGCTCATTAGTCATTAATGTCTCAAAGGATGAATGCATGTACTTGTTGGAATGATACGGAAAAGAGTGACAATAAGTTCAATCGACTAGAAAGAGTGGCTTGAAATTTGTGCAATATCTTTCCTAGATGGAGTAGAGGAAATGATGAGGAATGCAAGTTGTTTCATAATTTTATTCCATCTAAAAAACTAGTTATGTTTTCCCAAAGAGGTAAGTAAGTCAAACCCCTTGTATGTACACTAGAGTCTCCCTAATATGAGCATCAAAGTATCATACTCTACATACAAATGCAAGAAAAAGGAAAAAAAAAAAGAAGAAGAAGAAGAAGAAGAAGAAGAAGAAGAAAAAGATGGTTAACTCAACAACACCCAAAAAACGATCATAGTGGTGTGAAACAATACTTATTTGGCCAATCACTTGCATCCTTGTCAGGTAATGACTTTTATAGTTAGCCATTTTGGGTCCACACAAGAATCATTATACCTCTACTCTAGTCCACCGATACATCACTTATGTTACTTAGTGTCACATGCATAATATTGTCACTAACCCGATTTTGAGACGTATGCTAGGTTACATCAATGATTAACAACTTCACCATAATTGTCACCTCATGACACTTGGCATTCAAGAGTGTTAACTATTATCTTGGCATGAGCATGTTCAATAGTATTATGAGGTGCATGCATATGTTAAACAATGGTCTACAAGTTGATTACAGTTGTACACAAATGACACTTGACACTATTACATGACACTTTATACCACAAACAATGTAGTGGTCATTCATCATTCTCAAGTTTTCTACTTTACATTACATATTCCGAGCCTCCCAACCTGGTCACTCAACTGTATAAGGGTGAGTTTCCATATAGGTTGCTTGCTCACTAGATTCTAGATAATAATGGGTCGGATGTGTTCTCATCTAGTTAAGTACAAGCCGGTATCCCACCATATTCTAGCGGTCCACCATAACATGGACCACCATACTTCCATGCGCCCACTAAAGAATCCTTAAGATAGATAGATAGAAACTCCGGTCTCTTTTTAGCAAGGGGCCGGCGTGAATAAAGTGTCCGTTCGTAATGTCAATGACCCGATGCCCACTGGACAAGGGGACATTGGGGCAATACTACTCTCCCCTTTCGAGGATGGGCACTATAGTGACACACTAAACTAGTTCCTAGCTAGCCACTAGTGCCTTGAAGATACCGGATATGGTATCCCCCCAAAGGGCTTTGAGGTACCCATACAACAAGGTCCAAGGACCCCCCACCATAGTTGGGTGGACTAAGGTGGTGAGCACCACGCCAACATGGGGAATAGAACCCACAACCTCCTCATTGGGGGCCATGAGCCCTAACCACCAAGCCAAGGCCCGTGGTGCCTAAGAATCCTTAACCTACAAATGTTGGTCATTGTAGGATGAAGACCGGTTGAAGACTAAAGAAAACCAATGTCGATCTAGAACTCCATCATTGATAACTGGGAGAGGGGGTTAATAAGTGGACCCGGATTCGAGAAGATGGGAGTAGCTAGTTGGCATAACAATTGGACGGATTGTCCTTGTTCACACTAGAATATGGTGGGTAAGCGGCCTAGATGAAAACTCACCCTTAGTGGCAGTGACTAGTGTAGTAGCTAATAATGTTGGGGAGTAACATTTTAAGCATTTTATAAAGGCCTGAATGGCCAGTGCCCAAGATGGTCTAGTGAGGTGGCCCATAAGCCCCCATGATCACAACACTTTCCAGGCAGTGTTTAAATATTAACGGAAAATGCTAATACAATAAGCGCCGCCCCTTCCTTTATTAGCCACTACTACCAAACACATGGCTACATCTTAAGCACTAGAGTCAACTGTTCACTGATAAGATGTTAACTTAAGTTGGTGATCATGGTGTTGAAGTGAGTCAGTCTCTTGCATTTCTCCCAATGTAATTGTAATGTTGTAGTAAGTCAAGCTAAAGTAGGCTTAACAAGCATCATAATCTCCAGGTTGCTAATTTGAGTATTGTTAGAAGTTTGGGATGACACATATATAACATGCACCAGGTTCAACCATGTGCTAATGTGAGGTGTTTTCTGTATAAAGTAATCTAAGGCATTGTGGTTATTTCCTTGGGGATTGGCCAATAACTTCATGATTTTTTTTTGTTATTATTAACAAATCTTGTGCCAATCCAATGCCATAAGTCATTAACCTATAAATTTTGACGAACCGTATTTTTACACGTTCTTTTGAGTATTCGTAGGAGTTGGGATGATGGTACATAACGTGTGCCAATCCGGGTTTTCTTGGGTATGAAGTGCTCCAACCTTTCAATCTAGGTCATGTGGGTGTTCTTTGGCATGTTTTTTCATGTTCTCCAACTTTTGCCAATTAGATTTAGACAACAAAACTTGTGTTACACTTGCAAAACTATGGAGTGTTGACAAAAGTTGGATTGAGAATCTAACTTTCCTTGATTTAGCTATGATGATCAAAAGTGCATGTGTGTTGATTCTTTAAATGAAGACCTACCCTTAATCAAGTGCCATAAGTATGACACGAAGGTCAAGCTTTAACATGTGATCACTTCCAACCACTATCACTCTCCAAACCCGTGAGACACAATCTTTGGTGTCCACGCCCACACATGTGCCACCCAATGAACATGGAGAGGTCTAGCCCATCCACTAAAATCTCAACACATTTATTGAAACCTTATATTCGACATGAATGGCTCCCTAAAAAGGACCCAAAAGCCCTCAATCTTCATTCTCCCTCACAAAGAATGGTACAACAAACAAACACCCACTCACACTAGTCCCCAACCCGACACCCGCGTGGACCCTCACATTACCCCCCCCCCCCCCAAGAGGACTCCCACCCTATATGACCAACCTAAAACCATTCACATTACATGTGTGCACCAATTTCAACACCCACCATCATACTCATCTTTACAAAAAGATTATAGTAATGCCTTGAAGATGTCCCTAGCCTAAATGGACTCCAACCCTCTACACACACCCATCAAAGTCAACATATCCAATAAATGGAAACACCCCCACCTCCTACAATGACCTCCCACTTCTCTATTACACACAACCCCTACTATGATTCTTCACCTCCTACAGTTGGCTACACTTATGGAGCATCCAACCCCTTGGCCTACCAAGGCAAAGAAAACACAATTGGGCTAAGAATCTACCACCCCATGGGCAATATGCAAAGAGTTGACCTGCTCCTTGACAACCAAAACATCGTACAAGCCAAATTAACAATCATGTATGTAGCCCCCCACCTCACCAAGGACAACACAGCGCATTCATTGCATTTTCACATACAACATCAATTCTCTCTACGTCATCAACAACCACTTCTACCACCCCATCCTTCCAGCATAATGACTCATACATATTGCATATATAAGCCTCCAACAAATCCATGCACGCTCGGGAATCCTTGACAATGAAACCTCTGATAAACTCGCAAAACTTGAAGCCAACAAACCACCACAACGTATCACACCTACAATGTACACAAGCCATGCCACCCCCTTATGGCACTCCAAAATAATCATAAAAGTCCACATGCCACACCCATCCAACACCTTAAACCTTCAAAATTCAAAAAGAATACACCCACCATTCAAGCACTACAATTCCCTCTCTACCTAGACATCGCAAAATGGCTCAAAAATCCCCTCATAAAACTCCACCATTTCAAACTATTTATGATCATCACCCATATGCACAAACCCCAAAATCACACAAACAACTCAAGCTACGATACAACTAACACATGAGCATCAAAGGAAACAAACCATCTGGCTCACTAAATTCCCATCCCTCTATTGCCCACTACATGTGCCTCCCTCCATCGATTGTCCATGTTCACTAACCCCACCAAATTCACATCCGCAACACAATCGATTGGCAAATTCATAAACTCCTCCTCCGAGACAAGAGACACCTTGCTAATGATAGTCATAACCTACCCAAGAGCCTCACCAAATAACACAAACAACCCCCCCCCCCATCCCCCTAGCGGGTGGCTACACTCTTGCCTATGTACAATTGGACCATGTCAATGCATTGATAAACTCAAACCGACATCTTAATAATCACTACCGCCTCCTTGCAAAACCACTCATTGATAGTACACACCTCAAAATTATAGTATACACTCCATCAAATTGACCTTTTGCTAGGACTGCGACCCATAGTCAAATTTTCAAATACTATAGCCAATAACTCTAACCCACACCCAAGTTTGGCTACCTACTAGTACTAGATGGCAAGTTGTGAATAATTGCTTGGTTGAGTACCCTTAATATTGGAAGAGAAGCCCACAGTCAAAGGGGCATAATGCTTGGCAAATTCCCAACCCCACAGTACATCAAATTACAATTGAGTAATATTATGTCATGTGGAAGAGAGGTGGAATCCCTCAAGCATGTTACACTGACAATTAAAAGAGAGAGCCAAAGTACTTACCAACCAAGACATGCATAAACTCAAGAAGTTAATGTAATAGAGCAACCACAACCATAACCGATCTCTCAAGAGATTTTGTGTCAAATCTGGAGAAGTATAAGGTGGTGTGAATATTTCCCAAGTAGGAGGATTGCAATTTTTTCGGTAATTTTATTCCTTAAATTGAAATTAACTACGAATCTTTGAAAGCAAAAGTTGACCCAAACATATTACTAATGTCTAGAGTCTACCACAACTCCTCAGTTTTAACAGATCATTCCTCCCCGCTTTAGCACTCAAAACTGTGACACGTGTCATGACACTATTGATTCCGACATGATCGAAATTCAGTCCAATCTTATTGAAATGCAATCCCAACCTTGATCAAAATACCAATATTCGATAGATTGCCGAGCCGGTCTTGATCGGGAATAGACTCTTCTACTATAGTGAATGATTTCAGGTAGACATAAGTATTTCATTTGCATGCATGTCTCCTGTAAGGTCTCCCACCCTACTTAAGATTCTGAGCTAAATTCCTTCTGGTGTTCACTGTGGTCCAGCAGTGCAACAACTTAGTGGAAGTCGTAAACAATGTTGCGAAGGAAATATTACAATAAGGTAGAGGGTGCTTAAACCAACATTTTAAGCTATTGCACGTACATATGGCTACATGGTTGATATAAAAGAACAATATTCATATTAGCCTTTGTTCTAAACATGGGTATAAAGAAAGAAATTTTATTTTTAGCCTCAATTAGATATTTGATGAATATTCAAAGTCAAAACCACTAGCTTCCTTGAACCAATATATAGGCTCCGTGTATGACGACCTTGGATATGATGAGGACCCCCACCTTCATTGCCTAGAACCAACACATCATGGTTGGGTACTAGACCCAAGCTAGATCAAAGACCAACTAGGAAGGGTCAAGTTCCATGTGCCAGTCCCGGTCTGTCTTTTAAATGGGTGAGAAACGGGTGACATCATCCAAAAAATGGGTGATGTCACCCATTTTATGGAGGGGTACTTCTATGTGGGGTGCCTTTTTAATATCGATTTCCTACTTTCTAACTAAAGTTGGTGGGTGATAAGACATGACACTTTATGAAGGTCACCGGCAATGCAGGTCATCATCATTTAACTTTTCATATTTGATTTGCACATCAATTTCCATACATTTATTGAATGAATTCCAAATTATGTGTTGTTGATATGTGTAGGTTGGTACTACTGTCATCTATGGAAATATGTATATATATATATATATATATATAATAGTCAAAATTGTCATTGTACATTGTTTATAAGTGATTTTTGATACATTTTTTTTTATCAAACCCAACACGTAACATGGGCCATCATTAGTACATATTGACTAGAATTAAGATAACGATAGTCTAGAATGAATTCAAAGTAAAAGCACATAGTTCATTATTTTTGAGTTAATAGATTTGAAAAAATAACATTCGTTTACATGGTTTAGGGTTTGTTACATGGTTTAGGGTTTGCCTCGTAGAAGAATTGAATCATTACAGAGGAGAGATTCCTCATGTGATTGTCAATATGTGGTTTAGCTTATTGACGCAATCCATGAATATTTTGATTACTTTGGCCAAGATTGGGTAAAAGGCTATAGCAGGACAACCTAGTTTTAAATCATAATTAATCTAAGAATGTCAACAATTTTGATTAATGTAGACTACATTGTAAATTTCAAGTTACACTAGTTTTAAGAAATTAAATGCAAGAGTATGGACTATACCCAAGTGCCCCCGGTTTTGGTAAGTAAATGGCTTACTCACTACCGGATTGTTGTTCGGGTAATTAGAATGAGGCGAGTGGTTGTCAACATTGCATGTACTGATACATAGAGATTTTTAAAATTTATACCCCTAATTGATAATCTAATTGTCAATGTAACCACTACATAAACTGAAATAATCATGTGTTTGTTTTAATAAAACTTAACTGTGACACCTAAATGATACCAAAATAGTCTTTTAAATATTTCACAAGTGTTTCCTTTGGTTTGTTTGCTATATATATATAGTTAAGATCTAGATTCTAAAAACATCATAAAATACACGTTCCCTAGGAGTACTCCTCAAAAGAAAGAACTTGAAGAACAAAGTGGCCTTTAGTATCCAAGGGTGTACCCTAGGTGACTGGCCAATCCGGTCAGCGGAGCTTTCTAACTGGCACATGTCCTTCTTGTGATTGTTAGGACCGCCAGTCCTTTGGCACCCGTTCTTGCACAACACAAAATGTGGGACACCCATCCATGGGGGGTACCGGTCCTTGGGTGAGAGGGATGGGTACATGGCACCACCCTCTTTTCACCGGCCCACCCATCTATTTTTTTAAAAGCGGACCGGGACTGGCACATGGAACTTGGCCCTAACAGTGTGCAAAGCCACATGACCACCTCCATGCTCCCACCTAATTCACTTGCAAAACCATCACCTTGCATCTTGGATAACAATCCCCTTTGTGCTTTGTGGGCCTACCTTTGTGACTTTGTGAATAGAATGGCAATAACCCCTCCCCCCTTCAGTGTATAGAATGGCTAGAATAGGCATTGACAAGCCACCCTAAACCCACCTTGAAGCAACCTGAGGGCCACTTCACACATGAGCCAAGAGCCGTGACCTTGTAATGGTGAGGACCCTTGACTCTCATCCAAAGGCCATACCATGGGTGTTGGGAAAGCCGTTTTATGTAGTCATGGGCCCTCAAGCATAGTGTGAAGTGAGAATGGACCATGTTGCGGGACCATTGCATATTTTGTTGGCGGAAAAAGAGGGGAGGATTTGGTTTAATACAATATGTCTCAAACTCTATCAATTTAAGAGAATTACTTGATGGTGTTTGTATGTCTTGGAATCTATTTTGGAATATGCCTTGTAATTTGTCCTGAAATATGTCTTGTTGGGAAATAAATACATAAATAAAATCATGGTCTACCAGAATTTTCGTCATGCCCACCTCTTGGAGGTGGGCCTGACGCAAATTCCGGTAGACCATGCACCCTTATCCACAACCTGCCATGTAGGACTCCATGTAGACTTTTCATCCACACACTTTTCTTTGGGCCTTTAGGCTTTCACCTCCTAGTGTGAAGTGAACTTGGACGGTCTCTACCTTTTCATGGTTATGGGCCTTCAATTTTATGTGTGAAGTGGCCCTGAGATAGGGTGGAGCCCGTTACCTACCCTACATGAAGGTGGTGGAGGTCGCTTTAAGGCGGCCCACTAATCACACCTAAAAGCGTCACTCCGTGGACCCATACACTCCTACATCATGGGGAGCGCTTCAAGACAGCAGGGTGTTGGTGATTGGGAGGCGTTTATAGGTGTTGGTTTTAGCACCCTTTGCCTTCGATGACATCACATTTGAGGACCACCGCCTCTATGGTCGATGGAATTGGCTCAAGAAATATTGCATAGTTTGAGGACCTCCGGAGGCATATTTGGAAGATGGAATTCAAGTTTCCGGGTGTGCCGATGCCGTGTGGTGATCATCACTACACCATGGTGCTCATGTGATACATATGTTGGTTATAACCTGCAGGTGGCAATTTAAGTTTGTATATACCCTGTCACTTAGTAGTATAGTGGAAGTATCCCAACAAGGTATGGGCTGATGAGCCCAGTCCCAGCTTGCAATGATTTGGTGGGGGCTACGTTACACACTTTTAGATTATTTATTTATTTTTAAGTGATTTTTATACTAATTCTGCAGACATAGGACCAATGACCCGGCACCCAGAATGAATGACGAGTGCTCTATAATATCAAGTACATATATACCAGAGCCTAGATAAACTCCAAGCGCAACGAAGAATCGTTCACATGGCAAGTTATTCTAAGATTGCAAGATTCCGGTCGCGACTTACTTGGGTGACACAAGCTCTGTTCCCTGGCTGGACACACACACACATACTCACAAGGCTAATGGGTTCCTTAAATAATGATGTGATTATGCACCACTAATACCACTTAGCATTTGTTAATTTATGCATGAACCTCAGAGCGTGGGGGCCTGTAGTACAAGCATGTTCAAGAGGGCCTCCAGCAAGGCTCAACAGTCATATGCAATATATACAAAGTAAACCGGTTCAAACAAGTCTATGGTAACTACACCTATAATTAATCCTCCGTTCACACATCCGAGGACCGTGGTGATTACTAGTAGTAGACCAACTTAAGGTAGATGGTGTTGAAACCACGGCTTCAATCACTGAGTAAATCCTTAGGTTGACAATGCTGCATCGAGAAGGGGTTTCAACGCACCAAGGTATGCTTTGTTTCGATTCATAATGCAAAAGTTACAAGGGTTCAAAGTTTTATTGGTACATGATGTAAAACCAACATGAGAATATGATGATGTTAAGGTGGAGGATATTCTCGAAAACCAACGTGCGTTTATCTGTGCAAGAATTTAGGGTGTTGGTTTTGGGTGAGACGTCTCCCTTTTTTTTGGGTTGAGTCTTTGTTGAAAGTTGAAAGAGGATTTGGACACATATGAGCGTGTACCTTTCTGGGACAAAGTAATACATTATGAAATTTCATCGTGTTGGTTATAGATGTGTCCAAAGTTGACATGTGGCTCTTATGTTCAAAGCATGTTTGTTTTAGACAAGACTATGTAGTTTGTGCTTTTGATGGTAAGGTCGCGAGTAGGTAGGTATAGTTACGTCCACATTGCTTCATGAAGGCCTATGCAGCGACACGCAAAGCCGAAACTCAAGCTTCAGCTCAAGCTTGCAAGTTTGGTGGGCCAAGACGAAAACATCCGGACCTTACATGTGCCTAAAAATGGTGGAGCTTCGATTCGAGCTCAAACTTGTACTTATGGACTTCAACCTGAGAGTTTTCACAAGGTTGGGATTAGGTTGAACATGAAACCCAACACAAATAGAAAACATGTGGAACGGAAGCCCTACCATTTTTAGGCGCATGCAAGGCTCCAAATTGTCTTGCCTAAGGGTTGCTTTACACCTAGAGGCCATGCCAATTCCCCTTGAGGCCAATTGCATGAGATTTCAGCCCCTTTTGGGTTGGAGGCCGGCCTCAACTACACATTATAATAAGATTATAACGGGGGCCAATTTTCCCATATGTAAAGGCCTTAGGGTCAAGAAGCTAGGCCGTTTCAATAAATCTAGCATAATCCAACGGATCTAGCATAATCTAGGACAGAGCCGTTCGGATTTCCACATAATCCAATGGATATGGTTTGCTTGAAAAAACCATTTTTTATTTTTATTTTTTTAAAAAATAATTAAAATATGACATTGGTCCCAAGGCCAAGAATTGGCCCTCCATTTTGGGTGGACCCAATTCAACGAGCTCGGGCCATGTCAAGCCATGCATTTTTTGAGAAAAAAAATCATACCACCAAATTGGCCTGGCCTCTAGGTGAAAAGGGGTTGGGACCGACTGATTTTAGCCTTTTGGCCAATCACAAGTGAAGATTTCAAGCCTCTTACACAACGAATTGGCCCGGCCTCAAGGTGTAAAGCGGCCCTAAGCCCACAAAACTTGCAACCTTGAGCTTGAGCTCAAGCACGTGTGTGTGGCAAGGGCATGACTCGTGTAGGTTTTATCCCCTTCATCAATATGTGTAAAAAAACTCCCAAATAGGGAGGGTTTGGAATTCTTCATCGAGGTCGTTGTTGTGCGTTTGAGATTTTAGAACTTGGCGCTCAAAATCCTCTATGCTCATACATTCTTATCACTTAGAACTCTCTGAGACTTCCCTGATTTTTGGGTTACTTTTTTTGTTATTCTAAAATTTCATTGAAGAAGCTACCCAAAGGGCTAATAAATCCACACATGCAACATTTAAATGATTATACGGGAGGATTGCTACATTCCAATCGTTATGTTTGACCTCTATATGAACTCTCGAAGACCACCTCCCAAAGGAGGCTTAACACCTTGTGTTGCATCATGGTTAACATTGATCAATGTACGGCTAACAACTCACATTCATGTCAGTACATGGATACGGACATTACTTTTATTTTTTGAGATATCAATCCCTTTATATTGAACTCCATACCCAACATAAAATTGATTGGTCGTGAACATCATGTCAAGTGATCTCGTGGCAAAGTTCCCACGATTTCAATGAAGGGCAATTTGATTATCGCAATGGTTAGCACATGGAACTTAATACTTATACAAAATGTGAGTTGTTGGACGCCAAGGTTTTCAAAACCAACCCCATCACAAACTATTTCAAACTCATTCCAACTTTTTGGGACATGAATATGTGCAAAGTGTGAGTTGCAACTTCTCACTAAGCCCAAAACAAAAATCTTAGCTTTGGTGACTACACTAGTAGTACACCATTTATGGTATGTAGCGTCACATGCATAATAGTGTCACTTACCCTATTTTGAGGTGTATGCCAAGTTACACTAATGATCAAAAACTTCATCATTAGTGTCACCTCATGACGCTTGCTGTTCGAGTGCATTTACTCATATTTTTCTTTTGCATACTTAAAATGTAAACATATGACACTTGCCATTAGTATACCTAATCATATCTTCCCTTAGATTCTAAAATATAAAACTATCATCTCAAGTACTCCAATGTGCTATAATAAATGTCATGATGTAAATAATTCTTTCACTTTGAAAAGTTACTTATGTTGTAGAATAGTATCAAATTGGCAATCAACGGACATGACACTTTGAGATCTCTAGGCATCTAGTTTAGGCCCTTCGCAAGCCGTATATGTGACACTAAAGATCATAAATTGTGTAGTAAGTAAATCCTACGATGTATCAAGGGGTTTTTTTGAATAGAATAGGGCCAAGGGGCTAATATCACGTCAATAACAATTACCAATGCTAGTTCTTCATTTCTTTGCTTCTTTCATTTTCGAAAGTAGCCTCTAGGTGGCATTGTGTTGAATAGGTAGGATCTAGAGTAGAGGCACCCGTAACCAATCACTTAAGATATTTCGCACCACTTCTAGAGAAATATAAGGCGGTGCTAATATTTCCCACAAAGGAAGATTTAAATAAGGAGGATTGCAAGAAAAATTCGGTAATTTTTTTCCTTAAATTGAAAGTACTATGAATTTTTAAAGCCAGAAATTGGCTTGAACGTATTGCATGTGTCTAGAGTATTCATGCCAAAATCACTTTGCTTTAATTGCTTGTTCCTCCTCACTTTAGCACTCAAAAGCATGACACGTGTCGTGGCACTATTGTTTCCAATTTGATTAAAATGCAGTCCCAACCTAATCAAATTCTGGTACCCTGTAAATTGCTGATGAGATCCTGATCGGGAATAGGCGCCTCTACTATATAGCTCTTATTGACATGTGATTGTGTGCTCGTGGCTTGAGGGCCAACAACAAGCTTGGAATTTCAAATTGTAGTAGAGGCACCTTTTCCCATCTATAGGGTACCATAATCTCAATCATACTAGGATTGAATTTCAATCAAGGGGGGGGGGGTGGGGGGATCAATAATGCCATGAGACATATCCTAGTTTTGAGTGCTAAAGCAAGCGGTTATGGCAGACTCTAAACATTGGTAACACGTTCGGGCCAACTTTTTGGCTTCAAAAATCCACAATAATTTCAATTTAAGGAATAAAATCATTGAAAATTTTGTCAACCTCATGATTTCCATCTTCCTACAAGGGGAAATAAAATAGAATCGCACCACCTTACACTTCTCCAAATTTGGCTCAAAATTTCTTAAGTGACCGGTTATGTGTGCCTCCATCGTACGCTTACACAACCAAACCACGTGTTGCATTAGCAAATCCACCTCTGTTGATGTAGTTACGGTCATCGGGAGTGTAGACTATTGGTTTCTTAATCGGATGTGTAAGTCCTCCTAGTTGCGTTCACTGTCGAGTGTAGAGTGGTTAGTAATGTTTGAAAACACACCCCAATCTCCTTTAAGCACCACGTGTCTTGTTGTGATGTTTGCTCTTTGATCCTCACCGAACCACATACCCACCAAACATAAGCGAGGGGTCCGATGAAGAAAACGAGGAGCCACTTACGACCCATCTACCACAAGCAAGGCTTGCTTGCTCGTGTGAGAGGTGAAAGAGGGGGGGGGGATCAAGCAGTGGGTGGGTTGGCGGGGAGTGCTATGTTACAGGGGGCCATCGGAAGTGCAGACTATTGGTTTCTTAATCGGATGCGTAAGTCCTCCTAGTTGCATTCATTGTCGAGTGTAGAGTGATTAGTAATGTTTGAAAACACACCCCAATCTCCTTTAAACACCACGTGTCTTGTTGTGATGTTTGCTCTTTGATCCTCACCGAACCACATACCCACCAAACATAGGCGAGGGGTCCGATGAAGAAAACGAGGAGCCACTTACGACCCATCTACCATAAGCAAGGCCTGCTTGCTCATGTGAGAGGTGAAAGGGGGGGGGGGGGGGCGGGGGTTGGCGAGGAGTGCTATGTTACAGGGGGGCCAGCTTGTTGTTGTCCCCTGAGGGGCAGAAGTGGGAGGATTTGAGTGAGCAAGTGAGTGGGAATAGCAACGGAGGCTACCAGCCTGCTTATAAGTAAGCTCATCTAATCATAGGGAGTGGCCAGCGGAAGCCCCATGACCCACCCTCCCCTCCTCCCGTCCTTCCTTCTTTAAACTTACCTTTATGGACATAGGGTGATGGAGGGGGGGTTGGGCCAAGAGCAAGCGTACCTCGCATTCATCCCATCCCACATCAATGGCCCCGAAAATAACATGCAGTCCGGAATCGGATCGGACAAGGAAACCCCGAATTAGTGTGGCCGAGGTCGTCACTTGCCATGAATCGGCAACAAACTTATAGGGGATCAACGTCTTATGTTGCTGCATGGATGCGTGGTGCACGCATATATGACCGATCAGTCGATCTCTTCGCTTGGAGTTAGGCTTTCGTCACTGCTACCCAAGGTGAGGATGCATGCAGTTTTATTATAGCATATTTCTTTGTTTTCGAGGGAAAATGTTCATGAAACTACCATACATCATAAATCGTGAATTTGTCTAGAGAGATCCATTGAAGATGAATATAACACAAACCTATGGGGGTCATGTTATAACTAAGTCCCCTTTCCCTTGGGAGTAGCGGTAACCCAAAGAGGTGGGCATCAGCCCTTGACCGTGATGGAGCACCATGAAGAGCCAACAATGTCCATGAAATTTTGGGGGCACAAACCAGACAAAGTGCTAGTCTTTCCAAGCCCAACCGGCTACATGGTGACATGTTTCGGTTGTTGTTGTTGTTGTTTTTTTTTTTTTTTTTTTTTTTTTTTTTTTTTGGTTTGTGTGTGTGTGTGGGGGGGGGGGGGGGGAGGGGTTAGATTGAAGAACATTCTGTAAATTCCTTTACAAACTCAACCAGTTCATGTGTGAGTAGCGTCCAGTTCTCCTCATTCATTGGAGCCCGAGATGAGCATTGCTGCCATGTTGATTGCTGCTGCTGCTGCAGAGACTCCCCAAATTCCTCATGTTGGGATTCCATGCCATAAGTCCCCAGGCAGAAATAATTAAGCATATTGTGTACATATCCCAAGTTAGACTAAGTTATGCACTTCCCCATCTTGCCATTGTCAGCTTTGCCAACTTCTTCTTCTTCTTCTTCTTCTGAGACAGAAGGCCGCAAGGCCAATGCCAAATGCACTAAGAAGTAAGGAAGATGCGCGCCCACTTCAAGGGGAAGCGGAGCCTCATGGACACATCACGCCAACACGTAAAGAGAAAACATCGAACCAAGAAACAAAGACTCCACCTAAAACAACCCACAAATTCTCCTAACCAAGGACCAACCCCACCACATAGGTCAAGGATAAGTCCCAAGCCATCAAGTAACGAACCAAAGTGCCAAACAACCTTGTGGCCTATAGACCACGTGAAGCAACTTCTATGCCAAAGCATAACATAGTGTGCTGGATCCCAAACTTGGGACCAATAAAACCTATAGTTCATAGGGAGGTAACCTTGTCACTTGTCTATTGCCCTAGTCATGCCATAAACCCTATTGATGACCAACTTTCTATCAAATTTCATAGCATATTTAAGGAAGCAAAGATCTTCAACCCATCACCACCAATCCAGGTCCCCACCAAGTGTGGCCAATTTGCCATAGAAGAAGGGTATTTTTTCTTTTTTTTCTTTCCCTTCCTGAAACACTTGTGAAACACTTGATTGGGAGAGGCAAGGAACAATGGTGTCGGTGCATCCTAGAGGGGAAAAGTCCTCCAATCATAGTACCACAAAAGCTAGGTTGGCCACACTGTTGTAGTAAAACCCCACCCATTGGCTTAGATGAGTGACTTTTGGGTCATCTTCTAGTAAGCACCTCCATTTGTCAATAATCTTGGATGTAAGTGTATTCCAATCCTCATTATCCGCCGTGGTGAGCTTGAACTTAGTTTGAGCCTCATCCTAGGAGAGAAAGGTGCGGTGTTCACTATCCCAAATGTTGTCCACACATGAATCCTTTTGCAGTATAGTTTGTGAGCCCTAGCTAGGTAAATCAATTATCAATAAGTTCAAGGCTATTTGATCACTGGATATTAGGTTTTTTTTTCATGCAACACTTACTCCAACTAATCCAATATGGGTGAGTTGCTCTTGCCCCGACCAAAGGTAGTTTCGGATTGCATCCCTGATGTTCCTAAGCATTTTGTTAGAATCACCCCAAAATATGATGAGTAACCACAAGGTAGAAAGCATGACGTGGTTAGGGATGACCACTATGCTTGATATGGAGAGTTTCATAATACTTCAATAATCAAGTTTTAAAGAAATTTCCTTATACACAAATTGGTCAACGTCTAGGTGTGGAGTTTAAGGCCAAAGGGTACCCCAAAGAGCTTAGAGGGGTCTCCTTCTTTTGCCTGCATCGATATATAAGATGCTAACCACTTAGTTTTATGCATGTACCTAACGACTAGTAGGCACATGATCTCTCCTAGTTGATTTCCATCCCTGAGGTCTCACAAAACATTGTGAGCAATCTAACCAATTCATTCACATGTTGCTTATCTCCTTTAATTATGAATGAAGAATCAATAGCGTATTGTGAGATAGTCCATTGTTTATTGTCCCCCCATTGGCAAGGTGATCCCCCTAGGTCTACACTTTGTGCATTCCATCTTAATAATGTGTGTAACCAACTCTTTGACAATAGGAAAAAAATTGGCGCTAGTGGACAACCTTGGTGGACCCCATGCCCGATGTTGAAACTTTCTCCAAGGCTATGTTGAGTTTGATTGTGGCAATGGCATTTTGAAAGAGGAGTTTCAACTGTCAATAATTTGGTCATATATCCCCATCTTTTGCATTGCATGAAAAAGAAAGTTCACAAAACTTTTTCATAGGCCTTCGAAAAGTCGAGTTTTAAGTAGAAAGTGGGTTGTTTTGAACTCTTGGCCTAGTGCAATGTTTCTTGAGTTAAGACAATGTTGTCAAGAATGAATACAAGCATGTGAAATGCCGTTTGTTGTGGGCTAATAATGATAGTAAGTAGTGGTTGAAGCCATAATTCAAGGCCTTGGCAATTTTTTGTAAATTACTTTGAGCAAAATAATCAATTGCCAATGGTTAAGAACCCTAAACTCTCTCACCTTAGGAACAATACTAACTAACCTTTTGTCACCCCCTCGGAGAAACCCTCCTACTCAATCCCATTAAATATCATTTGATGGAAGTCAAACCCAAGGGCATGTCACAATAGTTGAAAGAATACAACCGGGATCCCATTCTATCCCAATGCCTTCCGATGGCCATTGAGTTAACTACAATGCCAAGTTCTTTGGGTGTGATTTCATGTGTGAGGATGTCATTCATCGCCCTGGTGAAGGTGAAAATAAAACCCTCAAACACTTCCCTTAAATGCCACCTTGCATATGTTCATGTGGTTGTAAAAGTTTTTTTATATAAGAAAATAAATAGAAATAAATAATAGAAATAGAAATTGTGACATACTCGTCTAAATCCTCCCTCTTGGTAAAATTTTTAACTTGGATATCTTGGACTTGGTAATACGGATGGAAAGTTCTTTGCCTGATTGACCATAAACTCGGCCGAACACTTGTAATCAATTTTTATTCTTGTTACCCCTAGACATGATTCAACCCCCTTAACCTTCTTGATTTTAACCACCTCAAGTGCATTTTTGAGCTCCGTGGCTTCTCCTTGCTTTTTAATGTCATAGACGTCATCATGTAGGGTTGTAGTGGCTATTTGTAACTTAGCCCCAAAGTCTAGTTCTTCTTTTCTATACTCCCTTGCCTTTTGCTTGCTAAGTTCCCTATAGAATCTTGACACATGCTACAACTTGGAGAAAAAGGAAATTTCCTTGGGGAGAGCAGCCCACTTATCCCTATGTTGGTTAGCAACATTCCATTGCAAATATGCGACATTCCATTTGAATGCAAATTTCCGCACTGCCCCCTCCCCTTTGGCCAATACATGTGAACAAAGTGAGTGATAAGACCCCACTAAGTACCCATGAATAAATTAAGTCAAGTTCCATAAATCAAGTTCGTTAGACAAAGGAGTGTAAAACCTATCTAGTCGTGCAAGTCTTTTGGCCCATCCTTGTTGTCCTTTATTCCATGAGTACATGGCACCCTCTGATAGTTAAAGGGTACCTTGCACTTGGAGTGTGTTAAGTAATTCATGCGAGTGTAACCTTTTGAGGCGGTTGTTTGCCCTTTTCTAGTCATTTAATCCATCCTTCAGCCTTTCAGTCATGTTAAAATCTCCTCCAATGATTCATATGTAGTCTTTGGGTAAAGAGTTTGATATGAGGTGCCGTAGATGACATTGTTCAGTAGGTATGTTGGGTGCCTATGCATAGGCTAACTTAGATCCCCCCCCCCTTAATGCCTTCTAAGATAATCCAAAAAACTCTATTATCAGAAAGGGACCCGTGTGTTGTAACCAATTTAATTTATCTACTAGCTAGGGGAATCCCTACACCTCTTTTGCTTGTAGCGTTAGGGTTAAGCCAACTTCTTTCACCCGGTGTTGCTTCAAGTATCCAACTAGTGCAACCTATCATAAGTTTCCAACCTCGGTTTTCAATCATCTTCCTTTGAGTTTGTGTTATTGTATCATGATTGCACCTTCTTTGTGTACTAGTGAGTTGATACATTGTCTTTCATTCAAAATGCTCTCTGGGTTATTAAGTCTTCAACACACGAGATGCAAGCTAGAAACATTATGAATGTTAACTTTAAAGAGAACCACCTCTTTTCTAACTAATAATCCATTGAAATTTCTTTCCACACTATATGGTAAGATCTTACCACTTTGACCTCTATAGGGGTTGAGATCTTCTTTGGAAGTAAGTTGGCTTGCTTCATTCATCCCCTTTATCACTTCATCTTCCATTTCAAGGTCGTGTTTTAAAGCCTCCCCCGAAATATTTTTTTATTTTTAAAATTTTTTCCTGTGGCATTGGATCAAATCTTGTTCCACCCCCATTCCCCACCTTCTCAGCAAAGGTCTCCATTGTCAATTGCCACATGCTTCAAATCCAGTGTTGTCCTCCTTCCTTTCCAATATGCTTGTCCTACCTTCCGGATTTTTTCGTCCCAAAATAATTGTCCGGTTTATGTGCACGTTGAGAAATTTGAGGCTCAAAGTCAAATTTATTTGCGCCAAACTTCATCATCAAGAAGCCTTTCGACACCGCAACTTTGGGGGGCGTTTCAGAGCAGAAGTTTTTTATTTTAAGAATCATATTTACAACTACTAGGTCAATAGTCAACGGACCTTAATCTCGCCAAAATTAAGAACACGGACAATCGATTTGAGACGGAGGAAGTATATATATTCCAACTTAGCACTCTTCTCTTCATTGATCCCTAGTTCGATCCAAGTTTGGCTCTAAAATCCACAGGGCCTTGCTTCTTGTACTACGCATGAGTTCCCAACCTTGTGATCCTAATGAGGTTGTCGATGGCAGTAAATAAGGCAGTGTTTGCTCAATCTGATCCAATCCCTGCTAAACTAAACTACCATAAGATCGATCTACAAATCTCGCCGCAAATGTTATGTGTAAAGGCACGCATCTCGATGGTCTGGAAAAAAACGCAGCCGAGGCTCCACCTCCTCCTCTGCCTTCAAGCCATCCTTCATCGCGCCCCTCGAGACGAAGCCAACTTCTTCCTTTCCTTGCCCCGGCCCCCTCATTACCAATGTAGACAGGACTAAGTGCCTACTTTCCCCGACTAGCCTACTTGTCCTAGAATATGAAACACACGACAATTAGACCGACAAGACAAGGTGGTTAGCAAGCAACTTGAAATGGAGATCATCACCACTTTCCTCAATTTTCAGAAACTGTCCCAATGAATATCTTATGCATTATCAAAGTGAAGATTCTCATGCTCGTCTAATGGTTACATAGGTCATGTCAAGAGAATGGTTATCGTATGTTGAGCACATAGTTCAATCTCTTTTAAACACAATGTGTTTTTGGTATTTGTGCTTGGATCCCCACCTCTAACTACATACCACTCACAATGTAAGTGTTCGATTAAGATGAGGAATCTATCTTGATGGGTTACTTGTTCCAACTAGTTCATTTCTCTTAGGCTATAAAACACAAAGAAAGAGAAACTCCGGTCCCTTTTTAGCAAGGGGCCGGCGTGAATAAAGTGTCCGTTCGTAATGCCAGTGAACCCGATGGCCACTGGACAAGGGGACACTGGGACAATACTACTCTCCCCTTTCGAGGATGGACACTATGTGACACACTATACTAGTTCCTAGCTAGCCACTAGTGCCTTGAAGATACCGGACATGGTATCCCCCCAAAGGGCTTTGAGGTACCCATACAACAAGGTCCAAGGACCCCCCACCATAGTTGGGTGGACTAAGGTGGTGAGCACCACGCCGGCATGGGGAATAGAACCCACAACCTCCTCATTGGGGCCATGAGCCTAACCACCAAGCCAAGGCCCGTGGTGCCCTATAAAACACACAATTAGTGCAAGGTGGGTAGCACATCTGACTCGAGGCCGTAGCAATGCTTCTTATGATTTTTGGAGTTCATTTGAGTATCCTATTCGTTAATAAAGTAAAGATTCTTGTGTTCATTAGATGGTCATATAGGTTCTCTCAATTATGATCACAATTGAACGTAAAGTAGTTATCATGTTTTAAACACGTAGTCCAATCTCTTTTAAACACATGTCTATTTGGTATCCATTTGTGGAGCCACAATCAATGGCATACCACTCAAATATAGGTGTATGATTTTAAAAAGTAATTTAAAAAGGGTTATCTACCTTATGGTAAAAGTTGTGGGCTGCATTATTTGCACATCAAAACATTGAGCATAATAACGTGGGTGCACATTGTTTCCCAACCCACAATATTTGACTTTGCAAATCCACATTAGAGGTTTAGGTACACCTGTCTAAGACATTTACCTATCCTAATTAGATACATGTATGTGAGTGGTGTGTGGTTAGATGTGGATATAGGAATGGATACCAAAAAGACATGTGTTTAAGAGAGATTGGACTACATGAAGAAAACATGTTGAACATTCTAGGCTCAATGGGCAACATACCTACCTAGTTGTTTTATGGACAAGATACTTTTAAATGTGAGTTTTCATAGCCACGAAAGGGATATCATCAATTTTGCATACATTGTTGCTTAAGTCTCATACGACATTCACGGATCCAAGATTAATTATCACGTTGACATCCAAGATATAAATTGTGGCAAAAACTCACCATTTAAGACCCGTTTATCTTACAATATTCTAATGGGTTCAAAATAACATTTGAAAAACTGGGAAATTTAGGGGAAGGAGTTGGGTATGTCAAGGGAGCATGACAACCATAACTAGGGTTGCAGCCAAACCTGATGCAGCCAAGTCATGTGAAGGTGGTGGTGGTGGGATCTACGTAAGATGGACACATGTCCAACTAATTGTCCAAAGAAAGTGGGCTACATGCCAAAAACATTTCCCCAAAAACAAACATGTGACAAAAGAAAAGAGGAAATACACATTGAAAGGTGGGGGCATGGCAACTTTATGGGGGCATGGCGGGCATAGGGGGCTTACAATTATGGATAGGGGAATTCATGCATATGATGGGACGGCACGTGCACCGGCATACGGGTGCATAAAGTTGGATTCATTTGGGATATTAATTCATATGCATGGGGGCAACATGCCTGCACATCAAGGGTCCAAGCTAGTATAAATACATCTGCACGCAAGAGGCGTGGAAGATGGGAGAGGACAAAATTTGATATTGAATGGTCAATATTAATTGGGAACGAATGTGGTCATTACAAGAGGTTGAATTTGAAAAGTAAACAAGCATGACCTGTCCTTGTCACCCTTTGTTTCGTGTGGCAACTTGGAAATGTGTGAATTGTCCTTCAACTGGCTCAATAAGACAAATGTGAAAGGAATGAATTGTATATTTGCAAGAAATTTAGAAAGTGCTCTTTCTAATTTTGTTATTGATTTCCTTGTAGAAAAATTTGACTTCAATTATAATCCCCAATAATAATAATCAATGTTTTAACCCTCCCCTCCCTTCACCCTTCTCCTTTGTAGGTGCTAAGGATACTTTACTCCAACTCTCTTTGGTGTTGTAATGTGAATACACTCTCCCTTTTTGTTTTTCTTGGGGAATGAAGGAGGCACATGACCACCTTGCTAGTTGTTCCATCAAGTAGAGATATTAAAATTTCAAATCTAATAATTCAACTGTCAATGACTCCATTTGATTTTGAATACCTCTCCACTATCACCCGGTAGTTTAGGGTCATCTCGGACGTACACTCTCCCTTGACACCCACTAAGTTAGTGTGTGGTGCCCTCACAATGTGTGCCTATTTATTCCATCAACGAGTCCTCACTAAATTGGAGTTGATTCCACTAAGATCACTTAATATGATGGGGGGGAGCCCAAAACAATAGTATTATATTATTACAGAGTATATTGCTCTGGCTTTACGTGTATGTCTTTAGTTGAATTGAATGTATCGAATCTAGAGTAGTAAGCTTAAGAGTAAAGCACGTATTTTATATAATCTTCACTAAAGACATGTACCGTTTCTTTGCCATTTCTACTCTCACACACCTCTGTAAAGCAATACTGTAGTAACTTGAGTCATTTTGCATGTGTTGCATACAGTCATGGAGAAAGATGGTGGAGGACATCTGAGGATAAATCAATGATATAGTTCTCAAGCTCCCATTGGCCCTTATTGGGAATTTTGAAGCACTTTTCAAACATTCTGCCAAAATTTGAGTGTTGGTTTTCGTGCTTTGCAACGACTGCAAAACATAATGTGAGGTGAGGAATTTGGAGTCATGGAATGCTTATTAGAGGCATGCTTGGGGTGGTAGGATTTGAACATGGAACCTCCTTAAACTGAAAGATATATAGTAAAAATAGATGGTGGTCTAACCTATTTGTCGTCCCGTGTACAAAGGTGATCTTCAATGGGACCACCTCGGACAACGCTAGGGTAATCTTCAAATTGAACAATTTTGAACCCATTGTCTTCCAGTATTCAATGTAGTCAGATTATTATCTTGTTTCACATGCCAAATCTTCAGTGTAGTGGGGTTACGCCAAACAATGCAATCACATAATATTTTGCTTTTCAAATCTTACCTTCCACAATACAAGATTTGGAAGATAAAATATTACATGCATGGCGCTAGAGAGGTGCTAAGGGACCACACTAAGCCTTATCAAGGCTAAGTGTTGGGGTTGTCTCGACTGGAGCCTCACACTTCCTTTTACCAAAAATTAAAATCATATATAAGTAGGGTTATTGAAATAACATTGGAAAGGTATCTCTAGGAGTTTTCCAATAGTGTAGAGAATGTCCCAATTAGGCAAGGGAAGCACCCTATAAAGCCATTCAAAGTTTGCATGAGCAATAGCCCCAAAAATGATGTTAGCCTCACTTTGGTGTGGACATCATGTTCTTTGATGGTGATGTGGGAAATTTACATGGAGGACCATAAGCATACATGACTAGGAAATAATTATTACATAGTTGGCACCCTTCGAATGAAGGTTGGGTTTAAGTTATGTCATGTACTATTCTCCCTTCCAATGCTTTCCTCCTATTCTCTGATTTTCTTTTTGTACCAAGGTTGAGCATAGAGTTTCTCATAGAAGGGGGAGCACATGTTGCATAACCTTCAAAGTTTGTGACTTTGACCCCATCCTCTCTCTCAATTTCTTGTAAGAGGGTTGATTGAATTTTTTTTCTTTGATGACCTTGAAGAATTCCAATGACAACCTATCATCTTTGCTCATCCACCTAACTTCGGCTCCAACCCGTTGCCCTTCAAAAAATTTCAACAATCTTAAGGTTTCTTTGCAATTTGCAATGTTTGGCTTAAACCTTCTAAGGTACCTTCCTAGGGAGAGTGTTGCCACCTTTTTGTTAAGCCCCCCAACATTGTATGACATGAAATTGACTTTCATGAGAGGAATGAGGAGAGTGATGCTTGTGCTTTAGCTTCTTCTACACTTTGTGGTTTTTTCTTGTTCCAAGTGTGTGGGGTTGTGAATAATGCCATTATTTTTTCCCTTTCCCTTTGAACTTAGTTGATGTTAGTGGTCTATCAGCGGGGGATTGAGGTTTCCACCATTTTTCTTGAAAATCAACCTCCTTTGGACAAATTTTCTAAAGTGTTCTTCCCCACCCATTACTTGCTTTTGGGAGAATCAACCTCTTCCAAGGCACTATTGCATGTAATTATTTGTTTGTCTATCCTTGGGAGTGGGAAGTTGAGGGTAGTGTGGATGGCATCAGCCAACAACTCCTAGCATGTGTGGCGCTTCCTCTCTTTGTCACATCCCTCATTCAATGTTTGCCATCCATTAGTGGTCAGGAATCTTGCAGTGACATTGGTATCTTTGGGGGCCTTGTGTGCCTTCGATGCATTGTTTGCATTCTATTATCCATGCTTTGGTGTTTGCGTCCTCGTTTGCTCTTGATTATTGCCCATCCTTGATCCTCTCTATCACTCCCGTGGCTTGATGTGGGCTTAGAATACTTGTAGCTATGTAGTCGGTTCCATCTTGCATTTTTCTTCCCCTTGTTGTGGGACCACTAATGTGCTTTGGCTAGAGTGACTCCATCCCTGGAGCGGGATGGGCACATGGATACCTTCAATGTGTGTGAGCTTTGTTGTAGGTTTTTGTGTAGATGTGTCTTATTCAACTAGTTGCCACTCTTGTAAGTTCAGTTGGCCAATGCTTGCCACAATTAATGTTGTTGCATTATTCTATGTTACAGATGGGTCTTCGACTTTATTTCTGTCTCCACTTACATTTATGACAATCTCTAATTTAGTGTGTCAAAGAGAGACAAAATTTGCACCTCACTAGTAGGTGGTCATAGTTGATTAGGGCACTATTGGGTGGATCTTCGTCTATGTACTCAATGGATGTTGCATACCCTTCCAACAAATCTAGAGCTATGCAAAACCTTGGGTTCTCATGTAGCCAATTACAGGCATCAAATCCTATAATTTCCTAGCCAGTCTACTAGATTGTCTACATTCTAGAGGAATCCTTTAAAGCTTAACCCATGTTGGTATTCTTAATGCTTTTGGAGTGTCCAAATTAAAGTTAGGAATGCAATGTTCCATCACACATGTTTCTAGGTATGATTTGTGTGGTGAATTGATTTTACTTGGATTGGCTTATGTGAGGTAGAAGAAGCCTCTCCAAGCTTGTTGCATTCTCGCTACATCCTCACTTGCCCATTTTGCATTAATAGAACCTAACCAATGATTTTGAGATGCATGATGAAGGCGATGACCAATAAACTTACTTATGAGTGTATGGCGTGTGTAGTGGTCGATCCGCATGTAATCAATATCCCATTGCTGTTGTGCATTATTCCATCGCCTCTCCCTCATTAGCTCTTAACGGCTTTAGTCCTAGTTGCGGCATAATGCTTTCATCAACATTGATAAGCTCAATTGGATCTAGGATTGGCTCTTCACTTGATATCTAGATTTCGCTTCTTGCATGCATATTTTTCCCTTTTTATGTGTATCCTTTGCTCCACTATGAGTCTCGTGTGCTCTAGCCCGACTCCGTAACTTGTCAACATAACTCGGCATCGTGGCCAATTCTCCCTTTGCAGATCCGGATCAACAAATTTGACTCCCTCCACATTAATTTGTCTCCTCATTGGCAACCTTACACTACCTACATTTACCTTCCTACGCTCACTGATGCTCTCAAACTACTTGTGATTAAAAAATCACTGAAAATGTCACGATTTGCTATAGCATTTGGTTGCGTTGCTTAGATTTGAGAGTGGTGCCCAAAGCTTGGTTGTTGTTGAGGCTTCCCTCCATAGTGGACTGCACCACTTGTCGTACCCCGAGCAATGTGCTAAGCTAATCATGCACACCACTAATCCAAATGGACTCAAATAACATGCTAAATCACTTAAAGTGTTGGTTTAAGCACCCTCTCACCTTTCTCCTTGAAACCCTAATTATATATTTTTATGGTTTTCGGTTTGGTATTCAAACTTTCATGGGATGTTTCCATCAAGCATGCAAACCCTAGTGGTCAGGTTTTAGGTGCATCTTGCATATGAATGAGCTCCTAAAAAATATTACAAAGTACATGGCACCCGCATTTCATACTAGAAGCTTTTAAAGTAGGTACATGACTAGCTGAATTTTGGTTATATACAACCACATCGTGACGTAATGTACTTTCTCCCATTATGAACTTCCACTTGTCGCCAATCCGCATAACTTCAAAATTTGTGAACCTCGTTTTATAATATCGGAGAGTGTGAGCCAAAAAGTATTGTTGAAAACCCTAATACAATGGGGGCTACAATATAGGTCCAAACATTGACCACACTTTTGAAAACCCTAATACGATGGGGGCTATAATATATATAGGTCCAAACATTGACCACTCTTTTTGTGGCAAAGGGAATGTCCCATGGCACGCATATCCCACAAACATATGATGCACCGTCTCTCTAATTGGTGTCATAACGTGTATATCCGGTGTAGGAAAATCTTAAAGATTGGAGGGGTTAGGCTAGCTAACTAGGGCATGTAAGATATTGTGGATCTTTAAATGGTGAATACATTGGCTAATTCGCACCCAACTTTTTGCATGTGACAGCCAAGAGACGGCTTGGGTCAAGATGTAAGCTAGGACGGCAGCTTGGATATGAGCAAGCCAAATGCTTTAGCAAATTAAAGAATCCAACGATAAAGTTGAGGTAAAAATAAGTGAGCTGACCTTAGAAAGCTGCCACCAACGATGATGCGACGCAAAGGCCACTAACGTGGGATCTTGGAAAATAAAAATAAAATAGTGCAAACCTTGATCCATCATCATTTTGTGGATGCACTTTTGGACCCTAAACGAAAATTTGAAGTTGCAAATGGGTTGGCCAAGCTATTGTAGGTGCAAAGAGCAAGCCGGAAGTTCTAACCTTGGCAATTTGTATCCACCACGGATCTTCCTTAGAAAAACATTCTTTTTGCTAAGAATCAATAGGAATTCACAAAACCAATGAAGGCACCGTACACTTAACTTAGGGGTTGTTTACACCATGGGCTCTGAATAATCGCGGTGTCCCTCTTTTTAAATGAGATCATGGAGGAGTCCATGGACTATAGCCCAAAGTCATTTGGAGGGCACAAGCCTTTAGTGTAAGTTCGAATTCCCGTCGCAAATTCCGTCATGCCTACCTTCAAGAGCCATCATATAATCCCGGTCAACATTATCCATACTTGCCATGTGTTTAAGAGGGATTGGACTACATGAAGAAAATTTGTTTAACATTCTAAACTCAATAGGCAGCATAGTTGGGGGTACTTACCTAGTTGTCTTATGGACATGATAGTTTTGAATGTGAAATTTTATAGCAGCAAAAGGAATATCATCAATTTGCATACATTGTTGCTAAAATCTCATATGACATTCACGGATCCAAGATTATAATTATCACTTTGACATCCAAGATGAGAATTGTGGCAAACAACAAAAACTCACCATTTAAAACCTGTTTATCTTACAATATTCTAACGGTTTCAAAATAATGTGCATTTGAAAGACTTGGAAATTTAGGGGAAGGGGTTGGGGATGTCAGCTTGATAATTTATTTAGACTATGATTGCATTCCATTGCATAACATTACCATTACATTGTTCATCACTCATTGTTCATGGTTAGAGAAGTTGCCTCATAGGATCATGCTTTATTGTACTATATGTCGCGTCTACCTTATTTCTCCTTTGTCCACGATTGTTTATAATCATGACACCTATGCATGCTTGTGTCCATGTGTGGAGCCAACCAGCTAAAGGCTCCAACAATTGCCACGTGGTAGAGTAACCATGTGATGCACTAACATGTTAATAAATGGACCATTGATAATAAATCAAAGCCACCTATTCTAAGACAACCTTCACATCCACTTATTCATTAGATTAATTCCGTGGTAGAGTGGCCAAATTTACTCCTTAAGCAATGGGCTTCTAGAAATGGATGAGTAAGCCCATTGCTTTGGAATATTATGATAATTGATGAATATTGAATATATAGTTGTATGAGACAATGTAAGGTAATTTAGCTTAAGGCGGTTAGCAATATGTGCACACATATTTAAGGCCTTAGAATATGAATACCCACATCATCTAGATAATGAAGTGTATTGTTGATGGCATGTTGCCCCCATGCATATGAATTAATATCCCAAATGAATCCAACTTTATGCACCCATATGCCGGTGCACGTGCCGTCCCATCACATGCATGAATTCCCCTATCCATAATTGTAAGCCCCCTGTGCCCGCCATGCCCCTACCTTTTAATGTGTATTTCCTCTTTTCTTTTGTCACATGTTTGTTTTTGGGGAAATGTTTTTGGCATGTAGCCCATTTTCTTTGGACAATTAGTTGGACATGTGTCCATCTTACGTAGATCCTACCACCACCACCTTCACATGACTTGGTTGCATCAGGTTTGGCTACAACCTTAGTTATGGTTGTCATGCTCCCTTGACATACCCAACTCCTTCCCCTAAATTTCCCAGTTTTTCAAATGTTATTTTGAACCCATTAGAATATTGTAAGATAAACGGGTCTTAAATGGTGAGTTTTTGCCACAATTTATATCTTGGATGTCAACGTGATAATTAATCTTGGATCCGTGAATGTCGTATGAGACTTAAGCAACAATGTATGCAAAATTGATGATATCCCTTTCGTGGCTATGAAAACTCACATTTAAAAGTATCTTGTCCATAAAACAACTAGGTAGGTATGTTGCCCATTGAGCCTAGAATGTTCAACATGTTTTCTTCATGTAGTCCAATCTCTCTTAAACACATGTCTTTTTGGTATCCATTCCTATATCCACATCTAACCACACACCACTCACATACATGTATCTAATTAGGATAGGTAAATGTCTTAGACAGGTGTACCTAAACCTCTAATGTGGATTTGCAAAGTCAAATATTGTGGGTTGGGAAACAATGTGCACCCACGTTATTATGCTCAATGTTTTGATGTGCAAATAATGCAGCCCACAACTTTTACCATAAGGTAGATAACCCTTTTTAAATTACTTTTTAAAATCATACACCTATATTTGAGTGGTATGCCATTGATTGTGGCTCCACAAATGGATACCAAATAGACATGTGTTTAAAAGAGATTGGACTACGTGTTTAAAACATGATAACTACTTTACGTTCAATTGTGATCATAATTGAGAGAACCTATATGACCATCTAATGAACACAAGAATCTTTACTTTATTAACGAATAGGATACTCAAATGAACTCCAAAAATCATAAGAAGCATTGCTACGGCCTCGAGTCAGATGTGCTACCCACCTTGCACTAATTGTGTGTTTTATAGGGCACCACGGGCCTTGGCTTGGTGGTTAGGCTCATGGCCCCAATGAGGAGGTTGTGGGTTCTATTCCCCATGCCGGCGTGGTGCTCACCACCTTAGTCCACCCAACTATGGTGGGGGGTCCTTGGACCTTGTTGTATGGGTACCTCAAAGCCCTTTGGGGGGATACCATGTCCGGTATCTTCAAGGCACTAGTGGCTAGCTAGGAACTAGTATAGTGTGTCACATAGTGTCCATCCTCGAAAGGGGAGAGTAGTATTGTCCCAGTGTCCCCTTGTCCAGTGGCCATCGGGTTCACTGGCATTACGAACGGACACTTTATTCACGCCGGCCCCTTGCTAAAAAGGGACCGGAGTTTCTCTTTCTTTGTGTTTTATAGCCTAAGAGAAATGAACTAGTTGGAACAAGTAACCCATCAAGATAGATTCCTCATCTTAATCGAACACTTACATTGTGAGTGGTATGTAGTTAGAGGTGGGGATCCAAGCACAAATACCAAAAACACATTGTGTTTAAAAGAGATTGAACTATGTGCTCAACATACGATAACCATTCTCTTGACATGACCTATGTAACCATTAGACGAGCATGAGAATCTTCACTTTGATAATGCATAAGATATTCATTGGGACAGTTTCTGAAAATTGAGGAAAGTGGTGATGATCTCCATTTCAAGTTGCTTGCTAACCACCTTGTCTTGTCGGTCTAATTGTCGTGTGTTTCATATTCTAGGACAAGTAGGCTAGTCGGGGAAAGTAGGCACTTAGTCCTGTCTACATTGGTAATGAGGGGGCCGGGGCAAGGAAAGGAAGAAGTTGGCTTCGTCTCGAGGGGCGCGATGAAGGATGGCTTGAAGGCAGAGGAGGAGGTGGAGCCTCGGCTGCGTTTTTTTCCAGACCATCGAGATGCGTGCCTTTACACATAACATTTGCGGCGAGATTTGTAGATCGATCTTATGGTAGTTTAGTTTAGCAGGGATTGGATCAGATTGAGCAAACACTGCCTTATTTACTGCCATCGACAACCTCATTAGGATCACAAGGTTGGGAACTCATGCGTAGTACAAGAAGCAAGGCCCTGTGGATTTTAGAGCCAAACTTGGATCGAACTAGGGATCAATGAAGAGAAGAGTGCTAAGTTGGAATATATATACTTCCTCCGTCTCAAATCGATTGTCCGTGTTCTTAATTTTGGCGAGATTAAGGTCCGTTGACCATTGACCTAGAAGTTGTAAGTATGATTCTTAAAATAAAAAACTTCTACTCCGAAATGCCCTCAAAGTTGCGGTGTCGAAAGACTTCTTGATGATGAAGTTTGGCGCAAATAAATTTGACTTTGAGCCTCAAATTTCTCAACGTGCATATAAACCGGACAATCGTTTTGGGCTGAAAAAAGTCCGGAAGGTAGGACAAACATATTGGAAAGGAGGGAAGGACAACATTGGATCTGAAGCATGTGGCAATATACAATGGAGACCTTTGCTAAGAAGGTGGGGAATGGGGGTGGAACAAAATTTGATCCAATGCCAGAGGAAAAATAAAATAAAATAAAAGGATTTCGGAGGAGGCTCTAAAACACGACCTTGAAATGGACGATGTAGTGATAAAGGGGATGGATGAAGCAAACCAACTTACTTCCAAAGAAGATCTCATCTCTTTCTAAGGTCAAAGTGGTGAGATCTTACCATATAGTGTGGAAAGAAATTTCAATGGATTATTACACTTTAAAGAGGTGGTTCTCTTTAAAGTTAACATTCATAATGTTTCTAGCTTGCATCTCATACGTTGAAGATCAATCGATCATTGCAAAGTTTGTTGGACAAAAAGCTATGCCTCAAGATATGGAGCTTTGGCTTCAAACCCTAATCCATGAGGTGAAAGGGAACTCCTTATTTATTTTTGGTAGGAATGTGGGTATGGATAACTTCTCCCTCTCAAGCAATGATAAAGAGGTGATCCATAGGGCGCTCGTGCTATCTCCGTTTAAAACTAATGGGGCACTTGTATATTGCAAAATTGGATCCATGCATTTAACCCAGGAAACCCTAGTAATCTAGCATCTCCAATATGGGTATCACTTAAGGATCTATCATATGAGCAGCATAATGAAGCTCAAAACATAGCAAAGACCCTGGGTAACATTACATGTGTAGATGCTTCGAATGAAAATGGAAAAGATAAAGATTTTATGTAAACCTTAAGGTTATCAATGGGTGGGCGACTAGTATAGCCTTCTTGTTTGAGGAAGGGATCCTCCTGACCAAAGTGTATTACTAGATTTTGACAACTTGGAATTCAAATGTAGATCTTGCTATACTTGGCAACATATTATTGAAGATTGCAAGGAGGCATAAAGACAATAGCCTAGAGGAGATACAAGGCTAAATTATGCACATCATTCAACATTGCAAACCAAAAACAAGCATAATGTGGTAGATCAAGATAATTTCCACTAGGTGCAAGCAAAAGAAACACCATGATGAACATCTTGAATAATAACGAAGAATATTGGAGACAACCATAAGAGCAAGAAAGGTACACAAAACATGCTCCAACATAGCTTCAAGCCACTCCTACCAAGGGTGCAAATGGTCTAGATCAAGTAATAGAGGATGAGGCTCCCATTGCAAATTGAAAAGACAAGGAACAAATGAATGTTGGGTCAGGGGTTGCAACCATTTGCAACAATGTTGCAATAGGACCATGGGGTACAAGGACCACATATCCACCTTGCAACCCAACGATCAATAATGTCGAGGGAGTGCTGAAATCATCAACACCTAGACATGAAGGCCAAGTAAGAATGGAGAGATAGACATACTACATCTTAATAGTGTATGGAAGTTGTTGTGGGTGAAAACGTGAAGCATGCCATGAATATTGAAATAGATGGAGCATGACTAGAAGAAAAGCCAACAAAGCCAAACATACATGCAAACCCCCCATCCTCCCCGGGTCCCCCCCCATGTAGATGTGGAGGAAACAACATCATATATTGTGAGCGAAGGAACTGGAATTGTTGACAAGCTCCACGGAGATAAATTTAGCCTTTAGAAGTTCCAAATAAAGATGATTTTGGCTTCCATGGATATTTGGGACATATATGAGAAGGCTCGACTTTCCAATGCAGATCCAAAGTATTGAAGGAGTACCAAAGACGCGTCAAAAATGTCATATCCATCATCTGCCTCAACATGGCGGACGACCAACTTGTGTACATCAAGAGTTACAAAGGACCCGTGGAGGTGTATAAGACTTTTTAAAACATTTACGAGATAAACAATTTGTCCAACAACTTCTTTGTTCACCGCAAGTTCTTCACATGCAAGATGCAAGAGGGCAATGACTTCTTAAACCACGTCAACAAGGTTAGAATGTTTACAGATCAACTCACATGTTTAGAGGTACTCGTGCGGGAGGAAGACATTGTCATGACTTTGCTCGAAAGCTTGTTGGGTTGTTCGAGTACTTGATGACCACCTTGGAGACGACGCTGATGAAGGAATTGACGATGGAGTACGTGATGACACGTTTGATGCATGAGATGTCGAAGCGCAAAGAAAAGGAGAAGACAAAGATGCGGCGATGATGTCGCATCATGATTTTTGTTGTGTAATTTGGATTGGTGGAAGCTAGAGAACTTGACAAACAAACCAACTATCACACACATTGTAAGCCCTAAACCCCCACCCTTATGCGTCGTAGTCCGGGTGAGAGCCTATGGCTCACATGCACTTGTGTAACCTCCCTCAACCCTCGGAATCAAGCTTCCAGTGCTCCGACAATACAAATGTGAAACACACAACTTTTATTCAAACAACACAAGGTCCAAGTATTGAGAAATACTCCATGCCTCTTGTAGTCATTGCCCAAAGTAATCACCCATGAAGTATTTAGGCACCATACTTCAACCCTGACGCGCACCTCTCCATGAGGAGTGCCCGAAACACCATGGGCACAAGGGGGACCCCGGAGTGACACCCGGGACTTGTGGGGCCGTTGGTGAGAGGGCCCAAGTGATCCTAGTGTGGGCGAGGGCCCCGGGCGTTGGGAACGCCTCCCACCCACGGAGATTAGGAGGCATGAGGGTAAGGCCATGAGCTATGCGTAGCTCATGGCGTGGTGATTCTAGAAATCTCAATGGGAGGTGTGAGCTAGGAGTTATGGCAATGTGAGTGGGGCGCTGTCCCGAGACAACAACCTGATACAGCAGTGCCTGGGAGTGATTCCCGGGACTACCAAGGTTCAAACAAGCATAATTGCATCAATACTTATGTGAATGGGGCAAGTGAGGAGTGCATCGACATCTACGTGAAGCGTAGATGAAGATGGAGTGGTTGCTTGTTAGCATCAAACGTCATACAAGGAAGTTATGATGGTCTGAAGTTGTTGGGGGCTTCTAGGCCCAGAGGCTAAGGGAAAATGTCTACTTGGCCCCAACTCTTGGTAGAGAGACAAGAGGTCTCTTGACGGTGGGGTAGGGGCCCTGCGTAGAGTCCTAGAGGCTTATATGGGTGAGGTGGTGTGGCCTTACCCACCCGAGGCCGAACGGCACGGCCTCCATTGGCATTGGCCCAATGTTAGGCCATAGTTGCCTAGTATGCTTCGGGGTGTTGTAGTGTTGCTCCGGCAACGCGATGATCAACATAGGATTGGACTCCCATGGATGGAAGTCCACATCAAAGGAATGGGTTACTGATTAAGGGGCGAGTCCCGAAAACAAAGTAGGAGGGTTGGTTCCCTCTTATGAATTATAAGGTTCGGGGTAGGAGGAGCTAACCATTAGCATGGTGGAATGCGAAGGGCTAATGCTCGTAACCTTTGCTAGAAACAAAAATTGGCAAGATTGTTAAGGGGGGGCTAGCAAGGGTTGCGACAAACCCTAACCCCTACCACAATACAACATCTTGAACCTAGTTCAAGGACACACCGAGTTAACATTCGGATGATCTTCTTTCTCCCACTACAATTTACTATTTGATCTTTCTTCACACAACTAAAACACGCCAACCTATCAATCCCACTACTACACTACCACTAATTTGCATTACTCTATTTCATTGACCAACACATTATTTGATGTTATTCCGGCTTCAACCTCCCTCCCTGCCTGTCTTCCTCAAATATATTGTGCTGGTGTTGGCGGCCAGCAGACCACACCTTCTCACCTCGAAGTTGATCTCAGCTTCCAGCCGACTGTTGTGGCTGCCTCCCTTCTGTCACCCTGGTAACCACTCTTTTTCATCTCCGGTGAGCCCCTTCGGCCAGATGCTTAGCCAAGTTGAGTTTCCCCTGCACCTTGCACCCAGTGACCTCCTCGCACCAGCGCAGCTGGATTCCACAGTCCATGCTCTCCCGACCTAGGCCATGCCTCAGAATTCACCTTGTTTGTGGCTGCATTGACCAGCGGCACCCAATTTGACACATACCAGTTTATGTAGCGAGCTAACCACAACATTCAAATGTGGCAATTGCCACCTACACCCTCGCTTTACCTCACCAATGCAGCTGTGGGTATTTTGAGGACTCCGCCTTTGACTCCACTTGCCCTGTGCTTCAGTGTTTGAATGTCTCCTGCTACATCCCAGCTGTGCTCACGCCTCCCTCATCGCATGCCAATCCACCATTGTTTTTAATGCCCCTTCACTTGCCTGAATTGTGCAGGGGAAGAGCAGCTCATTTTCCTGGTCACAACGTCCTTGAAGGTATTGAATCCTTTTCACTCCGCGGAATTCTCTCTCCTTGGAAGACTGGAAGTCACCTCTGCTTGCACACCGCCCAACCAGCTTGAGTCATTTCCTTGTGCTGCTCTTAGATGCCTAGTTGCCCACCCAATTACGTCGCCTCCCCATCCATCACCTCTGTCTCATCGATCTGCCAAACCTTGGTTCGAAGCGCTTGGATTGCAGCCCTGCCTCCGACTGCCTTCACGTAGCAGCGGCCTCTCATTCTCGCGGCAACTCATCTTTATCCCACCACATCACCTTCGCTGCTGGAATGACCTTACCCCTCCTTTAGTCGTTCTTACCCAACCAGCTTGCGTGCTGGCCATCCTCTCTGCCGCAACTCTCTTCGGCCGTCAGCTCTCTTTCCAGCAATGCCGCTGCCAAGAGCTCACCTTCCCATATCCGCATAATTCGAGGGTTTTGGACCCTTGGCCAATCCCGACTCCAGAAGCTTAATTCGAATCTAGGTCCCACCCTTAAATGGACAATATTTAGCCTAAACCCCCCAAACCACTATCACCTCAGCCTCTAATTGAACTAATTCCCTCTTTTTAATCTTTTTCACTTTTAATAACTCGAGTCACACAATTAACTCGACTAAATCCAACTTAACACATAACACACTAAACTTAACTAAATCTAAACTCTTGTCCCTTTTAACTACTCACACAACCCAAATACTAAATTTTAATAGTTTTAAAGGTTAAGAAGACATGTGGGCACAATCTTGGGCTCACACACATACCTTATATAGGTTAGCACATAACAATATTGTGGTCTCCTTATCATCTAGAAAAGAAAAGAGGCCAAGTAGCAGTTGGCAAGCTTGCCATGTGTTAGAGAATTAACAAACATGCACTTTCGAGAACCATAACTAAACAATGGGAGATTTGTATTTCAATCCAATTTTGCCAATACTTCATCATGGATTTGCTAATGCATCACAACTTTTGTTGTGTAAATCAAATTAATGGAAGTTGGAGAACTTGGCAAATGGACCGAATAACACCCCCATACCAAATAGGTGACCACATAAAGCTCAAGATATCATCCGATTTTTTTCCAAAAAAAAGATCGAGTAATAGTTGACGGTCTTGCCAATCATTAAGGAATCAACAGACATGCACTTCCAATAACAAATAACCAAATGAAGGGAGATCCAAATTCTGATCCAAATTTTGCCAACGCTTCATTGTGGATATGCGGATGCATCACAAGTTTTGTGTTGTAAAGCTAATCGGTGGACGCTAGGCCAACTTCACACACGAGCCGAGAGCCGTGACCATGAAATTGTGAGAGCCCAAAAGAAAGTGTCCAAAGGCCGTCCCAACACACCTCCAAAATCATGTCGTGTAATCACGGCCCTCAAGTGTAGTGTGAAGTCATATGCGACCGGATCCTCAACCAAATGCTATTTCAACGAATTCCCATTCATGCAGGCCCTCACACATGATAAAATAGAATAAATCAACACGGTTGAGAACATTCGGAGTGCCATGGTCTCCCGACGGTTTTGTGTTCGGCCTACCTCCAAGAGACGGTGTTTGAAAACAATCCACGTGACCATGAAACATGATCCATTTTATGCCATGTAAGAATCCATGCAGACTGCACACCCATCTCGCGTTCACATACTCCGGTGGTCCCTCAAGCGTGGTGTGAAGTAGCGAACTTGGACGGGCTCCGCGTTTTCCACCAATCAGAGTGCTTGAAGCGCAATGGTCACGGGCTCTCAGTCTCGTGTGTGTTGTGGCCCCAAGGTGGCCGCGTGGAGTCTCCTTGAGAAGAGGCTGGGGCAGCCTCAGTGGCCCAGTCTACGACTCCCTGTAAGCACCCATAATGGCTCCGTTCCGTTTGGGGCTTTGGCAGGAGCCCCCCCCCCCCCTGCTGTCCCCGTTCCACCGTCCCCGTTGTCCTAAGCCTTGTCACCTCCACCGTACGACCTCACTATCATTGTTAGTGACGTTCGATATCATTGTTAGCGGGGGTGTCGTCACGAGAGTCAAAAGAGTAGTTAGTTACCTACGGTAGGCCACCTCACGGGGGGCCTTCCCCTTCCCGGCTAATTGGGCATGATCTTGGACGCGTTGCAAGACACGTCGCCCGAGGCCTTCCACTTCCGGCCAATGTCCTCCCCCTCGATCCACTAAATTGGTGAACCTACCAAATTTTGGGGAACAACCCCCACTAACTTCCAAGTGGGGTGGGGTCACCGAGACAAATGGTACCACTTTGCACATATGATGTGTACCCGGATGTGCGATGGGGGATGCGCTTCGAAGTGTGCATGCATTTTCAGATCCTTTGCGAGATGAGTGTGTTGGGTTGGCCAGCTAAGTCGCTTCCTTTCTTAGTATTGGAAACGCCAAATAAACTGATTGGGAAGTTGGTTGTCGGGCTCCGGAATCCCTTTGTTTTCCCAGGGTTCGTGAGGCACCGTGTATATATGGTACCCTTAGCAAGCACTCAATGATTACTACGGTAGCTCAACCCACCACCTAATCCTAACCTACGACCACCCAAAGGAATGGGAGGTCTTTAGTTTTTCGGGAAGGGGAATTTAGGGCATCTAAGGATCTCTCAGTTATGAGAGATGTGTCTTTAGGTGCAAAGCATGATGAATGTGAGTGAAAACAAAGGAGTTTAAGGTTAACAACCCCCCCCCCTCTCCAAAAAAGGGGTTATAAAACACGTGTTTTCAGTAAAATTGGACTAAATCCAAATTCAAAATTATTTTATGAGGAACTCTATCATAGGATCTTAGGGCCGGTTTACACTACGGTGGAGAAGGCCTCCGGTCGGTCAAGAATGCTTGGCCAAGACATGGTTATATGAGGCAAATGGTGGATGTGCCGGAGAAGAATTAAAGGCAATAAAATGTTTTTATTGAGTTGGGCTTCTCCGGAGGAAGAGTTTCTTGTCCGGCCTCTTGAGGCCGGAGAAGCCCAACTCCAAAAAGTGCCGCCATGTAGGCGGCCATGTCATTTTATCATCCATGAGAAAAGTTCACCACCATTGTTTTCTTCACCTAGTGTAAACACCCACCGGTCAAGAGTTGCATTTTCAACCAATCACAATTGAGAAACGCCCTTTTTTTCATGACCGGTGGACTTCTTCACCGTAGTGTAAACCGGCCCTTATGGTAGGGTTTTATGGTGAGATATATGCAGTGTCTCATATATTGCTCGAATTTGAGTGATTTTATGGAATAAATTTCTCGAAGCAACCCATATTTGACATGTGCCCAAAGCAAGCCCAGGGAACTGTAGACTCCAGAAGTAGGTTCTTTCTTTTTGTAGATGGGCTTGACTTACATGCACATGTCTAGAAGGGAAAAGGTCAACTTGAAAGTAATATTCCAACCATCAACAAGGCAACACCAACCAAACGAGACTCAACTCAAACACCTCCTAGATTATTCCATCATTGGGATTTCACGGTCTAATCTCAACAATCTAAACACTCTCAAATGATATAAGAATCAAATGTCAATGACATCGATACTACTATATCCAACCCATAACGACTATTTGAGAAAAGTTCAAAACTAACATCCACTTTAACCTCCCCAATTGAAAATGTGAAAATTGTTGTAAATTCTACTTTGCTCTACATGTAATCTTTTGGGATTAATTATGTCAATGGAATTGAGACTTGGGAGTGCTCCTTCCCTTTGGAAACCTTCCATGATAACAACGGTTGTCAAGGTAGAGTGCATGTGTGTGTGTGTGTGTGGGGGGGGGGGGTTAACTCTCTAGTAGAGATATGCACCACTTGCAATAAGGAGGTTATCATCAAGGGGGCTATGCAATATGCACAAATTCATTAGATACTATATAAAATGTCTATTGTATATATTCTCGTAGGGCATGTCTATTATACATTCGTTAGGTGTCATCGGATGGAGTCCATGGTCCTTGGTTTTTTTTTCATTTTTTGTTTATTGAGGATTAGACGTATGACCTTTTTTTTGGATATTTAATGTACCAATTTTGAGAGGAAGTTTATAGTTCCTCTAACTTTTTGATGCTTTGGGTCGAGTACGAGTTCCTCTAACTTGTATGGTGATAATTATGAGGAGGTTTTATGTTCCGTTGTTACGGCTTGCATTCATCAATTAGTGGGTTATATTTCTCTTGTTTAGATCTAATGCCACTCTCAATACATAAGTTTCTCATGCAAGAAGGTAATTTCGATTTTGGATTGGTAGTTCAGGTGTAGGTGTGGGTGATCTATTTTGCTATGGTGGGGGTTCCTTTTATTTATAAATTCTATCCAATTTTTATGCTTCTTCGATTAAGAAATCCCATAATAAAGGGCAGAAATCCATCTAAAAAGGTCATTGTCATAAAGACAGAATTGATGCAATCGTAGGTTGAAAATGATTTACATGCAAATGTGGAGTTGCAAAGTGAGCTTCAAGATGCATCGGATGTTCTAATTGAAAAACCTGAAAATGTTGAAATGCCTTCTCAACCTAATGTAAAGTCCATTGGGGCTTATATAGAGGTAGGGGAGTCTAATTTTTTTGAAAACACACTTGTTAACCTATTGAATGGCAATTCAACTTTATCTAAAGATTGATTGACTCAAAGGAATGTTGGCATATATATGAAGCGTAAATTCCTTACCACTGCAAATCATGATACTATGTTGATATTGTTTTTGATCGTGAAGTGTGTTTTTGAGCACACTTGAAGCTAGAATTGTCAAAACAAACATAGTAGGCCAAAAAAAAGTAGCTCCAACTAAGGTTTGATTTGTTAGGAGGGTTTATAGTAGAAAATTTGGTAATCATTGGGTGGAGTATACAATTCCAATTGACTTGATGGACTGCCCATCAAACATGAAGATTGGTTTATGTTGATCTAAAAAAGGAACCAACAAGAAGTAATCTTACGATCTTATGGATCATTTGATGATAAATTTAGAAAACAATAATTGCATTAGCTTCTATGACATATATTACACACTTAGGTGGTTATGAGTTACATCCAGGGGATGGAAAAGTCTTCAACAACATTATTATTGAATGTTAGGGTTTAATATTATACATATGACAAGGGTTCATTATTATTCAAAAGTGTAGTTGTGTGCTTTTCTTAATGACTATATATGAATGTGATTTAGATTTTTTTTTTGCGTGTATATATTTTCACTTGCATGATTTTATTTGAAATTGCACGTGTATTGCTTGATTTTAACACAAAAACTTGTATATAGGAAATTTTTAGAGTATGTTGCAAACGCATGTGGTTCTTAGTTTTTAAGGAAAGGTGCACCCTTGAGGGGGTTCCACTTGACATGAATCAATTGTAAACTTATGGGAGTCATGTGTCTACTAGACCATTTTCACCTTAGTAATAGTGGTGGGTGTTGGAACACGGGATCAACAAAAGGATCCGGTTAAGCGATTTTAGTGCTTAATCCGGTTGTCCGGATGATCCGAGTATCGTTCCAAGAACCCTGTGAAGTGTAAGATGGTAGCTCCTCTCCTTCCATGTTTGAAAATCAACCACCGGGCGGAATGGCCTTTCCGTTTCCGGATGGTTACTTGGAAATCCTCACTTCCGGGACCTACCTTTCGGATGAACCACTAAGGCTAAGACTTACTCCTACTCCTACCTCCTCTATTCCTACCTCCAATGGTGATTTGGCCTATCCGAGAAAGATACCCTGCTGTGGCCGCATTCCGGTATTCCCTCACAACCAACCCGGATCAGCTTAATCCGGCCTGGTAGGTCACACAAAAAATCCGTGATGTATGCCCGAAACTACAACGACAGATTGATCTGGATCCGCCCAGAAGTGATCAACCCAATCCGGTAGTCAGAACTGATCCGGGCCTTTCCCTCTTGTTCTATCGTGGCTTCCTAACCCTTCTATTCTCTCTGATACTTTGACACTCTCCAGACTATTCATGCACAAACACACCAGGGCTATAGAGAATCAAAGTTTTATTGAGTAGAAAGCACAAAACAACAACAAAGGAGAAGAAGACACCTTCTCCAACTTCAAAGCATCCTAAATAGTGGTCTCAATCCTAAAACTGAAGGGGCGGCGTCGTTGGCCGCTCTAACAAAACCTAACTGAAATAGTGTCCCGGAAGACTCATTTGCGGAAATTCCAGATCTCAGATCCTATTTTTACGCTAACGCAAAATTTGAACTACCACGTCCCTACACGATCTCCTATTCCTAACTTCCTAACTCAAGTGGTTCGGTGTTTTTTTGTCGCTGTCCCTGCCTTGGACTGGCCAGCTGGCCCAATGATTCCGGACGCCCCTCCACTTGGGGTCAGGAGCCTCCGCTCCTGGAGTCAGGTGAAGATCTTGCGCATGCTGGGAGAGGGGGTGACCTCTTCATCGGACTCTTCAGCTATTGAAAGCCCTGTCTGGTCCCACGATCCGTCTTCCGAGCCGGAACGCTCCGGGGTCGGAACCTTTTTTTTTTCCTGGAGCCATGCCGTGGTAAATGATCGCTCTTCGCCGTCCTTTCCCTGTTCCGGCCACACAACGTTGGGGTGATCCTTCGCTCCCTTTCCGTCAGTGCTTGAGGAGGTGGTTGTCCCCATGGTTCCACAATCATGCAATCGGGTGCGGGCGGTTGCGAAACCTGTACTATGGGGGCCTTCCCACGATCTGGGGTCTTGGCTCGCTCTGGAGTCCTAGCCCTTTCCGGAATCTTAGCCCTCTTTGGAGTCTTGGCCTTTTCTGGCAATGGAGATTGGACCCGTCCTGACCTCGCTGAGCGCTCTGTACTCTTCCTACGAATCGAAGGCGACCGGACCCTTTCCGGCTCTGGAGGCTTCTCTCGATTCGGAACTCTGCCGGATTCCTACTGCTTCGAGGCCCCTGTGGCTTGGCTGGGCCCGGTGACGAGCTCTACCTCGCCTATCATTTCGTAAAGTGTGGCCGTGGGAGATCCGGGCAGGCCTGGATCTATCATCCACCTCGGGTGTCGCGCACCTCTCCATGAGGAGTGCCCGAAACACCATGGGCACAAGGGGGACCCCGGAGTGACACCCGGGACTTGTGGCGCCGTTGGTGAGAGGGCCCAAGTGATCCTAGTGTGGGTGAGGGCCCCGGGCGTTGGGAACGCCTCCCACCCACAAAGACTACGAGGCATGAGGGTGAGGCCATGAGCTATGCGTAGCTCATGGCGTGGTGATTCTAGAATGCTCAAGATCACCTCAATCGGAGGTGTGAGCTAGGAGTTATGGCCATTTGAGTGGGATGCTGTCCCGGGACAGCGCCCTGGTACAGCAGTGCCTGGGAGTGATTCCCGGGACTGCCAAGGTTCAAACAGGCATAACTTCCTCAAGACTTGCCCGAATGGGGCAAGTGAGGAGTCCATCGGCATCTACGTGAAGCGTAGATGAAGATGGAGTGGTTGGTTGTTATGATCAGACATCATACAAGGAAGTTATGATGGTCTGAAGCTGCTGGGGGGTTCTAGGCCCAGCAGCTAAAGGAAAATGTCCACTTGGCCCCAACTCTTGGTAGAGAGACAAGAGGTTGGTTGACGGTGGGGTAGGGGCCCCGCGTGAAGTCCTAGAGGCTTATATGGGTGAGGTGGTGTGGCCTCACCCACCCGAGGCCGAACGGCACGGCCTCCATGGGCATTGGCCCATTGTGAGGCCATAGTTGCCTAGTATGGTTCGGGTTGTTGTAGTGTTGCTCCGGCAACGCGATGATCAACATAGGATTAGACTTCCATGGATGGAAGTCCACATTGGGGAAATGGGTTACCAATTAAGGGGTGAGTCCCGAAAGCAAAGTAGGAGGGTTGGTTCCCTCCTATGAACTATTGGTCCGGGGTAAGAGGAGCTATCCATTAGCATGGCGGAATGCGAAGGGTTAGCGACTCGTAACCTTTGCTAGAATTGAAAATTGGCAAGATTATTAAGGGACCTAGCAAGGGTTGCGACATCGGGGTTCCGCGTGGGGGTAGGAGCTTCTGTATCTCCTTCAACAGGTCCTTCATTGATCTCGAGTACTTAACCAAGATCTGCAGGGTCTGCCGGGCCGAGGAGCGATCCGCTATCTCCATGAGTTTGTTGTACAGGTGAGCCTTGTTGACGATCTCCCCGAGATGTCCGACCTGTTCCCAGACTCGGTTCAACATCATCGTTTGTTTTGCCTGATAGCGGCGGATCTCTTCGCTCTTCTGCGCAAGCTCTTGAGTCATCGTTGCCACCTATGCGGCCAATTGTGCCTTCTCAATCTCCAGTGCGTCCACCTTTGACCGGTTTGTCTTCTTAGCCAGTTCCTGGAGAATGTTTCCAGGGGTGCAGTTGTCCAACGCCCTACTTACGCCCCGGATGATGTGCTCCAACCTAAAATAATGATTCTGGAGGTGGGTTAGCTCTTCCTGGACTTGCTTGAAAGGGGCTTCTGGATACTCAAAGGAGGACAAATCGATGTCCCTCCAGTGCGGTTCCCTACTTGGGCCGGCTTTGTCTCAGGGCTTAGGAGTAGCCGTTCTCCTTGGGTTGGGGGTGGGTGCGGCCGGAGGCGGCTCAGGGACGGCACGGTCACTCAATGACTCCTCTATTCCGGCCTCCGTCAACTCGACTTCCGGTCCCAGCTTGTAAACAACCTCGTCCTCCGCAATCATTAAGGCATCCTCCTCCGCCTCATTCATGCACTCATTCCGTTGGTAGAGGTGGAGAATGTATGGGGAGAGAGGAGAGGGTTTCTTGCCGATGTGGGGGATCGATTTCTCCACCAATTCTTGGATGAGTCGCCCCCAATTGACCAGCCGTGTTCCGGACAGTGCTCTGAAGATAGTGTTGGCCATAGTAATGCTCGATCTCTTGGGTGTCTTCACGTAGAGAATAGGGAGAAGGAATTCTATTACCCTACGCTCCCTAGGGTTTTTGCAATTTGCCGGATGGAACCCATCCTTTGGATCGTGCTCGGTTCTGAACTTTCCTACAAAATAAGTGTCCTTCCGGCTTGCCCACCCTTCTCCCTTCCTCGACGCGAACCCATAAACATCCGCCCATACTTATGCGGTCCATTGATCCGGAACCCACCTCATTGTCCTCTCCCACTGATTCTCCCTCTCGGACATGAATTCCCTCAGCGTCTCCTCGTTCCGCAAGTTCCAGGGTTTCGCAAGAAGAACCTCGCATCCCATCCAGGTGAGGTCTTCAATTAATTCCCTTGTCTCCAACTCCCACTTTGGAATGGCGGGCACTACATTCCTAAATGGGACCGGGACGAGATCATCGTCCTCCCTAACCTCCAGCATTGTGACAACCCCTATCCGGCCTAAAACAGAATCTCAGCAATCCAACTGCTGATAATTTGACAAAAATTCCTCACCACTCTTTCTTTTTGCAATGCCGCACGACGCAAATGGCTCAAGGGGACGGCTGATTTCCTTAAGTGCCCTTGTCTTCCTTGAGTTTGGCTCAATAACCGTTTGTGGTAACCGTTTCGTTCCTGTACAACTATCATCATTCCGGCCGCTCCGGAACTGGCAGTTATTTAATGGTATTTTTGGTACGGTTCCGGCTCAGCTAAAGGGACCGTTTTAACCATTTTATTGCGCTGGACGGATGTACAAAGACTTATTTCCTAAAATGGCTAAGCTACCCTAAATTCCCCTAACCTAATCAAAACAAACAAGTTATTTCCCCTCTAAAGTCCGGTTTGGTTGTTAATCCGGAATTCCGTGCATTTACAGGTTCCCACAGTGGGGGCCTAACTCAAAGAGGTGGACGTCTAGCCTTGAATATTATTTTGTGTTTCTAGCTCCAATAAAATAATGCATGCATGTTTGTGTGCTTCTTGAAGCAATCCAATAGTCCAAGAAGTTCAAAATTCACACCATCATATTGTTTTCCTATCGGGATTGAATATGGTATTTATAAACTACAAAGAAAATTCTTGCAAAAAGCATTAAGATGATTTGCTATAATTTTTTATTTTTTATTTTTTTTGTGTTGTTATTGATCATTGTGAGGATGATTACCATAGGTGATCAAATGCTTGATAATTTGATTTCTAATTTCTAATATTTTGAGGTGGTACATAGGATTCATTAGAAGTTCCAACTAATAGAAAAGTGGCATGTGCAATTTGCTATTAAATCATTTGTGCCAAATATGTTTATCACCCAAGCTGGTATATGTGTGAACTTGTGAAAAGGCCTCTAAGTCTTATCTTGAGTATCCTTCAAGTTGAGAACCATCTCAACTTGTCCAAGATTGGATCCTTTTTCAATGTAATGGTCACTTCACACACAAGACTGAAAGCCCATGACCATTGCAATGTAAGAGTTATTGCTTGTCAAAAGGGTAGAGATTGTCATGGATTCACTTCACACTAGGAGATGAAGGCCTAAAGTCCCAAAGAAAAGTTCATGGATGAAATTTCTACACGAATTCCTACATGGTAGGTTGTGGATAAGGTGCATGATATGCCGGAATTTGTGTGAGGCCCATCTCCAAGAGATAGGTCTGATGCAAATTTCGAAAGACCATGGCAATTAAACAATTGTCAATGGCTATCATAGTTATTTTCATGTTTTTTCTCCATAAATATATATTCTAGGACAAACAAGTTAAAAAGAGGCAGAGTGTCATCTTTCCCATTTGCCAACAAGTCGAAGTGTTTCGAGCTTGCTAGTATGTGTGATTGTAGTAGATAATTTTGTTCATTGATTTTTTTTTATAATTTGTTTTTGTCAATGGCATGTTCCTCGTTATATGGGTGTGGTTCATGTGAGCTGAATTTTTGGCTAAATAGTTAAAGTATGGGCAGATAGGTAGCAAGAGGATGAAATAGCATCGAGGTGGATGAAAATAATTAATTATAGGCTTTGAAAGGTAGTAATAAGTATAGGCACATGCTTAGGAGCCCATAGTTGGTTGCAGGGCAACTATCGTCGTCCTTGCCAAGCCAAAGAGGTTGGTAGAGGAGAGAGAGGCGGGCATTTCTCCAAACATTTGAGCGCATAGGTAAACATATAGTCTTGTTTCCCTCAACACCGAAAGCAGGTGAGGTTATAGTTGAACCATATTTTGTAATTTGGGTAACCACCATAGTAATTGTGGAATTATTGATTTCTATTGATGCACATTAATATTTTGAATCAAAACTTTATTAAAGGACCATATTTGGTTAGACGATTTTCCTGTTTTGATGTGTGAATGCAAAATTAGAAACCATTGTTTATTGTTGTGAATGCAATTGATTAAAACTGAAGTTGTGAGAGGAGTTGAGTGAGCCAAAATCGTGAGAGTGAGTGTTGGAGAATTGATAAGAGTAAAGTAACAACATAGACAATTGATCAACCTTTGAGAATAAAAAGGTGAAGAGAGAGAGAGAGAGAGAGAGAGGGAGAGAGAGAGAGATTACAAAGTGAATCCATAAATTAAGCATAGTTGGAAAAATATTGAATATTGTGTAACAATTGTCTAAGGGCTTGGACTCTTTTCCAAGTTTCACATCAAAGGGGAATAAAACAAAGAGGGCTAACCTCGATAGAGAAAGAGTAAACCATTAGTGTAGAAAGTGAAGGAATGACCACTACGCGAGAAAGAACAAAGTGAAACTATAATTTGTTAGTGCCGGGAGAAGAGAACCCCGAGCAACAGAGAATGGGCAAGTAGAAAGATTCTCTGATGAGCCAGATGATAACGAAAGATCAAAGTTGAATGAAAGTAAGAGCAACCTTTGTGAGAGGATGGAACATAGTGTTCAAGAGTAACCCGAGAAGGGATCCACTTGAAGAGTTAAGACCTGTGAAAGACAAAGATTGTGCGAAGTAGCCAAGAGGCCAAACGTCAACCTGAGAAGAAAACTAGGCCATTGTTGAAGCCGGACAAAGGCAGTGAGAGGGAAAGGAAGGACCTATGATATATCATGCAGGCGAATTGGGATTAGCGTTAAAGTAAACACTATAGTTTGGTGGTAGTAAAATTTGTTAAGTCCGTCAAATTAGTTTACCCTCAATCAACTAAAAGTGATGAGGAATTGTCTCTAATCAATCGATTAGTGGCTGAAATGAGATATTAAAAGTGATTAAGTGAATATGAGATAGGATGAACTCTGGATTATCAAGGAATAATTAGGTATGTGTTATTCTAGAATTCTATATTAAGGCATAGTTTAGAGACTTTGATCTTTGAGTATGGAATGCAAGTTAGCATGCAAGATCAATTATTGTCTTGTGTGTTACCCTGGTTATTGTTGTTATAAGTCGTGCAGGGCAACTAAGATTATAGCTTGACCGTGATAATTATTTTTAATTGCATAAGTTGTGAGTATTAATTAAATCTTGGAATTAATAAATAAACAATTTGTCTTGTATTGAAATCAACATTGACCAATTAATGAAGGAATTGTTGTGAATTGAAGATGCATTGGCCAATGATGACCAAAATAATTTTGATACTCAAAGATTATTGTTATATAATCTCATGACTAGATGGAAACTTACAACCCATTGATAAACATACAATTTTGAATGAGAAACATTGAGAGGAAACCTTGAGAGAAAGGAGAACAAAAGATGATTGAGTGATGTTTTAGAGTGGAAATAACAACCTTATTGTTTTATTGATGAATTATAATGTGAAAAATGCCCGTAATAGACACTAGTAAAGCCTTCCTTGAGAGTCTGTATCATGGGTTTTGGTTTATTTAAGTCACAGCAAAAACCTAACTACAGTCCCAAAATCCAACAATAAAGCCAAATTTTTCTTTGGATGTTATAGAGTCAACCACAATTTGGGTTGCATGAACCCTCATTAAGAAGTAGGAATTTCAATTATTTTAAGTTGTTTAATGATGCAAATTTAGAAATAATTGGATCACAAATGCCGCAATTGGACTGATTGGGTTTATTTAGAGACCTTCGTCTTTGCGTCTTGGCCTAGGCCCCCCATCCCATTGAAGATTTGGTGATTTATTCATACATCAGGAGTTGAACTTAACGCCTCTTGATTATGACCCAACATTCTTTAGGTAGTTTAGATCACAATTCTTTTTTATCAAGTTGTTAGAATTTATGACACATTGCATTCAACCCAATGGTCTTTTATTTTAATTTCCCATGGTTATATATGAATATAAATAACTTCTTGGATTAAGCTTTATGCTCATATGGTTTCTAATTTGTATAAATTTTGAAATTTTTGATGGTTTGCAAAAAGAAATACAAAGTTCTAGTGATGAAACATTAAAAGAGACAAGTGTTTGAATAAAATTCCGGATCATCATACATGTGAATGTCAATACTATGAGCAAATGAATAGGTGAAATGAACAATGTGCAAATGTTATCAATCAAATGTTTGCAAGTGCTCAAGAGGATGATGAACACTATAATATTTAGGACACACAACATAATTCACCTCCAAATACTATGAAAAATATAATAAAATTTCAAGATAAGTTGGAAAGAATTATGGACTAAATAGTCAACAATTCTTCTAGTTCAATGCATTTTTTTAGGCTAGAATTTAAAATAAATAAATATGAATGCTCATATGACAACTTTAGTTTTTTTTTAAATTCTACTCATATCAGATCCGGTGTTTATATCCTGATATTGTAGGTTTGAATCTTTCTAAAGCTTCATGTGCCACAATGACTTGGCTTTTACTTCATGCATTTTTGTAGTCTCTAATAATATTTTTTTAGTAATTCTGTCAACCTATATTATTCTACATGCACCGTTTTTTGTAACATTGATATATCATATTTTGCTTATAGTTGTTATTTTAGTCTTCATTTCTTGTTGTTCTCTTAATGATCTATTCATCTTTTTAATTCTCTTTATGCTTCTTCTATCCATTTCATATCATATTTTTTCTTTGCCAATTGTACACATATTGTGTAGTATAACATATGTAGTAACTATATTAGCCATATGCCGCAATGGTATATCAACCCTCCTCATAATGATTCTCCATCTTCCCTTTGGAATCTCGAAAGCACATTCTACACACATGTGAGTAGAACTTTCAATAAAATTCGAATTTGGTTTATAACCTTCTAAATTCTCCACACAACCTTTGAATGAGTTTATATTTATGACCACATTAGATATGCACTATGATTACACTACTTACTTAAATATGGATTTATAAGGTTAGAAATACCATATGCTTACTTGCATAGATTTATGCATGAAGGGACCGATGGTCACAAAATGCAATACTTACTTGGAGTCTTGGAGATGGATTGATAAGGTTAGATGCAAGGTTATTATATGAATGGAAAGTTGGTACATAATGTACAAGGTTTTTGATGGAAAGGAATTGTGTTACCTCAATCTTTGAAGGTTGTCATCATTTATGCACCCATATAGTTACACCACATTTAACATAGTGTTGTTAGTTACAAATACACAATTATGACCACAATTGTTTGTTAGCAATCCTCAAAAAAATTCGTATGCCATGCATGTGGACTAACGCCGTGGTTTAGGGTCAATTGCAAAAGGATGGTTATGGATGCATAAAGGCTCTCAATACAAAAGATGTTGTACTGCAATTTCATGGACCACGCCCGTAGCTCCTTGTCCACCTTATTGTTGGGGTAAGTGGTAGTACATGGAACATGCTTAGGACGCGTCTCATGCATGGACCCTTCCTTTGGGAAAATTTCATTCGCGGACACTCATTTTGCTTTATCTCTCACTTTGACCATCCTTTCACCATTCACTTCCTTCTATGTCCCACCATTGTTGGGCGTAAAGGTTTCAACTTCCACAAAAACTATAACCACATGCTCATCTACCTTGTGTGCAATTTCCAAACTAGGTAGTAAGTTTCTTGGAGTGGGTTCTATTGGGGTCACAACCATTTTTTTCCTGAGGTTGGAGCGGGGTGAACTGTTCCACGTTACCCATCTAGGTTAAGTTCAAGTCACATGCATGATTTTTCAACCCTTGTGTAAGAGTGAATTCATGAAGGTTTGGTGGACCTCGAGTAAAGGGTATGCCATATCCCTTATATTTGTTCCCACATTTAACTCCTTATAACTAGTGGCGGGTTCCCCAGGAGATTGAAGGTCTATAGGGGGATGTAATTATGTAACTAGGGCAACATTGGTTTCTTCACGTCCAGGTTTGATGTCTTTGTGTATGTGGCCGTTCTTACAATGGCGGTTGTGGTGTATAGTGGCAATTGGAACAAGGGTGCAATCCACAACTACAATGGGCACAAATGAAATTACCGGAATATCAAGAGGGGGGGGGGGGAACGGCATATGTAATCGTCTCCTCGTTATTGGGCGATGTGGTGCTAGCCAACATCTGATCCCAACTCTTGTGCTCCAATGTCATCAGTGTTTGTTTCCCTCCAAGTCATGTTACATCAAGCCTTTTTACCTAAGCACATTCTCCTCCCCGTCCTCCTCAGCTAAACGACCTAGGGAGCATGGATCGATTTTAGTCCGGTTACAAGCCCTTTCTTGCTTGCTTAACCATGTATTGTTGTGGTTACATACATTATAAGGTTGCTCCACATGGTTATATCTTGTGGCTACATTTATATAATAAAAAACGAGAGCAGTTGGAAGAAGGTTACTATGCATGTGAATGAACCACTCTATCTTGAGCCAACCCCTAGAAGAAGAAAAAAACTTAGCAAGTTGGGGCCATTGCCCAAAAAAAATGGGAAAGAAGACCAGGCCAAGAGAATTTTTGCTTAAGGCAAAAAAATGTTATGGCATACGAGGAGGGCCCGTTTCTAGAAGAGCCAACACATGCCCCATGATCAACTTTCGTGACCCATATAATGTGAGGGGCCGAGGAACAACTTGCAAAGAGTGCAAACTTCCTTGTCATCAAAATTTCCACCACAAGCAACACAATGACAAAGCAAAGGACGGTCGGGAATTTATCATCATTGGAGCACAAGCCCAACCTTTTGTGAATCGGGGTTTCTTTTGTGGGCCTATTTGAGGGTGGACATACCCAATCGCACGGCGGCCTTCATGCCTCGTTGCCTTGGAGAGTCCGGACCCACTCGATCCACGTCAAGGAGGAACTAGCACATTTTTACACTCTAAGGTAGAAATACCATAACCCGTTAACCACCCTCTAGCCGTGCACTAGACCTCCGTCATAATGGTGAAGTGCCATTTCTAAAACCGATCATGGCTCGGCGGCAACTTCAATGCGTGGACACTTAGTGTAGCCAATGGGAGTCAAGTGTTAATGTACTCGTGAGGTAACCGATTTAGGCGATGTTCTCTATGGAAATGCGGATTACCGTGTTCGGTGTAGGGAGAACCTAGTGAACGAGTAGGGAGTTGGACAACATTCCACTTTGAAAAATTGTAGCATTTTTTGTACAGTGCAGAAAAATATGAAACAACTTGCATTCTTCATGAATCCTTCTCGTCTATCTTGGAAAATTATCTCATGCTTGTCAGACCAGATCTTCAATGCGAATCACCTTATTTTCACGGGTTATGATATTTCTACCTTATAGTCCTATTAGTGTGGGTGGGAAATTAGCGTCGGCCCCATTAGTTTTCTAGTCAAGGTGGAAGTGTGGGTCCAAGACCATGTGCTCTCTAAAGTCTTCGTAGACATTTTGATCGACACGTGGGGCTGTAGTTATAGGACAAAGTAGCATGAAAAAGAGAGTCACCCATATCAAATTTCTAGAAATATAATTAACATGGTCCATGCTACTTTAGAAACTAGGGATCTGGTATGGGTTGAAATCATAATGGTCCGCATTAATTTTTATTATGAGAAATAATGTGAACTTTTAGAAAGTTATTGTGGTCCGCATCAATAGGAGATTTAGTCAACTGCTTTTGGATGCTTCAAAACATGGCTAAAGCAAAGGTACCTAACTTTTTTCACTAATCTCAATTGGATATTTGTATTTGAGTGTAAAATCGGACAAGGGGCCGGGGGGGGGAGACAATACGAGCATTTAATGAGCATGAGAATATTTGTCACATGAGCCCTAGAAATAAAGAGGACAGCGGCTACAGCCTCGATTTGGATATACTAACCCTCTCATGCAAATCGCGTGTTTCAAGACATAGGAGAAGTGGCTCGTTAGTAAAAGTGACTAACTTATACAAGACCCATCTACCTTATAAGGATATAAGCATGCAAAGTGTTATGCTCGATATATTTTAAAACTATACATTAGGCCCCAACAATGCCCTAGTTGAGCTATAGCCAAGTACGGTAGTAGGATTTGGAGCACGCTTCTCGGCACCTTCAACATTGTGTGTGTACTTGGGCACACAAGTACACTCTGGCATCTAACTAAACTCGGGGTGGGCCTTTTGAACTAGGGCGAGATGCATAAGGCGAGTGAGGCCAAAACGGACAACTAAAACAATACACTCATCTAACTTATGTTGGGCCACGTGGGAAAACACGAACTAAAAAGCCAAAATAATATGCACGGATCGATCATGCCAATGCGGTTTGTTCTTTCAAATTTCGATTGAAATCGTATCCAATACAGTTGACATAAATTTAGTACTACCGGTTGTTATTTACAGATGGAACAATGCATTATAAAAAAACACACACACCAAGATGCTCGCACATTGAACGCGAACGGTTACATTAGGGAAAGCCATTAAAGAAATAGCCCTATCGTGAGCCTCACCTCCCACTCCACAGTTAAAATTCGCGCCCTTGGAAAACCCGACTCACACGGACGGTCATTTCAAATTTCGGGACCGTTGTCGGAAAAAAATACGAGACTTAGCATATGTTGAATCTTTCTCTTTTAAGTGATCGCATAGGCCCTTTCAACTGCGTTGAACTATGGGACCTAGAGTGAATTGGGTTTTATGTTCCGACAAAAGCACACATTGTCTAGATTGATCAAACAGAAGAAGAAAAAATATGATAGATGACCACTTTTGTTGCACTAGACTGGGAGTAGAATGATTTTTGTGTGGACCCATAAATGGCTAATTCTAAAAGCGGTGGCCCGAAAAAGGTCGGATGCAGTGATTGGCCGGAGAGGTTTTGTTTCACACCACTTCGGATCACTTTTGGGTGCTTTTGAGTTAACCTTTTTGTGTGCATTCGGATGCACAGTAATGTATTTTGATGCTCAAAGTAGGGAAATTCTACCATGCAAGTAGAAGGTTTGATTTACTTGCCTTTCTGGGAAAACATAACTATTTATGAAATATTCTTTGAAACAATTTGCATCATGCATTCGTCATCATCATTTCCTCTACTTCATCTTTGAAAAATGTTGCACAAATTTCAAGCTGGTCTTTCTAGCTTAATTAACTTATCTCATCCGTTTTTTCTACCAAAAGACATGGCCTTCTTTTCTTTCTTTCTTTCTTTTTCCCTTCCAATGTTTGTTTATAACCCTTGATTTCATGAAGCGTGTTGTGGGTCTCTTAGCTTCTAGAGCTCAAATTTTACTGTACCTAAAAAAAGTTGTTGATAATGTTTTTAACATCACATCATGTGGTAGCAAGATTTTGTATTTTTCATGCTTTTTTTATGATTGCTTTAGAGCCATTAAACTTCAAGAAATTGTGATAAATATATGCAAAAAAATTATAGTCCAACCTTTCAAAAGAATTGAATATATATGGCGATTCGAGGTAAGAAAAAAGAGTCCATAGAGAATTGACAATCTTCAATCAAGATAATATGTAGTTACTATACATATAGTAATATACCAACAATAGGAAAAGTTATTTCATTGTTGACTTCAAAAATCTCTTGTGAACAACCATCTTTTCATATTGGAATGTGAACGTTGCCTTTAATAAGATAATTTCACGAGGAGTGGGATGATACATATTGTGATCTTCCTAGCACCTTCCTTTTAAATGGGGTTGCCTTCAAGAGTCACTCATAAGCCCAAATGTGGCCTCTTAGGAAGGTAAGGGTTAACAACGATGACTCCCTCGCCATAGACCACTCACAACCAGGTGTCCAATCAAGGAGAATGACTTAAGGTACGGGGGGTGTTATTCGGTTCCTCTTTTGAAATCGGACCCATGTATTTGATTGGTACGTGATTCAATATTGTTCAAAGAGAAGAAACACACCATAAAGAAACATGTTTCAAGAAGAAATTGGAGTATGTCCTTGAACATTGTTAACCACTCTACACTCACACATTGAACGCAATTGGAAAGACCTACGTATCTCGTTCAGGAATCAACAAATGTGCACTTTCAATAACCACAACTAAATCAAGAAAAACGCCCGATTTTTGGTGATGCTTCATCGTATGTTTGCTAATGCAACACAACACAACACAAGCTTTGTTGTTCAAGCTAATCGGTAGAAGTCGGAGGCCATGAAAAAGGAAGCGATAACTTCCACACATCACATACAAGCCCCACCTCACCTCGGCTCCAACATGCAAGGCTCGGCCCCAAGTGTGATAATAAGAGATCGTGACTTTGGATGGGTATGGGGCGATGGTACCTTGCCTTATTCCAATGTCAATCACACTGCAAAAGCACATGGAGCCCTTGTGGGTGTGGCTCAGGTGGTACGTTGGGCTTGTTTGTGTGCTTGTTTGGCCATTCTACTACATCACTAGTCACCCCTATCCCCGTCTCAATTCCCCTTTGAAGAACCTTCCTTCGTCGGGTCCACCCGTGCAATTATAAGCGGCCACGTCACTTCTCTCCCTCTCCCTCTCTCTCTCTATCGCATCAAGGCCTATCCGCCAAGCAAAGTGCGCCTTATTTCTTTTGTGTATTGTGGAGCACACTACATGCCAACTTGCCCATTGTGTTGGGTGCCTTAGGTGGCCCTCCATCCCAACAAAGTGGAAGAGTAGGATACCCAAACCTTTTCACAAGAACGCGCCAATGGGAAGGGAAGGGAAGGGAAGGAGAGGAGAGGAGAGGAGAGGAGAGGAGAGGAGAGGAGAGGGCTAAGGCATGTGGGTGCAATTTGGATCGTTTCTCATGTTCTCCAACTTCTAAGGTAGAAATATCATAACCCGTGAAAATAAGGTGATTCGCATTGAATATCTAGTCTGACAATCGTGAGATAATTTTTCAAGATATATGAGAAGGATTCATGAAGAATGCAAGTTGTTTCATATTTTTCTGCCCCATACAAAAAATGCTACAATTTTTCAAAGTGGAAAGTTGTCCAAACCCCTACTCGTTCACTAGATTCTCCCTACTCTGAACACGGTAATCCTCATTTCCATACGGAACATCGCCTATATCGGTTACCTCATGAGCACATCAACACTTGACTCCCATTGGTTACACTAAGTGTACACGCATTGAAGTTGCCGCCGAGCCATGATCGGTTTTAGAAACGGCACTTCACCATTATGACGGCGGTCTACTGCACAGCTAGAGGGTGGTTAATGGGTTATGGTATTTCTACCTTACTGATTAGCAAATCTACAATGAAACATGTAAAAGAAAACGGATCGAAAATCGGACCTTCCTTAATTGAGTCGCTGTTATCGATGTTGATTTCTAGACTGGATACATAGGTCCTCCCAATTGTGCTCACTATTGAGTGTGAGTAGCTGTTAATATTTGAGATGTGGTTCAATCTTATTTGAACATGTGTCTTTATGGTGTTGCTCGTTGATCCTCGCCGAACTATGTGCTAGTCAAATATAGGGGTCCGCTTAAGACCCATCTACTTTACCCCAAAAAGTATGGAAGGTATGTGGGTGTTAAATGGGTTCGCTTTTCATGTTTTCCAACTTCTATTGATTAGATCCACAAGGTGAAACTCGTGTTGCATTAACAAATCTACGATGAGAGCATCCACTAAAAACAGGTTGAAAATCAAACCTTATGGTTGAAATTTTAGTTACAGTTATCTAAAATGTATTATTGTTAATTTTTGGTTTAGTGCATAGGTCCTACCAATAGTGTCCACTATCGAGTGTGGAGCGGTTAATAGTATTCAAAGACCTAGTCCAACATCTTCCTAAGTATGTGTCTTCATGATGTTTGTTCTTTGATCCTCACAAAATCACACAAGAATCAAATGTAGGTGTTTGTTAAAGAAAAGTATTTGCATAACACCCACATACCCTACCACACTCATGCATTTGTGGGCTTCGAATGTATGACAATGTTATATAACCGATCTCTCATCCGAGAGTAGAAGGGTCATCATAACTTATCACAATTTTGCATCCATAGAGACACAACTTTATCCATAATACCCAAAGTCCCTTCATGAGTTGATAGATTATGACTAATAACCAACTTTGAGTAGGTGGATGACTCATGGCTCCCGCGGTTTGTCATCCACTCTCCTCTCATTGGTTATCTAGTCCGTAATGGTGGATTGGGTCTCACTCTGGTTGTGCTAATTTTAGAGAGAGAAAAACCAATACTTGATTAGAGAGGCAACACCGTCCTTGGGATTGGCATGAACGAAGCACGCTTCACCTTGATCACAACAATGAGCTTGTATGTGAACCGAGATCAGGTTTAGCAAGCAAGGGTATGGGACAAGTGATATTGCCTCCTTTCAAAGGTGGTCCCCTTTGGTAACCAAGTACGGGATTGGGGGTCGAACCCATTATGGTTGCTTAAGTAGGTGTATATGTTGGGTGTGTTGTATTTTGAAGGTAGACCGTGGTTGTTATGTTGGCAAAGGTGGCTTTACAAGTTCCACTATGTGTTCGGTTTGAATCCCAGTAGTTGACTATGACATATTGTCACCAGTGTGAATTGTGGTGTTCATTATCTACAAGATTGATCTATCTTGATACATAATCATAAAAAAATGCATCATAAGAATTAGAGGCTTCTTAAAGACAAATGTCTCAAACATGCATACATAAGTTGGTCCGTTTGTCTGCACCTCTTTCCTCTGAGGACACCCCCCCCCCCTCGGCTCCCATATGGTTTGAGGTAGATGTCTACTTCAATTTGTGACATTAAACACACATCTATATTTGAGTGGTGTATGGTTGGGTGTGAATCTAAGAACATACACCAAAAGAAGTGTGTTGGAAAGAAATTGAACTATGTGCTTGAAATTTGTTGACCATTTTAGACGCAACAGTCAACATAATTGGGGGTCTAGTGTATGTGATCTTTAATGACTCAAAAAATCTTCACTTTCACTATTGACAAGATACTCATATAAGCTCCATAAAATACAAGTGACTAAGGATATTGTTTATATTTCCTAGTCATCTTGCACTAATTGCTTGATACATATCCTATTCATGACAAGTGATGCAGAGAAAATGTGTTTGTTAAGACCCATTCACCTAGTTATGTTTATTTGGATGCTCCCATTATGAATGGGTGGACCAGAGTGGTAAAGTGCACCCACATCGAAGTGTCAAGAAAGTCACCTAGGCACATTCGTGTCCATCTACCTCCCTCCCAACTTAAATTTCCCTTTCAGTAACCATTTAAAACTATACATGGAACAAACCAAAGTTGTGTGATGCCTCCTCTAAGTAATAGACACTCACATGCCAATAACGATTTTTAATCCGGCCATGCGCTAGTAATTTGTGATTCTAAAAATAGAAACATAGAGATAGAGATAGATTGATTATTCCATGATATTTCATGGATGAAACAACTACGGATATGTATAAAAATCGTAGAACTCGATGAGATGTTGCCGCCTTTTGGATGAAATTGAATGAAAATGTGTACAATCATCCATATGTGGCTTTTGTCACTCCCATATATGTAGCTAATGCTCTTCTCTTGAACACTTTGAAATAAAATTCACCGGGCATGTAAGTGACCGATGGACCGACCAAAAGAATGCTTCCGGATGTTGATTGAGTGTGCCCTCGCTTTCTTGGAATGGCAGGCACATGTACAAAATTGTGGGTACATAACTTAGATGGTTCTCAATCAATCTTCAAGTTTCTTCTTTTGAAGGTTCCGAGTCATAGAGAGATAGAAATTTGTTGCATACGAACAAGTGTCCATCCAACGTCAAAATTCCCGAACTAGTATGTAACCCGGAGGTTGTTCAAAAATATATATATTTGACACCTGAATTTAGCTTCAAAGACGTAAATTAGGCTTGGTCAAGTCATTTGAGCGGGATCGGTCAAAAAAATTCCTTACAAGGTCAAGTTTTTATGTTGGATTGATGAGAGGTACGTTTGTATGCAGAAGTCTCCTCTCTCTATAAGTACTCTTCTTTTCTCTTGTCATTAATTTCAAATGTTTGGTTTCACTCGTTCTTTTGAGACGAGTTTGTGGTTTTTAAATATTATAAAAGAAAAAAAAGAGTCATGCCTTGTCTAGTCATCATTCATAACTAGATCAAGTGAGGTCCAGTTGTCAATCCAATTTTTTTTGCATATTTTTCATCGTAGATTTGCCAATGTAACACAAATTTTGTTGTGTGAATCTAATCAGTAGAAGTTGGAGAACATGAAACGAGCCAAATAGCACCCACATACCTTAAAATTGACTTATGTGAAGGAGGCCAAAGTGAACACCACCTAGACATGTCTTGAGTGGATACTTTATGGGAGGTCTCCAACACTCATATTCTTGGAGTGGGGTATAGGGGTGTTATTCACTTCAAATTTCATGTTCACCAACTTCTACTACTTAGGCTTACACAACAAAATTTGTTTTGCATCAACAAATCTACAACAAAGCATAAGAAAAAACTGGATTAGAAATTGGGCCTTAGGGTTGAAGATAATCTTGGAAAGTGAGTGAGCACTTAATGATATTGATTGCCACAATTCTACCTTGAGGTCCTGAGGGGTGCACCTCTCATTAAAAACCATGAACCATGTGTATTTGCAACATACTTAAAGAAAACCCTTATATACAAGTTTTTTCTTTTCTTTGTAAAGTCAAGCAATACATGTACAAGTTGGATGATAAATATACAAGTGACAATATGTATACTTAAGAAGATTCACATTCATATATAGTCATTAACACAAGTATACAACTATACTTTTAAATAATAATGTACCCCTATCATATGTATAATCTTAAACCCCAACATTCATAAATAAAGGTGGTGAAGAAATTTTCATCCCCCATATGCAACTCATAACCATCTAAGTTTATAATATATGTCGTAAAAGCTAACGTAATTATTGTTTCCAAATCTACCATCAAATGATCCGTAAGATCATAAGTCCACTTATAGTCGGTTCCTTTTTTAGACCAACATAAACCAAGCTCCATGTTTGATGGATAGTCCATCGAGTCAATGGGATCTCTATACTCCACCCAAAAATTACCAAATTTTCTACATATCTTATAAACCCTCCCAACAAACTACACCTTAGTTAAAGCTAATATTTTGGTCTACTGCGTTTTGTTTTTACAATTCTAGCTTCAAGTATGTTCAAAAAACACTCTTCACAATCACGACCAAGATTTGACATAGTATCATGATTTGCGACAAAAAGGAGTTACGTGACCCAAAGATTACTAGTTTCAATCGATTTGACACCAATGTCAGTTCTAAAAACCTTGCAATAGTTTCGTCCGGATTATTTAACATGAATTGGCCACAAACCTATAGGGGATCAAGTTATTATGTTGATAAATGAGAGATACGCTTGTATTTTCAAATATGCCATCCCTCCATGTATAAAATACTAGCTATTCTCTTGTGTGTGCCATTGTGGTGATACCCAAGGAAGCTTTCCATCCTCTTTGTCTAAGCTATTAACATTACGAAGAATCCTTAACCCTATATTGCTCCATGAAGCCAAGGGATTGCACTTGAGGAGGGATCACTATTCTCGGCAATAACCATGTGTGAGTACTTTGGTGCCGAGATGTTAATGTTTTGAGGTGATACATGGAATATATATTAGAAGTTCCAACTGAGAGGGAAGCGGCACATAGAATTTTGGACGAATTTTGAATTGATTGTGTTGAACATGCTTAACGTAGAGGGTGTTATAATCAACACCCTAGCCAAAACCATGAATAATGCAGGTCTCCTAATCTTGTAACTGGAACACACCTATGCACGCCTCCTAATCCCATACTTGGAAAATCTTTAAAAGTGTATGAATGTTTGCAGTACAAACCGGGGGTAGAGTTGAGTTGGATGCAAAACAGGGCCATTTCGGGAGCATGCAAGGTTTTGGACAGAAGTGGGATTGGATTTCGCCAAAGCATGGGAACGTAGCTAAGGGTATGTTACTTATATATTTTTCTTAAGATCATGCATGCAAAAATTATGGGGGCTCGTATATTTATTGGGTCGAGTGTTAATTTTTGCAAAGGCTATTTTCGGGGGGGAAAAAACAGAGTTGATTTTGGACAAAAAATGGGGTGGTTTGGGGAGAGTGCTAGGATGGTTTTCAGGGCCATTTGCAATGGACAAAGTATGGGTCTAGAGAGAGGGTTGTAGTGACTATGGATATGTGACTTCAAACATTTGTAGTATATTCATATGACGTACATTTATTTCATTTCCGTTTCTACTATGTCTCAGCCAATCTGGTAAGCCAACCATGCATACCATGGGCATATCACTATTAAAATGCATTCTAAAAGCAAGCTACATTGCATAAAGTGTTGGATTAAGCACCCTCTATTTTATCACCTATGGTATGGTCCACATGCCACCACCTCATGGCATCCATGGGGCCCTCCATTCAACATAGAGTCTTATATGATTGAAGAAAAGGATAGGTGCCAGGCCCATGAATTATTAATTTACTTTAATCTGCACGAGATTGGTGTTTCTAAAACGCCGTTTTATAAGGTTACTAGGACTTGAGAAAGGAATCAAATGATAATGTCTTGATGTATTGCATGTTGTAAACATCAAACATTTACAAGCAATTTTGACAACCAACCAAATTAAAATAAGTCGAATGTAAGACATGGAATACAATTTGGCAATGGGAACACCTAATGACGGATCAAAGAAACTCGACCCACTCTAGAATATGCATATGAACTCTAAATTTGAAATTCCAAAATCTCGCATGCATGTATCTAAGTTCATACAATCATTTAAAGAGAACAACAAATCTAGGTTGCTCATCCAACCCACTATCCCAACCTTTTTTTTGAGAATCAATTTCACCATTAACCCCCCAACCTATGTATTCGTTTAAGGAATCCACTTTTTGTTGATGTTACATCATATATTTGCTATTGCAACATAAGTTTCAGGACACCAACTTGATCAATAGAAGATGAAGAGCAAGAAGAAAGAAAATTTGAATAACGCCCATAAGGTATGCAAGTGCTACTTGGTCACACTTCTTAATTGAACCCCCTAGTTTTGATTGGTTTGTGGTCATGTGAAAATCAAAGGACACTTTCATAATCACTCATGCTTTAAAGAGATTGAACTATGTGTCCGAATTTTTCTTAACTACTCCTCACTCAATAAAGAACACAATTGGGATGACCTATGTATTCGATTAAGAAATCAACAAACATGCGCTTCCAATACCCATAACTAAACCAAGGTTGGTCCAATTTTCAATTCAATTTTTGTTGATGCATCATCATAAACTTGCTAATGCAACAAGTTTCATTGTGTATATCTAATTGTTAGAAGTTGGACAAACATGAAAAAAACAACCAAATAACACCCACAAACTTTACACCTTGTAGTTCACGTGTAAGTTGACATGGAGTGCAGCACATCTGCAAAGTGGAATCACCAATTGCCTCCCATCATCTTCTTCAGAGGATCATCATACTTACCCAGAGCTGAATTGCACGATAGTCCCAGTACTCATTAGCTGCTTGATCTGTACAAGTGGAAGAAGAGGCTGGTAATCTGCGCAAGCATGACTAGGTCAATATACTATCTTGCAAAATTCATTACATTGAACAATTCTATAATGGACAGAACAGTGGATGACCATTCACAATATATCCCCGTTTGTGCCTCGAGAAGAATGTGTACTGGAAAACCTTGCATGCTCCCTGAAACGTACTCCAAAAGAAAACCTTTGGCGCATCGTGTGCACAGATTGTACATGAATTACTTATGACACTTGGATATTTATATTGTTTTCATGATCCTTACAAGAACTTTCGGTCTATTAGAGAATGTTACCTTCTGAACGTGAATATTTTAAGTGTATTGTACAACTTGCTGAGCAGTCGACAATCTCTTTGGCCATCTCTTCTTGGAGAAGAGTAGCACGTCGAAATCCACCTGGCACTTATAAAATATCAACAACACAAAATGAAACCCTCAACAACCTGGTTCCAACATCTGGAAGAGCCAGTGTCCGAATTGACAATATAACAATTTGAAAGAAAATGAAGAAAATTGAGTTGGCTAAGAAATCCTCGTAGCACTTCAGTCCAGAATATCGTACATGATCTTTGTCAAATTTTGATTCCCTAAATTTTGCGCACTCTTTACCAGTCAACGTTTGGCCTCTTTTATGATAGAAATTCATGGTACGATATAAGGTGGGTACCAATGTACCAATCCACAAGAAACCAAATAAATGACTACTTATCTTTCGCTTTGTATATCCAAGAAAATGCAAATTTAAGGCAAGAGTATAGCACAAAATCTAAGCATTCATAACTCAAGTAAATCTGTGGGTTTAGATACTAAACAATTGAAAAAACCTGGGTGGTTTAATTCTGTACAAATCCTATTCTTCACATCAGTGTGTCCAAATTAGAAGAAGGCAGGAGAAAAGGCTTGTCATCACAAAGCCATTAAGGGAGCCAAGCGTTACTACTGACTCTACCTGCTCCACTGCCTCCAACTACCTCCTGCTGATGAACGGAAAGCCCTACACATCATGTAGGATATGTCATAGTGTTATAGTATTTAACAATGTTGGACTGGGATAAGGTGTTTGCATGGTATTGATACACCGGTATCAAAAATCTGTGGGTTTAGATACCAAACAATTGAAAACACCTGCATATTATCAATACACCGTATTGATAATTGTGTCGAAGAATATACCCAACCGGTATCAAAATCATAAGACCTAGTCGAATAATGATACTTGGATATCACGAGAGAAATGTTGCATACCCAGGATGTTATTTGGGTCAATACTGATCTAATACCATATTGATATTACGGTATGTTCACGTAAGTATGAAGGTTCTTGCATGGTATATAGACCAGAATGATATCAAAAACAAAAACAGAATCAAATACCTTCTACCCTACCAACATCAGAAAATCCAAGAATCTCATTATACATACCCCAGTACTATCAAAAAAAGGTGACACCAATTTAACACTGGTATTTTCCTATGTGGTGCAAGTATCTAGGTTCAAGATCAGTACCAGTATACAGTTATATAGGTTCAACATATACAGGTAAAAAATATTTGACAAGGTTAGTATCACATGGCAAAAGCTTTGCAACACTTATGGCAGCACTCATATAAGTTAAAGGTTAATGTAGTCTTATGATTTTGATACCGGTTGGTAGATGCTTCAATACAATTATCAATACAAGTAGCGTTGGAAAACATTACTTTCCAGGGTTCATTTTTTAGCTGAATTGACGCAGAAATTAACATTAGAGACCACAACTCCATCCAGTGGAATTAAGTTGGAATGACTCACCAACAAACTAATAGGGGGCAGGTTTTGACCGGACCCCATTACTTGCTTGCCACAAATCTCAATCTGTATCACATCCTTCAATGTCAATATAAATACCCTTACGAATATTATGAATACCATGACCCGCCTGGGTATCGTGTTCTAAGTTCTCTTCCAATAGTCACTGGTGTATGAGAAAAACATTACCTGCATAACATTGGTATTTTCTCTATATAAATATGAGGTACCATATAAGAGGGCCACTTACAGAGAAGTTGACAAGCCCAAATGGCAAGACCTGACAAAGATATCAAAAAAAGTTAGCCACCAGCAATTGCAACAGAATTGAAATGATCTCCTTCGTACTGTGAAGCCATCCCACCTATATTTCAAATTTCCGACTCTTTGTGCAGATGCAATTTAGGTAAACACATGACAGGTAACCATGCTGTTGAAAAAGAACTGGTACTACCACACCAGGCCACAAAGCTCTACCAGGTGCATATGAGATCACTTTGATAAGGGCATAGAATGGCAATGACATACCTCACAGTTAACATTTGTTTGCAAGGCAACTCATTAGGTACTCAAAATCATCAGGATGCCAAATCCATTAAGGTGTTTGGTTTCCCAGATAAGGTTGTCTTTCATTAGCCTTCTTGTCTGACAACATAACCTACACCAGCCTGCAAAAATTTCTAGTGCTGCGGTGTTCTAACTGATGCAGAAAATCTTGAAATGAGGTTGTCACATCGCTTACCTCTAGAAATCCACTACCAATATTGGACGAGACTGGTATGAGATTGAGGCACATCCTTTACATATCCTGTCTGAGCATTCGCAAGCAAAATCAGCTAATAATTCTTCAAATCAAAGTGCACTCACATATACTCGAATCAAGCATCAAGTGGTGTTGATCAGGTAGTGCTTGTGCATTACACTGCACATGACAAAACAAAGCTGCATACCATCAAGCACAATACTTTTCCTTTCAAAAATCATAGGTTTCTCAAGAACCATGCCATTGTCAAGAAAGTTGTGAAGGAAGAAAAGGTAGTCAGACACATGTTGCGTCAATTTACGGGAATTTGAAACACAATCAACAAATAACCATGTAGACAAAACCTTGTAAATAAGTGATATGTATGGCAGCAGCACAATTTCCTAAATGTATTCATTGGCTCCTGAAAATGGTAGACAAAAAGCAAAGGAAATCCACAGAGAAAAGTGGACAAATATATCAACAACATATTGCATAATGAGAGCATTGAATGCCCACTAGACTTCAAAGAAGGATAAAATAATGAAGTTGGCTTGGAATCAAGAGGTTTAGCCTATAAGAAAATAGTATGATAATCCAGTCATGCATGCTGCAGAAAGCTTGCTGGGCCATATTTCCAAAAACTCTGGACTCCTGCAGATTTATTACTAAATAGAAAATCTAGATCAGATGTTTTACAACAATAACCAGGGATGTCATTGTGGAGGAACATCGTGCCCACGACTCCTTCTGTTCAAGAGACATGGCTTATCCTAACAGGAACATCATTCCCAAGTTGACCAACAAGACATTGAAGACATGTGCAATGAGTACTCAGTAAGATGTGTCAAGTCTAAAGCGAAATTTAAGTTTGAAAGAATTCTATCAGAGAGTATTAATATAGGCAATTGTGTCAGGGTCAACCAGAAGCATACTTGAACTCTGAACTCTGACGTCTATAATCTGTGTAGTCTGCCTGAGGTAGGCCACAGATGGAAATGTTTTACATGAGCCAATGACATTCAGGGAGCTGAATCTGCACAACTGACTACCACAATGCATTCAATGAGTTGGGAATCAACTGTCACCTCCCAGTATACATGGTGCTGTCAAGTTTGCGCAATAAATCCACCTATTTCATTAGGTTTTCACTGATATCAGCAAGATATGAAAATCCAGCAAATATCATATCTTAAGAGCACCTAGAGCTCAGACCCGACACACACAAAATTTCACCACAAAAAGCCTCACAAAAGCCCTCAATGCTATTAATATACATGTCATGTTCACCACGTTGTCCTCAACCTGTGCAATTTGCCTGGGTAGGCTACTGACAGAAATATTTTACACAAGCCAATGACATTCAGGGAGCTCAATCTGAGCACCTGACTACCACAATGCATTCAATGAGGTGGGAATAAGCTTCCAACTCCCCGCATACATGGTGCAGTCAAGTTGCCCACATTAAACCCACCAATTTCACTAGGTTCTCACTGAACTCAGCGAGATATGAAAACCCAGCAAATAGCGAAAAAGAGCTGAGTTGCGACACAAAAACAGATTCACCACAAAATATCTCACAAAAGACCACAATATTAAGTGGTGTATATATCATGTCCACCAGTTTGTCTGTAACCTGTGTAGTTTGCCTGAGGTAGGCCACAGACAGAAATATTTCAGATGAGCCAATGACATTCAGGGAGCTGAATCTGAGCAACTGACTACCACAATGCATCCAATGAGCTGGGAATCAACTTTCACCTCCCAGTATACATAATACTGTCAAGTTGCCGGACTTAACCCACCGATTTCATAGGTGTTCACTGGTCTCCCACATAAGAGTTAGTGAGCACATCGTTTATGTTACAATCAATGAATGTGAGAAAATTAGTCGCCATCCTTGTCAGTGGATTGTGTTGGCATCAAACGCCGCAGTGAGGAAACCTTGGGGAAGAATTCTCTCCAATGAAGGAAAAAAAACAGGCCAATCCACCATCATACCCCAACATTGGGATGTGCCGTTCGCCACATCACATGATAGCCCATGCCAGATCTATTTCTTTCCGTCTGTCATTGCACTCCTGCATATTCTCTAAACTGTTGCTTGAGCTGGTCCATGCTCTGCCTCATCTCCAATGTGGTGACATCGGCTCTGTCCCTCACAGCTTGCACTACCCTTGAAAGCTCCGACTCAAACCACTCCTCCACAGTTATGCCAATCTCCTCATCCTGAGTAGTCTGTTCCACAACCTGGGGTTGCTCCACATTTTGGTGTAAGGTTTGGGTAGGGTTTTGGGTTTGAATTTGCTCGGCACTTTGGGTTTGCATAACCTCGACCTGTTCCGTTTGCTGTATCAGCACTCGAACTTTGATGGCTTCCCCAAACCGGATGAGATCGCCATTTTTGAGCTCAATGGGTTTGTCCTCGTCCAAAATCACTCCGTTGACGTCTGTGCCGTTGGAGCTCCCCACATCCACAATTGTCCAGTGGCCCAGGCGCCACTCGATGACCGCGTGCTTCTGGGAGACCGTGGGGTCCTTGATCTGGTAATTGTTGGTGCGTGTCCTCCCGATGTTCACCCGCTTCAAATGCGTGGCTGGAAACACTTGCCCTTCGCTAGGGCCATGCTCCATACGGAGCTTCAGCGGGGGCTTCTCCATGCTCGCCGACACCCACACCCAAACCAAACGATTGAGCACACTGTCACCACCTGGTCATCATAACCTCAAAATTCATATATCTTCAACTCTCTTTTCAGATTCATTCAATCACATCAAAGCAGAAAACACCGAATTTATGCCTACAAACCTAAAATCATATATCATCAACAATGATATTTGTCGCATTCATTTAACCACATAAATCTACCAAACACTGAAACCATGCCTACAAACCTCAAAATACTTATATTATCAACACTGATTCAATATTGGTTCAATCATATCAAACTACATAACATGCGAGCTTCTCCATGATTTCCAGCTCCTACAGCAAACCCGACAATTGAGCACAACACTTTCACCACCTAATCATCGTAAACCTCAAATTTCTATGTCTTCAACACTGGTTTCATATTCATTCAATCACATCAAACTGCAAAATACTGAAGCCATGCCTACAAACCTCTACATTCATATCTGTCCACACCGATTTCATATTCATTCAATCACATCAAACTGCAAAACACTGGATCCATGCCTCCAAACCTTTAAACTCCTATATCATCAAACACTGATTTCACATTTACTCGATCACATCAAACCAGAAAACACTGAATCCATGCCTACAAACCTCTACATTCATACCCATCAACAATGGTTTTTCACATTCATTCAACAGTATCAAACAACGAAACACTGAATCCATGCCTACAAACCTCTAAATACTTATCTCATCAACATTGATTTCACATTCATTCGATCCCATCAAACTACCAAACACTGAATCAAAGCTATAAATTCATATATCATCAAAGCTGATTGCACGTTGATTCAATCACGTCAGACTACAAAACACTGAATCCATGCCTACCAAACATAGGGTTGCATTTTTGACAACTTTGTTACTGTACTTTTTAGTTGCAAGACCTAAAAGGATGAATTATGAGTTGTTGAACCAATGTTGAATGTATCGTCACCTAAATGTTGATGACTTAGCACTGAATAGATACGAAACCCTGAAGGGTACGTACCGTCAACACTGACTCGAAATTAAACTCTGGTCACTTGCACTTTGAGATGATAACCGACATAATGCAAGCCACAACAGAATACCAATTGCGAGTGAGATGCGGGAAGGGTCTGTGACGAATGGAGATCACAAAAAGCGCATTCAAGTGTAAGAATTTGAGTGTAAGAATGCGAGGAGTGGCGAGGCAAGCTTCAAACCTGCAGAGGGAGGAAGGCGAAATATCGTCCGTCTCACAGACGAACAAGGAAATTCGTTCTTGATCGTTGTGTGGACGACGACGTTGGTATTTGAATTTTGAAGGTCCGTGTTCTCTGGGAGCCTACGCGATAACGTAAGTGGGCCTAATTCGGTTACTTATCTCAACCCAATGCAGACGTTTTTTGTTCGGGCAGTCGCCTCTGCCCAACAAAATTAGTGTCCATGTTTATGTTATAACCTTCTGATTTTGAACACATGAACGGCTGAAAACTTAATAAAATTGTCATTCATATAATCATATTTATCGTAAGATGTATATAATTTTTCTTTAAGAAGTTGATAAATTGGATTGAATTGTTTAATTATTTTAGGGAGATTTCATTTCAGTCGTTAGGGAGTAAACTAACACCTATGTCATTTCATTGCTTGAGCATGTTTTAATATGGTCACCCAAATTTTTTACTCATATTTGTTCCACTCATTTACGTTAAATTTTTCTTTATTAATTTCTATGGTAAAATGGGCATAATATGAATAACATATTCTTTTTACTAGTAGGATTATATTGATGTACGGAAAGAGGCCCCACTTGCTTTGGTAAATGTGCAACATTGGATAATTCGTTGATTTAAATAAATTATGAAAATAAAAATTACCCAAAAATCACAAATCTTATATCATATCTAAAAAAAATACCATGGTAAGGTCAACCATAATATCTAAATATGAAATTGCGGTAGGAAAAACATGCAATATAGTGGAGTGGAAATCTTAGACCTATAGAACTTACAAATGCAATAAGAATTTCAAATCTTAAAATCTACCTCATGAATTGTAAAAAGTGGAATGAAAGCATACTTCAAGAATTGCATTCAGGCTTATAAAAAATGAAGTTATCTTCAATTCGGGATTCAAGGTTGAGCAACCCAAAGCCCCAAGGGGACTCCTCAAATTTTAAGGATATTCTCGTGCAGTATGTGGTTTGATATGGATATAGGAACACACAGTAAAAGAAATAAGTTCAAAAGATATTGGATCAAATTTTGTTGACCATTCTAAATTCAATGATAAATATATGTGTGGGGGGGGTTGCAATATGATCATTTATTGAGAAATACAAAATTTACTTTGATAATGAATTACACACCCCTATGAGTTCACAATATTACGAGGAAAATAGTTGTGAGCATGATTTGGATTGGTGGATCAACTCACACTAATTGCGTGTTTCGTATCTTATGATAAGTAGGTGCATAATTAATATTGTTTTGTTTTAACACCTTGATACTTTTATCTCACACACATAAAGTGGAGGTATGTGAGTGGTATGTGGTCACTTTGGGTAATCGATGGACACCTAGATTTGAGTGGTATATAGCAATACTTGTTGTTCAAAAAGGATACCAAAGAAACATGTGTTATGATGAGATTGGAGTTTGTGTTCAAAACTTATACACAATTTCTAAGATCATAGGTAACACAGTTGGATAGGCGTATATGATTGTCTAAAAGAGAAAATGAATCTCGTTTTGATTTTTTTTTTTTTTGAGTTTAACTCCAATTCTCAAACTTAAAGTGACAAATTTTGTGATTCGTAATTATTTGGTTGGATGGATGAAGATAATTCTTAGTTTTGTCAATGAATTCCAACCACCTTTGAAATCTTTGATCGGTTTACATTAGAGTCCAAGACCAAATCACTTCATGTGCATGAACCCCTTATTTGGTAAATTTGTTGACCCTCAAATATTACAAGTTTTTCTTTTTTGGTAGGTGGGGGCTAGAGAGAGAGAGTATTTTATGCCACGTGTCGGCCACATCATCCAAATCATGGTGGTCACTATGCATAGTTTGCTTTTTGTCTCACTCGTGTACATTCGTAATTGTCTCATCCATGCACAACTTGTGGATTTTGATGGGTTGGTCATTTTGGCTAGATGGAAATGGGACTCTAAATGTCCAAAGACCTTTATGTATTTTGGTAATCTAAATCAACATATGCATGATATTTCCACTTTCACTCAAAAAAGGAAGATTTTTACCACTCGACAAGCAAGACTCTAGGAAGAGTTGTGCCAATGTGATCATGACATGTGACATGAGGTAAGAGACATGCGATCCCTCTTGAGATTTGCAAACACAATAGTTTTTTGGGGGGTTTATAGTAAAACGTTCAAGCCACATTCTAACCATGAAAATGTCTTCAATAAACTCTTGCATACATTGTGAATTCCAAATAAATGTTATCTTAAACACAAGAATCTTAGGAGATTGTGTGTTCGCTTATCGAAATATTTGATGTTTGTCAAATAGCATCCACAATGTAACCAAAATTACGTGCATCCCTGCTAAATTCAGTGGTAAGGTGATCACTTCGAGGAAATGAACACGCAAGTGGACGTCTCATTGCCATGTGCATGTCACCCACATGACAAAATTCCCTCATCATTAACTTCATGGAAGAAGAAGAAAAGAAATGCAAAAAAATCACAACTTTGAATAAGCCAACAAGAACTTACCTTGCAAAAACCACATATTCAGCTCAATTCGGGTACGTTGTTTGTAACCCTTTCTTCAAGTTATAATGTGTACACAAAAGTCACTCTCGAGCCCTAAAATTTGTATCGATTAACGAGCCATGTAGGAGCAATTTTGTATAGATCTTAAATCACTAAAATCAGAATAAATAAACATGGCACTACCTAGCATTGGAGGCATAACAATAGTCATTGCTACTCCTACCGTGTTGCTAATGTACTTGTACTATAAAACCAAGGATTTTGCATCTCCATTTGAAACATACCTCCTATTGCATGCATCTCTTGTAGGCTTCGTGATCACTATTTGCACGCTCCCCTTTGTGAATTGGACCCGTGTGCTCGGGAAACGCGACACGGGGTTGATCCCGGGAACCTCCTACTTAATCTTTTGGCCGTATTTCCTCTCCCTCCACACCCATGTTGCGGTGAAGCGCTACTTCAACACGGAGCCTCGCTTCACGGAAGTTAGAGATGGTTTGTTCGTGGGAGCTTGGCCATCAAGGCCCACTGACATCCCAACTGGGGTGCTTCCTGCCGTTATTGATTGCACGTGTGAACTTCCAAGAATGAGTTGTGCGATGCGGTCACCATATCTGTGTGCTCGAGCATGGGATTCATGTGCCCCGACGCCCAGCGATATTGAACTCGCGGTGCGATGGGCGATGCTAAAACGTGCTGAAGGCATCCCCATTTTCATACATTGTGCTAATGGTATTGTTTTCCCTCACCACCTCGACATTTGCCCTTTAAAATCACATATACGTCACAATATGCAAGTGACAAGTCTTTGAGGCTGACTCCATGTTGATGAAAACCCTTCATAGTTTATATTATCCTTTTAGCTACCTCAACGAGTAATTATGCCTTTTAGGTTTTGGACCTATGAATATAGAAAGAAGAAGAGTGAATTTTGAATGCTATGTTTGGTAGATAGGCATGGAGTTGATGTCTTAGTGCAATGTGATGGGACCAATGTGGAATCAACATCGATAAATGTGAATTTAGAGGTTGCAATGTTAATGTCAACTACATAGTCCAAGGCCAAAGCATCTTTGTAGCATGTTCACCTTAGCATGTCAATGTTTATTTTTCTTTTTTCTTTTTTCTTTCTTTCTACTTGCTTCAATTAGTGTGGGTTGCACTAAACATGGTGCATCCACATTATCAAAAGATGTGGTCCACATCAAATCGAAGTCAACACAAACCCTGAAAATAATTTATCATAATGTGCACCGCAACAAGTCTATAATAACAAGAATTTTTTTTTTAAGAAACTAAACAAAAAAAGTCATGTTCTTTTTGTTTATCCAACGATCTGAAAAGTAAAAATTAGCAAAAGAGTGTGTGGCTCCAACCAAGTATGCCTACATGCTTGGAGAAATGACATCGATATAGCATTGTTGACATTTGAATATCCACTCGATAGTAATATCTTTTGCTCCTAGGCAAGCATTGATAGCAAGTGGAGTATGTCAACTTTATATATAAATGAAATGTGAAGATGAGTTGTTGATGAGAACTATGTCTACTAATGACAATTTAATGAATTAGTCTGGAGTTATTTTGGTCCACCTCGATTTCAAGCAACTCTCAAATTGATGTGTTTCACCTTTGTCATAGACCACGTTAATTGGGGTCCACAATTTTTGAAATGAGATGTGTAGTGACATGGAGAAATCCACGTCAATTTAAATTGATAGTATTTTCGGGATCATCATTGTATTCAAATGACATAGCTTGATGAAAGCAGATTGTTTGATAGGCTTCCAAATTATAAAATTCATATCCACTCCAAATTTTGTTGTTTTTGTTTTTCATTTCCTTTCATATGCTCTTTAAATATGTTAGCAAAAATATGGAATTCTTTGATTGAGGTTCCCTGCACTAAACACAAAGTCAAGCAAGTTTGTTTGTTGACACATGCATAAGATAAGGGCGCCTCAAATGGGCAATATAGTTTGCATCAATGTCGGACCAATGTATAGGTGAATGCATAATTAGCAACAATATTGGCATCCAAGAGCCTCCCCATGGGTATCAAAATATTTGTATTTGGCGTGAAAATCTCAAGGTGCAAGAATCTTTGTGTATACGAGTTATTATTTGGGTCAATATCATTCTCAACCAAATTGATACTAGGGCGATTCTTCCTAGGTATGAAAGTTCTCGCATTGTATACAAACCCAAATGGTATTGAAAACAACAATTTTCTCAAATACCCATACCCTCATGATATTGAAAGAAGAAGTTAAGCTCATGTTATAGATATACCCAAGTGGTATCAATAAGAGATGATACCATTCCCACACTAGTTTGCACGTGCTTCTTTTATGATACTAAATACAAGACTATACCATATTTTTAGCAAATTAAAGTTGAGGCCAAAACCATTTCCTCATCATTTATGGAGCTCATATAAGTATCTTACTCATAAGCAAAGTGAATTAATTTCTTCTTCAATGACCATATGGGTTCACCTGATCATGTTGACTATTGAACCTAAAATGCTTAACAAAATTTGAGCATAATCTTTTATTTATACAAATGTATTTTGGTGCATGTTCTTAGTTCCACCCATGACCACATACTACTCAAATGTAGGATGAGTAACCAATTAAAGCCAAATCACTTTATGAGACTTTATCATATATAAAGGCCTTATGTGGTCACTATGTTTAATTAGACACTTGTATTTGAGTAGCAAATGGCAAGGCCTTTTGGGACTGGATGAAAGTGGATTGTGTGCTCAAAGAAACACAAAGAACTTGTATATTTGAGTGCTATAACAACCATCAAAAGAGATTTGTTAGGATGAGTTTGGATTGTTCGCTCATTATATAGGCATCATTGTAGTTTTCATAGTGAACATAATGGGGGGGGGGAACGGGGACGGGGGAGTCTATTTAATCACTTCAAGAGAGATGTGGTCTTCACTTTGATTCCTTGACTTATAACTTTTGCATCTCAACTCCTATCATGAATTTTAAAATTAATATCTTTGTGATACACAATTGCTAGCTGGATGAGACAATTCCTAATTTCATCCAACTGTCCATATCATTGTGAAGTTAAAAGTGCTCGTACACCTCTCACGTTATGAGAATCTAAGGATAACATTTGACATTTGAGACACTTCATATACATAGCTTGTATTTGTATTTGGTTTGGGTGGAATATTAGAGTTAATTGTAGAGTCACCAATAGTGGGAATCCGAAAAGTAGTCTACCTACAAAGTTGAACAAAATCCCTCCAAGATTGCCCACTTAAACCCACTTTTGAAAGAATCTCCCGTATTTGTCAACAACACCCATGTCAATGACTTTGGGGGGTCGGAATTCATTTTGTGTCTATATCAAGGACACAAAATGCTGAAGAAAATTTGAATTCCATGCTTTGTGATGAAAGGAGTAGAAAATGCATAGATAAAATATATGCATACATGTGCCAACATGAATATAAAGGAAGAAAAATAAAAAATAAAAAATCTTAGTTACATAAAGATGAACATGTAAACGCCTGCAATGCAAAGAATTTTTCCAAGACTTCTTGTTACACCTTAAATTCCACCTTGAACTCCCCCAACTTCCCTAGTTTCTATAAGGTTAACTCTATTGTAGTTAGAATTTGTGTGTGTTAGGGCATGGCCGGAGTGTGACGGTATTGTGTGCGTTATTGGTGGCACTTGGAGTATCCGAGAGATGGCAAGATGCCGAGATTTTGGTTCAATCTCGTCGTCCAAGGGCACGGTTGAACAAAGTGCAACGTGAAGCCATTTCCTTGTGGCGTAAGAAAATCTCTACATTATATTGTCAATTATGTCGTTATGTCATCCCTAATAACCCAACTCAAGTAGTTTCAAACTTTTCTCTAAAAAAATGGATTGAATGATACTACATGTTTTTGCACGGATGTCTTTTCATAAATAAGAATTGCATGCAAATTATATATATATAGAGAGAGATCGTCAATGAGTTTATACCATATCGGCAAGGTTTATATAGACATATATGCCATTAAAAATGGTTGTTTGATTTTTTGCACATCTCCTACCCACAAGAACAAGTGCACCCATAGAATGTTGGCATAACAAAACAATGTTACCATGGATGATAATTGGATCTCCGAAACTACTCATTCCTATGTTTGAAGAGCAAAAGAAAGGGTGATGATATTTTCATTTGCAAGCATAGGCTAGGCTCATATGCAAGCATGAAACATGTACCTATATACCAAATTGCATACATATCTATTGTGTTATATACTTGCCAAAGCCAATGAATACATAACCTTGCCTTATATTTTGTCATTGTGTGTCTTATTGTTTCTTATAGGACTTCAAAGAATATATATGGAACGTGAGTCAACGATGATGCAAAATCCTCGAAATTGATAGACTTGTCCAAGGGCAAGCCCACGATTATCTTTTGAGTGACCTAACAAACTACCTAGTGCATGGTGAACAGATGACATTGTAGGTTGAAGCCAACATCAAGAAAACCAAATGCATTGATTAAAAACATGATCTCATATATGCTTTATTTACACGGGCATGCAATAATATATCATGTTCTTCCACTTGTTTTGGTTTTGGGTAGAGGGGAGCTCTAGCACATGTCAATAATATAGGGAGAATATTATGTATTGAATTCAACACATGAATTTATTGCAACACTATATAGGTTGTAATGACACATTTACAAACACAATCGACGAGCATAATCATCATTTTGAACTCATTATGTACACATTGTTCATTATTTATGCATGTTGGTCATGACATCCTCATAGCATCCTCTACGTTTTCTTCTTATTTATTTCCAATAATGCAAGGAGACTAAAATTCAGACTGGGCTCCCAACATCCCATAACACTATTCTCGAGTAACTCATTGGGACTCGACAACCCCACTCAATACAACAAGTCCCATGAGTAATTCTATAGTATTTGGACTATCTTACATGACATTTTAGTTAGGAGAAGGAGAATCCCAACTATAAATAAGTTTGAAGAATACAACTCTTATAAAAAGCAATCAAACATAATGTTAGTTGTTTGCTCTTTTTGTGCAATTAAAAAACTTGATTTTTTTAATTCCACTTGGTTAACATGTGTTAAGGGGCGGTTTACACTATGGACCATGAAGTCGTCCCACGGCCGTCTAAGCGATGTGATTGGACGTTGAAGTCGTCCCGGGACGACTTGGGTTTACACCAAGGAAAAAATGGCAGAGTGACCACGGAGGTTGAGGTCCACAAATTTGTTTTTTTAAGCCTACTCTATCCACTGCCATGGTCCAACGGGTTTTCCGTTGGGACAAGCAAAAGAGGTGGTCTAGGAAAAATAGCAAGGGCCCATGTCAGAAAAATGCCGTTTTAATGATTTTTTTTAATTTTTTGAATGATTTTTTTTCCAACTTAGTTAATGACTCCACTTTTTGGTGCATGGTCATTCTTCATGGTCCACATTCGGTTTACACCTAGTGAAGGGCCCACGAACCATGAAAACTAATATTTTAGTAACTCGGACCATGGAAGTCGTCCCATGAAGTCGTCCCATGCAAAATAGGCCTCTTACGTGGGACGACTTCATGGTCCATAGTGTAAACCGCCCCTAAGCTAAAGGCTTAGCCTCGATTCTTAACCCCGATTTGACCTAGTGCAATATCCTAACCCTTAAAGGTCTGATAGGCCTAATATAGGTGTCAATGTGTCACATGGAGGGGTTTTTAGATTACTTATTGATATTTATAGCTAAAAGTGTCAAACACGTCCTTATATAAATTACCCCATTTGTCATATGTATCATTTCAAATGAAGGATACATGCGACATATATGTAAGTTGAAATTTTAGAAAGATTCGAGCTTGTGTGAATGTCATAGAATCAAATACCTATTCTATACATCTTATTGTTGTTAAGGTAGGACTTAGCACTACATTTTAAGGACATAATTGTCTTAAACCAACCCGTCAAAACTAATTGTTGGTTGCAATTATGAGAATGGCAAAAGATGACAATATTAATTCACATCAAATATGTTCTTAGTACAACTACACTAAGTAGTCCTATGAGTGTGGGTGGAAAATTGGTATGGAAAATGAGTGTGGGCCACACTTGTTTTGTAGTCAAGGTGGAATTAATGTGGATCTAAGACCCCAAGTCTTCATGAAGACTTTTGACCAACACAATGAGAATTAATTGTTAGACAAAAGCAACACAAAATAAAATAACAACCCACACTAATTACTTTGGTGTATGTTATTTTTTATGAGAATATTGTTGGCTCTAGAACTTGTTTGTGGTCCACACTATTAGGACTATTTAGTAGATGTTAGAAATTTCATTAATTATTATTTTTCATGTTTTACTACTAAACAATATGTTTAGTAGTTGTAAACATGTGGTCTTGGAAACTCTGTTGGTTAGAAAAATAACTCATAGGTCCAAGGCAATTAAAATAATAATGTTTCTTTTTACAAGTTGGCCATTTTTATGACCTCATGTGCCAGCTAATCATGAATTGGACAAAAATATGTCAAAATAGATAATTACTTGTTTTGCCAGGGTATCGACCTACCAAGTTGAACTACTTGGTAGGTAGTTGTTTGGTAGTTGTCCTAGAGCCTTTTTGTTGTCTTAGGGCTGCTTCACACTATGGTTGAGGGTTGAGAGGCTATCAATTTTCACCAATCAGATTCCAAGAAACCAAGAATTTGGCCTCTTGAACCTTCACACTAGAGGCCAAAGTCCAAAGGCCGTTGCTCTCCAAAATGCATGCATGGCAGTACTTTTTGACCAAGGCGGCGGACTCTTGAAGGAAGTTTGGGTTGGACATGACTAGAAACCCAAACTATGTGTCAAAAGGCCGTCAATTGTTTTTCATAAAAAAATCAAAAACTAAAGAGACCTTGGCAGTTAGATCGGAGGAGTTGTTTTGGGCAAGGAATAAAGTGGGATGCTTCTTCTTCCTTAGGTATGGGTTTGGACTTTGGAGGCTTCACACTATGGCCGTCCAAGTCAAGAGGCCGTGGGAGTTCATGGCCAAAGGTGTGGACTTTGGGGTTGGCCTTTGGAGGCTTCAGACTATGCCCGGCCGAAGGCTTCAATTCTTATATATTTTCTTACTATTTTCAGCCCATTTATATGGACTCTCAACAAAGTTTGGCCATTCAATCCCACATCCTCTCGACTTAGATAGCCATAGTGTGAAGTGGCCCTTAGTTCACTTGTGCAAAGATAGCTTAGAGAGCTTATGTATGCTTGTGAGTTGTAAATGTGGACATGTAGCATCCTCGAAACATGTGGCAGGACAAACAAATGAAAATCCTTGAGAAACAAGAAGTAAATCATTGAGGATGTGAGTTGAAGAGAGTGCACTCATTATCGGTATCCTTTTATTGTCATCCTTTTTGTAAACTAAAAATGTTTCTTAGTGTTGTCACGGCTAAGGTATTGAATGTGTTAGTGAAAGTGTGCATTGAACAAATTGTGATGTATAACCTTAACACGCATTGGAAGTAGTTAGTGCGTGTGTGTGGACGTGATGCTCATGGTAGGATGTCTAGCGCACGTGGTCGGAATGACATGAAAACTCTATCATGGGTTGGTAGAAAGTTAGAGCCGCCATATCCGAGCGTATTTTGTGAACACAAGCTCCATAAGATGGTCGATCAGGCCAACAACGTGAGTTGGTAGGTAGGGTTCAAAGCATGTTGTCTGGCCTTGAACAAAAGTTTCAAGGTATGCCGAAGGACCATTCTAGGAATGAAGGACTAGCTTGGGATGTGTTTTGGCAAGGTTTGGATGTAACCGACAATGAACTAGTTTATGCAACAAGGAAGGAGTACGAAACCCATGAATAATTATTGCCACTGTCACGTATGACTTTTATTTTCAGCTCCTATTTATAATAGATTGTGCTAAATACGGGTTCAAACACATGACCCAAATAAACATTAGTTCAAGAAGAAGAGATGACTCCAATATTACCACTGACATGCATTATGATATTGCTTCATCTTGGAGTTGGTCTAACTCTAGATGGGATCATCAAGACTTAGAGGGCCCTTGCATACTATTGTCTCCTTTCAAAGATGAACATTTTGAATAATACAGATAAACCGTTGTGCACCTACCAGCCCTCAAGTCCCACTTAGTTGGTGAAAAATGTTTAGTTTCCCCATATAAGTCCCACTATGATTCGGCGAGTCATAGTGATAGGGTGTACCAGAGGACTAAATGCTAGAAAGGTCACCCATAAGAGCACTATCTCGGCTTTACGTGGCTTACTTTTGGAGTTCCCATGTGATCCGGATTAACACCTTGAATTGAAACTACCGTGAAAATTGACACTAGTTTGTGTGGGGGGTACCAAACTTGGATATTTGCATCGGGTCAACCACCTCGGCACCTTAGCCATCCCAACAACTTTTGTTCTATACAATCATCTAAAGTGCTCCATAAAGGCATTCATGTTATGCATGAAGTATTCCATAAATCATGTTGTAAACATCAATTTGAAAACGTGGTGGAATTGTACATTGCGTTTCCTTTCCACTCGACATGGGAATGGTTGTATTTGATTTGAAAGGATGTTGTGTTTCTATCCACATGTGTTTGCAATGCAAACATGAGAGAGCATGTCGAAGTTGAAAGGTGAATAGATGTACATGATAACACGATAACCTTCAATTTTTAGCATATGAATGCTTGCATGAAGTGCAAATGAAGGGTTTTACCGGGGAAAGGCCCGGGTGGGGACCCCTTTTCTTTATAAATCAATATCTTTATGAACATTGAATAGATAAAATCTAGACATTTTACGTAGCCATGCAATTCTAGTCCAAGTCCTCACAACTTTGCCCAAATGTTGAAACCAACTGTCATTCCCCTCCCGAAATGGGTGTGGGGGGGGGGGGGTCAAATGGACCCTCCAACAATCTACCCCCCCCCCCAAACAATATGGGTATAGGGGGAAATTTCCATGTCTATTGAATGAGGGTAGTCTTAAAGCCGCTTCACACTATGGCTGTCCAAGTTGCGAGGTTGTGGGATTGAATGGCCAAACTTTGTTAAGAGTCCAAAGAAATGGGCTGAAATTAGCCAATAAAATATAGGATTTGGAGCCTTCAACCGGGCATAGTGTGAAGCCTCTAAAGGCCAAGCCCAAAGTCCAAACCCATACCTAATGAAGAAGAAGCATCCCACTTTATTCCTTGCCCAAAACAACTCCTCCAATCTAACAACCAAGATCTCTTTAGTTTTGGATTTCCAACAGCCTTTTGACCATAGTTTGGATTTCCAGTCTTGTCTGACCCAAATTTCTTTTGAGAGTTTTTCACCTTGATCACAAAGTACTACCATGCAAACAAATTGAAAAGCGACCACCTTTGAAATTTGACATCTAGTGTGAAGAGTCGTGAGGCTGAATTCTTGATTTCTTACAATATGATTGGTAAGAATTGACGGCCCCTCAACCTTCGGCCATAGTGTGAAGTGGCCCTCAACTCCTAATGAGCTAACCTTTGCCAATCCATCTCCTCTACCCCTAGACCCACAAACTAACTTGGTTGTGGCTGTGCTTAGGGATTAAAGTTTGGGATTAGGTGTGAAGTCATGGATCCCAATCCAAATCATGAAAGTTTGCCCAAATGATCTAATCAATTGTTGCGATCGTCGTGACTTGAAGCTTGGGAACGTGTGTGAAAACATGGAACATTTCCAAGTAAAACTCAATACACCAATGAACAATAATAGATAAATCTAGAACATTCTCCATTGTCATGGAGTCCGGGGTAAATGTGTCTAATTCGCTACTTATCTTAATTGAGCACCAATGCGTAAGTGGTGCGTGGCTAGATGTAGATTTAAGATGGTTATCAAAAAGATAGTTGTTTAAAAAAGACTCAACTACATGCTCAAATCTCGTCAACCATTCCAAGTTCATAAGTCAACATAAGTGGGGAGTCCTACCAAAATCTTATAATGTACTTCTTACACTTTTGGCTTAGAAAAACCATAGAAAAGGTATGAGAGCACAACAAACTTCACGTACTTTTGCTAAAATCTCATCACACATTTACGGCTCAAAGAACACTAGAAGGAAATCTGGTCACTTTGACATGTGGCCATGACATTAAATTTTTGTGTTGGAGTTTTGAGCTCCGCGCAATGTTTTTTACATGTGTGGGAGTTGTGTCACTTTATTGTCATGCAAAAAGTCCATGAAGGGAAATTCTATCTATGTTTAGTTTTACAGATATTCTAGCTAGATCTGGGTGTAGATATAAGGATACTAGTAGATAGTAGAAAATCACGGGGAGGTCACTTCATTGTCAAGTTGACACCACGTGCGGACAAAGTTTGCTACCCCTATATTACATGTCATATATAATTTTAAAATTTATGATATTTTTTCTACATATACATAACCATTGATAGTGTCTTTTGTATAATTTTTTGAAGTTTTTAGTCATCTTTATTACTTTTAGTAATTGTTTTAGTTCAAATATGTGTCATTCTAGTTAGAAATGGTATGCTTTATGAAAAAAAAAATCATCAAATTTAGTTACCACTTTTGACTATGTCATAGGTATTGTGTATATCTACTCATGAAAAACATTTGATAAAATTTTGACCCATTTTGGTGGTGCAACTTACCAAAAGAAGATTTTTTTTGGTCGCACGTGGTGTTCAACTTGACAATGGAGTGATCTACCCGTGTAGAAAATAAACAATAAATATTTAACAATAAACAGTCAACAATAAATAATAGATAGTGGACTATTTACAATAGTATATAATAAATACTAGATGGTTTATATTTGCAAGTAAATATTAAAATAGTATATAGTAAATAAAAATACATACTAAATACTAAATACTAAATGATATATATTAGACAAATTATGATTCAAATCACTTGGACTCTACCCTTAGCCTAGACTTGTATGTAGGCGGGTAAGTAGGTGGTCACCTACCTGGAGGTAGAGTTAGGAGGGTACCTATCAACCACATTTATTTTGAATGAGATCTATATAAATATTAAATTTACCCATAAGCATAAATTACCGCCGTGGTCAAAATTTGCACCTCCAAAAACGACGACATGATTCTAACATCCCGTTATCAAAAAAACAAAACTAGTCCAAGATGACACCTTCTCCTCGGTGGCTACAACCTCCACGACATGTGTGTTGGTCACTCAAAAGTGTTAGTTGAGTGTCCTTTTTGTGTGGAAAAGGACTTGATTTCCTTCTAGTGGAAACATCCTACTGCTAATTCCAAGTTGACACTCGTGGCAATACAAAACCTAACCATTGAAGACACGTTTACCGTAGTTTGAGTCCCGACACTTTGACCCAAACAATCCTTATCAATTATCACACTCATTAAGACTCGTTGACACTTGGGACCATGTGTGAAGCAAGTTTCATGGAACCAAGCATATTGGTTGGTAAGTTAGGTATTGTTGGGATCCGGCACTTGATCTCCATGTAAAATGGCCTACCAAACAAGGCATGTGTTAATGGAAAGAAAACCTCCTTCTTAATGTTGTGAAGTTTTGGTATATATACTCGACCTTTGTGCGCTCGTGTCGATCATACCAATCAACCAACCAAACGCTTTTGACCACTTCGGTATATTCGAGTTATCCGTAAAGTGAGCTGAAGAGAGGGTTTTGGGCCTGGATTTGAGAAAATTGTGTGACATGCCCTAAAAGTGGAGCAGGTGTCTGTAGCTATAAAAAAACACAAGCACAAATCTTTTGAGGGACCGGAAATGGTGAAAAAAAAAAATTGCTCCTGTGTTGTGAGCGCGCCCCGGGAATTTAGTGTCGCTTTGTCAGAGGGCCCTCTCCTGTTTCGCTAATTATGTGATGGTAGCTTGCCATTGTCAGCTACAAGGGGGGAAGGCGGCGATGCAAAGCAAAGCAAAGGAAAAAAACAAGTGGCTCTCTCTCATCTTTGTGGGGGATCAAGGATGAAGGTGTCTGTAGCACGCCCAAAATCAGCAAGCACGCATGACGGCCTCAACCACGAATAGGCGGACCCCGATTCTCTCATCCAAAAACAAGCACACCAGCTCTGACCCTAAACCCTGGCCTTGTGTATTATGCCCCGGAATTCAAGAGCCTTACTTTGCGTTTCCATGGGTTTGTGTGAATAGTGCACTCAAAATTTGTCAAAACACCAGCTTACTTTACGGATAACTCTATTGTCCCCAAAAGTTTGAAAGCAACCTTCTTGTTGTCCCAAACTTGACATGCCTCAAAAGTCACATTCCATGTGGTTTCAAGATCTCGCATATACTTTTGGTGTTTAAGTTTGAGGCATACCACACTAAATATGATGTTTAGTGTCACCAATTCTAATTGTCTTGTTCACTACTTTTTCAATGAGGTATGTGGCCCTATTTACGGGCATAGTACTTAAAGTGGAGAGAATCTAGAATGTAGGATCTAGGAGAGGTATAGATTGTGTCAAGTTTAGGTACTTTGTTCATAATAGGTGCAACACACACCTTACAAAGCTTGGGGCCGCTTCACACTATGGCCAAAGGTCAAGATGCCGTCGATTTCCACCAATCAAATTGCAAAAAATCAAGAATTCAACCTTTCAACCCTTTACAGTAGAGGTCAAAGTCCAAAGGTTGACGCTCTCCAAAATGCCTACATGGCATTACTTTTGACCAAGGCGATGGACTCTTGAAGGAAGTTTGGGTTGGACAAGAATGAAAACCCAAACTATGATCGAGAGGCTGTCAATTTTTTTATATGAAAAAATCAATAAATTACAAGATCTTGGCCGTTAGGCTGTTTTGGGCATGGAATAAAGTGGGATGCTCCTTCTTCCTTTGGACCTTGGGCTTCGCCTTTGGAGGCTTCACAGTATGGCTGTCCAAGTTGAGAGGCCGTGGGAGTTCATTGCCAAAGGTTTGGACTTTGGACTTGGCATGTAGAGGCTTCAAACTGTGCCTGCCCAAAGGCTCCAATTCCTATATTTTATTGGCTATGTATTTTCAGCCCAATTCTTTGGACTCTTAACAGAGTTTGGCCATTCAATCCCATGGCCTCTCGACTTGGACGGCCACAGTGTGAAGTGGCCCTTATATGTCCTCAAGAGAACGTCCTTGCATAGTCAGCTCATATGTATTCCGAGAACGACTTTTTGCCAAGATTTCATGTAGTTCGTATTCAACATAAGCGACATTGGTAAGGACCATGTGCGCAAGTACGATTGGACATGAGTTCGCCTAATAGTTTCCGAAGACCTCAAATGACTTAGGGTTGAGGTAGACCATGGTGAAGAAGTGCACCAATCGGCCAAATTTTTTAGAGGAATGGGGCAATATGATTGGTTACAAAATGGGTTCTTCACTGGTCAAGGTTTACGCTACATCCAAGACTTCTTTGGTGGCGAGCTTAAAGCATGAATGAAAAATTACATTTATTGGTCAACACTTTTTGGTAGGGGAGTTCTCCGGATGTCAAATTCCTTGGGCAACCTCAAACTCTCATACAAGAAACTTCACCTCTGGAGAACTCCAACTTTAGGCATTCTTTGAATCGTTTTTTTCGTCTTGTTCATCATACCAACTATTGCCTCAATTAACCTTGTGTTGGGCTGAAATACTTGACCAACTGGTGCACTTCTCCATTGTAGTCTAAACCGGCTCTTAGCAACTGGTGTAGAATATTCAATAACTTGAACACATGGACATGAAAGTTTTCATGTATTTCCACTACTTCAAGCATTCTTTGATGAGTATGTTAAAAAATATTGGACATGATGACATGTGCATTAGTAATGTCTGAATTGTTTGAGGACAACTTGGTATTGTCAGTTAGTATTCTATGTTCACACTACATTACCAACTTCTATCTCATATGTGTATATTGAATCCTTTTGGGAAGGTCCTTCCATCTATTTAAGTTTCTCATTATAGGCATATTGGTTCTTCAAGGATTCTTTGGTATTTTAACATTTCTTACAAGTATCCCAAACTTGTATGAATGGTTTTGAAAAACGCCTCATGAGAACCACACTTAGAGTAGATGTAAAAATAGGAGGATTTATAGTTAGTACAAGTTTTGTATACAATGATTTATTTTGTAAGCGATTTGTTACATACAAATTTTATGTGATCCAAAGGAACGAGAATTATACTTTAAAATGTGTAATAAAGTTATCTCCTAACTCAAGGTGACTTTTGATCGAGAGTTGTGTGAGCCCAAAATGGTGCCCACATGTGGTGATTAACTCTTCAAAACCAATTTTAGTTTGACTTTGAGGTGTTATGACTATTCACAAAACATAAAAAGAGTGAAGTGTGGTGTGGATTTAAGTTTAGGCATTAGAATGTGTTGTGTAGTTATTTCAAGGTTGATTTCAATAAGAGGATGCCTTGATTATGTGAGTAAAGGGTAAGGTGAGGCAAGGTGAGCTCCGCGGGTTAAATGCCCACTTTTGGATCCACTTTGTTAGTTTAGGAAGAAGGAAGCTTGGTGGATGGGGATTAGTCCCTACTTTGGAGGAGAGGGTTAAAGGATTGTGATTGGAGGTGCTAATCCTCTCACCCTATCCTCACCTCTCTCTCCCTCTCTCCCTCTTTGCTACTTAAGGTGTTTTTTCTCTCATTTGCCTCTCTCCATCAAGTGCTCTCAAGGGAGCAAGCTCTAAAGAGCTTGAGCCACGTGTGTGTGACATTAGTTTTTAGTGAAGTTAATTAGTTAAGCTCTCTCTCTCAAGGCCTCCCAAGTGAGGGAGCTCTAGAGCTTAAGTTTGCATGTAGTGATTAGGTGGTAGTTAGTTAAAGTAGTGTGTTAGATTAGCTCATGACTTAGAAGCAAAAGAAAGAAAAGAGAAGAAGAATTTAGAAGACCTTGATTAGTGGATGAGAGGGGTTGTATTAAGGGCAGCCAAGACTATAAGGTTAAGGAGCTGACTGCTGGAAGGTACTTCGGCTGGGGCCTAAAGTTAAGCAGCTGACTGCTGGAATGTAATTCGGCTGGGCTTAAAGCTAAGCAGCTGACTGCTGGAATGTAATTTGGCTGGGGCCTAAGGTTAAGGAGCGACTGCTGGAAGGTACTTCGGCTGGGGCCTAAGATTAAGAAGCTGACTGTTGGAAGGGACTTCGGCTGGGCTTAAAGCTAAGCAGCTCAGCTGCTGGAAGGTAATTCGGCTGGGCTTAAAGCTAAGCAACTGACTGCTGGAATGTAATTCGGTTGGGGCCTAAGGTTAAGGAGCGGACTACTGGAAGGTACTTCGGCTGGGCTTGAAGCTAAGCAGCTCAGCTGCTGGAATGTAATTCGGCTGGGCTTAAGTTAGTTCGTTAGATCTAATAAGTTAGGCTACTAGGGGGGTTGTAGTTAGGATAATCCCTTTTGGGATTGCTAGACCATACTAGATTCTTGCATGCCATCTTGGTTTTTAGGTAGAGTTGGATTTATTAGGAAAGTAGAAGTGTGTGGGACTTTTAAAATGTGTTGATGGTTACCCATTGAGGCAAGTGTTTTTAAACACTCGTACTTTTTGGTTGGAATATATTACATGCACAATTAATGGAGACTGTGGAGGATCCTAGCAAGGACAAGATAAAGGAAGTAAAAATCAAGAAGTCTAGAGGGATCTCTTTAAGGGCATGTGTGGCCAAGGCCGCGGGTTGGACCCTTGAGAAATCGAATTCCACTACGAGCAACGATGCTCACAATAATAAAGCAAGTGAGTTAAGATGAAGTTAGTGCCTTGGACATGAGAGCCATATAGCAATTCACGTTATGGTATTAGGAATTGAGTGTGATTCTCAAAGCCATCACCCGGACTAGGACGCCTAAGGGTGGTGGGTTTGGCCTCACAAGTTGGTTGGTTGGTTTGCATACAATTGGTAAGTTCTTATGATAGCTTGCTTGAAGGAAGTGTGGAGGTTCAAACATAAAATTTACTATATCAATGCATTGAGCGTCAAGAATCATTTTGGCATGTTGATGGGTGTTAATTGAGTTTTGGCCTGAATAAACCAAATAGGATGTTTTTTCACTCAAATCCAAATACTACCTCTGAGAGGTTGTTTACATCATGGACCATGAAGTCATCCCCTGCTCCTCTAAAATATGTGATTGGTTGTTGAACTCGTCCCGGGACCAATTTGGTTTATATCAATCACTATATTCGTTAATTTGGGATTTTTTCGGCATTTTGAGACAGTTACAAATATAAGGACATAGATAAAATCACACAAATATTGGAGAATGTTGTAAGATGCAAATACTTTGAAGCGGGTGTTCATATCAAGAACCCAATTAAGAACTCATATCAAGATGGTTTAGGTAGGACGACCCAAACATTAGACCATGTTGTTGTGGTCCATATATAAATTTGAGACAAGAGAAAGTCTCAAATTAACGAATATAATGATATCAAGAAAAAAAATGTAGTAGTGACTGTGGAGCTTGAGGTCCCCAAAGGCATATTCTCAAGCCTACATTATCCATTGTCACTGTCAAAAGAGTGTTGCAGTGGGAGAGGCAAAAGTGGTTTTTTTGTTGTAAATGCCAGGGGACCATGGCACAGAAATGCCACTTTAATATTTTAAATATTGTTTGGCCAAATGTTTTCATAGTTGCGAGGCAATAAGGGAAGGAGAAGGGGAGAAGGTCAAACATGAAGAAAATTTCCAAAACTGTCCTTTTCACAAAAATTTAAAAAAAAATCTACACATCTTAGGGGCCCAAAGGCTTTAAAAATATTTTTTTAATGAAAGAAATTGGACCATGGAAAAATGCTCTTGTACATGGGACAACTTCATGGACCGTGGTGTAAACAACCCCTGAGCATGCACCATGAGTTAAATTAAATAATTGTTTTTGGTTGCACCAAAACCAATGGAAAATTATAGGGGACCAAATCAAATGTCACATTGGCTTAACTGAGTACTTTCTTGTTCATATAAATTTGACGTTCACTGATAGATAAAAACTAGGCATATTTTTTTTATTTTTTTTCATTTTGCACCAGTCTTAAAATTACATATAAAGGATGGTTGAAACCCAAGCTCTAAAACTTGGATATTATGGGAACTCCGAGGTTAAGCCACATGAGGGCACACTTCAGGGCCGATTTACACTACAGTGGAGAAGTCCACCGAACACGAATTCTAGGGGTATTTTGAAAATTGATTGGCCGAGGGTGACACTCTTGTCTGTGGTGGTTTACACTACGGCCAAGAGTCCTTTGGTGGAGAACTTTGTAAATGGATGAATAAATGACATGGTTACCAACGTGGCGACACTTTTTTGAAGGGGAGTACTTTGGAGGTCAAGTTTCTTGGGCAACCTTAAAGCCTCGGACAAGAAACTTGGCCTCCAGAGAACTTCAACTTGAATAAAATATTTTTTCCTTAGAGAAGTCTTTGCACTATTGTTCTCCCTCTTTAGTATGACACTTTTGAGAAATACAAAAAAAGTTGTATTATCGAGGTGTTGTCTTCTCATTAATATGACAAATGGCATAAAGTTGTCATATTATTGAGGGAATACAAAACATAAGTAATATGAGCCCAGAAATATACACAACAAGTTCAAGCAATATAAAGGGTATGAAATAATAACTTATAACTCCAAACAAATACGAATATTCTCAATAACTCTTGAAATAGGAGTCCAAAGATCTTTGGTGTTGCCTACCCAAGTTAGCAAGAATCATCTCTAAATTTCCTACTAACTTTTGGAAACTAATAATTTTGTTAACACCAAAATATAAAGAGTTATCTAATAAGAAAGTAGACAACAATGATGCATGACGTTTAGCATCAAGATACTAGTGATACTATATCACCCGTGTACAATGCAACATACTAGGCCAGAGGCCACTCCAACCCTAACTAGGTCCATTCTACACAAGTAACCCTAATTATCATTTAGTTTCCAACAATAAGCGAAGTTCCCAAGTAGTTCCCAAGTAAAAATGGATTTATTCTAGATGTACATAATATAGATGAAAGGAATTCTAGCATTAACTACCTCTTTAATATGACGAAATGGAGATTCTATATGTCTCATTATCGAGTGTTGTAGTCATATTAAAAAGGGAGTTTTGAAGTAAAAAGTTTGATCTTGCAAAAATGTGTTGAAATATTGAGGGTGTCGTATAAATGAGTATCGTATTAATGAGGTTAGACTATACCAACATGTAATTTCTTTTAAAATCAATAAGAAAATAATGTTACCTACTTATTTTCCTTAATTTGGATGTATTATAAAGGTGGAACATTTTCAAATAAATTCTTGTCATGAAAGAAGTTATAAAACATTGCCATGTACATTTTATTTTTTGATCAATATAATTTGTTTGAATATAAATACAATGGTCGTTTAAGGGGTAAAGTTTCTACGATGGCCAGCTATGACCATTTTGTGAAGTAGTCCGGTGGACTTCTCCTCTTGGTGAAGTTGTCCAATACACTTCTCCTGTAAGTGGTTACACTATAGCCGGCCAAGACTTCTTGAGGCATTATTTTATTGTCGTTTCATCTTCTCCGGCATACCATCCCTCGCTTCAAATAACCATGTCTTGGGCTAAAATTCTTGACCGACTAGTGCACCTCTCCACCGTAGTGTAAAGTGGTCCTCAATGTGCTGGGGAAGTTGGCACAAACCATTCGATGACAAAAAATTGGACCCCACTCCACGTGGAAGTGTGCACTAATCTTCCCTAGAGAACAAAAGTCAATATTGTGCACGATTGTAAGGGGGATAGTTCAAGTTTGAGGGGGACTTGACCACCTCTCTTTTCCATAACCCATAAATTGACTTTCATTTGAACGAGAAAAACTTGACTTCCAAAACATGTTGGTGTGGACCCCAAATTGCAGTATTTTACATTGAAATTTCTCATGATGCTATATGCTTATTATTCGAACCTTGCCAAAAGTTTTCATATAGATTATGGATTTAATTCCATTTTCTAGCATCTCAAGATTACAAAATGTTCAATTAATGTAGTCATGCGACATTTAAAGTGGGTAAGTGCCACATTCTAGCTTGTTTGTTGCACAACAAGGCAAGTCTACTATCTCACATCCCCCCCCCCTTCCCCCTACTCCATGTGGAAGTGCTCACCTAAAGAGATGCTTGAAGATATTGGCAAAAACTTCCCTTACACAATAATGCATGGATGTGTGCAAGAAGGTTGGAATAGTGCTCGAGTCAGTGACCTTCCTAGCACTTGATTTCCGGTGCACTCTACCATGTATGATCCACCCCATCATAGTGGGGTATTCAAATGAACTTAATATTTTTAACCAGCCATGTGAGAACCTACAAACTTGCCCTTGGGGGAAAGAGGTGCAAGTCCGATTGTCCACGTCCATTCAATGTATTCACATTTGAAATGAGGTTGTAGTCTCAAGGGGGTCTTTAATTCTTGTGATGCTTGTTTTGAGATTACTTGTAAATTTAAACCAACCTGAAGATGAAACAACACCATTCACGCTAGTGACAACATCATAGTCTTCTTTTTTCTTCTATGAGTATACACGTTTATTATTTTGAACTACATCCACCTTTTGGGTAATTACAAACCTTTCATATTCTCTTCCATTGTCTCCATTTCTAACATTTTATCTAAGGGTACTTGGCATGGATCTAAGGTTGAATTGGTTGTGAAGAAGAACTTATACAAACTATGCTACCAACCATGTTTTGTGGCGAATGGTGTTCAAATAGTTCATTTGTTTTATTTGTGAGGGAACCAAAAAAGAGAAAGAGCACTACACTAAATATTATATTTAGTGTCACTTCCTATTTGGAATTATGCAAGCTCACATTCATGGGGAGGTCACTCCATTGTCAAATTGAACACCATGTGCAAACAAAGTTTGCTACCCCTATATTACATGCCATAGATAATTTAAAAATTTATGATAATTTTTCTACATATACATAACCATTGATAGTATTTTTGTATATATTTTTGAGACTTTTAGTCATCTTCATTTTTGTAGTAATTTTTTTACTTCAATTATGTGTCATTCTAGTTAGAAATGGTATGTTTTATTAAAAAACAAATCATCCATAATTTGCTATGTAATAGGTAACGTGTATATCTACTCATGAAAACAAATTGATAAAATTTTGACCCGATTTAGTGATGCCTTTATGTAAAAAGTAGGATGTTTTACATGTAAAGTGTTTGCACGTGGTTGTTAAACTTTACAATGGGTGACCTCCTTGTGCTCACAATGCAAAGCTCGGGGAGAACCGGTGGTTATTTATAGATGAACCAATTAATTTGAGAAATAACCGGTCGAAGTTGGAGAGATCTTGAGAATCATAAATCATTTTGGAATAATCTCTAGAAGAATATACCAAAATGAATAAAGCAAAACCGGAAGATGTCAACATGTAACTGGTTGGATTTAGAATCACTAGGATCTTGACTCACTATATATGCCCAAAAACTTCCCGGGCATTGATATAGTGGCCATTCCAGAAGTAATGGAACACTTTTTACAAACATACAAAATTGATATTTTCTCATAAATGGGAAAAACTTACATCACGTGGTGCCAACACAATTTATATAAAGTATCTAGCTAGCCTCACATCAATTTCCATGGTGATTGGACTCACATGTCAATAGTATATGATAGAAAGTGAATTTGGGGGGGGGGGTTGCATTACTTTTGATACTTTTAACATTATTATATATGTGCGTTTCATAAATGAATTTTTAAATTAGAGTAATTGGTCCATGAATGAACCTCGTTGGATGGCATTGAAACATTGCAAAACATATAGAGAAATGTAGTTTGTTTGTTGTTCATTTTGTATCACTGTTTGCTAATTGGCGAAATATTTGGTGTATTATCCTTTTGCCTTTCACAATGCATGCATTTTGTTGGGCATTGATTTCACTAGATTATGTGCAGCTTCCACCTCAATGTTGTTCCATTCTTCTTGCAACTTCTTCCAAAGGTCGTTCTTGCTATTGAGGAAGTATTTATGGAGTTGGAGGCACCGGTCCACTTCGTGCAAAGGTATTTGACAACATTCATGTTGAGGATTGTGGAATCCACGACAATAATGTGATTGCATGATCGTTGAATCATTTGATTGTTGACGTGTTAGTATGTTTTGGGTCGTTATCATGTTGGATCACCCACTCCTCCATTTGTTTTTTGAACTTCATAACTGACATGCTCAAATCGTCTTGTATGATGTTCAAACAATACTCGCTAATCATTTTCCTTCAATTATGGTAAGCTCCCCAATGCCCTACCAACTCATGCAACCCCAAATCTTGATGCTCCCCCCTCTGGGTTCACAATCTTAATAACCACACAATTGCTTAGGGGTTGCCTGAGCCTCCTCCAACACCACTCATGACCATTAGACCCCACAATGTTGAATTTGCTCTCCTCCAATGCTCTTATGTCCAATCCTTACGTTATTTTGCCCGTTCATGCCTTAGATTGTTTATGACAATATGAAAGGATATCTTTTAGAAGCAATTTATTAATACTTTTAGAATACTTATAAATTGCAGATTGTAGTCCTTGGCACTTTGGTGTTTTTCTTATTGTATTAGGGGAAATTATGATATTTGCAACCTCTTGAAGAACCCTATGATATTTTATTGTAGTACTTTACTCTTATGTTTGCACCAATAGTGCCAATTAACGACCTTCCCTCTCACTAAGAGACTACATGGACATCTTGACCTTCCATTATCCTCTAGCTTCCTATAGTTTCATAACGTCTAATGATGCAATTGACTATTGATGGTTTTGTTCCTAGTTTCCTAGCTATTGTACAACAACTATGTTGTTTAGTATGGAGGACAATAACCTATGCACAAATTTCTAAAGAAGTTTTGGGCATGGTGGAAGGGGGAGTTCAACCAGTGACCTTGTGAATGCAAAGCAAAGTGTCAACCAATGAGTTTTTGTATACTATAATGTGGATTGCTCTTGTAATTCAACAAACTTAAAGAGTTCCAAAAATAATGCAACACCTCAAATTCTCGTTTTGATCATTCATTGTTGGCACATGAGTCCGATCATCATGGAAATTGACGTTAGGCTAACTGCATACGCTATTTAGGTTGTGTTGGCACCATGTGACATAAGCTTCTCATGTTTCCAAACGAATGTCAATTTTGTATGGTTGTAAAGGGTGTTGCACTACTTTTGGAAGTGATTGTATATCTATTTACGGTATATCTCATTTTGTTTCCAACGAATATCAAATCGGTTTGTTTGGACATTATACAACATTAATAGTTTTATTGGTTAAAAAAATCCATCAATAGTAAGAAATGTATAACATTGTGAAACACCAAACAATAAGTGACATTAAATAACATATTTAGTGTAGAGATGTGAAATAAGCAGTGGTAACACCCTTGTCTTGAAGCATGGCAAGGTCAAGTCCCACGTTCCAAACAAAATCCATAGTAACATTTTATTGGCCTTTGTACTTAAACCGTGTTTCATATGTTTCACTAGAATAAATGTGTGCAACTTAGCATTTGCAAGTTTACACCACTACTGTGAAACTTAGGGCCACTTCACACACGAGACCGAGAGCCCGTGACCATTACATTTCAAGCACTCCCATTGGTGGAAAAGGCCGAGTCGGTCCAAGTTCGCTTCACACTACGCTTGAGGGACCAACGGACTATGTGAATGCAAGATGGATGCAAAGTCTACATGGATTCCTACATGGCATCGAATGGATCATGTTTCATGGTCACTTGGACTATTTTCAATAACCACCTCTTGGAGGTGGGCCTAACACAAAATTGTTGGGAGACCATGACACTCTGAACACTCACAACCGTTGATTTAGTCTCTGTTATCACGTGTAAGGACTCGCGTGAATGGAAAATTCGTTGAAATAGCATTTGGTTGAGGGTCCGGTCACATATGACTTCACACTACACTCAAGGGTTTGTGACCACACTACATGATTTTGGAAGTGTCTTGGGATGGCCTTTGGACACTTTCTTTTGGGCTCGTGTGTGAAGTGGCCCTTAGAACGTTGAATTTAATCCCATGAACGTTGATGATATTTCCGATGCTTTTCGTCGATCGCAGTAGGTTCTTAGGGAGATGCTTTTCGGTAACCACTTGGTTAAAGTTGCATCCATCCCATGGAGACAACAAAGTGTACTCCATTGGAATTGTATCCAACCGTTAAATCCTATCGTGATTCGACCATTCATTCTCAAAGTCATCTTATTGCGCTCTCCACTAGACAATGAGGCCATGATCGAGAAGAAACTCAACATGCCTCTTTTTCTTATATAAGAAACATGTCTTAGATGGATACTTTTTCTCTCTCCATCCACTTCTCGTTGATTATGAAACACATGATCAATGCAAGATGATTAGCAAATCCAAATTTTGACCCACAACCACTTGTCTCGTAATTCTTAGAGCTCATACAAATGTTTTGTCTGCTACCAAAGTGAAGATTCTCGCATTCATCACGGGGTCATATAGGTCCCCCCCCAAATAAAGATATAAAGAAAAATTGTTCACTATTGAACCTAGAATGGATCGGTAGCCAAAACCCCAAGATTAGCAACCACGAGTTGTTGTTTTTTCTCGCCATGAGATGCAATGGACAAGCGGCAACGAATGAGTTGAAATGGACAAGTTTTCGTTTAGTGAGTGTCTAGTAATGGAAATTAAACGCTTCCATGCAAATGCGTAGGAATCGCTTGGAATAAAAATAGGATGCCAAACACATCAACTTTGAATACGTGTTTATTTCAAACAAGTAGCCAAACCTTGAAGTGTCATATAATGAGTGGAGGTGACAATACCATAAATAAATGAAGTGAGCAACAATCATGTTGGATGCTTCGAGCAATATCTCATTCAAGTGGTTATATTAATGGTTATGATTATTCATATATATTGTGTCTTATTGTCAATCCATTGATTTAGTGTTTGGGAAGATTTTTGTGCACGGTTGATTAAGATCCTAGTGTTTTTGCAAACAATAACCCACCCACCACAAGGTAGACAATAAACCCCACCCAACGCCAAGGAAGTTCTTGAGCAGAGTAGTGTCAAGTCGTCCAACATTGCTTTTTCTTTTCTTTTCCTAGTGTTTTCCAAATCCAATTGCTTATGTGTTGACATCCTTCAACTTTTCTTTATTAATTTGGGGTATGTTCTTTAGATTCCTCTAAAATGGTGGTTATTTCTTCATGAAGTCTTCAACTTCAACCGGTTATTTCTCGAACTCAACCAGTTCATCTGTTACCTAGCGGTCAATTCTCCCCATTCATTCCTTGAATTCCTGTGTGAGATTGCAAAATCCAAAGCCTATTTGGCAGGAGGCCCCATTAGAAGTTACTAAAAGCCTTGGATTCTCTTTCTATGTCAATTGTTGTTGTTTTGCGTGTTGTTGTTGTTGTTGTTGATGATGAGAACTGTTTGTGGTGAAGCAAACTAGGCAGTCAGTAACGATCACAACATAAATCATAACATGCTCATCAACCTCGGTGACGACACGAGAGACAAATATGAATTTACCCTCAATGCAACGCAACCGATTCATGGCTGTTTTTCAATCCATTCAACCAAAAACATATAAGAAAAAAGAAGCTGAAAACGGGATGGATTTAAGGCTATATTTGATGGAATAAGTAGGTGGCGAAGTGACATAAAGGAAACCTAGGTTGTGTGATGTTGGTTACCGATAAGATACCTTGACCTTTGAATGGTTAGCAAATTTTTGAACACGTAGTTCAATCTCTTTTCAACACATGTTTTTTAAATTATCCATTTGTAGATCTACATCTAACAACACACCACTCAAATATAGGTGACCAATCAAGATAAACAATCAATTCATGTAAACGACTGAACAAGGCACACACACAGAAGAAAAAAATGGATGAAAAGAAGTTGAATGAAATAAATCATAATTTACATGGAATGGGATAAGTAGGTGATGAAGTGCCAAAACAAAACCTAGTTTGTGTGACGTTGGTATGTGGTAAGATACATGAACTTTAGTAGTAGAAAACTATGCCCACAAAACCCACAGCCGCAATCGGCTGCGGTTCTACTGACCAGCCTGATCTGCAGTCACTAAATGACTTTAATTTTGTCTTCATCAGTTGTCGACTGTCATTTTGAACCTTGTGGGGCGTGTAATATACCATTGGAAAGGTATTTTTAAGACCTTTCCAACGGTATGTTACACGCCCCTAAACAAGTAAAAACTCTGTCACTAGACCAAAAAAACAAATATGCAGTCGTTAAGTGACTGCAGATCAGGCTGGTCAAAAAAACCGCAGCCGAAATTGGCTGCAGTTCTTTTTGGCATAGTTTTTTTTTATTAGTGCTTAGAATGATTAACAAATTTTGAGCATGTAGTCCGCTCCCTTTAGAACACATATTTTACGGTACCCATTCTTAATCCACACCTAACAACATACCACTCAAATATAGGTGACCAATCAAGATGAAGACTAAACAAGGCACATTTATCTCACGTGGAAAAGAAAAAAACCAAAAAATAAAGAAAAGAAGAAAAAATAGTTGAATGAAATGGATTATAATTACATTGAATGGAATAAGTAGCCTAGGTGATGAGGTGCAAAAAGGAAATCTAGGTTGTGTGACATTGGTATTTGGTATTGAACCTAGAATGATAAGTTTCTTAGAGCACGTAGTCCAATCTCTTTTAATAAAAATACATGCCTTTTTGGTTTCCGTTCTTAGATCCACTCGTAACTGCATACCACTCATACATAGGTGACAGATCGAGATAAAGTGACCAAACAAAGGCCATGTGGACAAACCAAAAACTGAAGTAGAAGTTGAATGGAATCGAACACGTGACGAAGCGTCAGAAAGGAAAACCTAGGTTTTGACACGTTGGTATCCGCGTAGACACCCTGAATCACATACCCGGCGGGTACTGAAGGCAGGGGGTCCTCGATGTTCCCAGAGAACGTCCCCACGAAGTTCCCTAAGACGTTCCCGAGCTTCGGCCCTTCGTGTGTTGCAACGAGTTTCGGAGTCGCTCTCTCTGTTTTCGCAGTGCGGTAACTCCTCCAAAAAGCTTCTTTAGGGTTTGCATCCCTTCCCTTGAGGCCAGCACCATGGCAGCCACCTGCTGATCATGATCATCATCGGCAGCCATCCGTTCCCATTTTCCGGCCTTCATTTGCCCCCGCGCACTCTTGCCAGCGACCTTTTTCCCACCGCATTTGGTCAACATTTGCTGCCCGGGTGGCGCACAACAAAGCGGCAATTATCTCAAAATTCGGACACGCGCATCCATTCGGACTTGCATGTGCTCATTTACTCACTCGCTCCTGCCTCCGTTGCTTCTTTCTTTATTATTTTTTCTTTCTATTACAGCCTGAAATGCGTCGGACCTAATGGCGAAGATAGAGGCGTGGTGGAGGTGTTGCTGCTGTTTTTTTGTTGCTGCTTTCTTTGCTTGGAATTAGGTAAGTAGTGTTTGAAATTCTAACAGAGGTGGAGGTGTAGAGAGTGACAATCGCGGAGGAGCCTAGGGTATGGGATTTCTGATGTGAGGCTTAGGACAGAAAGAAGAGCTTGAGAGTGGGAAATGGAAACGGAAATGAAGAAGTCGATGCAATTGAATGAGGGCGGGAAATTGGCTAGAGTTTGAAGTATGTGTGTGAATTTGAAAGGCCAGAAGGAGTGGTCAATGGTGCACTATGATCAGTTGTGCAGAAATTTAGGAATGAACCTTGTTAGGGTTTCTGTATATTGAGGTTCGTTTGCTGTTTTTGCTACCTGTGGCCATTATTAGATGTAGGAGCCATAATGGTAATGACGGGTTTCTAGATTCTAGCCTCAGTATTTATATATCAACCTGGCAACATGTGCAAATGCATTGTAGGCAGGATGTCAATATATAGAGTTGGAGAGATGCAAATGGATACCGGGAGTGCGTATAATGGTGTCTCGTGAGTGGTATGGATGTTCTCAGAGCTTGTCCTTTCATGGAGACATATGTAACCTGTCTTTATACTAGAGGATCTCAGTTGTTGTTCTCCTAAAATGCATTCCGTTAAATGGTAGAATGAGTGAATTGCCCCCAGTCATTTGGTTCAAGGCTCACGCATCTGGAAACGGATACAATGTTTGTTACCGGCATTTGAGGTCATTTCCTATCATTCCAGCGTCAGTGCTGATGATTGAGTGCCGAATTCCACAACCTGGTCGAACCTTGCAGTATGGCAAAATAGTGCGGCAATGCTATGGCAGCAAGAGAATCTAGGTGCAGCAGTGGTTGCTTATCCTGTCTTTGGACTTCCTGACTTGCTTTCCAGCATCAAAAGTCAGAAGTTTATTAGCATCATTGTGGTCAGGACTGGTGTGCATGTGATTAGGGGTTTCGAACACCATAATCTACTCCGGAAGGACAAATATCGTGCATGGCTTTCATGGGTACTTATGATCCTATATGCCAGTCAAGTTGGACTTTGTGCTGTCAGAGTAATTTGGAGCCTTCAATGAGTCTGGTTTGGATGTTTTCTTTGTACCATGTCATTTGCAGTTTTTTTTGAGAGGATCAGTGACGGAGAATTAACGTTTATTTTTGGTTTAAATAGCTCATCAGTCCCCAGCACACATGGCATGCTTCAAGCAAATATTGGTGGGAGTGCTTAGCAAATGCAGCGAACTATGGATATTATTCATCAAGTACATGTATTGGCAATGGATCTGAATAGAAGTGGTTCTTCATGTCAATTGTTACATCCGATGACACCTCCCTCTCTAGCAATGATGTTCTTTAGAACCTATTCTGCTGTCTTTTAGTCACAGCTTCAGTCTTTGAGTGGTCTGCATGCTAATTATAGCTATAGATGAATGTGAACAATAGTTAGTGCAATCCTCTTTTATGAGATTTATGTAATCTCGAGAAGTGTCTGGTATGATGTATCCAGGTTGACCTGTAGGGAGCACAGTGTCTGACGTCAACTTTCAAGGTCCGAGTGGGGGTTTATGGGTGCATTTTTTTTGCAGTTTTGTTGGTAGAGCTACTGTACCAGATCAATTGATCAAAACATTCGCCTTATGTCCCATCTCTCCTCACCAGTGGGCAATGTGTTGAATTGTGTATGCTGCTTAAATGACATAGTTGTATACTAGTGCATTTACTGGTCATATAATTGATGAATATGATCTTTATGGTCTTGTCTTTCAGGGCTTAGCAGAGGTTTTTGGTTTATCTGTTATAGTATTATTGTAGTTGTCCAAAGGACAATGGATAGCAGGGTCATCTCAATGAGAATCAATGAGAATGAATCTAATTAGTCTTATGTCTTTGTTAACATGGCCTTTTGGCAAGAAGTTTCTGGTCTGCTAAGATTTGCGGTGCTGTTCTGCAGACCAGTCAAGAGTGTGTCACCTGTACATGTTGCGGACTAGCGGCGGACTGGAGCTGTGTGCAGATACTTCTATATTGTAAAATAAACCACGTAGTTTCAAGTGTCACATTCATAAAGGTCTGCATTAGACTTTATTATTGCTCTCTGGTTACTGCTGTGGATGCCAAAGACTTCTCAAACAAACAAACAAACCTAGGGGAAGCTGATGACTTGAAAGGTCGTTGGGAAGGTGATTTTGGTCAGTAATTCCCCATATATTGTGATATGGAGGTCACAGGAATGTGGCTTAGAAAGGCTTGAGGGAGGGAGGGGGGGGGGGTGGGGGGGTAATCAGAACGAGGAGAGAGCGAGCGCCGAGAGAGGCAGTGGTTCGCATGGACTATCCTGAAAACTGGCCACAGCCAAGCGGCCTCACTGCTGACGGTGCCTCCTCCTTTGCTTCTGCATATATCTCCTCTGTCTCAAAGGATGATGATTGGTGGGCCAAGGCTGAAGACCAGACTGCTGAGCTCATTACATCTATTCAGCCTATCCAGCCATCAGAGGAAAGAAGACAAGCTGTTGTTGACTTTGTCCAGCGCCTCATTAAGAAATGCTCTACCTTAAGAGATTGCCAGGTCACTCCCTACACCAACACTGAATGCAGGCCTTTTCTAGTGGCTAATCTGAATCCTCAGTATTCTCATTAATGCAACACCTTTCTGGTCAAGGAGGACTAATTGCAGGTTCTGCCTGTATGATTTGGAACATTACCAACTGTTATTCCTGTGCTTTCTTGTTTTCTTGTTTTGTTTTGTACGTACATCTGTGTGTTATTAAATTACAGCCTAAAAACAATCTGGATGTGGTATTTTGAGAAAAAAGGAGACACGACTAGGTGAATGAAGTCGATATTCATTTATTATCTCTGCAGTACAGAGGGTAGTCTCATGCTTTTGTCAAGGTGGGTTATATTTCTTGTTGTGGGCATAATTTGCAAACATCCAATGAGAATAACTTTGAGCTTCCTTAGTTACTCAATCTAGATTAGGGACTTCTGCAACATTTTAAACTTAGGAGTGATCCACAGGTCAGACCTAAAGGACTGGTTTGCAGTTCCTGTTTCCATAAGACTTTGGGTTTGAAAGTGAACTGGAGAGATAAATTTTGAACTTCAGAACAATTTCTGGAATTGGAAAGTGGAGGAACCCATGTTGTGGAAGATGTTTGGAGAGCAGGACTTGTTACTTGTCCGGAGCATGACACAGACCTGCTTGATGTCAAAAGTAGAAGCAAGTTTTGCTTTGAAACATTTGTGATCTGGATGTATTGGTTTGTCAATTGTAGAGGGTAATATAGAGTCAAGTACAGACAATGCTTGAGGATGCTATTTATTGGAAAAGAAGGCTGACTTCATCACTAGTCCAGGGTGTGGATAGGTGGAAACAAAATCCTGTGTTGGATTCTTGAGTCCTTAAGGAGACACATGTTCTGGGTGTACTAATTTTACTGTACATTTAGGGCATTTGTCAGACGTTTCTTTGTGGTGGGGGATCAGTAAGGCATGTCTCCCCCCCAGCCCAACCGCATTAGAAAGTGGTTGTAATCATTGTTTTTTCAAGGAAGTGGTTTGGCATTGGGTGAGGTTTTTTCAATTTGACTTGGATTCTACATGCAACAATCAACTATTGTCCTAAGTTCCATTCACCAAATGCATGAGAGGCAAATGTATGAGAGGCAAGTGTCCCATTCAAATATCATCAAATAAAAACAAACTTAACATTCTGATATGCTGGAGCTTATGCTTTTGAAATAATGCACGAACTGGTAAAAGGTGATGTGAGATATATCTCCTCAACCTGTCAATGACCTTCTGAGGCATTTACATGCATTTCTGCTTTTGTAAGTTCATGTCTGTTAAAAAGTTGAGTTAAGTATCTTGGGTTGACTTGTCTCCATTGTTCCATCTTTCAAATGAAAGTCATGCTTTTTCCTATCGGTATAATAAGGTGGTGTTATATGGTGATAGGTAGTTGCATTTGGGTCGGTGCCACTCAAGACATATCTCCCAGATGGTGACATTGATTTGACAGCCCTCAGCTTCAACACCGAGTTGAAAGAGACATGGGCAGCAGATCTTCACAATATTCTTAAGAAGGAAGAGCAGAATGCTGATGCTGAATTTCGAGTTAAAGAAGTTCAATATATACATGCAGATGTGAGATTTTAATGAGATTTTCTTTGCATTGTTTATCTTTGTTTGAAGAAACATATGGTCAGGATTGATGTTACAATCAAGGTATTTCATGGTGTAATATTTCTATCCTATTATATCAACAAGTAGTATACCTGCTCTTTTTTCCTATTTTTATCCTACTTCTCAGCTCCAATGTGTACCCCTACTTTCATTGGACTTAGGACCGTTCCTTTGTCATGTCTTACAGGTCAAGATTATCAAGTGTTTAGTGGAAAATATTGTAGTGGATATATCATTCAATCAGACTGGAGGACTATGCACTCTCTGCTTCCTTGAGGAGGTATGTAGGACCACTTCAGTTGTTGAACTCTGGCTCTCATGATACTAAATTTTGTCTTTTCAGTGACATGGCTGGTGCAATAGACTGGATATCGACACTTTGTTGACAATTACACTTCACCCAAAACAAAGCTCCTGATTGCTGTGGGAGGATGTAGTTGTCAGCTCTCCCATAAAACTACTGTATCTGTACCTTGTCATTGGCAATTGATTTTCACATGCCACTTTTTACATGATCCTTCATCAGGAGTCTGCAAGTACATGCTGATGGATTGAACATTGCATGGGGGCTTGGGGTGCAGGTGGACAGGTTAATAGGCCAAAAACATCTATTCAAACGTAGCATTATTCTTGTAAAAGCTTGGTGCTATTATGAAAGCCGCATACTAGGTGCCCACCATGGCCTTATTTCCACCTTTGCTTTGGAGACCCTGGTCCTCTACATTTTCCATGTCTTTCATGCTTCATTGCGGGGACCATTGGAGGTTAGTACTCTGAAATATTGGAGTTCAAGTTACGGGATTTATCTGCACTGTCCTGGTCTTGGTTGGTGATCACAAACTTATAGTTGAATTCCAAGTGATATGAATCATTGCACATCAGCTACATGTGGTCTGGTCTGTTCTTGGAAGTATGTGTTGTTTTCAACTTTCAATGTCACCTATGTGTCAAATATTACTCCTTGATTTCTTTGGCTACTTGTTCAATTCTGGGAAGCTTCTTTTAACTTCTACTGTATAGGAAATCTATAACTAGTACTTGTAATGATAAATGTCATACATGAACTGAGGACTGAATGGTACGGAGTGAGGTTGTTGGCAGAGGAGCATGTAAAAGATAAATGTTCTCTTACTAGTTTCTGTTTGGTTGAATGCAGGTGCTCTACACCTTCCTGCAATATTTCAGCAATTTTGACTGGGACAAGTATTGTGTCACCCTTTGGGGTCCGGTACCTCTTGAGGTCCTTGCAGTTACAGCTGCTGGTAAGCAGTGGCTGCCGTACTTGATTTCTACTTTGATCTGTCTCTGGAAGGATAATATTTATCTCCTGTAAAAGAACTCCCATTTTTTCAGTTTAGTATCTGATGGATGTTGTGGGTCAAACTGTGGACATGTCTAGTGTTTGTTATTTTGCAAGGAATGTGTTAGATAATGACTTTCAACAATTTACAGGTTTGGGATAGTGTTATCTATTGGCACAGGTTGTTCCTACTTGCTGTTCTAGTTCAGGCTGGCTTTTTTTTTGGGGATTTTGTAGTCACCAAGATTTGTATTTTCAAAACCATTGTTTTACATATTTTTTGCTCTCAGAATAGACTTGCTGATTGTCATCTGTGCGTCAGCTGGTTTTTTAAAACTTTACCCACATGCATTTCTTGTTTTTCCTGTATTTTTCAGTTGATGGAGCAGAACCTCCTCGGAAGGATGGAGGAAATTTATTGCTAACAAAGGAGTTTCTTGAAGAATGCAGTGCGACCTATTCAATCAATCCACTTGGTCAAGATAGTAACCAAGTACGGGCTTTTCAAGCAAAGTTTCTGAATGTTCTCGATCCTATTCGGGATACCAACAATCTTGGCCGTAGTGTCAGCAAGGGTGAGTTTACAGTTTCCTTCTTTAGTAATGTATTCTGTGTTCTCCACCTCACTGCTGTTTTGTCTTGGCCTGTTTTCCTTTTTGTAATTTCCTCAGATCATTCCTCAGGTAGTCTCCTGTATTATGCAAGTTTGAAAATCTGGATACTGAGGCAAGTCATGCAAAACAATTCCCTTGATTCTGGATATCCAGGGAATTTTGGAAGGATACGATTGGCATTTGGATATGGAGCAAAAAAGCTTAAGGAAGTCCTGGCAAAGGATGACATTAGTGCAGAATTTAAGCTGTTCTTTCCGTGTACGTTCACAAGTCTCAAGCGGTATCACAGTGGTGGACGACCTGATACTGCTAGCCCCTCACGAGGATCTCAAAAGGCCAGCACAGGAGGTGGAAGTGTTCCTATAAAGGAGAAAGTGTCTTGTGGACAGAGACAAGAAAATGGAGAAGCTGCTCGGTATCCTGGGGCAGCTGAAACCTACATAGCTGAACCTGCAAGGCCACAGTTTCAGTATGGAGCTTGGCCTGCACAAATGTATACTCCAAGACCACAAAGTGGAATGGATCCGTCTGATTGGGTGAGCTACATGACTGGAACTCTCAATGATCCCACAATGTGGATACGGGCCCCTACAACAATGAGTGATACTTCCTATTCCAAAGGTAGTGGAAGCACAATCAATGCAGTCTACTCTTCTTCGGACAAAAAACAAGAGAACAATACTGGAACAGACGCTGGGACAACCTGGTCAGCGTCTGGCAATGTGAATGTCGTGGGTGCTGAAGTGCAGTGGAGACCAGCTGACGTGAAAGGGGGGTATACGAACCAGGAAGGAGAGAAGGTTAGGTTGCCAAACAGAGGGCCTAGTTATGAAGCTTCACAGGGAGGTCCTGAGAAAACTACTGCTGGTAATCGCAGGTATGTTGCTTATTTAGACCCCACATGCACAAATTTGTTCTATGAGCTTTTTGAACCAAATTAATCACTGATATTCCTTACATAGGCATATCACTTCCTGCAGGTCTAGTGATGGACATGAACATGCAGTTCCTAAGGACTCCATGGGTGGTGAGTATCAAGCAACAGAGCCTAGCCAAGAATCAGCACGGCCACTCTCAATAGATGATCCAGCAGGAAAAGGGGTTTCACAAAGTAGAATTGCTGCAGCATCAAATATCAACTATACAAATCACTACGTGGGTGGACCACCAGGGTTTTCTGGAGAAGTTACAACGAAACTGAACCAAGGGAACCTCAATAGCAGGATCAGCTCAGGTGATAGCAGGGATTTGTCCACATCTGGAAGAAAGAGTGACTCAACATTGGTAGTTGAGGAAGAGACGACATCTCATAGTAAACGGATAGGCAGTCAGTCAGAACCTATACCCTCCATTGATTCTTCTTATCAAGGAATTAGTCAGGACCAAGGTAGTCAAAGTATGCTACATCTGCCACATTCTTCCACACAATTACCTCCCTTCATGCAATTGCCTTCATATGGCCACCAGGGTCAAATACACCTGGGTGTTTCAAAGCCTGGGTCGTCTTCTATGTCCATTCAAACATTGAATCTAGCAGGGCCTCCTCCTCCTCCATTAAGTTTGCATTCAACTCATCCTAGTGCTTCAATGGGAGAGTCTACTCTTGGTCTTGGCGCACGGACAACTCCATTTTTGAATATACGTCGAGGCCCAGTGCCCCCCCCTCTACCACCACCTTATATGATTCCTATGGCACATTTAGGAGACACTACAGGCAGTCGTATGTCACCTTTTCCCACCTCTCATGGGGAGGAGCAACGGGATCCTTTGTGGTGGTCATCATCCCTTGAGGTGAGTTTTAACCTGTGCTTGGGTCATATCAGTACTCGAAGCCTTTTAATCCAGGTACTGTGATATTTGTCGTAGGATATGTAGTGGTTTATGTAGGTGATCAACTGAGTTGCACTAGATACATTTTTGCCCTTGTGCAATGCTCTGTCCTGGAGTCTCCTGTTGAAGACGCCAATAGGCTGTTGCTGTCACCTTTTTGGAAGATGATTGTTTAGATTTTGTTCTTGTTCTCAAGGAGGTTTCCAATTTTCTGAGATGAATATATTCTTTTAGTTTGTGAATCGCTCAATCAGCACAAAAATAGATTTTATGTTGATATTCAGCAATGTGAATCCTGATTCTGTTGTTATTGCTGTGCTTAGGAACAAATGCAACAACAGCATAGGCCTGTTGTTAGCACCAGTGCTTCTTCAGGAGGTCATTCTTTACCACCATTGCAAATACCAGAACGCTCGTTTCCCCTTGGGGGGTCACAACTCTCTGCAGGATCTCCGAGTCCTTTTTTTCTGCCACCATCCATGATGCAGACAAAACCAGTACTATATGGTGTTGAACCTGCAATTGAGACATGTCTTGATAATGAGTCTGCATCGCATTCATCTATCGATGATGGTAGGCAGATGGACGGTCCTAGTCAGCGTCAAGAGGAGGCAGAATCTGCGGGCTCAAATTTGAGGAGCAGAGAAAACCATCAGAATGGAGCAGAAGTGAAAGCTTCAGTAGGGAAGCCTTTGAAAACTGCAAAAGAGAAACGGGTCTCTAGCAAGGCAAAAGTAGGTAGCAGTGATGATTCAATGGATGTTGTACGAGGTGGAGATGGTAATCCTGCTGAGAGTCCTCTTCATTGGCAGGGTCATCCCACCATTGACGAGCTTCCAGTTACAGGAATGCAGGCAGTTCCTCAGGTTGCTCAGGTTGCACCAGTATCTAAGTCACACCCCAATTTAACGTCTACTTCTCTTCCTCACATTCAAAATGTGTCAGTCTCCTCAGGGAAGTCAGATGCACCTCTAGGGATGCCTTACCAAACTCTCCAGCTGCCTCCAAACCACCGAACAACTGTTGGAACAGATTCAGCTCCTTCTCCCACAACACAGATGATGTTACCTACTTCAGTTGGAGTTCCTATGGGCCCTTCCAGCTCGTTGCGTCCACCGGTTTCGGACTTTGGTTCCATGTCAGTTGGTCCCTCTCCTCGAAATCGTTCAATGGAAACTGCTTCCATGCCTCCAACATACTACCCTCAACAATTTTACCTCCCTCTGTATCCTTCTTTTCCAGCATTTTACCTCCAGCCTCCCAGCACAGATTCCATGGCGACCCTTCATTCCAACGGTTTTATGGATAGTGGTATGGACACCTTGAGTTCTCAGGTTTCTGACGATTCTCGAGGAAGGAACATTGCACAGGTTAGTATGCATCACAGGTCAACTTCAGTTGCAAGGTTGTAAGTCAGTATCTTGTGCTTGTATTTACATAGCACATATTGCACAGTAGTTCCCATAAGCGTGAAAGTACTCCTCTCTTGTTTGGTTTGTCTGTATTGTATTAAAATGAGAGATATGTAAATGCAGGTGGGTATGGGTGTTGGTGAGAGACTGACAGCAGCTGGAATTGCGATTAGCTCAGGCAGCAAAGCCGAAACCACAAATGTGGACAGAGCTAGTGAAGGCATAGAGCTCAACTCCCCACCAGATATATTGATTGGTGACCTTGATTATCATAGGTATCATCTCTTGCGGTCATGTAATCCTCCCATGGCTAGTCCTATGCATTACCCTCAAGCCAAGTACTTCCAAGGGCCTCGGTACTGGGAGGGTTCAGGCAGGCTAAATGGAAATATACTTCCTATGGGTATGAATATGTTACATCCGCTTGGGGGCTTGGCACCCTCATTGCACTCCCCTAGTCGGATGGGCGGTGGGAACTATCCACCACGGGGTTTTGCTAGTTATGGGAATGAGGAAACATCCCCTAAGCCTCGGGGCGGCACAGGCACCTATTTGCCCAACCCGGTAAGAATAACTGCCTGCTCTAGTCTCTTATTGCTCTCTTGAAATCCATTCCACTTTTATTTCCTCCAAAGGTTACTCAGTTGGGCAAAATTTGATGTCTTGTGTTGGAACATTGATACCATGTCCAGTCACATGTGATCAACATATCTTGCCAGGTGGCTCAGGCTGCACTTAAATCATAGTGCTGATTTAAATTGTTATCTCCGAATAGGAGAAGCTTCTCTTGGAACTTGTCAGTCATAGCAGCTGTTACTTGTAGCTAAACTTGGTATCTGGGGGGACCTCCCTTTCTTTCCTTTCTGTTGGATTTCTTAACTGTCAGCACAAAAATAATTTCAGTCATTATGAATGTGTTGGACAATTTCTCTCTTTCATAAATTATAAATTCTAGTGACTTCTTATTTGAGGTTGATTATTCTCTCCTCAGAGGCACACTTATTACAACCGAGAGAGACAGGCTCCTGGAGGTGGAAGGGGAGGTAGTCAGCATGGAGCCTACAGCCAACAGGAGCGGACTGAACGGACAAATGACCGTGAAGGAGCTAATTCGGCCCATGGATCTCGTTACAGGGGTGTAGGGCTAGGTGGATCTCCAAACTCTATGCACTTGTTTGTCTGTGTATACTGAGATCCAAACAAAATGTTTCAATCATGATTAGTTTCAACCTGATCCTTCATCAGGCATCCCCTTCAATACACCAAGTGGCCCTCATATTTTCAAGGAGGGTGTTTTTATCTGGTTACACTGGGCATTTTACTCCTTACTTAGTTTTGATTTTGTGCTTTCTTTTTTCCCTGCACTTATTAGTCTGATGTGTGCTTTCTTGGAAACATCAACCCTGGTCACTATCAGGCGTCTCTTTGATATATCTAATTTTGTAAATATCTCTGCAGGGCGAGGGCAGCAGAGCAAGCAGGAGCACCGAGGGCAATCCTCAGCTTCGGGCGTTGGAACTGTGACGAGTGACCCAAAAAGCTCTGCTTCTGACCGTGAGCGAAACAACACGAGAGCGCAGCAGCAGTCCTTAGAGTTCGGGTCATTGGGACCGGTCCCATTTGGGGCTGGTCTGGGAGGTCAAATGTCTGGTGGGCGAACATCTCAAGAGCAGGTGTTTGTGTCTGGGCCTCCAGGTTCTTCTGGATTATCTTCTCCATCAGGAGAGAGGTCACAGCAGCCATCATCTCCTCACCAAAGGTAGGGTTCAATCCACTAGCTTAGAAGTGTGTATAGCAGTAGGATAGGGTAAGAATGTACCAATTGAAATCTTGGGTTTTGCAATCCAGCAAGTGAGATCGCTTTGTAAAACTTTGCCATTCTACTTCAGCAGAATGTTTGGTCTTATTTGTAATCGTTGAGGCTCTTGAAAACGACTGTCCTGACCTTTACAAAATCTTTCGAATCTTTAGTTCTCATGTCTCATCGTTTAATATGCATGAATTGAATCATCCCCTGCCTTTATATGAATATGAAAGCACTCAAAAGCCATTCTAGTTTATTTTGTTATGAGGTAGGAGTATAGACTTGGTTGGTGTATAAGTGGGCTGTCTTCTGCTTGGAAATGTCACTGTTCCTTAACTTCATACGTTTGATAGTACTAAAATTTTCATATCTTATACATGTATGTTGTCATTTCTAATGTCCAAATATGAGGTTCTTTGAGCTCAATGGTGCGAAGAACCAGTCTGTACATGGTTCATCAGTAAGCCTAACTTTTCTATATGCTGTCTTGTTTGCGAAGTGTAGAGTTACTATTTTGTTCGTATGGAGATGGCTTTTTGATATTGCCAGTGGATTCTCCTTGGAGAACCTTCATTGACCAGCTGGGAAAAGATCATGATTCCTTGAAAAGGGAATACTGCATATGATCAATTATGCAGGTGCAGGCTGAAGTGGCCATGATTGAATACTTGGCTGAACCTACAGGATGCAGAAATTGGGTGCATCTGCAAGTATCACAAGAAATTGGTCTGATTTTTTGAGTCTTTGATCTGTTCTTATTTTCATACTTAATACTGTCGAGCAAGTGGGAGGATGGCAAAATGTCAACTTACATGCATGTAGGTTCACCAGCTAAGACATCTAGGATTGTTTGTGCTGGTTAGTCTTGTTATAAATGTCTGATCTGCTGTTTAGGAAATCACCTAGAGAGTTTTCCCTGAAACTGGATTCTGTTATTTCATTTGTAGGTGGATTTATTAGCATGTTGCATACAAGTATCTGTTCCTTCATCATGGTTTCCACTGCTACAAACTGTGGCAACTTACACATATTCAATGGCGTTTACTATAGTATTTGAGCACTTCTATATCTAACACTTAAATTTCCAGATTGCACTCTGACCAATGCAGCTTGTATTCAGTCTGTCGCCTTTGAATGGCTGTGACCTCCATGCCTCTGCAGCTTACATCTTCCCACAGCATGTTTGGTTACCAATGCAAACCTGCTGTCATATGCATTTCCCTTTTGTGAATGAGCTCTGCAATTCCTACGTTTTCCAGTTCATGTAGAATGTGTTCTTTCACTTGTCTCACTCTTCAAATATTCCTTCCTATAAACATCTTCAACTCGATTTCTCCCTCCTTTAGGTGTCTATCTTTTATTCACATCCTAATGGTAGAGGATCCTTGTCCCTTTGGTGGGTTTCCTCCATACTCGTCGGATTTGTGTAGGGGGCTTTGTTTGAGCAGGTTGATTTGCCAGTATTCGGCGTGGGTTTTTGGTTTGGCATGAGCAATCTAGGTTTGTTGCAGAACTCTGGAGGTACCCGTGGACCTGCTGGAGGAGCAAAATCCCACCTGCTCTGTAGGTCAGCTTTGCTTTAACATGCTAAGGTGTATGGCTGCTGACAGGGGCATGCGGCGGGCGTACCAGATGCAGGAAGAGGATTTCCCCCCTCTCTTGTCACGTAGCCAGGGAGCAACTGGCTTTGCAACTGGTCCAAACAGCTCCGCAAGCAATGCTGCTACCCAGGGCTCCCAGTATCAGAAACCCTATGTTAATGTTACCCTCTCTCCACCCTCCTGTATCCCTTTGGTCACCTCCAGTTCCTGGTAGTCAGTCCCTAGTAAAAGTGAGGCTGGAGGTCAGGGCAATTCTGTGATGCAAAATTGAGCATTACTTGCCACTTTATCTATTAGTTAGGTGTTGGCTCAATTGTGGCCATTTCTTTGAGGTTGAGTGAGACCTAGTACACACCCCACTCTTTCTATAGCGTGCATTTACCGAATTCCACTTTGGAGAGGAATGCTTGCTTGCTTACAAGCAATTTCTACCAAGTCCACTCCAGGGATACTCTGCTGCTGCTTCCAGTTATCTGGTTGCCTCCTCCCGCCCTCCCTTGTCCCTGTAATATCTCATTACATCATTGGCCGCAGCAGCCAGCCTTTGTTCTCAAGTCTTCGTACTGGTCATGTTTTGCTATCCTTTTTTTTCTGCTTGAGTGTTCTGTCTGGACGTCTGCTTGCCCATTCCATTTCCTGTGATTTGCAATGCTCCAGATTCTTCGTGCCCAAAAATGGTGCCCTACCAAAACTTGATTCATTTCATTACTGATAGTGTTAATCCCTTCCACATGCCAACAAGATTTTGCACAATGGGTGAAAAAGCAAGCGTAAAAAGCATGCCCTGGGTACAGGCTCAAGTGCACACCTGTGATTGCACTAATGCAAAGGAGAAGTCATATTGAAGAAGGTTGCTCTAGTATGAGCGTGCACTACTACTCTTCTATTTCTCAAGCATCGTAATGTTGTGGTGCCTAACCTTCTTGGGTGTTGTTTTCATGGTTAAAATGTACTGACAACTGTTAGGAGATTGTTTCTCTTTCACTTCTAGTGTATTCTCTAAACAAAAAAACAAAATCTCACATTAAAACCCCTAGTAAGGCATGCCATTCTTATTCTCTACTGCCGACTTTGAATACCTAAACTGCATAATTGTCGCATTGGCCCTTGGGTGCAACGTGCGACATTAAGCAGTAAGCCTTCAAAACATGCCCCACAAACCAAGATTATGAATGGTGTCTTTGTAGATCGAGCACGACAGATTACAAGATACCAATGATACCAAGAGGATGGTTGCAATTGGACTCTTGATCCTCGTGCTTACAGCAATATCACACAATCTACACAATGGTATGATAACTACACTTCATTATTCACCTTCTACACTACATAAGATATTAAGTGTATTATATGGTATTTTTATGTCACTATGGCAACTTTTCGGATGACACTTCTTAGGAATAAGTGACCAAATATTGTCATGGATGGTGGGTAAGTTCATCCATTGGCCAACCTTCTCTTGTCAGCAACTTGTGATGAAATATTGTTGTGGATTACTGAAATTAGGATGAAAAATTACTTGGTATGTGAGTAATTGTAACGCTGTAAATGTATGATCCCTTAATTTTATTAAAGGAATGACAAATAATGTTGGGTTAACATTTAGTGTTGGTGACACTATACCGTGGTTTACGATCAGTATTGAGCATGACATTTGGAATTGGTGACACAAAATATCATATTTAGTGTACCTCTTGCCTCTATAATTATTAAAGAATCCGACAAAAATGAAACGCTCCTCATCGTGAAATGTGCTATGATGAAGGTGAATTGTCCTTCGATCACGCCATCCGAAGCATTTGGTCCAATTGTCAACATTGTCTTTGACTCTTGTTTCCTCAACCCACCCTCAAAATTGTTGTGGTTTTTTGGGGTTGACATTGAGGTTGTTGCTTCACATGCAATTGGCACACGAGGAGATCATATGGAGTCTACTAGAATATGGAATGAAGATGTAATAGGTAAGGCCCAAGTAAGACGACCTTTACTTCATGCAAATAGATGCCCTAAGGGGGGCTTGAATCATTAGAGTGGAACTAGAATTGTTCAAGTGGCAAATTTTGCGGCATTTGAATCTTCACACTTTCAAAATCATCCATTCATAACCCTCCATGAAGAATTTCATACAAAATACAAATATGAAAACTCCAAAATGTCAAGGTTAACTTATATATTGTAAATTCATGGAGGATGGATTCATCATGTTGCCTATAAGTAGGACATTTTAAGGTGCATCCAATAATTGATGTAATAGGTTTTTCTCTTGATAGTCTCTCCCGATGTCATGTATGATCCAAAAGTTTTGAAATTTGTCCCAATACATGCATCCCTCTACATAAATCTTCTAGCTTGGCTTATGGGGTGGGTACAGAGGTCGGTAGGAAAGATGCAAAATAATTAAAGGTTCTACCAAATATCCTGTAGAACCATGTCCACATCTTGAGTAGAAAATATCGTGGAGCATGTAAGAAACTAAAAATTTCTTAAAACACTCAAAAAAGTAGTAGTAGTATTTGTTGTTGTTGTTGTTGTTGTTGTTTTTTGGTTTTTTGGTTTGAAGTGTACAAATACAACCTAGGCTTTATCATCGATCTTTGGAAAGCTCAAAATTGAAAAGAGTCAATGAGTACAATTTCTCATGATGATTTATTTATTTTTAATTTAAGTTAAATTTACATCGAGATTTATCATGAAGAAGTTTTTCTAAAACAAGAAACTAGAAAACGAAACAAATCTCACCCAACTTATAATCTCCGACCCGTCCCCTAGTACCTAACAGCCATGGCCATCTAACGCACACCCTTACCCCCTGGTCCCTTGGTACCTAGACTTTCACCCATGTCGTGCATGTTTTTGTCGGACAACAACAACCATTCCGGACCCGTCTTGTCCCCGTCCCGTCCCCATCACTGTCTAATGGTGAGTCCACTCATGCATGTCTGCATGCGTGATTGGACTTTTTGTGAGGGCCGTTGGATCTGGGCCCACCCCATAATCTATTGTACATGAATTAAAACTGATAATATAAGCCAAGTAATATTATGAAAATGAGTACCAAAAAAAAAAGAGAAAAGAAAAGAAAAGACAGAAAACACGGTCTATGTTGGTCTTTCATCCCTTGGCCGCTAAAAGTTGTGAAGTGCATTTTTATTTAATTTAATTTTTGTTTTCTTTTGTTTTCTTTCCCCCTTGCCAAAGAACAATACAACAAGAGGCTCCTAATAAACGTATTTGCTTCCGTGCACAGGGTCGTGCTTGGTTCAAATTACTAGGCTACCACATTCAAATTCAAAAATTATTCTCAAATGCTCAATAAGGCCATTCAAAGGTATTGTTGGACTCGTTGTCATGGGAGCATGCTTTAATGTGCTCCCTTCTTTGTCACCTTGGTTTTAGGGTTAGGGTTTCAAACTCGAACAAGTACTCCGATTCAATTCTCTTCGGTGTCGGACATATAGACACGCAATTGCGGAGAATAATAGGACGCATCGGACCACGCCCATGTCGTTGCTTTGGCCGGAACTTCTTAACATCGTATTGTGAATGCAGAGGACACATAAAAATTCAAGGTAGGGCTTAGCTCGAATTTTTGTTTTCAAGTTCCTGACAAGAATCATCAAGTTACGAAACGATCGGGGATTGGTTCGACCATCTGAAATAAGGACTATTGGTTCATTTGAGAACCACGACATTGCTAGCTTCTGCAATTTATGGAAATGACAATGAAATGTTGTCTATTGAAGTTGGAGGTAGCTGGCTTCAAGTTATGGTTTGGTGCGGAGAGACAAGTAGGTTGATAGGTATTCAGCTCACATTTTGGCAAATGATTTGTAGACCACGTTTGGTGCTTGTTTGACGATAAGGTTTCCAATGTGGCAAATTTGCTCCCTTGCTATGGATGGAAGCAGAGATAAGATGGCAGTCATCAATATGGACTTCAGTGAGAATTTGACCAGGCTCGACCGACGCAGGATACATTTACAGGATCGTTACTACTGAAAGCACATGAAAGCAGAAATGCCGATTTGATAAGAACATAACAAGTTTTTAGCATAGATGAACAGGTTGTAGATTCGCATCAAAAGAACATGCACTTCGATGAAACATCGTCGTTGACTAAAACCCTACCGTACATTGTGAAGGATCCTGTAGCTGAGAATTACTGTCTGGTGATCTGAGATTGTTATTGCAACAGGATTGATATTACTGAATGCACATGAAAATGGCATTTTCGGATTGACATACCTTGTCATTATGTTAGGATAGGAGAGCAGCTTGTAGATTCACAGCAAAAAGAAATGCACTTAGATGGAACATCGTAGTCGACTGAAACCCTACCATACTTTATGCAGGATCCTGTAGCTGAGATTTATTGGCTGTTGAGCTGGGAATGTTATTGCAACAGGATTGATATTACTGAATGCACATGAAAATGGCATTTTCGGATTGACATACCTTGTCATTATGTTAGGATAGGAGAGCAGCTTGTAGATTCACAGCAAAAAGAAATGCACTTAGATGGAACATCGTAGTCGACTGAAACCCTACCATACTTTATGCAGGATCCTGTAGCTGAGATTTATTGGCTGTTGAGCTGGGAATGTTAGTGCAACAAGATTGTTATTACTTTGTTACTGAATGCACATGAAGTGGCAATACCGGATTAAGATACAAGCCAATTTGTTGCCTAGAAGAGCAGGTTGTAGATTCACAGCAAAGAGAACTGTACTTAGATGAGCCCATTGTGGTCAACTGAAATCTTGCCATACTTTATGCAGGATTCTATATCTGAGAAATATTATCTGGTGAGCTGGGACAAGCAAAATGGGAAATTGGCTGAATGGCATGGTATATGGAGTCGGGGGCCTTGCATGTGCAAGTGTAGCCCTGTTGGTTGCTTTTCAGGAAAAACTTGTATATGTGCCTGTCATCCCTGGTATGAAGAGAGGCTACCCAATCACTCCGGCACGCCTTTACCTGCGCTACGAAGATATATGGCTCACAGCTGCAGATGGCGTGCGTCTGCACAGTTGGTACATTGAAGCATCACCAGACTGCAGAGGTGTGTGCTTACACTACCAAAAATGACTTGTTTTTGAGCGTTGTTTGATATTCGTAATGTGAATGAAAACCTGCAAACTGAGAATTATAAGTCGGGATTCAAGGGTTAGAGCAACCCTTCATAATCAGCTTTCAAACTTTTTGGCCCAAAGCCACATGCTCATCCACCATCCATAAAGTCCATGTATATATGTGTGTGTGTGTATATATATACATATCATACAACTTCATTGACGACTGATTATTGAGAGAGAGAAAGACAATCCTTAAAGTCCTCACTCACTTGATCTTCAAGGGTGGGTAGGGGTTTGCTCTCTAAAGATCAAAGATGACTTATTTTTGAGTGATTGATACTGGTATTGTACAAACCTGCTAAGCTGTAAGTTATAGTTCAGGATTCACGGTTATACAGTGGTTTTTGAGCACATTCCACAGATTTTTCCTGTAAGGAACTTAGGAGCCTTCAGTTCTTAATATATGATGACATTAACAAGCTTACCCTCCTCATAGTGGCTGTAAGAAGGTAATCATTGCTGTGAAATGGAGGTGATGCCTGAAGGATTAATTAAACATCATACACTGCATGCATGCAACATGCATAGGTGCATTTGGGTAAAAAGCTGTTGTTGCTCCTTTCTTCTTGTACTCTAAGACATATCATAGCAAGTATAGGGTTATTATCCTTGTTTCGATATTAGCAGATTCTAAGGCTATGACTGACTACAATATCCTTTTCCTTGACACTGTTGCTGTCACAAAAATGATCCTTTGTTGGTTGAGCGTCTGCAAATTGTGGAAATAGTTAAAAGTCATGTAATTAATGTAAACTGCCTTGTTTGTCTCATTGCAGGTCCCACAATCCTCTTCTTTCAAGAAAATGCTGGCAGTATCCTTTACATAGTTCCAAGGAGTTCATTTGGACTTGCTTGATGCATCACAGGGATTATCATCTGTATGAACTTTGGTTGTTGAACTCTCTGGAGTTATTGTCAATCCATGAGTTTGAATTTCTTGCACCAGTTTTCAAAGCGGATACATCGAGCTTTTTATATCTGTACATCCAATGTCAGGAGTAAGTCTCAAAGTAAAAAGTGTAGCTTTCTTTAACAATCCTTTTTAACAGACATAGCACACAGATTGCAGTTTGTGGAACTCATGGTCAAGCGATTGAAGTGCAATGTGTTTATGCTCTCCTATCGCGGGTAAGAATTTTCTAACTTTACATAAGATGACTCCTGGTATGTACACAACTCTTCAATTGTAGGTATTGAATCTGAATCTGAAACTGCTTGGAGATTGAATCCTGTGCCTTGGAGGAGGTTCCCATTGGAAGAGTAAGGATGTTGTTTCTAGGCATTCATGGGACAGAAAAGCAGACCATTACTAGAGGAATGGAGTAGCATGATGACATTCTCTGTGTCTAACACAAATTGTATTTCGGGTGCTTTGGCATCAGCTGGCTCTAAATCTATTTGCCTATGCTAATCTTCATTGTTTTGAGTCCTGGCATGTAGGTATGGGGACAGTGAAGGTTTCCCCTCTCAGAAAGGTCTTACTTTGGATGCTCAGGTATTTCCTCTGAACACCTGTTGTGCCAAACGACTATATTAAACAGAAAAACCAACCCTTTCTTTTTCATATTATATACTATCTTGACCTCCTTTTGCCAGGGCGCTAGAACAAATACAGAATTCATAGGAAATACAGAGTCCCATTATACGATCTATCAACTGAATGAACCAGGCAGGGTCTTGATTTGTTCTATTTAAGCATATAGCTTCTGTGAAGTCCCCCAAATCATTCCAGCAAAATTCTGACATTATGTTTATATGGTTCTTGCATTCACAGGCAGCACTGGATTATCTGTGGTCCAGACCAGGCCTGGACCCAACCAGGATTGTGGTTTTTGGAAGGTCACTTGGTGGGGCTGTTGGATCTGCTCTTGCAAAGAACAACCCTGATAAGGTGCAGAAATGTTCATCATAAATATCAACTGAATTTTTTTGAATGATCATTCTGAGGATGGGAATAACTTTTCCAACTGATTGATGTTTTTGTATCCATGAGATGTTATTTAAAAAAATAACAGTAAAATTTAGTTACTGTTAGCCTCCATGATTGTGGTAATTGGCCCAGGCTCAATGGAGTCCTTTTTTTTCTCCAAATTTTGCAGGCTCTGCGTGCCTCAGTTTCTGATACACATCTGACATGGGTGCAGGTTGCAGGATTAATTTTGGAAAACACATTCACATCTGTGCTTGATATGGCTGGAGTTATGCTCCCTGGCTTGAGGTTTGTAGTTGGGGGGAAGGGCAGATTGCTGAATTGGTTTGTGAAGTCTCCTTGGAAAACAATTGAGCTTATCAAACAGGTACATAACTCAGCTAGGCCTGTATTTATGTATTCTGGATGCCGTTTATTGCCCATCTTTGAAGTCTTTGTGGTCAAGTAATTTTAGGGGGCACTGTATACTGGAGCTTAAAAGCCCGCGACCATGAAATCTAAACTCTCTTGTTGGTGGAGAATGCCAAGACCGTCCCACTTCAATTTACAATAGAGCTGGAGGGCCTAAGGGACCAAGGAAGTTTGAATGGATGAAAAGCCTACTTGGAGTCTGACATAGCATGTAATGGATAATGTTTCATGGTCTACTGGATTTTGCGTCAAGCCCACCTCAAAGAGCTGGGTCTAATGTAAAGGGGAAACCATGGCACTTCAAATTCTCACAATCCTTGATTTATTATAACTTATTGTGTAGAAGGGTTGACATGAATAGGGTGGTAATGAAATAGCATTTGGTTGAGAGCCTGGTTACGTATGTCTCTACACTAATTTCGTGACCACACGAAATTCAATTTTATTTTATTATGATACAGCTTTAGATGAGTTTCAAGATGTTGTCACAATTTCATGGTCACGGCCCTTGGCCATAGTGTGAGGTCGTCCTCAAACATTACTGGGGTCAACATGTTAGGAAGGAATAAGAGATATCTGCCAATTCAACCATAAAGGGACCAAAGTAGAAGTCCAGTCCCACTTTGAGGGAGCTTTTTATTAAGAGCTCGCTAGAGCGTACTGCAGAGGGCTCTCTATTGCATCTTTACTAGTGCAAGACTTTAGTTTCCATGCGGGATTCAACAGGTTTCAATAATGTAGGAATGGCACATCGTAAAGCTTGATGAAAAATTCATCATTGTTGTCAGAATAGAGAGCCCTGTACGATAATGTATTGAGGCCTGTACGGTATTGTATTGAAAGTTGGGTGGAATCTCTTAGACCTCGTCTTTCCACCCAATTCCTTTTTCCAAAGAAACTGGTTTTTTATAGCCCAGCCCCACTCTTTAGCATTTTGATTTTTAAGCGTCAATAAATCTTGGATCACTTTAAGCTTAAGGTCTCAAACTCACCGATTAGCCAGCCCACCAGGAGTTTAACCCTGAGACTTGATGGATAACTCTATTGCTGAATGGCAGATCAAAACACCAATACTGTTTTTGGCCGGCCAATTGGACGAGATGGTACCACCCGCACATATGCACCAACTTTTTGAGGCAGCCCAAGAGCATTCGGTAGCCCAACATACATTTGTGGAGTTTCCAGATGGCATGCACATGGACACATGGATGCAAGGAGGAGAACGGTATTGGCGAAGTATTGAAGTGTTTATGCAAAATCATGCCGCAGGTTCTGCAGCCTCAAGTCAGGGTTACTCAGTTGCTGATGACCAAAGATAGCAAGCTTTTCTGCTGACCTGGAAGGGGAGTCACTCCCTAATATTGTACATCTTTGTGCTCTAATTTTTGTATAGTTGTCGGTTTGTAAACATTGGGCCAATGTCTCAAAATTAGTTCATGTAGGCGGAATTTATTTGATCGACTTGCATTTGACTTTCCTAATTCAACTGGTGCAGCAATTCAGCTGTTACCTATCAGTCACTTTTTCACAACCTTGTGTACATGTACATATGAGTGTGTAAGTTAAACGGACCTAATTCGGTTTCTTAATCTTAATTGGACACCTATATTTGAGTGGTGTGTGGGGTAGATGTGGAAGGCAAAAATACAACATGTGTTTTAATGAGGTTGGACTACGTGCTCAAAATTTGTTAACTATTATAGGTTAAATAGGTAATGAACACATTTGGCATGACCTATATGGTTATTTCAGAAGAAAGAGAATCTTCACTTTGATACTCAATAAGATATTGATATGAACTCTGAAAACCGCAAGGAAAATGGCTATGGCCTTGGATTGAGTTTGCTAATCATCTTGCACTACCTGCATGTTCTATAACCCCGGAGAAGTGGGCTGATCAGGAAAATAAAGTACGAATATAGGGGGCCTATTGACACGGTAAAATCAAACTCATATGACATTTTTGACGAGGTGTACCCTTGGGTAGAGAAGTTTTCGTCCAGTATGTAAAACTAAAAGCAAGATGTGCAAAGTGGAGATTCTATTTGAAGAAAAACCTGATGATTCATGTCTTCACTGATGATCTTAAGGAGAGATTTCTGCGAAGCCAAAGAATTGCTGTAGTAATGATTACAAACACAACATACTGTATGCAAACAAGAATTGATTGCTAGGTAATGGGAGTGGAATTGGATGGTCTACATGCTGATAATTTTTGTACTAAAATCAATTCAACTATATGAAGACACTACACCTGTCCGATTGGAAAAAATCTCACAATGGCTGAAATAACTTGTGTAAAAATAAGGTTTGTCGCTTGTGGTCCTGTTTCCTCACATCAAACACAAACTTACATGTTCAACTGGAATAAGTGAGTTTTAGAAGCTTTTTTGCCTTCTCAAAACAGCAGGAGGCTGGCAAAGTTGTGAAAGTTTCATCAGGGTCGGTTTGTTGGATCCACGTCATGTCAAAAAATGAAGCATTCATTAGCAAAAGTACCCCTTGCCCATCCCAAAAAATTGAGCACAAGGAAAAGAAACAAACAAGGGATCTTTTGCATGATAAAAGTAACATATTCTTGTGCCAAAGGTCTCAAGTGCAGACCTGTGATTGCACTAAGTAGTGCAATGGAGAAGTCCTTTTGAAGAAGCTTGTTCTCTTATATGTGTGTGCTCAAGTGCCTTTCATTTTTCAAGCATGTAATTGATGTGCGACTACACTATGTAGTCCTATAACTATGGGTGGAAAATTAGTGTGGAAATAATTAGCATGGGCTGCTCTAATTCTTTAGTTAGCGTGAAATTAATGTGGGTCCATCCTCTCAGTCTTCCTTGAGACTTTAGATCAACACCTTACATAAAATAAAATAGTCAACTTACGTCAAAAGTAGCACAAAATGAATAAAATCACCCACATTAATTTTCTAGGCAAACAATCAATATGCCCCACCTTACTTTTGTACACAGAAATTAGCATGGGTTGAAAATTAATATGGACCAGTGACAATATAAAACTAGTTAGTGTACCTTATTTCAAATATTTATTTATCATTATTAGTTTTAAAATAAATTTAAAAACTTACTATAGGCAACCATCCACATGTTGGTTAACATTAATGGTTAATAAAATGATTAACTCATTGAACCATGTCACACTTTACACGCACAAAGACGCCACATGAGACCTAGATCAACTTAGGCTAGGACAAAAACTAAGTCATCTTACAAGCTCATCCACATGCTGGGAAATAAATCAAATCATGACCGTATCCTTGCTTGAGCAGAAAATATTGTTGGCCCAAAGTTATCTAAATTAATAAAATACCAACTTGCCTCCACCACATGTGAACAAGCTTGTGATTAAATAATGATACCCTTGTGTAATTAAGATGACTTAAGATGAAAGATTCTCAATGCTCAATTTTTGTTGATATAAAATTACTAAACATTTTTTTTTACCACTTACATCCATTTGATTGACAACTAAATTCAACATCTTCGTATCCCAAAAATCCATGTACAAGATTATGAATACGTATATATATATACAAGATATCATAAATCCATGTATGGTGATTTTCAATGCACTAACATCAATGCATAAGAATAATAATATGGAATCATAAGATCACAATTAACTCCTTACAACATAGTTATGTTCAAGCAATGTTGAACATATAATCACATGTAGACACGATGATTAAAAAAAACTAGATTTGCATGAAATTGTACACTAAGCTCCTTCGCATACTTCACCCTGGTTCCAAACTCAAGCATTCAATCAAAGAACCTCATCAGAAAATTGAAGCTCACTACACTAAATATGATATTTAGTGTTTGATACACTAAATACGAACGCGTACACTAAATATCACTAACCCTATGCAAGTAAGTAACATTAAATGCAAACTCAAACACTAAATATCAACTATGGTAATATGTGGAAGTTACATGCATGAATTTAGTGTTTGTAAGGAGAACGTTCAGTTCCTCATTTCTTGATTTATTGCACGTAGGGATACATGGCTCAGACACAAGGCTCTCGAATCCCCTCAACAAACAATCACATGTATTGCACGTGACCTCATATTCATCTCCAACAAAAGAGCACACAATTTCCATCGACAAATCAAATGAACAAGCGCAATGCACTCATATGAGTCTTTGACGAGATTCCACTCGACCTACACATCTTAGATCGCGAGGGTTTTGGTTGACTGGAAACTTAAGGAAGTGAGGAGGACGAGAGAGAGAGAGAGAGAGAGAGAGAGAGAGATTCTTGAAGCAATCGAAGAAGAGTGTTTCAGAGAAAGGAAGGTGGCAGTAGCGAAGGTGGCGGCGCATTTATGACTAACACTAATCGTCAAAGAATTGAAAATTAGTGTTGAACAAGGTAGGGTGGTAACAACACTAAATATAATCAAACACTAAATATCATATTTTGTGTACTTTTCTAAGAAACGACTCAAAATTGCTTCTATAGACAACGAATCCACTTGTCTTGAGTCTTCAAAACTTTTGTCAGGGCTCGAAGATTGACTTCGAAGGATCAAGGTAGCAAGAGGGCGACATCCTGATCGACATCAACATTGATTGAGATGATGACTTTCGAGCACTCAATCAACGTCGATGTGAGGAGCTCTCTTCTTCCTGCAATTAAATGGGCTTGTGTGAACCAAAAACACCATGTAAATAATCCAACGAGTTAACCTTTGTGCTAGATAACGAGAAGAAAAAAAAGTGGCCACCGTGATAAACGATCTATATTTTCATCAAGCATCTATCAGGATGTCTTAGTAATCAGGGCCGGTTTACACTATAGACCATGAAGTCGGACCATCGAGGATGGCCTTTGTCAATGGTCTGAGTTCATGGTCCGACTTCATTAAAAATTAGTTTTGAGAGCCTTGGGCCCCTCACTAGGTGTAAACCAAATGTGGACCAAGAAGAATGACCACGCACGAAAAAGTGAAAGGTGCTGATTTTTTTAATACATGCCCAAAAAGGGATATTTTGAAAAAATATTCAAGTTTGATCATTCTCTTGTCTTCTCTTGGGCTTCTGCTGTCTTCACTTCTTGTTAAATGTGTTGAAAATGTGGCTTGCAAATCTACTCACAACAATTTTTACAAAAAAAAAATGAGCAATTCAATTTGTACATGTTCAATGTAATTTACATGTGACATGTACCTTGTGTTGTCACTACACTAAATAGGATATCTAGTGTTTGATTATATCTAATGTTGTTACCACCCTACCTTGCTCAACACTAATTTTCGATTCTTTGATAATTAATGTTAGAAGATTTCCCATTGCGCTTCTTTTGACCACCCTGATCTACAGTCACTAAAACGACTACAGATTTTTCTTTTTTGTTTTGCAACTGTAGTTTTTAAAATTTTTGGTGCGTGTAATATACCGTTGGAAAGATATTTTCAAGACCTTTCCAACGGTATATTACAAACCCCCAAATTCCAAAAATTTCAGTTGGTAGACCAAGAAAACAAATCTGCACTTGAATACTTGAGTTCTAGATGTCCTGCGTTGTTTGATGAAACACGTGTAAGCCGGTTTAAGGGGTAGCGCAAGGTAGAGCTAGTATGAATCATGGGCTATGATATAATTAAGGCACAAACAAGGTAGATTCATTAGAGCATTCTTGAAATGGCATTTCTTTGACATGGGCCCTTGCCTTTCCCTACCAGATCACCTCTCTTGCCTCTCTCACCGCAAAACCTGTTGGACCATGTCAGTGCATTTATTAGGCCTTAAAAATTATATTTTGGGGACCTCAACCTCCATGGTCCCTCTGCCATTTTTTCCTTAGTGTAAACCGAAATTGTCCCGGGACAACTTCAAGAGCCAATCAGCTGCCTTGCAGAGCCATGATCCAACTTCATGGTCCATAGTGTAAACCGGCCCTTGTCACCAAACTATATAACCAATACAATGTCGATCACCACATTAAACTTCAAACTGTACGTAAGAGATGAAGTATTTAACATTGACTTTATACAAGTTCGATGTCAAGTCTTTACGCATGTAGTGGATGTCAATGCACAATTTGTGATCATGTAACTCCCGACTGGATCGAGTACGTCCCATGCATCATTCATCTTGAAGTTAATAATTGTGGCATTGACTATTGTTGGGTTTGGTGTAAGACTATGTCTTCTCCGGAGAGGTGAACTCATGGGTTCCAATCATTTTCTTTGTGTTTTTAAGTATTTTTCCTTCATCAACTGGCCCAACTATAATAGGAGGAACTTAAGATATTGAGCGTCACTTCTTACCACACTACGGTGAAAATGTAGTGCTATAATACATTGTATAGCCTCAAGGTTACATGTAGTACGCAAATGTGTTACGGGAGAGTTTTCTTTGGAGAGGTGTTATCCATAGTCCCCGTCACTTCCTTTGCGCTTGCAAAAGAGATTTGTGTGTGTCAGTTGATGGCTTTGATTGTTTAGGAAGTTAAATTATTCATTATTACCTCTTGCCACACTCTAGTGAAAATTTGCATTAGATGGGGAAACACTGTGTCACTATTCAACAATGGGTGCAAGGTAGAGTGCATTGGCGTTTTGTATCACCAAGTGAATTTGTCTACTAGTCTCAAAGTTGCGCAATGGATTGTGTTTCCCTCTCATGAGACAATTTCACTGGACACTGTGGTAGAAAAAGAAAAAGAGCAGTTGAATTTCCTCTTAATATCATAGCTACTGGCTGACACAAATAAAATTCTTGTGTAGGAGTTGAAAAGGGCATTTGTGGATAAGGGGCGGTTTACACTATGGACCATGAAGTCGTCCCACGGCCGTCTAAGCGATGTGATTGGACGTTGAAGTCGTCCTGGGACGACTTGGGTATACACCAAGGAAAAAATGGCAGAGTGACCACGGAGGTTGAGGTCCACAAATTTGTTTTTTTAAGCCTACTCTATCCACTGCCATGGTCCAACGGGTTTTCCGTTGGGACAAGCAAAAGAGGTGGTCTAGGAAAAATAGCAAGGGCCCATGTCAGAAAAATGCCGTTTTAATGATTTTTTTTGGATTTTTTTAATGATTTTTTTCCAACTTAGTTAATGACTCCACTTTTTGGTGCATGGTCATTCTTCATGGTCCACATTCGGTTTGCACCTAGTGAAGGGCCCACGAACCATGAAAACTAATATTTTAGTAACTCGGACCATGGAAGTCGTCCCATGAAATCGTCCCACGCAAAATAGGCCTCTTACGTGGGACGACTTCATGGTCCATAGTGTAAACCGCCCCTAAGTTGAGGGTCCAAAAACGAGGCCGGGAACCCAAGTTCACAACTTAAGAATCCAAGGATGCCTGAGAGAGCTACACTTGTAACTATTTTATTTTGTGTCATATGGTAATGAATGTCAACGTGGTAACTTTTCTTATGACACTTTTTATGAATAAGTTTACAAGTACTGTCATTCCAACTTATTTTTAGTTCATCCACTTTCAGTTTGGTATATTCTAGATCCTAACATTTCCATATTGAAAGAAAGAAAAGAAGAAGAAGAAGAAGAAGAAAAGAACGTCAATGTGTTTATTACATTGACATGCGATATCTGTTTATTACCCCCTTCCTAGTCCTTGTGGATGTGGGTGGAGGTAGCTTTGATGCCTATATTTCAATAGGTGGACCTTAGGTGAACTTTAGGAGTCTATGTATTTATTAAGGTGTAGGTTATTTTATTTTATTTTATGTTATGTTATGTTATGGTTTTTGGTTTTTTTTTTGTGTATTTTGTGTTTTTTGTCTTTATGTGAACTATAATGTGGTTGTGTTTGGGGTGAGGTGGCTAGTCGAGTGGGATTGGTGCTTGTTTCTTTTCAAGTTTTGTTTTGTTTAGGATAATGTGCGTTAGGTATCACATGGAAATTTGTGAAAATATTTTCATGAGTTTTTGTACTTTAGTATTGGATATTTTGAGGTCAAATAATGCTTTGGTAGTGTTGGTGTGAATGAATCTTAGTATGCTTACAGTGATGATTTTTGGGGGTAGAACTGACCATCCTTGTTGGGTTAGTAATGGTATGAGGGGGTCATATTTTTCTAGTTTTCTCATGGTAGCCACTTGAGGAAGTTTATCATTGCAGCATGTGTATTCAAAGATTTGGATTTTGAAGTTTGGTTGTGGTGAGAAACGAGGTTGGCATGTGGGCGTTGTGCCTAATATACATAGCATGTCTAGATGTAGTTGGGCGGGACATTTGTGATGTGGGAGGTAGCATAAGCATGGGAGGGGCCACAAAGGTATGGTGTAATATGGCGTCTTGTTCTTATTTTTTCCTACGTTGATGAGTGTCAAGCATCTTGTCATGGGGTGGGCCATTAGTGTGTTGCCTAGTGTGTGTACCGTCTTGTTGTGGTGGTTGGTGCGGAGATTGTTGATGTGTTTATTTGTGTAGCATGATAGCAAGTGGAGGCATGTGTCGTATTTGTTTAAGTGGGTTTATTAGGTTACAGGGGACCCCATGTCTTGTTTGATAATGTGTTTTTTTTCATAAGTTCCCCAGGTTTCTACCATATTGAAATTTTACGACTTGGATGACTTGTGCATCTGCGATCCAAGGTGTGTCCCAAAAGAGTTTAGACCATTTTGGGTGAAATTCGTTGTTGGATAGCCATTTGTGGATGCTTGGTATCGTGTTTCTCCCCTATCCTTCTAATTGATCTTACCATGGACATTCCGGTTTGCTTCTGTGGATGTCCCTTATACTCCACAACTTGGTTCCTCAAAAACCAAAGAGACAGTCTAGCCGAATTTTTCCAAAAACGCAAAGGAAGTGATTCACCTCTCTCTCTCTCTCTCTCTCTCTCTCTCTGGAAAAAAAACGCCATCTCCACCCAACCCAGAAACAAGAGTCAAACAGCATTCCAACTTGTGCAGGTGCTTTGATCTCTGAATCTGATTGCTGCTGCCTGTATGATTGCACCTGCCGCCATGGCCCACTCTGGTATGGACCACTTTCTCTGCATGCACTGCTCATTTAACAATTATACATGTGCGTTGCTCACCAGATCCACTCGAGTTCGCATCCCAGCCCAGTGCTCAACCACCTGCATCATCTGCATCCACCGAACTCATGCATGATCAGGAGCTACTAGCTAGGAATCATGGCATTATACGGATTTCGAGTTTGGGGACTGAATTGTGTGTTGAAGCTGCTGATTGGGGGGAAGATGATGGCTAGGGATTCATTCGCATGAGATGGGATTTAAAGTTTTGTAAGAAGCAGCATTTCAAGGTGCATGGAGGACAGTATTTTGTGTGAAGGTTAGGGTTAATGCTGCAATGAGCTGCGGATGTGAACTCAATTGAGGGATGAGCTGTTGTAAAATTTCTGTGTAGAATGCCTTCTGGCATAGAGTTGTTGCCTCGGATGTAAGTTTATTACTCTATGTTGACGGTGGGAGGGAGAGGAATTGGGACGAGTTAAATTGGATGGGAGTAAGCGCGGGAGATACATGCCTGTCTGTCAACATTCGGTGGTAATTGTCGAGAGAGGACGAGTGACGGATCGGCCAGCACGCAAATCTGTCAATTTACTCAAAGCAGCTAGCCTTGGCTCACTCGTGTGAATTAATTGGCTGTGAATTAGCAAGGTAGTATTGAACGTTGATTGCAAGTAGCATGCACCTTCTCTGTCTGTTTCTCATTTGAGTCGAACTTGCGACCCACTTGCGAACTCCTCTGCCATCTTTGTCCATCCAGAAGTAGCGAGATTAAGTCAAGTTTCGTAAAAATGCCTCTTGCCAGTGGACTTTGAAGTTTGATCTAGCGAATGCGATGCAAGTGGAGAATGATCTCCATTAATCTGAAGTAACCAGGTCGTCCAGGTTTTTCGATTAAATGTCCCCGATTAGATATCCGCACTTGATCGCAAGAAATTCGAATTAGGATGGAGAAACCGTCGCACCCGTTTAACCTCAATGAATTCCTCATCAGCGGCTAGTAGTTTGCGAGACCTGCAATAATCCTAAGCTCTTGATACACTACACTAGATTCAGTGGCATTCTGAATTCTTCTCAATGTTAGTATCTTCTTTCATGATAAGCTTAGTAGGTACTTCAGACATGGAGAATTGGTGCGGAGCTTGAACATTGTGTATCTTGCATTTCACTACTTCTTGTATGTTTGTTGCCCTGCCCTTGTGGATGCTGAAAGGATTACGCAGTGGAATGCCATTCCAGCTTAGAAAAATATTGTGGAACTGAAGTTTGAGAGAGTTCGATCAGAATGGACCCGCCACAGCATAACCCTCCGACAGTCTCATACCGCACCGCGGAAGTGGTGTACCTGCTCAGCCGAGGCGCCTTGCACTCTCTGGAGCCTCCGCACATGATCCAAGTCCAGTATCCGGCTTCGCATCAGCGTGGCCCTCAATTGCAAGGTAACGCACTTTGCATGTGTTGAAGAACTGCTTCTCAGTTGTGATTCTTTGTAATTTGCAATTGAGTTGTGACGACGGTGAATTTCTTGGTCAGATGTGAAGGCTCGCTTGTCTACACTTCGAGGGAAGGGCATGCCAGACTGTTTCTCGTGGTCATACAAGAGGTAAATCTCCCTGAACACTGCGACTCTGCATTGGACGCCATAGCTGGGTTTTCAGTCGAAATTCTGACCTTCATGAAAAGATAGATAGATAGATAGATAGTAGAAATGCCGGAGCAAAGCATGGAGCAAAGCATGAGGCAGTGGGAAATTTCGACTCCCTGCATGAAGTAAAGCTCTAGAATGTTAGATCTGTGTGGAAATTCAGACCTCCAATGGTACTTATTCTCTAACACTAATTCTGCATGATCTATGCTATAAACAATATTCCCCAATTGTTCAGGAACTATAAAGGCACCTTCATCTGGTGCGACATTTTGGACACGGATGTCATTCTTCCGGTATCTGGAGGAGAGTACGTCCTTAAAGCTTTGGAGCTCATAGACGTCGATTCACAAGGTATCTATCCGGTCAATTTTGCTCCCCTGCACACCATTTTTCAATTCACTGGGCACATTATCAATAGTCCTGTCTCGCTGTGTTTTTAAATCTTGTAGGGACTGGGTTAATTCTTCGTAAGTAAAGATCCACGTGACGGTCATGATGCTTCAGAGAGAAGAAGGGATCAGCACGATGAGTTTCATTCAATGGCAAGACTAAGAAGCCTACGACCCGAACCCTCGAATTGTGTTATCCCGGGGGGCAATGTTTCAAGACAATCTTCAATGCGGAAATTAGAAAATGATTCCGCCGTAGCGTTACTTTCCCGAACCTTGATGACAGGTGATTCTCACGGTGTGGAGCTGAATGCGCAACTTCGGGAGAGAAGCCTCTCTGCACTAGAAGTGTGTGGCAGCCTGCACCATACCGACGTCTTTAGCAGCGGAACAATATTTCCATGTCAGGAAATCATCAAGAGCACAATTAACTCAGAGATCACGAGGACATCAAGCACTGCGAGGCGCAGCGGGAGTGTGGCGAGCTTGCAGACAGTCGAGGGCATCGGTGTTGGCACAACCGCAACTAATAACCATATAGGCAAATTATCTACTTTCTTGTTAACTCCGATTGACGGAGCACGGGAGAAACGCACCAAGAGTTGGAAGGGAGTGGAGGGCTCTAGGGAGGGTGCCAGTTTTAATGCCACGTTCGTTGCAAAGGCCGATCCATTTTTGTATGCGCTGAGGAAGGCTTCCAGATTAGGGCCGGTTTACTGCAAGCCGCAGCTGTGCAGCAACGTGGATGTTGTGCCGTCCACGCAGCAACGCGCATCGAAGGTGCGCCATGGCCGAAGGTCGAAACCTACATGGAGCGAAACCTACATGGCCGAGGTTCGAAACCTACATTCGGCGCCGTCCGAGAAGCTGATATTGAAGGAGGTGATGAGCTCCCGGGCCCGTGGTCACTATCTTCTTTACAACAGCTGCTTCTAAAACCATTTCTAATACTTGTAACGAATTTATTACTTGTTAATTTGCTATACGAGCATCAACGTGCGGCTTGGAAAGAAGGCATTGAGAGGAATATGATATTAATCCATGGATATGATTTCTGTCTGATTTGGAGATGATTGCACTTTACAGGTATTTGATATCACAACCAAGAAAATTCCTAAACCTCAGAAATATACTTATAATGCGAAAGCAGCTCCAAAACAATGCTTGAAAAGTTCTAAAGAAGATGAGCTTTTACAGGAGAGCAGAGCAGCCTCGAGTGTAAGTCCCCGGAAATCAATAACAACACACACCAGTGCAAGCGATGACGACACAACGGGTACGAATGTGGTGCACGAGCAAACTCCGGAACTAATTGAGCTTCCTCGTGAGGACACGGTGAAGAGCATGTCAAGGAGCGACCCGAAAGAAGGCAACAAATCGGAGACGCCAAAGAAAATTGCAAAACTAACCTCCAAGCAGGAAGAAGAGGCCTCTGACATCCAGGCTAATGTTACCAAAACTCAGGATCATGAGAGCAGCAGGTCAGACAAACCTCCTAAGAACAGATACTTGGCAGTTCCCGTGCAGGATAAGGCCGCTGACATCTCGTTTGTTACCAAAACTCGAGATCGCCATCCAAGGAGCAGTAGCGAAGAAACGCCCTGCAAGTCCGGAGGCGGCGAATCTGTCGTCAGCGAGTACTCCACCGAATCAAGAAAGATCTCTAATGAGACGTCTATATCCAAGTATCTCTCTCTCCCTCTCCCTCTCTCATGTTCTGGTCATTCAGAGCACTTTAAACATCGGGCAACGGAGACTGAAGGCAACGGGTGCCTTTTACAAGAATGATGCGATCAGATTATATTGAGGTCCAATAATACGGACAAGTATGTAACTATGAAACTATGAACCGCGATTGACCTGTGCAAAATTGTAAAACCGTGCAATGAAGATGGGAGGAATCCTCATTTCATTCAAAGGTTGTATGGAATCATATTGCTATCCAATTTCAACACCAATCTAGGAGGATTGTAGCAACTTATAAGACTTGTACCACTTCCGCAAAAAAACTCGATACACGCATGCTCTAGAAGCGTTGGAAATGAAGCATGTTGCAACACCTACCATACATTGTGTTGCAATGTGTTCTTACTTCGCTTATAAGTAATACTAGTGTGAGCAGATCACCATGTTAAAGTTATATATAAATTGACGTTAGTACAACAGTGCTCGTGACTCGGGGTTTACATCAAAGATCTTGTGTAGCAGTGCGCGCAGGCATCGGAACACTGCTAAAATGCCGAACCCAGCTACCAGGAAGCTGGTGAGCAATGGCGCCTCCCCCGAGTCGCGTGACCCGGTACACGGATCCCTGCACACAACAGACACCGAAAGTATATTACGTCAGGTACCTGAAACTCATTCCGCATCGGACACCTCGTGGAGTAAGTCAGGATCGGTGGAATTGTTACCAACAATCTCCCAAGTGGCTGGATCATCAGCACTAATTACAGGTGCACCTGCCGAATCGATGAGACCCAAGGGTTACCACAGTCGGGATGAAAGGTTGTTCCTCCTCCTACCTCTGCCATGCTTTGAACAATGTTGTGAATTCGGTAATCGGAGACCTTTTCATGATTTTGAGACTATTTAAGAACATAGTGTTTCAAATAAAGAAAAAGAAAAACACAAGAAATATATTCAATGTGACTTAATAAAGTGATTTGCATGGCTGCACTAACCAATTTGGCACAAATACATGTCATCACAATAAGAAATTGAACTAGATATTCAACCATTTGCATCTATTTTGAGACTTTCCAAAGTCTCTAATTAACGAATATAGTGATAATGTAAACGAATGTCTTGCTCAATACCAATTGTAAACCGCCTGTGTAGTGTTGCCAACCATAACATTATTCAGATGTTGCTTATTGTTGTTGTTGTTGAGTGGGGCCCCTTATTAGTGGGAATGATTCCCAAATAGTGGCTGCACTTAGTCTGAATGTGGAAGATACCCAGGTTGGCAGGGTCTGCCGCAGCTACTTGGCAAGCCATCTGAAGAATGGCTATCACTTACTAAGTGCTTTTTTCCATCTAAATTTCAATCTTCCATGACAATATTTCATTATAGAATGGTAAGTTGGGATAATAGTATTTGTGAACTTATCAATACAATAAGTGATATTAGAAAAGTCATTACAATGACATTAAATGCCATATGACACTAAATACAATATTTAGTGTAGTCCCCCCCCCCCCCGCCCCCCCTTTTCCTTTTCCTTTTCTTGCCACTATGTAACGTAATAGGCAGTGCATTCGGGGGAGTGCATTATGAGGAATAAGGACATTGTGCAAGGTGGTAGCCAAGGATAGGTGTCCATGTTACCCGTAATGCACTCCCCCGAATGCATTATTGAAACGTAAAGGCCCAAGGACGGAATTCAATGGTTCCGATTGGTTGGAGAAATGTAATGCCCTTCTTAGAAATATAATGCACTCCAAAATACATGGGGTGCACTGCATAAAGTAAGGATTACCTCAAATTACAAAGGGAAATTCACCACAGGTCTTTACGGTAGGATACCCAACACATATAGAGGTGATATCATGCTAGAATTTTGTATTATTTTGTGTACATGTGCAAATATGAAGTGGGTATCAACAATGGCGTTGAAGGATATGATACCAACTGGCCTTGCTAAGGATTCATGCCACTCAAATAAGTTGAAGGTGAAAATGTTGGGAATTATTTGTGCTTGCAGATATGTTGGAAGCTAAATCTCAACATCTTGACATATCATAGTACCATTACTAAGATTTCGATTGCAAATATCTATAAACAACTTCACAGCAATATAGAGTTCAGCGAAGTTGTGTCATCATGTTGAAAACTGCCTCGTGTACAACCTAGTATGAAAGATAGACATAAAAAACAACCATGTGTGGAAATGATGCCTCAAAGTACCAGACAATGTATAGAATTTGTATACTCAATCTCTCCACGTACTTGACTGTAATTTCACCCTAATGTCAGCTTATTCAGAGAATCTCATGAGTATTTTTAATTCTAATCATTTCAATAGATAAAGGCTACTTGTTTTTTTTTTTTCCCCTATTTGATGAGAAATAACATATTTTTCTAACAACATAACGTCATTGATCTTGCCTCCAAACACTTATTGGAGCTTTTTGGGACGTTTAAAGGTTATTTACATGCATATAATGGTGTTGCAGGCCACTCACTCCAGGGTTAACAAGTTTGGATTGGGAGAGAACACTACAGGCAGCGGTCATGCAGAGCCAACCTCCTGTGGACGTGGTGCTGCAAAAATGCATGTAAGTATGGGTGGCTATGTTTAGCTCTATTTCATTGATTTACACTCTAAACTCCATAATATCATGCTTGTGGCAACCAAAGTGCACGAGAGATATTAAGGAGTTTTGTAGTGTTAACATGGATGTGTGACAAAAAGATGATTAATTAGTGTTAACATGGATGTGTGCTAAAAAAAAGAGAATTAATGCAACACGTGATATTATGGAATAACACAAAGTCAACCTGGCAATATTGATAATGATGACAACATGGATGCGTGCGAGCATGTGGTTTAGATTCTTTGGTGGTTTACTTTAATGTAAAAACTATGATATATGGGAGGGAAACATGATAACAAGGAGTGAGATTTAAATTGAGTACATATGTTCCTAAGGTTTTGGTATATAAGAGAAAGACTGATGCAAAGGAGTTGATATTAAGAATTTTAGAGTGTATATGGAATAGAGAGAGGGGAATTAGCGTATACGAGCGTACCTCTCATTCATCCAACGTAAAGCCTTGAAATTGCATACAACATGTAGGGTACTATTTTAACTTGATTCAACACCGGGATTATCTTTAAAGGCCCCAAATTAGTGTATTTGAGGTCATTTGAGATGTATCAGCGACAAACCTACAAGGGGTCAAGTTTTTATCTTGGATGGATGAGAACTATGCTCGTATACGGTAATTCCCTCTCTCTTCCCTTGTAGGTTTGTTGTTGATTCATCTCAAATGACCTCAAGCTATCTAATTCAGGGCCTTCAAAACCTACATCATGGTGTCAAACCAAGTTACAAAAACAACCTATGGGTTGCATATAGTTTCAGGGGTTTATGTTGGATGAATGAGAGGTATGCTCGTGTATGATAACTCCCTCACTCTCCGTTACTATACCACATCTTATGTTGGGTACCCAATCGGAACTTGAATCATTACAATTACACTGTTTATTTTTTATTAGTGTCACATGGGTATTAGGTTCACTCACCCTACTTTGAGGCATATGCTAGGATACACTAATCATTGACAACTCCACCATTAGTGTCATGTCGTGACACTTGGCATTCAAGTGCACTTACTGATATCTTGGCATGAGTATGTTTAATAGTGTTATGAGGTGCATGCCTATGTTACACAATGGTTTACAAGTTGACTAAAGTGTACACAAATGACTCTTGACATTAGTATGCTAAAGCGTATCTTCCTCTTGCATGCTAAAATGTAAACACCTTGCCTTAGTACGCTCAAAAATATCTTCCCCTTGCATACTAGAACCCAAGACTGTCATCTAAAATATCCCAATATGCTACTTTAAGTGTCATTATGTAGATATTTTTTCACTTAAAGAAGTTACGTATGTTGACGAATGGAATCATATTGGCAATTATCAGGAGTCATACTATGAGACCTCTAGGCATCTAGTTTGGGCCCTTTGCAACATTGTCCAAGGAGAATTCTGGGCATAATCGGTTGAGATCCCAGTGTTCCCAAGTCCAACCGGTTACATGTTGACATCTTTCACTTTTTCTTTATTAATTTGAGGTATTTTTTTTATTAATTCCTCTAAAATGATCAGTAAATCTCCTAAAGTCTTGAACTTCAACCGATTATTTCTCAAATTTAACAAGTGCATGTCTAACTAGTGGTTGGTTCTCCCCGTTCATTGCTTTGCAAATAGTGCACATGACACTAAATACCATAAACGGTGGAGTACCCTTCTCCCATGCCTAAACAAATTTAGCACAAAAAAGGAATTAACAAACAAAGGGTCCATGTCAAGACAAACATAGAAGTATTCCTTGGCTCAAATTGTGAAACCCTGTGATTGCACTACCCCGTTTATGGTAATTAGTATCACTTACTAATTGGAGTTACACAATGCAATAACTTCTTAACTCTGAAGTTCAATCTTCGCCTAGCAAAAATTGAATAGGTTTTTCGGACATTACAGAACATGAATGACTTTGCTTGGCAATAAACCACATTCTTAGTACATAGTCAAAGTAGTGAGTAACTCCGAATAGTAAGTGACATCAAATACCATATACAATGTAGTGCAAAAGAGAGGTCCTCTTGTAGAAGGTTGTTCCATGCATGTATGCAAACAACTACCTTCCATTTCTCAACCATCTAAATGTTGCGGTGACTAACCAACCTAGCAGTTGTCTTCCAATCTAAAATATTGAAGTGTTCCAAGGACTAACCTTTTTTCTATCCAGTGTAGACAACTATTCAAATGTCAGCTTAAGTTCCCCTGCAAGTGACGTATTGTCCATGTGGTGCAGATGGTTAAATAACTTGACAACCATTAAGTAGGATTCAAGTAAATATTGACGAAAAGACTTGTCCAATAATAATAATAGATATGAGGGTATGGGTTGTCAAGGTATGCAGGTTGAAAAATAGATTATTTGGGGGAAAACCTAGAAGCATATGATGAAAACCTTGATTTTATATACTTTGAGAAGCAATAGGGTGGAAATACAATTCTAGATGTGTGTTTCATATATATGACACGATGTCCATACAACAAGAATACGTTTAAACAAGAGATTCACTCCACATGATTTGAGGGTCATGTGGCATTTAATTCATAGGGTCCACCAATAAAACTACTCGTATATAATTTCAAAATGTCCAAAATTCATGCATAAGTCTAGTTTTTATTTAATAAAAAAAACCTAGTTAATAAGAGATTAACATTCTCTCCGCTTGTATGCCCCAAATATCCCATGTCATTGGGTGCCCAGGATTCATGCCATTGAACTTTGTATCAACTAGATGTGTTGAATTTACGTCATCATGAACATATAGTACACTGATTATTCCATTCTGTGCGTGTGGTACTAATTCCTAAAACATGCAGAGTTTTCTCAAATCTCAAAATTAGTGAGGCTCAAGTTTTTACTGAGTGATACTAATATCATGAACGCATGCTCATTTACCATACACTTGAAGAAAATTAGTGAGTGTCCTAAGGTGTTTCTAGAGTGCCTGGTTTGTTTTGGTGAGCTCAAAGAGGCTTCTTCCTCTTTTTTTCAATCAATGCCCCTCATTCATGAGGCATCTCCTAACACTTAGACATTGAAGAGAGCTTGCCTTGAGAGTTTCCGGCACTTTGACGCTTTAGGCTCCCAGATCCCTAGATCTTATGGTGGCACTAATTTCATATCGTATAGAAATTTAGTTTCACCTTCACTAACTTCCCACACACAACTATTAACCCACGCTCACTAAATAGAATAATCAATGTAGTGAGCTTTAAACCACAATGCATAGAGGCTAAATTGCAATATCAATGACCATCCAAAATTCTCCCACGAATTAGTGTATATAAAGGGTTGTCTATTTTCATAAGAAATGCCATATTCCTAAATGCCAAAGAAGCCAAAAAGTGGATGTGAGCATTTTCCAAACATACTTCTTTATAAGCATAATCACAATTTTGGTACCTTTATTTGACCCTTTTTTTCCCCTTTTTGGTCCTGAAGGCCTCTCATGTGCCTACTTTAGATCGTTGGTCTTAGGGATCAAATTGCCTCATTGTGGAACATACTAGATGGTTACGGGTTAGTGATGTCATGTTGTTGTAGTTTCATCGGTTTTTTAGTCCACAATGACCTTACAATTTTAGTTGTTCGTACCTCAACATAGATAGAAACGCTTGCCTCTCATGGTCACAAGTGTGAATGAAGAGTCACTCTGTCTGTGGGCTACATCCACTCCTTGACGGTTCAATCTACAATACCTAAAGATAGAATCCACACACTTTGTTGAAGGAGAATTGTTGATTTGAAACTAATTCGAGTAATAACATGGCCCTCGATAATTTGTTGATATGTTTTTTTATTTAGTTGTGTTTTGCCTTCACGGATGGATCTTACAGGGATAAGGTAGACCATATCGTGTACATGCTTGAATGCGCCTAACAAACAAAACACTAGTATGCGGGCCATGGACCTCAGATTCAACGAACAACAATATTTGCAATGACCATGAGTACACAAAACTATTGTGGGTGAAAGATTAAATTCAACATAAATCAATTCAAAATTTGAGCAAAATGAAACATGTCACTAAGTTCCTATTAGCATTAACCTCAAAAATTTATTAAAAAAAAAATCTTTTTAAAATGTGTCACCTCCAAAAGTTAGCGTTTTGGCACCCAAGTGTTCAACCATGCTTATCACAAACGGTATATGGATGGGATCTAAACCTTGTGAAGAGAAGCTCGGAAATAAATCGCAAATTGGTGGGTCTTCATGCAGGCAGTGTAAGAGGACCTTTAAACCCGAGTCTTTGCAAGTGCACATGCGGGGCTGCCATGTGGGCATTAGTAAACCCGGCGTATTGAGAAACCAAGTGTCATGAGAACTAAGGTATGTGGCCCTACCGTTGCCGTTGGATCGATTTCGAGATTGCCTCATCGGGTTAGCAATTGTGAATCATGAAGATGGTCATTTCAAGTTTCAAAATCGAGAGTTGAGATGCCAAGTTTATAACCATCCAAGGTGGATGTTCTTTCAGCTCTTTAGATGAATTCATAGAGGTCTTCTAAATTGTGTTCACTATTGATCCAAGAATGGCCAATGTGGGTTTGAGGACATGGTCCAATCTCATCGTGTTTTTGGTGTCTCCATTCTTAACTAGAAACTGTGTCATATGTGTATCACTCAATATAGGTGCACGATCAAGAATAAACTGACCACATAGGGTCCCACACACCATATGGTAATTCAATTGTCGTTGTTCCTTGGCACATAACCTATTATCTGTGCTCGTGATGATTTCAGTTGTATTTGATGGAGGGTTACAAGAGACATTTCATGACACAAAGAATCACGATGACAACGCATAACGTCAGTACGACCCTGTAACTTATAGTAGTGCCATATGAATGGAACTATAACAACTAGAAATCCATGTTAGAGTTCATGCTAGTGGGACAAAATAGAGGTGTATGCCAAACTTAAGATAACTCCCACTATTAAGATAAGGCATTGAGGGTGGGGGATTTTAGATAAGCAAAGGTGAGGTGCAAGGGAGACCATGGCCTTAATTAGCTCAAAATTTTGGGGTGGTTCTCATCTCAAAATGCAAGTGAGCCCAACATTGCATGTTGAGTTAGTGTCGATACACACCTTTCAAAGTTCATTGAACATAAATTCAACTCATACATCACACTTTTGAGGTCTTGCTACTACAACGTAGAGAAACAAAAGATTAGAATCGAATCTCACCATAAGGATTTCAATGGTTCAAAGTTGTGGTTTAATGTGATTGAATTTATGTGACATCGATTTTGATGTATGATTGTTGAGGTTTGTGATGCATGTGCCTTGGATAGAAATCTAGGAATGGCTAGACTCATAAGGAATACTTGCAAGAAGGAACACTTTTTACACACAAGGAGCTCATGCATGTGTGGTTCGAACACAAAAGCCTTGGTCTCCATCCTGGCCGCATGTAGCCAAGAGGAGTGGCTCAATTGATTATTATGCATTGTGATGAAGAGATGAACAACATCTTGTAACTCCATGCAACATCAATAAGGTAGATGGGTCTTAAATGGCTCATTTTCTTAATCGGACCCCTATACTTGATTGGTGTGTGGTTCACTGAGCATCAAAGAGCAAACATCATATAGACACATGTTTAAAAGAGACTGGACTAAGTTTTAGAATATTAATAAACACTGTACACTCAATAATGAAACACAACTGGGAGGACATATGTATCTACTTAAGAAATCAACACACGTGCAATTCTGATAACCATAACTAATCACGGGAGGTCCACTCTTGAATCCGGTTTTAGCAGATTTGCTATTGCACCACGAGTTTTGTTGTGTGAATTTCATCTATAGAAGTTCAAGACCAAGAAAAAAAAACGGACCAAATAACACCCACGTACCTTACTCAGAAATGAAATGGAAAGAAAAGAACGTGGGTACTTACTCTTTGTCTCAGCCGAGAAATACATATTATGCATAAATTCCAACAAATGAACATGAAGAACATGTTGATGGATAATACTTAATTTTGTTCCAACTTGGAAGTGTGATACATGGCCCTTAAAGGGGCATGCTAGTGCCAAGCTTCAAGCCACATGGACCTAGTGCCATTATTCCCAACATTGAGACTAAAAATTAGATTATATAGTGATCGGAACAGCTTGCGCCTTGCCCCACATAACATTACTCAGGGCCACTTCACACATGAGCCAAGAGCCATGACCATAAAATTGTGAGAGCCCAAAAGAAAGTGTCCAAAGGCCGTCCCACCACACCTTCAAAATCATGTAGTGTGGTCACGGATCCTGGAGTGTGGTTCACGGGGAGGTCACTTCATTGTCAAGTTGACACCACGTGCGGACAAAGTTTGCTACCCTTATATTACATGCCATATATAATTTTAAAATTTATGATATTTTTTCTACATATACATAACCATTGATAGTATCTTTTGTATACTTTTTTGAAATTTTTAGTCATCTTTATTTATTTTAGTAATTTTTTTAGTTCAATTATGTGTCATTCTAGTTAGAAACGGTATGTTTTATGAAAAAAAAAATCATCAAATTTAGTTACCACTTTTGACTATGTCATAGGTACTGTGTATATCTACTCATGAAAAAAAAATTGATAAAATTTTGACCCATTTTGGTGGTGCAACTTACCAAAAGAAGATTTTTTTTGGTCGCACGTGGTGTTCAACTTGACAATGGAGTGATCTACCCGTGGTGTGGTTTGAAGTCATATGTGACCGGGCCCTCAACCAAATGCTCTTTCAATGAATTTCTATTCATGTGGGTCCTCACACATGGTACAGTAGAATAAATCAACGATTGTGTTCATTCAGAGTGCCATGGTCTCCTGGTTTTGTGTTAGGCCTACCTCCAAGAGGTGGTTTTTGAAAATAATCCAGTTGACCATGAAACATGATCCATTCGATGCCGTGTAGTAATCATTGTAGACTTTACATCTATCTTGCATTCACATACTCCGTTGGTCCCTCAAGCGTAGTGTGAAGCGAAGTTGGACCGGCTCTGCCTTTTCCACCAACGAGAGTGCTTGAAGTGTAATGATCACGGGCTCTCAGTCTCGTGTGTGAAGTGGCCCTCAGTAGATGAGTTTTGTTCATGGGCCCATCAATAGATTCAAGAATGAAGACTTCGTATGCTTCAGACTAAATGTGAAGTTAAGGTAGTTGAGTAATGTTATGCACGTAGGCAGGCTAACGAGAATAAAAAAATAAAACGTGGTTTCGTACTTCAGTGACGTACACCATTGGTCGTTCACCCCTCCAAAGTAACATTCATTCTACAACGGTGACCCAACATAAGTGAAGGATAATTCTTGCAAAATTCTCGACGCTAGGGGTACATTACCCTAGTGTTGAGTAATGTTATGTATTAATGCTCTAAGTTTTGAGTTGTCTTTATTATATGAGTCTCTATATATGTGACTATCTGGATTGTGTGATGGATTGATTTTCAAACCCCTAGTTGCATCACTTTTTAATTGGTGCTAGGATCTCCATGTTTCAAATTGGGCTCACTTGACACTATCACACCATTCAAAAAGAAAGTGTTAAGAACTTCTTTTGGAAACAAAAGGATATCAAGATTATAGACCCCTGTATCAAGGGGTTTTAAGGGTGCCTTCAAAAGTATGACCCCTTACATGATATACCCCCAAATACACCACTTCAAACTTGTCTCCAAAATAATAGGCCGAGTGAGCCCCATTGGACGTATGTATTTAATCATCTAGAATAGTTGTAGAGTGTCAATTGAATGTAAGAAAAATAAGATAAATTTAATGTGCTTTTCTTTGAGCACATTGAGGAGCCCCATGAGAATTCAGTTGTGAAGATGGGTTACCCTCCTAGCACTCTACCACTATGGTGTAGACAATTCTGAATATTTTCAACCAAACCATGTGGGAACTCAAGGACTTGTTCTTTGGGCAAGATAATATTCAAGATGTTCACCTTGGGAAGAAGAAAAATGTGGTGTTCTTCAAAGTCCTCTTAATTGTCTCCATGCTCATTTTAGGGTGTTATAGATAGATAGATAGATAGATAGATAGACAAACATGTGTATTTTGGGTCATTTTCTAAATTTAAATAAAAATATTTATGAAAGCAAGTAGAAACAAAATTTGATAGCAACAGTGTAGCAAAAGAGAAAAGAAAGAAAGTCATAACATGATTCATAACATTGTTAAGATAGTGGGGAGCTAAATTTCTAAGTGTAAGTATGGATAGGGTTCAAGATGGGATGATTGAGCTTTATTTCCAAGATTCAACTTCAAAGTGGTGAAGAAGGGCCCATTATTCTTAATTTTGAGGCTCACCAAGGGATCCCAAATGAACATAAAAATTGTTGTCTTGTAGCAATTTGGATGCATGTCCATTGAGAAAGAGAAGCAAGGTAGAAGCATCCAATTCCATCAATGACCCAATTTCAACATCGGGGGGGGGGGGGGGGGAGACTTTGCACTAACATTTTGGATAACAAGAGAATCTTGACTTTCATCAATCATATCTAGATCGCACAATGTCAAATTTTGATGAACTCAAGTGCATTATAGATTTGCTAATTCCTTGGAAAATTGTACAAAATTGTCTTATGCATAGTAAGTGTCTCAAGTGCTCAAATGATATGTCATAGGCAATTCTATCTTAGTAGAAGATAGTAAATTAAGAAGAGTAGTTGCCTACATTTGTTTAGGGTTTTGGGTCTTGATATATTGAGGGAGAACAAATATTTTTAACCACAAAATTTAGTGAGCAATGCCAAATATTACTATGGATTTCTTTTTCTGCTCCATTCTATATTCATTTTATCCACTATAGGATGGAAAACATCACAAATATTGGGCAAATGTTAAACCCCTACTAGAAGCTAGAAGCCCATAAAATACACATTGTTTTATTCAATGACCTCAAACTATGTATTGTTGAGTTTTAACCAAATATATAACATCAGTTGGACCATAATGGACCTTGTTGGGTTCTTATGGATATACATGGAGCCACTAAGTGATAAACTAGCAATGCACTTGTCATGATTAAGAAACGGTTTAAAGGCGACAAGTTACTCATTCATGTGGCCCTCTCACACTTAACCGTAAGGCAAAGTCCCTTGTAATTTGAGATTGAAGCAAAATTGTTGGTCTTTCATTCCCGTTGGCTGGTCACATTGAGAACAATGTCAAATTTCGCTAGTAACAGTCTTGATCAGGTGTCATCCAAATGATATCATTAGTGTAAATCATTTAATGATCATATTTCATGTAATGACATGTGCATGTTGGCATATGAAACAATCACTCAATCATTTTGAATGTAATTGCTTCTGACAAACTGCACTAATGTTCATTGTTGATAATTATCAAAAGCCCAAGACATATTTAGCACAACCTACCACAAAGAAGAAATGAAAATATGAATGTATATGTTGTGATATGGATTTTAAATAGATGTGGTATGAATTTAACTCTAAATCATTTATACAAATCCATATCTTCTTCGGGTTTATCTATCTACATGTATGTTATAATTGGTAGAATGCAATTGATCAATAATTTATTTTTAGATGGGATCATTTCCGCCATGTTAAACCAATGCCTCAATACAACCCCTTTGAGGCCCATGAAGGGTTTCTTGCCTTTAAGAGCTAAACTAGGGTATATGATCATTATCACATAAAACCCATTACGTTTGTGACTAGACTAGAATTGTAATATATGCTTTAATGAGTAATTAACATACCTTTGCTCTTTATTTGAAATTAAATAATCCTTTTTGGAACGAATTTGACTCATGTTGACATCTCACTGGTTGGACCCTGCCAAAATTCCACATGGCATTTACATTATGGCATTAAAAGTGCCGACCATATAGCATCATATATTTATTTATTTATTTATTTATTTCATCATTTTAGAATTATATTTCTAAAATAAGGTATACAAAGTCTTTTTGGTTATCCCTTTTTAGATCATTTTTGTATCATCCATGATCATTGTAGTTTAACTTCATTATTACTCTGACCACTTAAAATAGCCAAACGAAATGTCAATCAATTTATCAAATGCCATACAAACATCAAACATATATTTAAACAACATGACCTCTCTATCATTAATTATGCATGATTCACCTTTTTAAATCATAGGTCATGGATTTGCTTGACATTGGTTATTGAACGAAATGGTTATATGTTCAAAAATGGATTTGTCAATATTGGTGGGTGGTTTTACATGAACGTAGGAACTCACAAATAAGATAACTTGGCAATTGACATATTAAAAACACATATAAAAAACTTGTGAGTTCGTATTATTATCATAACATTTCATTGTGTGTATATAAAGTATGCACACATACTATGATGTAGTTTAAGCATTATGAAAAATAATTTGAATTAATTTGAACTAAGCTTTCAAATTCAATGCGCAAGTCCAAACCTTGAATTTCATTTCTCGATTCATGTGTGTCCGCCCAAATGGTCAATGCCTCGGTGTAAATAGAACTTCTTGTGTAAGTTATCACAAGCAACTTGCCAACGTCTTTCTATATTTTGCAACTTATCTCAACCATTTCTTGCGCTTGCGCTTCCTTGGTTGGTAGTGCTCTTCATGAATATGCCCATGTCTATGTGCAAGAGCGTGGCGAATTGCAGCACTTGCTCTTCTTGCAATTGCACTTGGACTTCTATCTACTTTTTGTTGCACAATTTCTCTTGATGGACCTGCAATTATAAATAAGTCCCAAAATGATGACCCAAATCTTGAATGAATGAAAGCCAAAACTCATACAATGGGAAATGAAACGATCCTATATTAAGGGACAGTTCGCACCTATGGGTAAGTCCTAATTTTTTATTTGCTAAATTTACAAATCTTAATGGTAAAATTACCTAACTTCAAATCAACTTTAATGTCATTTCATTCACACTTAGAGGCAACTTTACCAAGGCATCACCTATCTAGCATGGGTTACTATTTCTATGGACACATGGCCATCATTAAATTCACCTTGCTCGCCAAGTGTCATCATGTCAACATGTCATTTGATAATTAGTAAGTCAATCACTATCATGGTCTTTAAATGTAGTGAACCATCCTAGTACACATGAGGTAAGTTACCACCAAGGTTAGGCGCTAATTATGTTGTTAGAGTATAACAATGTGGTAACTTAACCTAGCAATGGCAACTCAATGTATGAGGGGTCAACTATGGGCCAAGTGTGAATGTAGATAAACAATGATAATCATTATGATGTTAAGAAAAGATACCCACAGTGTGAACCATGCCTAAGTGATGTCAGTATTTCCTAGTCTAGCCTCTTATTGTGTGCATTAGAGTTATCCATAAAGTCCCTCAAAGAGGGACAAAACCATGGGTTTGATCCTTCTTTGAGAAAAAAGTTCTATTAAGAAAGTTGGGTGAACCTTTTAGAACCTCCTCTTTCCACCTCTCAAACTTTGAGAGAATTTTAAGATCTATAATAGGGTATGCGCATGGGACCTGCCATCCTTAAATGATGGATTGGCCTATGCAATGTTAACTCTAGTTTCTTTCTGACTGCATGCCAAGGTGTGGGAGTTGATGGCATGAAACCACCCCATTGTTGCAATTATACGAGATTTTAATCTTCTCTCAAGAGGTTAGTCAAGTTACTCGCAATATCATCTGCTGCCAAAAAAAGCAGGCAAGGAACTAGCACCTCGCACAAAGTGATCCATTATGCTAAAAATTTATTTCAATAAATATGTTTTAGCCCATCCATCCTAGTAGGACAAGCTAGAAAACCGACTTTTAAATACCCAACACCACTCTTTGTGTGTGATAATTTAAGCATTAAAAAAAATAGGGTGACTTTGTGTTAATTCTCATAAACTCAAGGTTTGGGACTAAACCCATGGTTTCATCTCCTTTACTTTACAAAGAACCCTTAGGCTACTTATCTTCTTAGGATGTATAAAATGGCCCGAAATTAATTTGGAAGTTCTCTTTTTGTAAGATCACACATAGTATGTTAAGCCGTATGATTTCAATAAAACCACACCTGGCAATTCCTTTGGAAGCCAACTCATCCTCTCCTTGTCGGCATTGTGGCACTCGCGTTTAAAAGTCGCGAGTCGGTCATAAACATCCAAAAACAATGCAAGCTCCGCATAAGTCGGTGCGCTATTGTAGCTTTCCAACCACTTTTGTTTGGCGGAAGGTTGGGTTTGAGAATCATAGGAATCGGGTATGGGCTCCCTCGATGGAGCGTGGCTTCCCAAAGAAGGGACCATCAAATCAAACGGATCTCCATCCCAATGTTGCGAAACCCACCGCCGTATGCCTTGCACCATCACTCCCACGTGTTCCACCGTCTCTTTATTATGTGTCCGCACACGTTTCTTGTCCGATCCAACATCCGCACCCATGGAAGCGGGTTTTGTGAACGGAACCCTTTGCGGGTTGCACACGAAGAATGCAAAGTTTCCACGCTCATCGAACCCCGCACATCCGGGAACCCAAGTTTCGGTTTCCGTTGCAAATTTCACAAACATCGGGTCGCACTCCACAACGCGACCTCGACCGATTTTGAGTGGGCTATGGGTCTTGCCGCTTCGTGTGTGGCCGAGTATGTAGACATGGCGATCTACATCCAAGTTCCTCTTGTTTTGGCCGAGCCCAAGGCCGAGGGGAACCATTATACTCGGCACGGGGTCGCATGCGACGAGAGTGAGGTCGAGACCGCGATTCGTCATGAAAATCCTACACAAAAACCAAGAAGTCCCCTATGAAATTCCATGGGCTTTTTCCTCACATGCAAATCAAGAGTTTCATTCCACTCGTGATCCATGACCAAAGGTGGCGGTGTTGGAATTTGAATGGAAGAGCAACCTATTTAGGTTTATGAACGGCCAAACTCGATTTTGCACGAGTTTCAACCTCGATTCATGAACCACCGAAGTGGAAGTTTCTTTGGTCAAACCTCCACGCCACCACCTCCGATCATGCACTGCAAACTTATCGAACATGGAAGCTTTTGTGCGCGAAACAATTCAATTCCCAACAAAAAAAAGTGAGTTTTGAGTCAACGGGTTGGTAGATGACGCACCCATGACACTCACCTCGAAGGAAGAAGTTTGTGGGTGTGGGGCGGTCGTTTTGGTGTTCTCGAAGGTGTCGAGGCACCGGAGTGCGCCGGTGATTGTGTCCTTGATCCACCCCTTGACATGGATTTGGCCGATCTACTTCTCGACACCGGCTTGGACACTGCTTTTGATTCGCTTCTCGAACCTGGGGCTGAGTTTGACCGTTGCGGCCGATTCGCAAGCCCCTTCGCAATCTCGGCTTGCGTAGGGACGCACGAGAGCGACGGACTGTGAGCTCTGATGTTCCCGTAGTTGAGCAAAACCTCGCCTACCAACGCTTTCTTACTGTCGCTCACGTACTCGCACGTCGTCAATACCAATGCCTTGTGCAGGAGGACGCCGTAGCCTGTCGGGACTAACGCCGTGCAGCCGGATTCACGCCGCTTGATACCTGCCATGACGAGTTTCGGGTTCTCGATTCCCCAACAGACGAGGCATTGAAGCTTCATCGTATGGCAATCGTACATGAATTGTGTGAGGAGGGATGAACGCTTGGTTTTCGCGTCCGCTTGAAAGCTTTTGAACCGTACTCTTGCTTGACCGGCCTTCACTTTCACATTCTCGCGTACAGCTTGGTACTTAACCTTCGTTTGCGCGGTTTTCGCTTTCACGCCTTCACGAAAAGCATGGTACTTAACTTTCGCTTGCGCACTTCTCACTTTCACAGTTTCACGGAACTCTTGGTACTTCACTTTCGCTTGCGCGCCCCGCACCTTCACATTCGCACGAAAAGCTTGGTACTTCTCCTTCGCTTGCACGCCGCCTGCTTTCATTTGTCCCGGAAGCTTTTGCAGCCTTCCTTTCACTTTGGTTCCCACAGCGTTCATCCCCGCTCGCACCTTCCCTCCCGTGGTCTTCAACCCCGCTCGCACCTTCCCTCCCGTGGTCTTCAACCCCGCTCGCACCTTCCCTCCTGTGGTCTTCAACCCCGCTCTCAGCTTTCCTCCCGCCAATTTCGCCCCGGCGCGTACCTTCACTCCCGTATTCTTCATGCCGGCGCGAACCTTTTTGCCAGTGATTCTCATTCCGCGTTGGACCTTTTTCCCAATCGGTTTCATTCCTTCCCGCAACTTCCCCCCCGCTGCTCTTAACCTTTCTTGCAAACCCTTCACATTTTGTTGCTCTTCAACCGGACTTGTTACTCCAACCGTACTCACTGCTGCAACAACGCTTGTCGCGATTGCCAACCCCTCCACCACAAACTCGGGGAGGTCGGATTCCTTGGGAACCATGTCTGTGACCGCTTGCAAACCGTCAGACACAAAACTTGGGAGATTGGATTCTTCCTCAGGTTGCGGCTGGTTTCCATCCTCACCAGACTCACCTTCGGGAGGTGGATCCATTGCAAGATAGACGTAATCCTCAACAAAAGACGCCGACTAGATTGAAAGCACAAATGCTCATGCGGGAAGGTGTTATTCACAGATGCATCATTCATTCACTCCTTGTGAACCATGCTGGTTACAGCTTCCAACCCCTTTGAAACAAAATTGGGGACTCCTCTGCAGATTATGTGGTTGGTTCTCAGTCTCCACATTCTCATCATCAACAGGAGTATCAGCAGCCTCGCCTTTCAGGAGGTGGCCCGATTGCAAGGTAAATGCACCCCGCCTCAACAAAGGCACAGACCTAATTGCGAGCAGGAAAACGTTTGTGCAGGAAGAAGGTAATAGGTATTCACAACTGCGTCACTCATAATACACGTTGAGAATCATCCTTGTTACAGCCTCCAACCTCTCGGACATGAAATCGGGGCCAATCAACTCCTCTGTAAGTTGCGCCGGGTTCCGAGTTTCGACATTCTCATCCTCAACAGTAACAGCAGACTCACCTTCAGGAGGTGGGCCCATTGCAAGGTAATACGCACCCTGTCTCAACAAAGGGCACCGACTGGATTGCAAGTATAGATGCTGATGCAGGAAGGAGGTAATAATAGACACAGGCACATCACGTCGGGGCATTCCCTTGCTTGGCATCAGGGCGCCAATTCTAATCTGAAACAACCACCCTATTCACAGTTGATTATATTTACAATGATAAAGAAAATTTATAAGCAGTTGATTTCCAAACCAGGCAACATGCTCATCCTATCACTACCACTTCGATTCCCTGCATGGCTGGGAGATTCAGGCCACCAGCAAATCTTGCAACCCGAGCTGTAAGCAAAGAACGTCAAGGGGCACAAAGCCCATGGATGTAATCTTTGAAGGTGAAAGGAAGTTGGTAACAAGGACAATCACTACAGTTTTATTGAGGGTGGAAAAGACCGACCCTGTTCTGTCCCTCTCTATCTGTATGTGTCTCTTCATGTCTTTGCCATCGTCACTTGAAAAGTTCGTTCCTTAATCCACATGTCCTTCGAAACCAAGGCTCAAAAAGAAAATGTTGAACATAAGAGACAAAACTGAAGAAGCAACTTAATGGTCAACAACCAAGTCCACGAAGCTTTCATATCGGACAACCTTGTCCACTTTATTCTTTCAATCCGCAAGCATTGAAGACACACCCAAAATGCTAGATAAATAATAAAAAACAATGATGCACAACAAAATATATAGAATATACTTGAAGGCAAATAATAATGTATGGCAGCTGATTTGGAATGTGTTGCTTCCAGATTAAAGCCGCACTCTACAAGAGTAACCACTCTACTACAGCAAAGTCTATTTCGGCCTTGCTTGCACAAAAATGTACCAATGCTACTAGAAATGCTGTGTCTGTAGCAGGTTCTCTCATGAGGCAGCTACTACTGGGGAAACAACTGGAACTTCGGTGTGGCCATTTTCCACAGGCTCTTCAATCTTCAGAGAATCCACATCTGGGGTTTCAATTATGCCCTTGGACTCAGTGATGGTTTCACCTCCCTTCCAGTGCAAGGAAGACTTCATGTCATCCTCCTCCATCAACTTGGAGTACTGTTCATGGTTGTAGTCGTTCGGGTTGTCAAAAGTGCCCTTGAGTGTGTCCTCATCAAAAAGCTCTGACAAAATCTTCATCGACTCAGCATTCTTGGAGTACACGAATTTCACCTTACGGAAAGTCTTGGGGTCAAGAAAAGGCTTCACAATCTGCACAAGACACAATATTGGGCCTTGTTTGGTCACTCTTCTAAATTGGACACCTACATTTGAGTGGTACGTGGCAAGGCTTTTTACTTCACAATGAACACTGAAACGACACATGCTCAGAATGTAGACACCATTATAGGTTACATTGTGAACATCACAATTGGAATGGTCTATGTGATCATTTGAAGAGAAAGAGAATTTTCACTTTGACCTCTTGCCTCTCAACTGCAATTCTGAAACTTGAAATGTTAATCTTCACAGGTACAATTTCAATGGAGGAGAGATACTTACAGTCCAGAAGGCTTCAAAGACACGTGGGGGGTTGTACAAAATGGCTACATAAAGTCGCTCTGGGTAATGATTTTGAAGGATGTTAGCTGTCTCCCGGGCAGTGCTGATAGGGGTGGATTGCTTAAGTCCCCAGCCTTTGAAGTCAATCAACCAGATCATCTGTTCCTGTCCCTCAGGAAGGTTCAAAATTGCATTCTCCAAGGAATACACCAACTGCTTGATTTGTCCGGCTTGAGTATTTGTGTTCTACATGCAGGAAGATGTCCATTGTACATCACATTAGTGGGTAAGAACCACGGATTTGAAGGTGAAAATTTTGACCAAAATTAAATAATTGTAGGTAGTGGACCTTGATGAGTCCCATCAAAACAAAACAAAATCCAAAAATCACCTGTCTTGTGGGATGCATCACAAGGACAGTGTGGCCTTGCTTGTCGTTGAAACTGGCCCTGTAGGTTTTCCCAGTTTCCGTCTCTCCAGCAATATCACTCTGCACATAAATTACACACAAATTCTCAACAATTTTAGAGACTCACAAAAAAGACACCACCTGCAAGGATACCCCAAAATGTCTGCGACAATAAATGAAAAAACCCTGGGTCATTGTGAATTGAAATAACATCCTGCTTCTCTAGCTGAAACAAAACAAACAAATTTGGTTATGGATCAAATTATCTAAGGATCGGAAAACCACTTCAACCGAGTTCAAGGACCTAACCCAGCGTATTTCTTCGGGCTTGTAACTTTCCCTCCAGGCCAAAGAGTCTCTCATCATCTTTTCAGCCTTCTTGAGGTTCCAGCTTCTTGCCCGTAAGTAACGCTTAAGGCAAGCATCGTTGGCGTACTGCTCTGCCTTTCCAGTGAGTGGGCCCAAAGCTGCTCGGAACTGCTCGACCTGCACATCAGAAAGAAAATGGGCCGAAAAAATCATTGGCCTCTGAAACTTATTAACCTCTCAAAAATCCAAAAGCAATCAATGCTGTGACTATTCCTACATAACATCATCCACGATGTCGAGATGATGTTTCCCTTGCCTCGCAGGTTGACTCAAAAGAACCAAAGCCTCGTGCTCTCACTCACTCACTCACACCCATCTAAGCTCCTTACAGCGTCTGAATGATTGAATGAAGATGGGTTTCTCAGTCCATCACCAAATAAACTTCCCCTAGGAAAGAATTAATGGGCACCTCCGATTTCAAAAAGCATTAACCTTTGCAAACTCCCCAGAGAGTAAATCCCAAGAGAAACCCCAAAGACTATAGCTCCTACATCATTATCGAAGTAGAGAAGGTGTCCTCCTTGCCTCGCAAGTTAACACCCAGAAAAAACAAAGCGTCATTCATGCTCTCATCCCACCCACACCCATCTAAGCTCATTACAGAGTCTGATTGAAGGGTTATCTGTCCATCCCCAAGTAGGCTTCCGTCTTCCGTAGGAAAGATGTCACCAGCACCTCCGATTTCGGAACGTGCCACATTCGCAGACTTCTGAAACTCAATTACCTCTGAAGCATCCCAAACAAATGAACACTGTGACTTCCCCTACCCATGTCATCACCGAAGTAGAGAAGGTTTTACTCATAAAACCCATAGTCTTATGGCTGCTCTCGTCTCACACCCATCTAAGCTCGTTACAGAGAGATATTGACATATGAAAGATAGGTTCCTCTGTCGAGCTCCAGAAGACATCGATCATCCCACATGAAGGAATTTACAAGCACCTCCGATTTCATAAGATGGGCCAAATACACAGATCAGAGAAGCAAGAATCCTCACCTTCACTTGCTCCTCCTCAGGAGTGGAAGGCTCATCCCCACCTCGGCTACCAGCCTTGCTGCTGCTCTTCCTCAACATGCTAGTCATCCTTGTAGACGTCCGCTACTTTCGGATGGAGCCCTGCAGTTCACAATCCACACACTCTTGTTCAAATTCTCACATGTATCAATAAGACAGACTCTCTCTCTCTCTCTCTCTCTCGCTCGCTCGCTCGCTCGTAGGGAATAAAGGATAGGTTATGATTTTTTTTGAAATGAGATCTTAAATATCTGCAGGTGCTCATATCACATGCGAACGAGACGGGGTCTTAAAAGAAGTGGGTTCTCGGTGGCAGTTAGATCCTGTTGATCACATCACATCACATCACGTCGCACCCACCAACCTTCCTTCGCCTGATCCGGAGGCGGAAGGAAAGGAGGTCTGTAAAGACCACAATGGCTTCCGTGATCGGAGGCCGCCTCGTACGGATTCAAATGCTCATCTGCAACCCGCGAGTAAAACAAGAAATGTCCGTGGAGGCAACAGATGGGAGGAAAACGCAAGGATGTGCACACAGGAAACGGATGCTTACGCGCAGGGAGTGAGCGAGGAGCAGAGCGGGGAGCAAGCGCGGCGGGTGAGGCGAGAGCGTGCTGCGATGACCCTCCTTTACAAATTAGAGGAGGAGCATGAGAGGGCGAGGAGAGCGACGTCCCATTCTTTATTTGCGTTGCGAGAGCGAGGGCACCCACCAATGTGTCAGGAGAGTCCCCAGGTGCCAGGGGTTTTACCACAGAATAAATATTATTTTGTTCTCTTCTCAAGCACAGTGGCATGGTCCCGTAGTCTAGTGGTCAGGACATTGGACTCTGAATCCAGTAACGCGAGTTCAAATCTCGCCGGGACCTTCAATCTGAGCCATTTTTCCTGCGTTCCTTTTCTGCTTTGTGCTCTTTCTAAGAAGTTACAATTTGCACCTTTGCTTGTGGTCTCCTTAAGGTAGGGGTGGCTATTTCCGTCCAAATTTCAGATGTGCCTAGTTGGGATGCTGAAACTATTTTTTTATAAATTTTGAGCGCTCCGCAAAGTTGGTGCAAGAGCAACTATGAAAAAATCAAAATTTTCCGGCATGTTTATGATTTCCTACAAATTTTTAAAGGAAACCTTTTAGAGTGACCAACACTCGCACATAGGGTACATGGTATATCCACCGGGTGGATTTCTAAAACCGACCGCTGGCAGCCAATGAAATGTTGGCAGCGCTGTGAATGGTAAAAGCACCTAGAAAGGTGCTTCCGACGTAGAGGTTGACTTTAGGACCCGCACGGAAATTGCCACCCCTACCTTAGTTGGGTAACTTTTTCCAGAAGTTTGAAGGCCCGAGCATTGTGTGCAGTCCATACAACCATCGTTAATACAACACCCTCAATATTGCAACACTCTTTTTTCATGACCCAACTTTTTAGGTCCAAAACTCCCTCTTTTATACAACTCCGACACTCGATAATGCGACGTTTAGAATCTCCGTTTTGTCATATTTAAAGAGGTAGTTAATGCTAAGATTCCTTTCATCTATGTTATGTACATTGATAATACATCCATTTTCACTTGGGAACTTCACTTATCATTGGGAACTTGATGATAATTAGGGTTACTAGTGTGGAATGGATATGGTTAGGGTTAGAGTGGCCTCATGTCTAGTATGTTGCCTTGTACACGGGTGATATAATACCACTAGTATCTTGATGCTAAACCTCATGCGTCATTGTTGTATGGTTGCTTATTAGAGAACTCTTTATATGTTGGTGTTAACTTAACTTAATGTTGGTGTTATCATTAACTTAGTGTTCAAAAGTTAGTAGGGAATGTAGATAAGATGGCAGTTGCTAACACTTGAGATCATTGAACTTCTATTTCAAGAGTTCTCGAGAATATTTGTATTTGTTTGGAGTTATAAGCTATTATTTCATGCCATCTATATTGCTTAAACTCGTTGTATGTATTTTTAAGCTCATATTACTTATGTTTCATATTCCCTCAATAATACGACAACTTTACGCCATTTGTGATATTAATGAGAAGATGACACCTTGATAATACGACTTTTGTGTTTCCCAACCGTGTCATACTAAAGAGGGAGAACAATACTAAGAAATGTGGGGCGAGAACACACTTTCCTATTTGGGCTCGACACTTGTAAATATGTCGACACACTTTCCCATTGGGGTCATGATTTGAATGACTGCCGTGTCAAAAGGGAAGTAGTGGAGGTTAAAGAGCCGGTGCCCTTAAGGTGGGTCCAAGACCAAGAAAAAGTCCAAAATTCACCAATCATCTTCGGACCCAATGAGTTTACACTAGGGTCCGGGTCCAAGGTATGGGTGAGTTCAAATCTCTCACCCATACCTCATCAACAATTTAAATTGTGCACATTTGCTTTCACTCTCCCTAATGTGGTTTGTTGCCACACATAACGTGGGCTCAAGGATGCAACTTTAGTGGCCCAAGGTAGAAGAGTTGGAGCTCTTAGGGTGGGTTTGCACTAAGGTTTGAGATTAAAAAAACTCCGATCTACTGACCTAATTTGGACCCCAATGAATTTACACAAGGGTCCAAGGTATGATAAACGAAGTGGCATTGATGTGCCATCACTTTCCCACCAAACCTCATTGGTCCTCACTTCATAAAATACTCTTCCAAGTTTGAGAAACTTATCTTCAACCTCGAGTCCACTTGTGAGTCCAAAAATAAGGTTTATTAAAGGGTGCATTTATGAAATGGGCTCGTGAATCCCAAGATTCTTAGACCCAAAACTTCAAGTAAACCCACCTCGTTACAATAGAAGAGTCCAAGATTAAAACTATTAATAAACAACAAGTAATCTTATTAGTCAAAATTAAAAACTTGGACCCCAAGGAGCTTACATGAGGAAGGTCCATGTCCAAACTATGAAAAAACAATTAGTCTTCGCTATTAGAGTTATCCATAAACTCCCCGGTCAAAACTCAAAGTGAACCCAACCACCCTAAAGCCTCAATTAGCTCTTTTACCATGTTCGCCCACAAGACTTGCAAGCTTGGTCTATGTGTGGCTTGACCTAGGTGTGGTTGGGCCATTCAAAAAGCCACATGTTGTTGGGAAGGGTGCCACGTGTCATCTCTAAATTTTAGGCTTAACCTCGACACTTGGATTTTCACCATATTTTTGTCGAAACTCGAACCATTAGCATTAACATTAAGGTGTGTGCTTTTAAGTAGGACTCTTCTAAATGAGTGCGGCGGCAAGCGAAGTAGAGAAAAAACAATGTTCTAATGGTTTTTTGTTCATTTATCAATGTGAACCATGGGGAGGGAGTGCCACTTGTAGGTGAACATGGAGACATGTGGAAAATTGTCCGCCAAGAGTAGGGGTACTAGTGCTAATGGTTCGAGTTTCGATAAGAGACCTATCATAGCTCAAATGTGTGGGTGGGCCTTTGAGGTCAATAGTGTGGAGAGCCCATAAAAACATATGAAAATCAAACAACATCGACCAATGAGAGCAATGGTCAATGAAAGGTGTTGGAAGCTATGGATAGGGCGTGGAGAAGCAATGTGGTAAGGACTTCTTAGGTCAGATGCACATTCCTCAGATCTTCATGACCTTTGAGATTAATTTGAAGGATATATTGTACCATCATTCGAGGCCATCGATGTACAATTTTTGGTTTTGACTAATAATTACATGTCTTTAATTTCCATTGGTTATTTCATAATTTTGGGCATGACTCTATTTTTTATGTTTGTTCTATTTTAGGAACATGAACCAACATTTGGATAGTTGGCCACAACAAGCGGCAGGTTTGTCGACCGCAACAACCACATGCTTGAAGATGAAAGGCGACATGTCAATCACCATGCCACTTAGATGCTTGAGAAATGAAAGACGGATTTGTGCACATATAAGAGAACAAACGTTCTTCAACATGGTTTCCTTCTCCTTTTCAACTTTTGCACTTGAACACGAAATCGTTTCTATAAAGAGGGGTTGGGGGGGGGGGGGCGGTAACGAGAGCTAGGTGGTAATAGTCCACATCAAATGTCAAGAGCGGACCCAACAAACAAGACGGTTGTCATGAAACTTCTTCGATTCCTCATGGCTTTGTGGCTTTGCACCTTTTTTGGGGGGGAGGGGAGAAACCAATCCCGAGAATGCCACTTGTCCAATTGAGCCTCGTGCATGTGGTGCGCCATTCATCGCGACCATGTCCAAACTCCATTGCCACAAATCTTGGATACTTTGACACAAATCTGTGGAACTTATAACCATGCATGTGGACCTTAATAAGTAAGCTAGGCATGTAAGTTAGTGTTGTCCCTTCCGCCGCCATGTTCAATGTTGCACATCTAGCTAGGAGTACTGCCACACTAACTTACCACCGTTGCAACACATGTTATAATTGACTCATCCGATAGTGGAGTGATTCGAAAGGCACCACGGGCCTTGGCTTGGTGGTTAGGGCTCATGACCTCCAATGAGGAGGTTGTGGGATCTATTCCCCATGCTGGCGTGGTGCTCACCACCTTAGTCCACCCAACTATGGTGGGGGGTCCTTGGACCTTGTTGCATGGGTACCTCAAAGCCCTTTGGGGGGATACTATGTCCGGTATCTTCAAGGCACTTGTGGCTAGCTAGGAACTTGTATAGTGTGTCACTATAGTGTCCATCCTCGAAAGGGGAGAGTAGTATTGTCCCAATGTCCCCTTGTCCAGTGGGCATCGGGTCATTGGCATTACGAACGGACACTTTATTCACGCCGGCCCCTTGCTTGAAAGGGGTTGGAGTTTCTATCTATATGGAGTGATTCGACACCTCGAGCTCAAGTAAGAATTCGAAAAGGAATTGAAAATAGCGTGTGCACCGGAGTGCCAAGTTGCCAACCACCATACATACATGCGTGCAATGGGTGCACGCTATCCCACTATTTGAGCCATTTTGGTGGTGGGGGGGGGGGGGGCGGGTCCTTTGCTAGGTGGATCAGGGGTTGGGGCCTGCAACCTGCGAGCTTTGGGTGGTTGTTTGGTCCTATTTGGTCTGAAAACGTTGCTCAATTCCGTCCGAGCTCGAAATTGTTGTCTTTCTCCCTTGAAGGAACGCTTGCCCACAAAACCCATATCGACTTCATCTTACATTGAAGGCTCAAAATCCAATGTATTGGTCCGATTTCATTTACAAAGTAAGCAATTTAGTAGGTTTCATTTACCCAGATGAAAACATCAATAAGGAGTATTTTCACCCTTATTAAAATCAAAGAGTCATTTTTATTATATATCTATCAACTCATCAAGAACTCGTTTTTCCTCCTTTTTTTCTTTTTCAATTAAATGGAAGAGTTAGTATTGATGTTTTCATCCAAGTAGTGAAATCTAGTCAATTGCTTACTTTGTAAGTGGAATTGGACCTATAGCTTGGAATTTGAGAATTCAAAGTGAGTTGCAGTCAATATGGGTTTTGTGGGCAAGCGGTCCTTCGAGAATGAAGGCAAAAGCTCTTGAGCTTAGGCGGGGTCGGGTAGCATTTTCTAGTTGGGTAGGATTTTTTTATTTTTTTTAAAGAAATTTTTTGAGACAAAAGGCCAACCCAACCCACGCCAATGAATTGAAACCAAGAGAAAAACCACACCCATCAACGGGGGAGGCGGAACCCCTGGGGTGCGGGACACCGCCACGTAAATGTAACCAAAACCACTACCCCACCACGGACAACCCACCGACCCCACCAAGCCAAGGTGCCCGCCCCCCCCCCCCCCCCCCCCCCAAACCACTTGCCAAGGACAACCCCCAAACCACCTCCCCGCCCCCGAGGTGGGGCAAACACTACCTACCAACACCGTCTCTTTCAATTCCACTCGATATGTAAGTTCCTTCTCCTACATAAAACATTCCTAGCCCCCCAAGTTTTGTCAAAACCTTGAAGCATTGCCACCGCCGAGAAGCTACTAATCTTGATGTGTTCAAGTACATGATTCCATGCTGCCTTGGCGTAAATGATAAGGTCATCCCAAATTCTTTGCTTAACTTTAGACGCGTGCCATTGTTCTTGGTTGAAAACCCTATCATTACGCTCGATCCAAATGGTTCAAAGTGTAATCCCTCTTAGTAGGTGCCAGACTTTAATCATTTCGCCATATCGCTTAGGGATTCTTCCCCAAACAAGGCTTGTTTCCAATTGAAACTATCGTAATTATTCGTTCTCGCCCTGCATAGCTCATGCATGATGAACATGGCCCATCTCCATGCCCTTCTTGCTTGGATGCAATCCCAAAATTTATGTTTGACCAACTCGCTAATGTTAAGAAGGCAAAAAACACATTGTTTTGAGATGGATGCCAGGGCGATGTGGGCCCTCCACTCGTTGACGGCGACCGCCTTGTACCAAATTGACCAGAGGAATGCCGCTTCTTTTCCAGATCGTAGTGGATCCCAAACTTGTGACCAATAGAACATGTAGTTGTCCGGAAGGTAGCCCTACCATTTCTCAGCCGCGCGGGTGGTGCCCGGTTTATGTTAATGATGGAATCACGCCCATCCTTGGTAGTATAGTCCAGGAAGTGACCTCCATCAATCCACCGCCACATGTCTGGGTCCCACCCAAGTGTAGCCAGTTTGCCATAGAAGAAAAAAATCTATTCTCTTTCCCCTTCTTTTTTCGGACCCCTATTGGTGTGAATAATTTTCACCTTGTGGGAGTAACCTTCTATCTCACCTAGTGGCCTTTCCCATACTCTAAGACATCTAGAGCGAGTGCCCACCGTGTAGCATTGCATTGGGAAGGGAAGGGTAGCATTATGCCACTGTAGGCATTCTGGTATGAAACCTTCTTTACATTGGAAGACACATACCGAGTCTTCTACATCCTTTATATAAAATCCGAGCCATTATCCAGGGTATGCATTGTCCTCATCCTCCATAAGGAGGTTACGCCATTGTTCCGATATCTTGTTCGTCAATTCTATCCAATCCCCTTGCTCCGTATTCCTAAGTCAAAACTTCTCTTGCGCACTTTCCCATGTGTAAAAATCTTGTTGATTGCTATCCCATATGTCATCAACACATCTGATCCCTTTGCGGTAGATGTTGAGGCTTTTCTGGTATGCAAACCGTTTGTTTAGAAGTTCCACCCCCTCTGACCACCAAATGTTTGAGTTAAGTACTTCAATCCGTGGACGTGGCAGAAGTTGGTACAAGCTCTTAACCAAGATTTTCCATGTCTTGCTTATATGTCCCCAAATTTTGGAACCCGGAAATTCTTGATATTATTTGCATCAACCTGGAGAACCAATCCAAACTAACCCCCCAGCTATTTCCCCTTTGTGGATTATACCTTGCCAATCTGTACTGGAACATAAGTTGGAGGTTAGATTCTCTCGGCTCCATTGTTTTAACAATCCATTTGCATAAAATGCTTGTCTTGGCTGCCTCGGAGTCGACCAAACCCAAACCTCCATATTTTTTTTCTTAAGACAACACTCTTGCCAACTAACTCTTGTATGGGTTAGTTGTTTCTTTCCTGACCAAAAGTAGTTGCAAATTGCGCCTCTAATATTAATTAAAATCTTGTTTGACTCTCCCCAAACCGTAATGAAAAACCAAAGTATAGAAAGTAACACTTGGTTGCATATTACCGTTCTCTCGGCAAAAAAAAGTTTCATTGTGCTCCAATAATCAAATTTTTTGATAATTTTCCTATAGAGGAAATTATCTACATTCTATGTGTTGAGATTTAGCCCAAACGGGGTGCCTAGCAATTTAGATAAGTCAGTTTTTTCTGCCCACTGCCAATTATATCCATTCAACCATTGATGTTTGTGTGTGAACTTGTTGAACTAGTTGCGCATGACTTCTCCCAGTTGATCTCCATTCCAGATGTTACACTGAATACTTTTAAGAGGCGTACCAATTCATCCACATATTTCCTCTCCCCTTTTACCATAAACAACAAATTGTCCGCGTATTGTGAGATGCTCTGTTATTTTTTTCCCCTCATGATAAAGTAATTCCCTTCAATCTTCCCTCTGCCACCGTTTTCTTAATGATGTGTGTAAGGACCTCTCTTATTATGAAGAAGATATATGGTGCAATCGAGCAGCCTTGTCTCACTCCTCATTTAACCTTAAAAGTACTCCCTAGATTCCTATTTAAGTTTACCGCGGTTGATGCGTTTTCCAATAGCAATTTAAGTCACTGGATAAATTTATTGCTAATGTTCATCTTATGCATAATGCTAAGCGGAAAATGCCACGATATTTTGTCATAAGTTTTAGAAAATCCAACTTAAAAAATACCGTTGGTTGTTTTGACGTTTTAGCCCAATGTAAGGTTTCTTGTGCTAGGACTATACTATCTAGAATGAACCTTAATGGAAGGAATGCAGTTTGTTCTAGGCTAATGACGTCCCGTAGGATGGGTTGAAGCCTAAGTTGCAAGGTTTTGATAAAGATTTTATAGCTATTGGTTAAAAGGGTGATGGGCCTTCAATAGTTAAGATCTTTAGCATATTCCTCCTTTGGAATGAGGCTAATGGGCCCCCTCGTGACCCCCTCATTAAAGCCCCTTCTTCGATACCTTTAAGAAGCATGCGACGAAAATCACTCCCGATTGTAGACCACAATTCTTGGAAAAACTCTATCGGAATCCCATTATATCCTGGTGTTTTTTCTTTTGCCATTGAAAGGACAACTGTTGATAATTTTTTTTCCGTAATGTCCTTGGATAGTGTTTCATTCATATCACAAGTGAAAGTGGCCGGTAGGCCATCAAGTACTTTATTTATGGCCCCCTCCGAAATTTCTTTGTGTTTATACAAATTTTTATAAAAATCTAAGCAAATTTCCTTAAGATCTTCATTCTTAGTGAGAGTCCTCCCCTGGTTGTCTCTTAGTTATGAGATAATTGCTTGCACATTCCTTGGTCTACCCGACTTGAAAAATTCTCCTGAGCATTTTTCCCCTACATTTTTCCATTTAACCCTCGCCCTTATTGTTGCTCCTCTTGCTTTCCTAGTCTCTATTCTCTCAATAATGTTCTTATACTTGGTAACCTCGCCTTGCTTGTCCATGTCATAGATGTCCTTGTGTAACCTAGTTGTGGCAGTTTCTAAGTTTGCTCTAGCATAGAGTTCTTCTCTCTTATGTTCCTTTGCCATTTGTTTACTAAATTGTCTATAGTATCTGGAGATATGCCTAAGTTTTGAAAAAAACATAGCTTCTCCAGGTAGCTTTGCCCACAATTCTCTAAGCTTGGTTATCATCTCTCCTTTGAGATGTGCGACATTCCATTTGAAGGTTGATTTTCTTATCTCCCTACTACCGATATGCAATTCTATTTGTACCGGGGCATGGTCGGAGCCTACAGGGTACCCGTGAATGAAATAATCGTTGTGGTTAATTCCTAACATACTTACTTCCGGCATGTAGAATCTATCCAACATGGCAAGTCTTCTTACATGTCCTGCCTATCCTGCCTGTCCATTATTCTATGAGAACCTTGGACCTCCTTGATGTATGAATACGTCCTTCACTTGGAAAGTATTAAGCAATTCATTCCATGTGAATCGTTCCAAGTCGCTAATGCCTCTGCCACAATCATGAGATTTATCTTGTGGCCGCTCGGTCATATTAAAATTTCCCCCTAAGATCCACTCACAGTCTTTCAGTAGGGCATCTACCATGATGTGCCATAGATGCCGTTTTTCTGTGGGAAAATTGGGTGCGTATATGCACGCAATTCTTGTGTTACCTCCTTCAACACCTTCAAGTTTGATCCATACCACTCTATTATCGTATAGAGCACCATAATATGTGACTAACCTTGCATATTTATGTGCCAATAAAAAATACCAACCCCTCCCCTTTACCTGCTGCATTTGGGTTAATCCAACTTTATTCCCATGGGGCGGCTTCCAATATCCAGCTTGCACATGGGTAGGAATTTTTTGGGTGTAGCTACCTGAGGATTGCGGGTCGTGGACCCTAGCCCTAAATCCACCTAGGAGACCCCCCCCTTGAAAGGGCTTGTACAAGGGGAATAGTGTCTGCCTATATAGTCGGTCACTAAACCACTTGGTTTTTACATATTTTTGGCAGGTATTAAATATCTAATGCATGTTTCGTTTCTAGATCGTATTGTTGTAATGTTAATGGTAGTAAGTGTTATGTACACTATTTGCGAAGGGCATAAAGAAGATGCCTAGTGGTCTCAAGGAGCGAGGTCCGCTAATTGTCAATACGATATTATTTGTCAATACAAGTAATTTTTTGAATTGAAAGTTTACTTACATTGGGATACTTTAGATGATAGCTTTGCATTTTAGTATGCAAGGGGAAGATATCATTGATCATACTATAGTATGCAAACTATAGTAGTATGACAAGTAGCATATATTTACACTATACACATGTGATACTAAATATTGTAGACAATTTAGTGCTTGCCAACCATCGAATGAACTTGGATCCCGTGAATTTTATGTTCCTGCAATCACCTTTTCGACATTACATATAGATGACTTGTGACCGCTTCACACAAGAGCCAAGAGTCGTTTTCATGTAATTATGAGAACCTTGGGTTCTCATCCAAAGGTTGTACCAATTGTGTTAATTGACATGGCCTATCTCTTGGAGGTGGGCATGACGGAAATTCCTACAAACCATGAAATATTGTCCATAGTATGCCATGTAGAAATCCATGTAGACTTTTCATCCATGATAATTTCATTGGGCCCTTAAGACCCCACCTTCTATCATGAAATAAACTTGAATGGTCTCGACCTTTTTGCCCAATGAGAGATCTTAGAATGCAATGGTCATGGGCCTTCAGTCTCGTGTGTGAATTGCCCTCAGATTCAAGCTCAAAATAACAATATAACAAATAGCCTTTTATTGATCACACGTAGTTTACCTGTGCCGCACCATAACTTATTGCACATCTCTTTGCTCTTTCCCTTGCATGTAATCTCACTTCAAGCCACTTGCAAACATTCATTTTTTCTTTTTTTTGGCACAAATAGAAAAATCAATTGCAAAAAGAACCCAAAATACAACCAACCTGGGCAAACCAGCGCGGCCCAAGTGGAAATCAAGAAATAATGCTCATATTCGGCCTATCCATCCAAGTGACAACAAGGTCACTCCGGGTCACAATAAGGTTTTTGACACCCCAAGTCGTATCAAATCCATTCAGGACGTCCTAATAGGCCACATCCGGGGCTTTCTCCAAATCCTCAAGAGTCTATTTCCACTCGATCCTGCCATTATCTTGTAGAGCGTCCCAAATGACTTGTCGTGTTTTCTCAACAGACCACTGCAGATTGTTGAAAACCAAATCTATCTATTGACGCCAGATAATCCACGGAAGACCGCTCCTCAAAGACAACCAAATGCGACTGAACCATTTAAGCTGTCAACTGAATGTGCCACTTGCAAACATTTCATAAGGGGTAGCTACCAATCTTGTGCAAGTATATTGGGTTGCACCAAAGTATGATAAAACGGGTGCATGAGTACATACTCAATTGGTATCAAGAATTGCGTTACCATGTGAAGATCGAGTCCCCATTGTCATCATAATCATATTAAAGACCATTCCCTATACCATACTATATTGTTGGGTCAATATCATGTTAATACATGTGTAATGTGGTCCAAGTATTAAGTGATAGGGTGGTGCTTAGAAAAGTAGTCTTTGTTAAAAAATACCTCTTTTCTTCTAATGAGATCCCGCGATTAAGAACGTAAGTTGAATTCAAGATGCAAAACACATTTATTTATGTGAAGTTTGAATAAAACATGTGTACAATCTTAGTATATTCATTCACTGCTTCTACACATGAGTGCATTTTTTTCTTTCACTCAAAATTATGTTGTCCACACATAATTAAGTTAATTAAGTTAATTATGAGGCTAATTAAGTTAATTAGCCTTGGGGCACACACTCGTTACATGGTATCTTGCTATGATTTATCTCTCATGAATATATTTACAATCACAATTCCAAGCATGGGTTTTTTTTTGACATGTCGTGATGTTGATTTTTATCTTTCACTTGCATGGGTGTAATCATTAAGTAATTTGCAACCTAGCATATATGGTATTTGAGCATCGAAAGTCTTTCATCTTGAGTCATCTCAATTTTGTATGAACACCACTTGACCCTTCATTGTGAAGCTACACTAAATAGGATATTTAGTGTTTCGTAAACTAAATACGAACACACACACTAAATGCCAATAACCCTATGAAAGTAAGTAAGATTCAATATAAACTCAAACATTAAATATCAACTGTGGTAATATGTGCAAGTTACATGTTTGAATTTAGTGTTAAAAAAAATGTGGAGAAAAATAAAATAACAAGGATAAAAGGAGAATTCCAACATATCTTCTAGCATATCTTCTAACACTAATCGTCAAGGATGTGAAAATTAGTGTTGAGCAGGGTAAGTGCAGTAACAACATTAAATACAGTCAAGCACTAATTATCATATTTAGTGTAGTCCAGTAGAATACAATAGTTGAATGCCAGAACATCCATTCAAGATGCAAGAGGGCTATACCATATAATCTAAGCAAGTGTTTATACATTACATCTGTGCTCATGTTTGACGTATGTAGATCCTGGATCACTTGAGTGCTGACACCGAGTGGGCAGTGGGTAAAGGAAAGACAAGAGTCATCAATTATAAAGTGTTGTGGCTTGCAAGACAATTTATGTGTGTAGTCTGAGAGGGATTTCAATGTAAACAACTGATTTCTTCAGAAGTAATGATTTTGACGTATGCTGATGGCCAATATTATGAAGCCAATCAAACCAATTCCAAGTTCCCAATTCGTCTCCAAATGCCACTCTTAATTCATGTACCTCAAAAAACGTCACTCTCACGATGTATGTCACCGTCAAGATGATCACTTTCTTTCCCAGTCACCACCGTCAATGAATGCATGGAAAATCATAGCATTGTCGAGCATGTGTGAGGATGCCCTCTTTCTGTTCTAGCTTCAAGATTAAACTGTCAAGAATTTGAGGTCCTTCGATATATGCATGGTGAAGCCAAGATTCGATTGAAGAGGTGCATCTGGAACGGAAGTTTTCTTAAAAGTATCCAAAAAGCCTTTAGAGTTATTCCATTTGGATTGGAGCCTAAAAAGGCCACTTAGGAATGTTATACACGTAAGCTCCATGATCAAATCTATATTTCTCAAGTAAATTATAATTTGAGCACAAAAGGCTCACAAATGGCTCACAAAAGACCAAGTTTCTAATGCGAGGGACAATCTCAAGTAGGGAATGACTAGCCAAATCCTGTAGCCCAATCTCCAGAATCAAACTTTAATGCAAATGTCACAGAAAATGTGTTTTTTTCTTTTTTTCTTTTTCTTTTTAGCTTCGTGAAGCCAAATTGCACCAAAAGAACAAGACGGTTTTTACTTAGTTTTCCATTAGAACCGAAACTTGGAAAAATGAGTACAAAAAGTCAATGGGGCAACATAGTATGATGGGTCATAGCCAACTCCTCATCAAATGTCGCGTCCACAACCTATACCGTTGCCGACATATTAGCAATAATAGCTCTGCCTTTGTGACCTAACTCCAAATTTTAGAAAAGTGTGCAACCTATCACCCATTCTACATTTGGATATTGCAAACAAAAAGCCAAATGGCATACTCCATTTTGCATTGTGCAAGCCAAGATGTGGTTACTCATAAAACCCAAAAAGAAAAAAGAATTACCCGTCACAAACTATGCGTCATGACCATAATAGCTTTGACAAGGCAGAGTGAAGTACACATGTGAAAGATCTGGTTGCCTCGAAACCATTGCTCTGAACCTCTGAAATACCTATCACAAAGATTTGACTGTCAGGTTGGTGCAGAAACCCAAAGCATGTGCCGTGGTCAATTGGTAGTGCCATGGAACAGAAAATGATGAGTGATTAAAGTCTTTGCCATGTGTCCATAAATTGGAAGCTTCAGGGATCCAATGTGTCCAGCACAGCATTCATGTCTGAAGCGCGCCTACACAAGCTACATATCTGCTGGACTTCAATAAATTCAAAGAATTGCTACACTACTATGTAGTTGGGATTTCCACTCTTACGCAGGAAAAATGTAATCATCAATGTAAGGGGGAAAATGGAAAATTTACATGTTTCACAGTCTCAAGTGCTTCAGAAAAGCTGTTTCCAGAACTCATTTCTCTTTGAAACTCTCCATGTCTGTGCGATTTCTTTCCGCCTTCTTGACAGTGGCTTCAAGCTCACTTTCGGAAGGGAGGAGGTTCAGGAAGGGCAGAGGAAGTAGCGACGACGCGTTGCAAATCACTAAGAGAAGAGCAAGGTTATCAAAGTTCTTGCTTGTGACCCCCAGAAACTCCGTGAGTCCAGCTCCGAGAACACCACCTGTCAGGCCGCCTCCATTGCTTATAGACATCAAAGTGGCAAAAAGTGTGGCCTCTACACCAGGTGGGCAGAGCCGAGCTGCCAACACCAATATCGGCATAAATGACACCTGCAACAAGTAATGACTCCAGCATAAGCCAAACATCATCAGGTTACCTAGCCCTAAATCTAAACGCTGAACCTACCAGAATGGTCATATAACATAACCAAGACACAGCTACAAAACACTAGAGTTTCTGTGTGAATGTGTGTGTGAGAGGAAGAAAGAGATGCCTCCGCTATTGTAACGGCATGAATTATGGTGTTGCTTAATCCTCAAGTTGGTCTAACTCTGTAGGTAATCTCAAAATGAGCATCACAGAAATTATAGGTCCTCCAAGACTATTGCCTCCTTTGAAAGGTGAACACTTTGAACATGAGCAGACAAGCTGGCCTACACCTATCTCCCCCAATGGACCCCTAGGCTCCCACATAGTTGGTTGAAAAATATTTGGTTCACCTAGATACCCCCTTCTGATGGTGTGGAGCATAGTGGTAGGTTACACCAGAAAATCAAGTCTTAGGAAGGTCACCTATCCCACAATATTCTGGCCCTAGGCAACTTAGCCTCAGATTTCTCATGTGATCCCGGTTAAGGCCTTGGGTTTAAGGAACCCATAATTCTCATACACCACAACTATCATCCCATTAATCTCCAAGAATAAGTCCCCCTTCACATTAGAGTGGCGGAGAGCTTGAAGAAAGGAGCTTTTCATTTGCAGAAAGGAGCCTCTTACTTAAGCGTGTTCACTCCAGTCCACTTTACACTTGCTTTCACTTTAAGAGCATGAATTTTTCAATGGGCACCTTGATGGACCATGTGGAACGACTATGACAAGCTCTCACTCATTTCAGGCAAGCTCTCGATCAAAATCGTAAACTACCTCATGAATGTCAAGGGTTTAAGCTCGGCCCAATCCAATGGAGTTCAAGGTTTGTCATGAAGTCTCCCTTGTTAAAACCATTCCCCCTGGACATCTCACTTTGTGCATGGCCACTTTACACTTGCTCAAGCTAGAAAGAGCTTGAAAATTGGTCAAGCTCTCTCAAAATAGTTGGAGCTTTGGATGAAAGCTTGTCAGATCCAAGTATCAACTCTCAAAATCGCAAAATTTGAGCTCTAAACTCCAGCTCTACTGTAAAGGGGGCCAACAATTATCTGGACTATGATCTTGCGTGTGAACCATCCATGATCATTATATTGACCTTCCAGGTCACTATGAACCCTCCAACTAACCTGGCTAGTGAGAAAACACGGAATTGTGCAGTGTTTGCACAAATAAAAACCATGTGCAATGACAATCACACTATGACCACTCTATAGGATAAGATGATGATGGCAGCAGACAAAATTTCGAACATATACCATTGAGGTTGTGTCACATAGTAGTGAGTGACATTTCCTATACCACTCTGCTTGCCAAACCTTATACAACAAGTCCCCCAATACAATCCTATGCAACCAGTCACCCCAAAAATACGTAATCATGTGGTTATTGGTGCCTATTTCTTTGAGCAACAAATCATTATTGACAATGCCATACAAGCTGCAAAAAATTTGAAGGAAGCATACCTGGCCTAAAACAGTCAAGATGAGTGAATCTCCCATCGCAAACCACTCATCACTTATGCCTAAAGTTTGATTAACGCGAGTCACTAGTAATAACTGCAGCAACCAAGATACACATGAGAAGAGTCAGCTTTAAAAGTACCATATTGCTCACAGTTGATGAACCCTGTCCTGCCGTAACCAAAAAATAACACAGCCCAAGGCTGGTAGGTCCACCCAGTATGCTTCTTTGCAAAATAACTCTTCTCATAGAGAACCACACATTATATTTTAAAATTGCCTCGACACAATACAGCTATCCATAACGTCTCCAGATCAAACTCCATGTGAGTTGGCTACAAGATGAGTTTGAGAGCTTATGCATTAAGTGTCACAAGTTTTTTAAAGGCTTAAATAACATGCTAAAGAGTGGGGGGCAAGCTATAAAAAAAGATTATCTTTCTAGCTTGCCATACTAGGATTGGTAGGCCAAGCTATAAAAATTCTATCTTTCTAGCTTGCCATACTCGGATTGGTGGGCCAAGCTAGCCTTGCATCAGCCGAGCCAAGATTTATAGTGGCAGGTCCCATGAGTAATACTCTATTTTGAGTCCTTAATTTTCTCAAGGTTTTTTGGATTGAAAGAGGAGGTCCAAGTGTTTCCACCAACTTTCAAATCAGGCTCCCACACAAAATGCTCTAATGAGCTCTTTTTAGAAAAGTCCCTCTTTCGACTCTAATGAGTTTCTGGCATTCTCCCACACCCATCACATATGTAAAGCCTATCGCCCAGGACAAGCAGCTATAATATTTGGAAAAAAAAAATTTAAAAAATCAGACTCCATAGCAATGAAACGTTTCATTTACCTGTGTGGAACCCAAAGCAGTCCCTAAAAGAGTTGTCCACAAGAAGATTTTGCGTAGTGGAACGGTCTTCAAGTAATTGTTATACACCCCAACTCCTACAAGTGATGCCACTGCTGTTACGAGACGCACCCGCCCCAAGAACTCAGGTCCAAATCCTAGGTTGTTAGTCCTGCAGACATAAAAACCCAATGCCCAGATGCTCATGACTGATAGTATTTGCTAAGAAATTGGTAATGAACTGAATTAAAAGAGCTCCTAATCTTAAGTGAAAATTTCCCAAAAAGTTGGAGGATTTACGTGAAGAAAAACATGGCTGTTTCGGAAGTTGGAGTAGCTTGCCACATGAATATGAAGAGAGTTGGCCACAAGATACTAGGTTCTCTGACGGTCTCCCATAGGAAAACCAACTGTGACTTCGACTGCTCTATCAACCCAGCTGCAGCTGCTTTAGTAGCACCTAGAGGAGTGATCTTTGGCTCGTCATGTGCAGGACGAGAAGGCTCTTCTCGGACCAGACCAGCAACAGCTGAAGTTATTAACGGCAAAACTGCTGTCACACCAAATACGAATCTGCCAGATTATCAAATCATTCAAATCAGATTTGAAGCACGGGTCATGGCCATCAAAACAATACTACCGGTTATCCAGCAAGAATCCACATGTTTCTTTATAAAGAGATGAGGGTAGACATAAATATTGCCAAATAAACCCTTCATGGTAGGCCCCTTTACACCAGAGCTCGAGTTTAGAGCTCAAACTTGCAACTACCGGGAGTTTGACACTTGGAGTTAAAAAGATTTTATCTACAGCTCAAACTAATGAGAGATTCACCAATCCTCAAGCTCTCAATAGTTTGAGCAAGTGTTAAGTGGCCATGCTCAAAAAGAGATTTCAAGGGAGGCATTACACTCAACAAAGAAGCATTCATGACAACCAAAGAATGCTTCAAAGCCCATAGGCCCAAACCTATGGGGTTTTGCCCAAAATGAGAGCTCACGCTCTCAACATTCCTAAGCTACCTCGTGGAGGTAGCTCAGAATTTTGACTCTGAGCTTGTCAAGAATGACTGAAAGCTTGTTGTAATCATTCCACATGGGATCCATCAAGGTGCCAACTAAGAATTGTAAGCCCAATAGAAAATAGAAGCTTCCAAATTGAAATCTCAAGTGTAAAGTGGATTTGAGTGAACAAGCATGTAAAGAGGCTCCCCAGTCAATGAGAAGGCTCCTATCTTCAAGCTCTCAGCTCTCCAATGTAAAGGTAATCATAATATCACAAAGATCAAACAGATGTTCTGAAAAACATGTATAATAAATAACCACACCAAGTCTCTCCACTTACCTAGTGCCATAGGTCTCCACCAAGGAACCACTAAAGTAAGCACTGACTATGCCCCCTGTAGCTGAAGAGCCCCAGCACAGAGATTGAAGCGAACCAGCTGCACCCTGCGACTCTCCCCGCGCCCTCTCTACAACCATGGAATCTACAACCTGTGCAGAGCAACACACCTTAGTCCCAACCATGGACTGTTGAAGGTAGTTCATAACACATAATCAAAACCAATACCAGACATAGAGGTGCTGAAATTACCTTGGGGTGCCTGAAAACCTAGAGGAATAGCTAGTACGACAAACCCGACACAAATATTTTATGCCACACTTACCACATCAGAAAAGGCAACAGATAGAGAGCTCAGAAGAATTAACGCAGTAGCAGCATACTTGTTGTCAACAAACAAGGCAAGTGAGCCCCAGGACACTGCTCCAAGTAAACCGCAAAGGACTAAATACGAGCGCCTCCGGTACCCAAATAATGGCACTCCATCACTGTCCACAAGATCACAGAATGTTCAAATCACCAGCCTTTCAATGTATGCAGATTCCCATTAAGTTGACATAATGAGTTGCACAGGAACATCTCTACAAAAAGTGACAGTAACAAATGATCATTGTGTTAAAGGTCAGATAATATCTCTTAATAGTACCTGATAAACCCGTAGAGGGGTTTTATAAGCCAAGGGAGTGCAGATAAACCAGATAAGAATGCTGTCTGCCATAATGCCACCAGACAATAGGATTATTCCTCGGGACATGCTCACCAGCAACATAAAGCTCACCTCCCGTGTTCAAGGAATCATGTATTCTATCTATAAACATAAGCGTAGTAATGGAGGTGAAGTTTTCACTGCGCCAAATCTTATGCACTACTTACAGAGGTTTTGGTGGAACTCAGTTCTGCTACAGAGTGAGCCCATTAGATTTACTTCCATCACAAACCTCTGATTTCATATATCAACACACTGATTGCAAATTGATTCGATAAGTTTGCAATTTGATATTTTGTTTCTACATTTTACAGTTGCAAGACCTAAAAGGTTGTATTATGAGTTGAATGCTGGATGAATATTTAGCTCAATGTTGATGAGTTAGCACTGGAAAAGTATGTATTGAACCCTCTTGAAGAATATGTATCAATGTTAAATACTGATCACTTTTGAAAAATGCAAGATGATCTAAGCATACCTCTGCAGGGTCAAGGTGAAGGTCGTCTTTCAAGAAGAAACTAACAGCTAGGCGAGATAACCCTAGAATGCCTTGCACAAAGTACACCATTGCTATTGCCACCGTATCTGGCGACATCTCCACTCCGAAGAACATGTTTGATTTGTCTCTTTCTGCAGATAGCCTTTTCTCAACCAAACGCGTTCTTCTTCCTGGTGTATCTTCTACCTTATGACCCTCATTTCCAGAACCTGATGCCGAGGAGGTCTCTGTGAAGCGTACCACATAACACAGAAGTATTATTTACCATCAAGTTGAAGGTAAATTGGTGAGACTGCATCACAAACCTCTAGATTCATCTATCAACACTGGTACCAGATTGATTCAACCACATCAAAAAACAACATTGAATCAATGCCTAGTGCACATAGAATAGCATTTTTTCTCATTAGTTTCTATATTTCATATTTGCAAGACCTAATAAGTTGAATCATGGGTTGAATCATATCCCTCTAACTATGGATGTTCAAACAACACTTACAGATAATGGTCACCAGTATATTATAAAATAGAAAACCGACAGAAATGGTTAACCCAGAGCTTCTAGAGTTACATACTCCATACAGAGCAAAACAAAAGAAGCAACCGCTAATGATAATGAAACAGAAAACAAATCACACATGCGGCAATAGCCTAATGGTGGCACAGCTGTACGACCAAAGACCATCCAGAACCATCTGCTTGGCAGAAGCCATCTTCCAAGACATACCCAGTGATGAAACGTCATCAGTTTCCGACAGTGGAAACTTGTCTGCAGTTTTTAGTTTCTACATCTCTAGAGGTAACAAGAAAATTCGAGGAAATTGTCGCAAGACCTGTATTTTGACGCAAGAAAACCATGGGAGATAAGACAAAACCCTGAAGGAGGACAACAAAAGGCCAAAAGCTTAGTTTATTCAAGAAAACGCCCTACTTTTGCTATATATGGGTTGAACCAATGTTGACTGAATCATTAGCTAAATGTTAGAGGTAGCACGGAACGGGTATTAAACCAAAAGGCTATGTATCAACACCGACTCGACATCAAGGTTCGTGCCCTTATGTGGTCACTGATCTTAATCAGACACCTGTATTTGAGTCTTATATGGCAAGACTTAAAATTAAGAACAGACACCAAAAAAACTTTGTCTCATGATGAGATTGAACGAGGTGCTCAAAATATAGACACCAATCTAGGTTCGATAGTGAACACAATTGGGAGGGCCTATGTGATCGTTCAAGGTGAAAGAGAGAATTTGCACTTTGAGCTCCTCCAACTTTTGCATCTCAACGCCGACTCTAAAACTTAAAATGCCAATCTTCATGATTCGCAATTGCTAGCGTGACGAAGAAATTCCTGATCCAAATCCAATGGCCCAAATTGTATGTGGAGTTGGAAGCGCCCACAATAGGCCCACGTACCTTAATCACCGAGCACTTCTAATCTACCAATTCAATGCACAGGAATGACGCAGCTCCGAATCTCAAAATGGCACTTAAAAGCAAACCGACAAAAGGAAATTAACTACCATCAGATTCTTGAGCAGACCGCAATGATGATGATGTATCTTTAGCTGAAGAAGGAGCTTCTAAGGTCCGTGCTAGTAACTCCTCCTCTAGTCGTTGTTGCTGCTGCTCCTTAGGGCTTAGAGCTGGGGTGTGAGGAATTTCCCGCCTCCTATTTGATGCACATGGTTTCGCGAATCCTGATGATGGTTTTCGAAATGTCCCCACCCACACCGAAGAATGCTTAAACCCAGACCCAACAAACTGGTGATGTAACCTTTGATCTCCAGATACGTGCCCTGAAGCTACCACATCGGCAGCGCCTGCACAGTAGAAACTTTAATGAGCAGGAAACAGGATTTGCGTTAGACCTCACCCGCACGGAGCCACCTGCTTCTTTCGTGTTTAAAGACCTAACGTGTGTGGGCTTTAATGTGATCACTTTTCTTTGTCACACACCTATAGTTAGATGGTACTGGCAAAGCTTATCCTTAAGAGCAGACACCAAATAACGCGTGTTCCGATGGGATTGGGCTATGTGCTCAGAATACAGACACCATTCTAGGTTGAATAGTGACTACCTATGTGATTACTAAAAGACAAAGAGATAGTTCACTTTGACCTCCTATAGTCTTTGAATTTCAACTTTCATTCCGAAACTTGAAATGACAATCTTCGTGATTCATCGCAAATGCTAACCAGATGAGATGAGACAATTCTCGATCGGTTCCTATCCGACGGCCAAAAATATCTGTGAAGTTCGTAAGTGCTCGGACTGTTCTACATACATACCTCAACCCTTCCAGAAGTTGGCACTCAATCTCCAGGGAATCCAACAACGAAACCCTCTCAAATTATCTCCACTCACTAACCCGTGTCTAACCAAACAAATTGCGTATGACCTACCAGTCAAACCCCTTTACCGTGTTGACCATGCGTAAAGAAGTCTTCGACATAAGTCATGAACACATAAACCCCAAGAACAGGGAATTCAACAACAAAACCCTAAACCCTAAACCCTAATTCAGCCCTCACCTGCAGATTGTGTGGGCGTTTCCGCCTTCGCATAGAAGAATCCCCTCGGTGGTGCAAATGGTGATGTGTGTGTGATCCCCCGCCGTGAAGTTGGAACCCGAAATTCACACAGAACGGGCTGGCAGCAACTCTGACAATTCAAGGACAAAACTCCTGCCATGGTTTTGAGTATGTCTTCAGGAAATGGGTGGTGATGATGTTGTGATAATGATAATGATGTTTTCCATTCTCCGAATCTGACAAATCTGTTTCACCAAGATCGATTCAACTTTGCAACCTCGGAAATCTAACCCTGCTAGCTAAAACGCTGCAGATTTCCAAACACTGAGGAATTTGCCAGTCTCAAATTGCACACGACAGCGGAGATGATGCGGAGCCGAAATCGGAGCCTCGAATGTGAGGTTTTCAACAAGTGGAAAATGGATTGAGCTCACAGGATTGGAAGAAATGGGGAAGAGGATTAGCGTGTTGCTTGCTCGCTTGTCCACGTGGAGCAATGGAGGGTTGACACGTGACACCTCAACTACCTTAACTGCCTCAACTAGGTGGGGGGGTGTCCCAGCTTGTGGCCTTCAAGTTTCATGGAGGATACTCCAAGTTCTGTTCCGGAAAATGCCTCTAATAACATTTTTCGGAAGAAGTTGAAGAACTTTTTTGTTAATGTCATTTCGGTTCGTTTTTGTGTGTTCTTCAACTTCTACTTATTAGACTTACACAACGAAACTTGTTTTTTGCACTAGCAAAATCTATAATGAAGTATGAACAAAACTCAGATTGAAAAATCAAACCTTCGTTTAATTAGTTATGCTTATCGGAAGTGCATGTTTGATGATTTGTTCTTTGAATATATAAATCCTCCCAATCATGTTTATTATTGAGTGTGAAGTAGGTAATGAAATTTGAAGATGCAGTCCAGTCTCCTTTAAACATGTGTCTTTATGGTGTTTGTTCTTTGGTCCTCACCGTATCACCCATTGATCACATATAGGGGTCCAATTAAGAAAAGTAACTGAGTAGTGCTTGCATATCTTAGAGTCGTGTGTCGAATTTTGGGCCCAAACTCCCAGTCATTTTGGCTGAAACATGAGTTTAAGAGCATATACATAAAATCACTTCAATTTTCTCATGGCATAAACGTAAAGTCACTCAAATTCGAAGAGTTTTGTGAATAAAAATCGACTTCCAACTTCTCATATTGGGATGGGTGGGCCAAACTAGCCTTGCATAGGCCAATTTGGAGTCTATGGTGACAAGTCCCATGGGCACACCCTTTTTGAGTTCATAAAGTTTTCCTCAAAGTTTTTGGGATGGCAAGAAAAGGTTCAAGTACTTTAACTCAACTTTCAAGTTTGATATCTCTTCGAGGGACTTTACAAATCACTCTCTTACTTGGCAATGACTTGGTTGCTTTATGGGTCGGATAATCAAAGGGGAACTCTACAAGAACAATTTGAGGATTATTCAAGAATCCTAGGACCTTCATGTTAATAAATATCAAAGCATGAGGGGACGAGATATAACACATCTCATGGTCCTTCCTCAAGCGGGTGTAATTAGGTTATCTTTCTTAACTCTTTTTTATTTGGACACTAAAATTTGATTGGTGTGTGGTTGGTGAGGATCAAAGAACAAAACACCACAAAGACACATGTTTAAAACATTTTGGAGTACATCTTTAAATCCAATTAACTACTTCACAATCAAAAGTGAGCACAATTGGGAGTACTTAGGAATTCAACCAAGGGATTGACAAACATGTACTTCCAATATTATAACTAAATTAATTATGCTAGATTTTCAATCTATTTTTTTGATGATGTTTTGTTGTATGCGAAAGTTTAATCACTAGAAGTTGGAAACCATGAAAACCGAACTGAATAACACCCACATATCTTATCCTTATATTTATCCTTAGTATTGGTTCAAGATAGTCTCAGATTTACATATGAGCTCGCATCTATGATCAAGGTGAAGCATCCCTCATTCACTCCAGCCCCCAAGAGTGGCGTTGTTTCTCTCTTTGGTTCAAGATAACTAGCAACGGCCAGGGGCTTATTTATTTGGTGTTCTATATCTTCAATTTTACTGAACCCTTAAGCGTCTAAAATGTCCATATTGGGCATTTCCAAGCACAAAAAAATGTCTTTGAGCTTAAAACTTCCATTTTTAGCTAATCATGTCAAAGGCGACCTTCTATAAAATCAAGTTGATTCTTCAAGTGCATTTTTTGAATCGATTGAATGCCTTGATGTTATCAAATATTAACGTGACACAGGTGCCTTTGGATCCAAGTACATACGTTGCCCTTTGTATGAGTATAACTTGATTTTCTCATTTGACAAAAGACAATGTAGTAACTAAGGTTTCAAACCCATAAGTATGTAAAATACGATTTTTGAACTCGGCAAAGCTTATATACACTGTGCATGTGGCCGTATATATTGAGACCATGCGTCCTTTAAAAGGGTTAATTTACCACCGCTCACTTCAACACTTTCACAAAACAAATTAAATGGTTTAATTAGAGATAGTTTTTTTCCACTTGTCTCTATGTTGATGTCCGCAGTGGCATAAGCCAAGTGGACATAACTTTTAAGTGGACTTTTTCAAATAGCTAGTGAGGGGCTGATCGCACCAGTTATTTGTGGCACCATCCATCAACATCTCCAGCTACAATACTATGAAAAGTGGTGGACCAACATCTATTTCTCAACATAATCCCAACATTTCATGACTAGAATTGGACGGAAAGTTTGATATGATTGGGGCATAAGCTAGACATGGCCCCTATAAACAAAGAGAACTTGAGCAACGACAGAGAGAATCGACCGCTAGTTACACATGAACCAGTTGAATTTGAGAAATAACCAGTTGAAGTTCGACGCTTTAGAAGGGAAAAAAAAAGAATACCCATCGTTTCAAAAGAATCTAGTGAAGAAACCAAAAAAATTAATGAAGGAAAAACGAAAAGGTCCAAACATGTAACCCATTGGACTTGGAAACACTAAGATCTCGACCAATTATGCCAAAAATCAATCTCCTTGGACATTACATGGCCCAATCGTGTTCACATGACAACACTAACTTTTGTGGGCATTTACTCAACTTCCATGTGGCCATGACCTCACGTACTGCTATGGGGTACACCTGGATTGCTTAACACTTTCTAAAGCCCAAAAATAAGTGACGATAAGATAACACACCATTTCAAGATTCTAACAACTTCTTCTCAAAGCTCACCCAGACTTATTGATGCGGGCCACTAACGATCAACTCCTACTAACATGGGTCACTTTTAGCTCCAATTTGGTCGGTGAGAGTCAGTGCTGGTTGAAATCGTTCACTGGTGGCCCACACCAGTAAGGGCCAAGTTCCATATGCCGGTCCTGGTCCGTTTTTTAAATGGGTGAGAAACGGGTGACATCATCCAAAAAATGGGTGATGTCACCCATTTTATGAAGGGGTACTTCCATGTGGGGTGCCGGTTTTTTTCGATTTCCTACTTTCTAACTAAATTTGGTGAGTGATAAGACATGACACTTTATGAAGGTCACCGGCAATGAAGGTCATCTAGATTCTAAAAACATCATAAAATACACGTTCCCTAGGAGTACTCCTCAAAAGAAGGGACTGGAAGAACAAAGTGGTTTTTAGTATCCAAGGGTGTACCCTAAGTGACCGGCCGATCCGGTCACCGGAGCTTTCTAACCGGCACATGTCCTTCTTGTGACCGTTAGGACCGCCGGTTCTTTGGCACCCGTTCTTGCACAACACAAAATGTGGGACACCCATCCATGGGGGGTACCGGTCCTTGGGTGAGAGGGATGGGCACATGGCACCACCCTCTTTTCACCGGCCCACCCATTTATTTTGAAAAAAACGGACCGGGACCGGCACATGGAACTTGGCCCTAATTAGTGTGGGTGGGCTACTAGTGATTTGGGCGAACCAACCCATGCACTCGTTTCTTGTTGGATGCCTAAACCCTTGCCTCCGAGGAACCAGTGTACGGGTTGGTTCGCCCCAGTCAGCTACTAGTCCACCTTCTAATTGCATGTAAAGTAAGTGGGCCTAAAACGTGTACTACTTTTTTATGAGTCCGTGACTTCCATGACGTTACTCAACATTAGGGTGTTGCACCCTAGTGTTAGGGTTTGTGGGAATTCTAGAAGAATTATTCTTCATTTATGTTGGACCACCCTTGCAAAATGAGTGATACTTAGATTGGGGATTGTTCACCTTGCAAGGGCACACTGGTAGTTGGGCCCGCACCTTGTGGTGAGCTGGTTTATGATTATGAATATACCATATATACCATATATATATATATATATATAGCATGACCATGTGATATTGATGGTTGGGGCCCTATGTGGGTAGAGCATGTCGCCTCTATAATATTAACACATTGGCGCAGGAATTGAGTACAGAGAAACAATATTAGTACTAATGTTGATTGCCATTTTCTATTGCTATTGTCCGTCCCCCTCCCCATTCAGAAAGGGTGCATAGAGGGCAAGGTTAGTAATCTTCTAGGATATATCTTCTAGGATAAAGTCCTTAATGGACCAAGGGGCTAGAATTAATCCAAAATACAAAAGCTTCTACGAACCTCACCAAGACTAAAGAACTTTTTTTCTTCTTACTTTTGGGTTTGGGTTTTGTGCGTTATTTTGTACATTATTGATGTCAAGAAAGAGATAAAAGTACACTCGCGTGTGATATAAGTGATCAAAATGTTAAAGTATAAAACTACATCTAAGGGCACTTCAATTGTGTGTTTTAACCTACATCTACAATAACATCACGATATTCAACTCAAATGAAAAAAGTGCACTAGAGAGGTGATAGTTAAATTTAGATGAGCTGATTTTCAACAAAATTGACTAAAAATGAAAGTATATAGCTCAAATACATAATTTTGTCATGGAAATGTATGGGTAGGGCCTTTAAAATGCTTATGGGCCAACCTTTAAATGCCCTTGTGGATTTTATATATTTTTATTTTATTTTTTGGAGGATGTGAAATCTTCATTAAATCCTATGTAAGTTACTTTTTGTGGATGTCAAGACTCAAAAATTGTGACGTTGCAAGACAACAAGCTATGGCTAGGGATTTGAGTGTCTACATAAACTCATCCATTAGGAAGGTGGAAATGCAATGAATTGTTTCATAAGTTTGGAAGTGGTTGCATTTATATTATTAGACTCCATAATTGGCATCCAAGACCCCAATTACATCTAGTAAGGTCTAGTTAGAATGAACTAACCATATACTTCTTTGTGGGGGGGGGGGTGTTGCTTGTTTTTACCAGAGCCTCTTCATCCACAAAGGATGAGTTTCCATAGATGCTATGAATTCCAAACCATGAGATATCACCATTTACCAAATAGTTGCATCATAATGGAAATTCACGTTGTATGATTTCAAAATATTGCATCCATGAGAGGCTCAAATACATGGCTTCAAAAACTTTTTTGAGAGTCAAACATACGACTAGTATAAGCTACGCATCAAATCCAAGTCAGGGTTGTAGCTCATGTGAATGTCTTAGTCATTACCAAATATAAGGATTATCTCCCTTCTTCGATTGTGTTGACTTTTGAGTCCAAATAATTCACAAAAATTGAAACAAATAATAAGATCTCTTCTAAACATGTCTTTTTCATGTTTGTACTATAATCCATATTATAGGTGTCCAAATTAATTGTTAACTAGATTAGGGTAGTTTTCTTTACACTAGTTATTGCTACTTGTCAATGTTAATGTTAGTGAGCAAAAACAAAGCGCCGACTTGGAGCCAACCACTATAATGTAGTAGTAGCTTGCATGCAAAGATGTTGTTTATTAGTTGTCATTGTCATTGTTGCCTTCATGAACCATCGTGACCTTTCACAAATCATCACAACCCTTCATGAACAGTCATAGACAATATGCAATTTTGATTTGAAGGATCGATATCTACTATTATTATTATTTATTATTTATTATTTCATTTATTATGAGACACGAGAAGGCACAAATAATTGTGATGAATTTGAAATTTTTGGTCAACTTTAAATTTATGTATATTGTGATCACTTTGCCAAATTTGAAAAACAAAACAATAACCGACTATGTGCTTAAATTTGATTCATTTCAATTATTTTTTATTTTTTATTTTTAAAAGGATCATAAATCCCTTCTTGCAAATACTTAGTTATAGGACTCATTCCAACAATGTGAAGTATGTTTAGAATGAAATACAGCTAGATCATGAAATAGTGTAGCGCACCATAACGCTTTACAACACAAACCTATATCTCGTAACCACACCTGGTTTGCACAACATTGCATCATTTCTAGGGGATTACTTCCATAAATCAAACACTCTTTACAAGACATAAAACATATAAACATGAAACAAAAATGTAATATGTCTGATGAGCTTACATGTGTCAACCATCATTGTATTTTATCTTTCTTGTATTTTATTGGCCTACCATTGGGACCACATATGGACATATTCAAAACATGAATCATTGATTAGTTAAATTGCGACATACATTTTGATTCCAATAATGTAGATTGTACCACTTCTAAGCATCCACCTTTCAAATGATTGCATCATAGTACGTATCGTATGTGTATTACATTGTTTGTGATATATCGTGATGGTTCATGAGGACAACATTTTCATGGTGTTTCACAAGGACAATGTTTCACGACGGGTTGAGCCAATTCATTATGGGCCACCAAGGTTCGAAAAGGTTGAGATGACTCGTAAACGGTGGGTAAAGGGTCACGATGCTTCATGATGACTATGACTTCAAGAGCTAGAATAGCCTATAAACCAACTCCAAACATATTTTAGTAGTAATTTCTTATAAAAATATGACTAATAATACTTATAAGCAAGAAGAAGGAATTCTTAATTAAGAGGTTATGTAGTAAATGTTTGATAAGATTGATTTTGTTCTTATACATAAAATATTGTGGTAAAGTGAGTTGCACTTAAAAAAGGTAAACAAGTGGTTAAGATGTGGATCATCGAGAGCGGTAATTGCAATGCAATTATCTTCAATGAGAAATTGGGTTTAGTTTGCAGACCTAGTTCTAGTCTAGCTAGACAAACTAGTCAAACACAAACTCGAGGGACGGTTACAAATTATGCATGATGTAACATTGTAGGTGCTCACTTATATTCACACCTTCCAACAACCCACATGTGTTTCCCTACCCACTCTAAAACATTTCATTTAAAGTATATAACATTTATAATTTATTTGTGAGCAAGTTAATTCTCCCCCCGTGAATGAGTTGAATAGGTGAGTGCCTTGTTACTATCATAACTCAACTCCATTCTCCTCACGTCAGTTATGTAGTCCATCAATTTGACAATTTGACTAAGTTATTGTAGATCCTAGGCATGCAAACTTCAACTGGTGCCACATTTATCCAAACCAATGTTAGTGGGTCACTAATGTTGGGAACCCTAAAACAAAAACTCAATAAGGAAGTGGTCTTTGCATGGTCCAATCTCTAGTTGTAGTGAAGGGAATAGTCATGCTTGGTGTGCAACATCCAACTTTTTCTCGTGCCTATGAACATTTTACATGCCCTTGAGAAATTTTGAAACCACTAACAAGGGAACCAAATTTCTATGCAATAACCCTAATTTGATAGCCAAACCATGTATAAAAAACTAATGTTAAAACAACAATGATCACAACAACAACCGTGGCCAAGTTGTTTCAAATATTAATAACTACTCCACACGTAACGACGAACACAATCAGGAGAACCCTATGCATCCAGTTGAGAAACCGACACAACATGCACTTCCAATAATCATAACTAAACAAGGAAAAGTCCAATACTCAATCCGGTTTTTGCGGATGTTTCCATCGTAGATTTGCTAGCGCAACACGAGCTTTGTTTGTGTAAGTCTAATCGGTAGAAGTTGGAGAACATGAAACACAAACCAAATAACTGATTTCTTTCTTACCTTACCTCCAGATTTCGAGGCTCGTTAAGTGGACGAACGAGATCAGGTGCAATAAGACACACACGCATGCAACTCCTAAGGACCCTGATGAAGTTCATCGTCATTGTCCAAGAACCTAGATGCACCAATGTCACACAAAAAGAAAAAAAGAAAAAAAGAAAAAGGTAATTGAAGTATACTTCTCAGGTCTCTCGTGTGTCAGGGTGTAAGTAAGAAGTACGATATACATGATGTGATAAGATCAATTGTGTCTGATAAAGTCGCGATCGCTGCACAGAGACAGAGAGAGACAGAGAGAGAGAGTGAGTTAATTAATTAATTAATTAATCTCCAGAGAGGGAGTATACCTATCAATCGAATCCAGACACGAGTTTATGTAACTTCACTTCACTTCACTTCACTTGACGTCACGTTACTTCCCATCGTTGAATGTCTCAAATATATGATGGGGTTGCAAGGTATCTACACTGATCGAACTTGTCTGTTTGCCTGTACCTATCAATCAAATCCAGACACGAGTCTACGTAACTTCACTTCACTTCACTTCACTACCCATCGATCATTGAATGTCTCAAACATATATATGATGGGGTTGCCTTACGGTATATAACTTATCTACACTGATCGAACGTGTCTGTCTGTCTGACCTCCGAGAACTCATTCAACGGTACTTCTTCCTTGCACTGAATCGACATCGCCCCCATTCGTGTGTGGAAGTCAGGTAAGCCACTTTCGCAGACTTTTTAAGCTGCAGTACAAAGTCTGCAGGCGTGTCTAGGAGTCTCAAACTCAGGTGATGAGTCTGTGTGTAGGTCCAATATATGTACTAGGTATGCGATTAATTAGTACTTGATTGATCAGTACTTAAGGTAGAAATACCATAACCTGTGAAAATAAGGTGATTCGTCGCATTGAATTCTAGGTCTGGTCTGATGATCATGAGATAATTTTCTAAGATAGACGAGAAGGATTCATGAAGAATGCAAGTTGTTTCATGTTTTTTCTGCCCTATACAAAATTTGCTACAATTTTTCAAAGTGGAAAGTTGTCCAAATCCCGATCGATTCGTTCACTAGATTTTCCTTGCACCGGGCACGGTAATCCGCAGTTTCATGCGGAGCATCGCCTAAATCGGTTATCTCATTAGTACATTAACACTTGACTCCCATTGGCTACACTAAGTGTACAGGCATTGAAGTTGTCGCTGAGCCATGATCGGTTTTAGAGATGGCACTTCACAAGTATGACGGCGGTTTAGTGCACGGCTAGAGGGTGGTCAACGGGTGATGGTATTCCTACCTTAGTGAGCATGAGATCCAAGGTGACTTAGGCGTTGGCGCATGCCCCGATCACACCAAAGTTTCCGTCCGGTTCCAGCCGCGAAATTGTTGGGGGATTATGTTGAGAAATAGATGCACTGGGTCCACCACTTTTCACACTATTACAACCGGAGATGCCACTTCTGGCACCATCCGTTAGCATCTCCGGTTGTAATAGTGTGAAAAGTGGTGGACCCAAGGCATCTTTTTCTCAACATAATCCCCCAACAATTTCACAGCTAGAACCGGACGGAAACTTTGGTGTGATCGGGGCATGAGGTGACTCGGATTGGTGTCTGCAACGTCATTCGAAATCCTCCTTGCATGTCTAAGGTAAGTGGGTGTGGTTCAGTTCGTTGTTCATGTTCTCCAACTAGAATCGCACAACAAAACGCGTTGCATTAGCATATCTACGATGAAATTCTATCTAATGTTGAACTCCTCCTCCTTATCTAGTTACAGGTGTTATTGGAAGTGCACGTTCATTGAAATCTAAAATAAATACATAAATCTTTCCAATTATGTTCATTATTGAGTGTGAAGTACATAATACAATTCGAAGACATAGTCCAATCTCTTTTGAACATGAGTCTTCTTAAAAAAAAATTAAATAAATAAATAATCCTCACGTAGCCACACACCAATCCAATATAAATGCCCAATTACATTAGAACTTAGATGACAAGTGTCGATTTATCTAGGTCCAAATACTAGGTAGCTTATTTAGTGTAAGTTATTAAGCATGAAGTTTGAGGTGTGCATTGGGCCGGATGATTGTTGAAGTTAATGAACGGGAAACCGGCTGCTACTGTAGTTACAGATGAACCAGTTCAAGTTCAAGACTGCAAGAAGAATACGGATCATTTTAGAGGATTCATAGAACATACCTTGAATTTGATAAAGAAAAACCGAAAGATGTCGACATGCAACTAGTTGTTGGACTTGGAGCCACAAGGATATCAACCGATTAGAGTAGACATGACCCATTTCCAATACCCTCCCCAATCTTAATACATAGAGTCCCCCTAAGTCACGAAGGTCCACACATGTAGTCATCACATTCGGCTGATGGAAGAAATAAATCAACAGGACATGGGTTTGGGTTCCTTGAAAAGGGCATAAACTTCGCTAAAGTTTTCGTCTCCTAGTTATCGGAAACCAGTCGACCCATGTTGTGAAATATGGGTTGGTAGAGGATCTTGCTTTTGAGAATTCGCAATAAAATCCAAAACTGGGAACGAAGTTATCATTCTTTAATTTTTTTTATGTTCGACATTGTGATATCAATCAATTTTCCAAACTTGTGAAAAATCACCCCAACATCAAACATGTACTGCACTTATACAAAATTGCTCAAATTAATGGAAATAGGTCTGTCTACACTCTATGCTCTTGGAAATCTCCCCAGGCACTGGTTGGAGTGAGGTGACTTCGATTTTCATGTCAGTTAAAACATTCTCACTCTTAGATGGCCGCTCACCAACTTCGACTGGAGAATGTCAAGTAAGTTATCTCACTTGAGTGTGCCACAACCACACAATATTTCATGTGATGCGTCTCACAAGTCTCGTTCTCGAACTAAGGGCCACTTCACACACGAGCCGAGAGCCGTGACCATGAAAGTGTGAGAGCCCAAAAGAAAAGTGTCCAAAGCTCGGGGGGGGGGGGGCAGTGTGTTAAAAAGCTAAGGATATAGGTGCGAACGACCACTATTTTATAAGGGGGTATTACTTTCAATTCTCTTCTTTTTCACATGCTATCATTATGTAAATATCTACTTTGGGTTAATAGAAAAATGGCTTGCATTACTTATAATTCCAAATTACCTATTATTCCATACCCTATAGTACTTTAAAGATGTCCGGTGCCATTTTTGATACCCTGTATTACTCTTAAATCCATTTATAATTTTTTGCCCCCATGTTTTTAAAATACCCTATCATTTGTTCGCACGTATATTGCTACTCCAACCAATGACTACCCCCCTTGAGGTCCAAAGGCCGTCCCAACACACCTCCAAAACCATGTACTAGTGTGGTCATGGACCCTCGAGTGTAGTGTGAAGTCACATGTGACCAGGCCCTCAACCAAATGTTGTTTCGATGAATATCTATTCACGCGGGCCCTCACACATGATAAAATAGAATGAACCAACGGTTGTGAGCATTCGGAGTGCCATGGCCTCCCGGTTTTGTGTTAGGCCTACCTCCAAAAGGTGGTTTTTGAAAATAGTCCAAGTGACCATGAAACATGTTTCATTTGATGCCATGTAGGAATCCATGTACACTTTACATCCATCTTGCATTCACATACTCCGTTGGTCCCGCAAGTGTAGTGTGAAGTGGACTTGGACCGGCCTTGCCTTTTCCACCAATGAGAGTGCTTGAAATGTCTCAGTCTCGTGTGTGAAGTGGCCCTAAGGAAATGAAATGATGCATAAGGTAGGTAGATGGTGCTTAAATTGTCACTCTCAGTGCTCAATGTATTTACTATGATTATTCAATGCTATACATATATATGTGTGTGCGTGTGTTTCTTGTTAGTGATCGTAAAGGGGATTTGATTGCACCAAAGCATGCTTTGTTTGAATTCCATATGCAAAAATTACGAGGGTTCAAAGTTTCATTGGTAGATGATCCAAAATCATCATGGGAGCATGATGTTCATGTGGACATTCTCAAAACCATTTTGTATTTCTAGTGCATGACATAATATTATTGAGTTGCTATTAGCCATTCCATTGTAATAATATTAGTACATTGCTTCACCTGAGCTTCTCAGCTTGAATCTCTTGATGCATTGTTGCTCTCCTGCAAGAATGAACAAAGTATAATTATGAGTAGAATTTGGTTTAATTTTGGCCCCGCCCAGAGTATAGACTCAACTGAATAATGTTATGGACTTCAAGGTATTGGTTTGAGCATGCTTTGTCTTAATGGTGACATCACGTGAATACCAAATTACTTATGAAATCTTCATTATTAGCATATAGCTCTTGCAATTGGAAAAAATTCATAATCTATCACATTGGTGAACCTAAAAATTGTTTTTATTAAGGGGATTGTTAAATCGTCAACCACACATTGATTAAAACGACCACAATCAATATGTTTCGCCTAGGCTTTGTCTTGTCATCCAAGTTTATTAATTCTAACACGAAGTTGATGCCTTAGTCCTCTTCACGAGTGCGATGAAAAATCAAATTTTCGCAGGTCATGTGAACATGCAATGCATCGTTGTGGTCGTTTTAACAAACTACATCATCGATTTAACAATTCCCTTTTCTAAGTGCACAAGAGCCATATGTCATATAGCTTGCAATGTAGACCTGACTTTTCAAAACTTTTACAAAGTTTGAACTTCCTCTTTTCAAAGGTCAAATCCTTCAACAACTTCTTCATTGCAATACAAGGGTGGGTGGGTGGGAATTTTCACAAGACTCTTTCTATTTTCATTGCATCTTCCTACTTAGTAAAACAATAGCATTTTGCATAGTATAGTTGTTTGCAATCATGCCTATCTATGTGTTGTATAACCTGGATATTTTGTGTTGTAACTCACTTTGCTTTGCAAGACTATGTACCTTACTTAGGGTTTCCACTATAACATGGCATCCAACAACAAATGTTTAAGTTTGACTGTCCCATACCTTTGAGGTTTAATCATCTATCTTCTTTCTTCACTACAAAGTACGCATATCTACTCCACCACATGTATGGAGTACTTACAAAGGAAATGTTCCTAGTAACATCAACCAATAGAAATGCTTAAAATATCATAATCACAATACATCCTCATATTGAGAGTGTGAAGGGCCTGCCTCACCTGTGCCCATGCAACCAACCAACAAACATTTGAGAATTACTACACGAGGTAAATAACAGCAGGACCCAGTTGTTATCCATGTCGCACACATATAAACAACATCAAATGCATTGCAGTATTTCAAATTATAACACTCATTGCAAAATGACATATGGGTGTTCAAACCTGATCCTTGGCCATGACTAGGTTACTCCAAGTAGAATACCCCTCTTGATGATTCGTCCTAGTTTCGCTCACTTTCCACACGTATCTACTATTCTAGTGAGTATGCACAAAGTCACCTCACCTTATGCTTGCATGAATGGTAAGAAAAGGAGGCTTCTTTTAGGGTTAGGGGTTTATATTAGAGTTCTTACCTATAGTTAGTTTTTCCAAACCTTGTTTTTTACCATGGGTTACAGACGTGATTCACAACTGTAATCATGGTTACTTTGCACCTTTCATTTACATCCTCGTTACATATCTGGTATGGAAAGTATGACCGTTTTCCATGTATGTATATGTAGGATCTCTTGAGCGTATTGTCATCTATTTGTAAAGAAAACAATTTCTAGTTGACTGATGTGAAAGTTTATAATCACAAAGTGTTTAATATCATGGCCTTGATCTAGAACTAGAGAGAGAGAGAGAGATCATGTTTTGTATATATTTTATGTTGCTCATAAAGAGAATCGTGGGTGATAGCAAAAGTACATTAACACCTAACTAATTGCATGTGAATTATTAACTACTAACATACGAGTCTCATAGCACATATTGCACACACCCTTGCATTGTTGGATATTTTGAAGAGAAGAAAGGAAAAAGAATCGTTGATGTTCTTGCATTGACATGAATGTGAGTCCGTTCTTGTCATACTAATCATGGTTATCCATGATGTATGAGGTGCATTGCCTTCCGATCAAAAGGTTAGCTTTATAAGGTGGAAGGGGGTGAAGGTGTGGGTGGGACGGGGGGCTTGTCAGTTGTCCAAAATTTCTCTTGTTCATGATAAAGTACGAGAAAAACATTATGGCGATCAAGTAAATTGCTATTGACTCCTAAAATTTTTGTATTGCCATAGTGGGGACCCTAAAACATATGATGCAGTCCCTCAACATGGTTCACTTTCACTTCACACTAAGCTTGAAGGTGCATCGATTGCAAATTGGATTCCTACTTCCCATGGCATGGCCTATGGATGGTTTTCAAAGGGCCTTAGATTCTCATGGTCAAGGCCTTTGGTTTGTTTGCAAAGTGACCCTTATGATTGGGTGTTCTTGCAAAATGCATAGAAGATTGTGAGCCAAGTAGTAATGGAATTGCTAATGACCCAAATCTAGTAACGGCCACATTTAATTTAGTAGCAGTTTCAAACATAACAATATTAAGCCATGTGCGTTCGTTCATGTGGGCCTTGAGAACACAAGCATGAGATGCCCCAACCTAGTGTAGATTCAAACTTAATCATGGTGCATCCCATGATTATATTCTTAGGGCCCACATGAATGAACGCACATTGCTTAATAATTTGACGTACTTGGTCAATTCTTATGAGTATATTTACGTTTAGGAATGCGGATGTTGTGGTCGATTGACATAAGCTTAGGGCCAGTTTACACTACGGTGGAGAAGGCCTCCGGTCGGTCAAGAATGCTTGGCCAAGACATGGTTATATGAGGCAAATGGTGGATGTGCCGGAGAAGAATTAAAGGCAATAAAATATTTCTTAACGAGTCTTGACCTGTTGAAGTCTAAACACCTAGAGGAGAAGTTTAGCGGAGAAGTCCACCGGAGAAGTTCACTGGTGAAGAGAAGTTCACCTAATGGTAAAGATTTTTTGTGATAAAAAACCATAATTATGTACATTCACATTGTATCAAAAGATTTCAACAAGAATTGTGTAATATAATGTTCAATTTTATTTAAAAGATAATGAAAATTGCCAAATTGCCAATTGTCAAGTTTGGCCCATGTAGGAAATAAATGTCTCCTTGGGTGTTTAAGAATGAAGAGGGGAAAACCCATACACATTGGACAAAGCACTACTCTTTGGTATTATTTAAGACATGCTCTCCTCTTCTTCATCCTCATCAATTTCTCTCTTCTTATCTTTGATCTTCAATCATGGATAATCGAAGAAGAGAGATTTTGTGCTCTCTTATGATCTTTATGGTTCTAAAGTGTTTTATCGTTTCAACTATGGCGATACAAAAAACCATCATGTATCACCATAATGCTTCAATTATGATGATGGCATATTTTTTTCTTTGGGAGCAAGGAGAGGGTGGTGTGGAAATTTGACAAGCCAAGTGGATATGTGTCACAATTTCTTCTTGGATCATATAATGCAAAAATGTTCAAAGATCGTGTACGGGTGAGTAAGCCTACTTTTATTTATTTATGTCATTTGCTTGGACCCATGTTGAGCAAGAAAGATACAAAATTAAGACTTTGTATTCCAATAGAGTGTAGAATTGCACAAAAAAATCGCTAAGGAGCTACTACAGCAAAGAGAGAGAGAGAGAGAGAGAGAGAGAGAGAGAGAAGCTTGCCAACACCTTAGGTTTTGAAAAAAACCAGATCTAAAATCTACGGTCCAGATCTGTTTTTGAAAATTACTTTTTTATTGAGTTGGGCTTCTCCGGCCTCTTGAGGCCGGACAAGAAACTCCTCCTCCGGAGAAGCCCAACTCCAAAAAGTGCCGCCATGTAGGCGGCCATGTCATTTTATCATCCATGAGAAAAGTTCACCACCATTGTTTTCTTCACCTAGTGTAAACACCCACCGGTCAAGAGTTGCATTTTCGACCAATCACAATTGAGAAACGCCCTTTTTTTCATGACCGGTGGACTTCTCCACCATAGTGTAAACCGGCCCTTACTTACAAATAATTCAATTACACGTGATGTGTGCTCTATTGGACCTCAGATGTTGTTGGTGCTTGCAAAGTGGATCTATTGAAGGTCTTTTTTTTAGGATTTAGTGTTTTTGAAAATGCATAAAAGGATTTCATAACATGTAAGCTTATTCAACTTTGAGGTGGTGCTCTCTTTCCAATTTCAAATACTGACATGGTAGTTGCCTGGTAACAACTAGCTAGATACTTTGCCAAAGACACGGGATTGTATGCATGTTGCATATGAGTGCCTACTAAAATATCTCAAGCATAATTTTCACTTCATTCCTAAGCCCAAACAAAAAACCCTCAAGGTAGAGAGAAAGACCTTTTAATATCTCGAAGCCAAGGGAGAGAGGGAATTGTCACATACAAGCGTACCTCTCATCCATCTAACGCAGCAACTTGACCCCCTATAAGTTTGTTACTGATCCATATTAAATGACTCAGGCTAGACTAAGTCGGGGTTTTTAAAACTAATTTTGATGTCAATTCGATTGGAAATAGTATCATCCAGGTTGCATGTTACTTCGTGAATTTCTTGGGTTAGAGGTATGTTCATATGCGATAATTCCCTCCCTCCAAAGCGGAGTAAGTTGGAGAATTACTAGCAACTCTCTAGCAACTCTCGTGAAAAGTTCAACAATATTGAAGGAAATTGGTCAAGTTTTTAAGTACGTTGATAATCACATTTAGTGAGGGTTGGCTACTAGTGCATGTGGGAAAATTAGTGAAGGTGATAATAAACTTCTTTTCGTTATGAAATTAGCGCCACCAGAAGATTCATGGTTTCGGGAGCCCAAAGCGTCTCGTAGCTTGGAGCTCATTTGGTCCCTCCCATTCAGTCGCCCGGGATTGAGATCTCCCACATTCTTTGTTGTGAAAACAATTGCTAACACAACGAAACAACACAACAAGGAAAAGTGGGAAATCAATGGTTGTGAAAACAACACAACAATTTTCTTCTCCGTCAATGTTTTCCTTAGGTAGGCAATTCCACCACACCATTTACAATGCTTGAAGTTGAAGTTGTTGTTGTTGCTAATGCTGCAATTGTTGCACCATCTAAAAATGAATGATTCTCAAAGTTACGACCTCCTGCGAGCTTCAAAACACCTTACAACAAACACACACTAATTTTGTTCGTAAACAAGCATGTATTCATGAACTAAACACCACCCCGTTTAGCCCTCACTAATTTTGAGATATGGCCAAATAGAATGGAGCAGAGTTCGGGAAGTTTTTGAAGCCTTAGCGTCTAATTGCCGGTAGTTGCTACGAAGGGTCGGAGTTTTTCCAATTTACATCGGCAAGAGCCAGTCTTTTGTAAAATCAATCGGCCAATTGCCTTTATTTTCATATTTTCATTGGTCAATATCCGATTATATGGAATTCATATCGCACTAATTGTTTAAAAAATGTATGAAAAGTAATTAGAAATCATTTCTTAGTACAAAATCTTGAATAAGTGAAAAGAAAGGCATGTTCAAAACTTTAAATTTGAAGAGTAAATATCCTTGGCAGGAATTGAACCTAGCAATGCCTTCACCGCTTGAAGGCCAAGGGTCCCCCAATTCTTCATAGAAGCAATTGGATTTGGTCATGGAAAGGTTCCATAATTCAAAAAGTTGAAGGTTTAGGGTACTTCCTCAATTGCATCATTAGATGCCCCAGACAAATAACGCTCTGGATGCTTCCGGTTGAAATCCAGTAACTCACAAGAAGAATCGGCTACATTTCCGGGACATTTTCTGGTCCATCGGCTAATTGCCGGAGGATTGAAATTATAGTCGGATTGCCATCCGATGGTTGAAAATTTGGACCGGCCATGAGGGGAAATCCATCGGCTGATAATGAAGTAGCCGTCGGTTTTCCCCGAACATAGGAATGGAGAATTAGTACCACACGGGCTAATTTTGTTCGTAAACAAGCATGTACTCATGAATTAAGTACCACTCCGTAAAAGTTTCGGACATCACTAATTTTGAGATATGGCCAAATGGAACGGAGGATTAGTACTACATGCACTAATTCCCATTAAGTGCACACTAACAAAGTACGACTATATTGACGTTTGGGCATGCGGATGGGGTGGCAGGTGGTGTGAGTGGAGGGGAGAAGCAAGCTTGCCTACTTACGTACATAGGTCAGTGGGCCATGTGCGGCCAATGGTATCTTCGCCTCCGTAAACTCCTCATCCATTGCGAAGGTGAAAAACGCACAAAAATGTAGAATAACATGTAAACAAGGCACTTTTAGAGGATTTGACTCCGGAAATAGAGTGAGAGATCCCGATTGAGTTGCGTGTTGTCGAATTGGAATGAATCGGCTGGCCCTCAATCATGTAGGGGATTGGTTTTCACTGGAGTCTCTCTCATCCTCGATGCATGAGTTTACGTAGACGCCACGAATCCCAAGCTCAGGGTTCACAGCGTCTAGGTGTGTATGTAAACTCATCCGTCGTGGATGAAGGGGGCTCTGTTGTGGTAAAAACAAGTCTCCACAAAGTTGAGGGCTGATTCATTCTGAATGAAACTCCACTAGGCTAATTTGGGGTCTCTGATGTTATTTATGCAATCGGGTTGTCTTTAATTAGGCATGCACATCCTATAATCCAAATGTAATGTGTTTTCACCTTCACATAGACACCATAAACCCCTAGCCCCCCAACACTATAATCCACCCTCCATATATATTAAAACACTTTGACTATACGACACATTTCCCGTCTACCAAACTTTGTAGTCGTAATTTACCTCCGTAGCATGACTATGACGCTTGTAATATGACATTTGTAGGTCCAATTTGTCATACACATAATAGATGTGATTAATGTAGCATAAGTGGTGGGAGCCCGGTGGGAATATTATGAGCATCGTTCTTCAATACAAATGCTCTTTCATACTTAGGTGTCTTGATTGTGTATACATCTTGACATTTTGCATTGAAATAGACCACTTTCTTGCCAAAAAATCCTCAATGATAGTGCCACATTTGAGGCCAAAATGTCATGTTACCAAGAATATGACATGTGGATAATACAACACTTCATCATGCGATCCAATGGACGGGGAGGACCGACCGCTAGTTACAGATGAACCAATTGAGTTTGAGAAATAAACAGTTTTAAGTTCGATACTTTAGGAAAATTACTAATCATTTTAAAACACTCTATGGAATATACTCCAACTTAATAAAGAAACACCAAAAGATCAAAACATGTAATCGGTTGGACTTGGGAACACTATGTAGCATTTGGACCAACGTTTGGGAAGATTTTAGACATGATTGGTCAAGATCCTAGTGTTTCCAAGTACAACCGGTTATATGTTGTGATCTTTCAATTTTCTTTTATTCATTTCAGGTTTATTCCATAGATTCCTCTAAAATGATGGGTAATTTTCCCGAAGTCACGAACTTCAATTGGTTAATTCTCAAACTAAATTGGTTCATCCGTAACAAAAGTCGGCTCACCTCACTCATTGATTTGGCCCCAAGCAAGATCACATTTGCCCATGGTTGGGCCCCTCCCCGGGCACGCCTCCTTCATTGCCCATATGAAGCATGTGCTCCTTGCCCGCTCCGCCCGACTTCAAAAAAATAAAATTGCCTTTGCATTCTTGAAGGCCGCTTGTCCATATAACCCATATTGAGTGCACTTCATCTTCAAGGTCCAAAATCCAATATATGAGTTCACATCCATTGACTAAATAAGCAATTGATTGGGATTTCATTTTAGAAGTGAATCCGTCAATAAAGCATTTTAATTAACTTGGAAGTCAGAAATATTACAAAACCCTCATTAGCACCAAAGTTATAATTTGTGTGACTTACTATTGAAAGGGTCTTTGTCATTCTAACTAAGTGTGATTGAATATAATTAATTATAATCAATCCTAATCAAGCCCATTAAATCAAGAAGTATGCTCACCAAATTAATCAAGCGTAAGTAATTATAACATGCACTTACTTGAATTAATCATGATTTAATTCAAATACAAGGTATGATGTGCTTAATTACACTTGTTTAGAATGACAAAGACCCTTTCAATGGTAAGTCACAAAAATCATAACCTCAGTGCTAATGAGAGTTTTGTAATATTGTTTTCCTTCCAAGTTAATTACATGCTTTATTGACAGTTTTCGCATCCGGGCAGTGAAGGAAGCGTGCCAAGGGCGGGGCCCAACCCTGGGAAGATGTGATCTAGCCCAGGGCATTGATTTGGACCACTTATGCCCAAAACCCTCCCCGGACACTCGTGCCATCAAACGTGCCTTAATAAAGCAAGAGAATGGCATTGGGGATGTCCCTTGCTAGCCAGTTCTCATAAATTCCAACATTTGTGCCACATAAGTTACAAGAGGAACATGTTTAATAACTTCAAATGCTGCCCCTGCAAGCAATGCAAGCAAGTACTTAGGGCCACTTCACACACGAGACTGAGAGCCCGTGACCATTTCACTTCAAGCACTCTCATTGGTGGAAAGCGCGGAGCCGGTCAAGTTCACTTCACACTACGCTTGAGGGACCAATGGAGTTTTTGAATGCAAGATGAATGTAAAGTCTACATGGATTCCTACATGGCATCCAATGGATCATGTTTCATGGTCACTTGGACTATTTTCAAAAACCACCTCTTGGAGGTAGGCCTAACAAAAATTTAGGAGACCATGGCACTCCAAACGCTCACAACCATTGATATACTCTCTTTTATCATGTGTGAGGACCCGCATGAATAAAAATTCATTGAAAGTGCACTTGGTTGAGGGATTGGTCACGTGTGACTTCACAGTACACTTGAGGGTCCATGACCACACTACATGATGTTGGAGGTGTGTTGGGATGGCCTTTGGACGCTTTCTTTTGGGTGGTCACAAATTCATGGTCACAGCTCTTGGCTCATGTGTGAAGTGGCCCTTAACACACGAGTCGACAAGCATTTACTTAACTTAGGGCCACTTCACACACAAGCCAAGGGATGTGATCATGAAATTGTGAGAGCCCAAAACAAAGTGTCCAAAGGCCGTCCCAACACACCTCCAAAATCATGTAATGTGAAGTCATATGTGACTGGGCCCTCAACCAAATGTTATTTCAATGAATTTCTATTCATGTCGGTCCTTGCACATGATAAAATAGAATAAACCAACAGTGGTGAACGTTCAGGGTGCCATAGTCTCTTGGGTTTGTGTTAGACCTACCTCCAAGAGGTGGTTTTTGAAAATAGTCAAAGTGACCATAAAACATGATTCATTTTATGCCATGTAGGAATCCATGTAGACTTTACATCCATCTTACATTCACTTATATACTATGTTGGTCCGTCAAGCGTAGTGTGAAGTAGCAAACTTGGATCGGCTCCACCTTTTCCACCAATGAGAGTGCTTGAAGTGTAATGGTCACGGGCTCTCAGTCTCGTGTGTGAAGTGGCCCTAAGTAAGTACTTGCAATGGCGCCCTCAACTTCAGCACCTTTGCCACAGGCAAGAGGGACAAAACCCTAAAATAGTGTGTAGCCTCCAAGTTGCTCTTTTAAGCTTATTGAACATCGGAATTGTGTTTAAATACCTTGAAGTAGTCTAGTCCAAGTTGTTTGAGATGAATCGACCATAAAATCATAGGGGGTCACTTAGTAAGTGTCAAATTTTTATGTTGCACAGATAAGAGGTCTACTAGATATTGTATTTAGTGTCACTGATCTTGTTTGCCTTGCTCAAAATCAATTGTAAATCGCCCATATATCATCATCACACACTCAATGCAAACCTAACATTATACTTCATTCTTTAGAAGAAGAAAAAAACTTGTGCATTGTAGATTCACAATGTTGCAATTATTTGACACTTACTAAGTGACTTTTCACCCAGATTTCAATCACCCGGGACAACATTTCATTACATACTTGTTAGGATGCAAAATAGACCAAACTTTGTTTCAATAAGTGGCATGGGTTTCATCCAAATTTCAATCACCCATGACAATACTTGGAAACTTATTTAAAAGGAAGTGTCGTTAGAGTATTTACCATGATGACATAACAATACCATGTGACACTAGATTCAATGTTTAGTGTAGTGTATCCAAATCAATGTAGTGAGATTAGGTTGAGATGAACCAACTATGAACCTATAAGGGAGTACTTACATCTACACCATACCCCCTTACATGGTTGTCACAAATCATGAGCCTTGATTTCTTTCACAAATGGCAAGTTTCTACTCCATGAAACGCATGCGTTTCACATGCGTTTCATGGATTTGAAATATGTGGCCACTACATCAATGAATGAGGAGATCCGACCGCTAGTTATAGATGAACCGGTTAAAGTTCAAAACTTTGTGAATGTAACCGATCATTTTAGAGGATACGTGGAATATACCTACAATTAGTAAAGAAAAACCAAAAGATCGCAACATGGAACCAAGTGGACTTGGAAATACTAGGATCTTGATCAATTATGCCCAAAAATCTCCCGGGGTACTACGCTAGATCGCTTTGATATGGAATTGCCATTGTAAGTGCATGTGTTATGAAAGAATTCAACATAGCTAGGTGCAAGCATGGTAAAGTGGACCAAAATAATGCTCCGGTGTGTTAAAACTGTCATTTTTTGGGGTCAAAGGCCTAAAAGTAGAAGCAAAATGTTGTTTGAATTGAATTCTCTTCATGATGACCTCCATTTTTGTGTTAAATACTTGAATGCATAATATCAGGTTGAGATCTTCAAAACTTGTCAATAAAAGTGATGTTGAAAAGCAAATGGTTGAATCTGGTTTTGAACGCAAATTTCATGACCTTAAATATTTGGAAGTTGGAATTATTTTTCATATTCCTTGAATCCATTATGTACTCAAGGGCATCATCAAGAAACTTTGTACAAACCCATCAACTTAAAGTAATCTTATAATAAAAAATTAGACAAATTAGACAAATACTTGTTCAATATCACCTATATGCACCCACTTGCACCGTCCTCTCAAGTATGTAGATTTTGCTTGAATCTTTTTTTTGGGGGTCATCATAAATTGATTGGCTTTGTACATCACTATTTTTTATTTTTTATTTTTTTTCTTCACAAAACTCAAAGTTAGTGTATATTTTTGAATCACTTTCACTTAACACTAGGTAGGGATCAAGAGTTGTCCACTTTATTGTGCTTGCACCCAAATACAAAAGTTTGACCTAGATAGAACTATCATGTAAGTTACATGGAACTTCCAAAATATCTTCTCGGCATCAAACACATGGAAACAACATGAGAATATATACAACTTCCAACCGTGTGTAAGTTTTTTTTTCAACAATTTCCCATTGTGAAGGGAATTATGTTAAAACTTGTTAAGTCTTTCATCTTAAATCATATCGTGTTTCCATAAAACAACTTGGTCTTTTAAGTGTTAACATGTTGACACTTTAAAATGGCAAAGATAGACTATGATAGCCTTCACAATAGTTGTTTGAGTCAAGGGATTGTCAACAAATATCGGAGTATGTTTTTTACATGGTCTACATGGCGGAAACTATATTCAAGATAACCCAATCTAATGAGGAAGTGAAAAGAATGTCAAATGCCACACCAATATTAACATATATGTGTTGTGTGTGTGATAGAGAATGTATCGAAGCTCAAGTCCTCTAATGTTTCTCTTTCTATTTATTAGACATATGCTCCTATTGGATGAATGTGTGATAAATGGTTGATTTGAGGTGGGGCTATTTTTGACACTTTCACATTCAAATATTGCAATATTGAACGTATCCATACAATGCCTTGAGGTCCATTACGGGTCTATTGGACCTTTTAGGGTTAATTTGTCTTATGAGCAAGGTTGCACAACACGTCAATAGCGGCTTGGACTTGGTGTGCCTCCACCTTTACAATGGTCATGGTCTTTGGAGTAGGTCACAGTCTATTTGAACACCATGCGTTGTCTCAAAAAGGGCTGATAGTGTGTTCTACAATGTTTGCAAATCCAACTAAATCAAAATTGTAGTGTGTGATTTTAATTAGCGTTGATGTTGACATTCTTCTTATTTCTCAAATTCATATTCTTTTGGTTCAAAACTTCATATGACTTCTATGAGTCGTAATGATTGTCTACAAGTGTCGAATGCACTCTGGAACATTGTTCTCCTCCAAATAAAAACAAAAACTACAAAGATTTTGCATGGTCTCTCTATTTTTGAGACATAAAATAGACGTCACGCCGAGCATGGGACCCAAAATGATGACATGAGGTGGCAATTTCGAGTGTCTTCCTACAAGGAGGTAGTACCCATGATGAATACGGGCAATTTCCTAACTACATTTTAATTGAAATCAATGGAGATTTTTTGTGACACCTTTCATGAAAGTTTTGGTGGTACCACTTTTTTCTCTCTTTTTTTTACACAATAATGTGAAGCAACACTTTCTCTCTCAAACATTTACCAAATGACGTGAATGAATCCTCTATATTACAAACTCTTCACATTACATCAAAACTCTCTCATCCCATCATCTCATTCCATTTCACTCCTTTCTACAACGATGTTTCAAGTTACATAACATTTATAACAATTTGGTTCTTGCGAATTATGTGGGCCATAAAACTATGAACATCTATGCTCTCTAAGACTAAATGCAATGTATAAAGTTCATTTTAAATGGACATGTGTTTGATTAGCCTTTGTTGTGGTATGTCCTCTAAATGTAGTCACCATACAATTTTCACCAATGACCACAATTAGGAGGGCCAATCAAATTACTTGAGAAGAAAAGAGCATTTAGTGTGATGTCCCTCGATTTATGCATATCAACTATATTTCCTAATTGGCTATATGCAATTTCCCAAACTAGATGAAATAATTTCCAAGTCAATCCAATGGTCAAATTTTGCATGTAGAATTGGAAGCAACTTTCATTATAAGTAAAAACAAACACCCTTGACTTCTCGGTTACCTCAATTGTATGGATGGATGAAAAATCAACATTCTACTTTATTGATGGACATAACATTTAGTTCAATCAATGAATAATGAAGATATTAGAACGAATATGTAAATCTTATCATGATTCTATCTGCATGACTATTGAAAAAAAATCCCCAAACATTATATTGTACAATCCTAGCATATAAAGATAAACATGTTATAGTTAGAATATTAGACCTTGGCTAGTTTAATTACAATAGAGAAGAAAAAAAGGAAAGAAAAACAATACGACTCTAATGTTCTCATCCAACATTGATCATAGAGTCGCTTCACTTCGAGATGGTCTAAGTCAATATGTAACCTCGAAACGAGCATACTTTTACTTGAAATTTCGTGAAGTGGCCCCTTATAGGGCTACATACCTTAGAGTTTATTAGCCATTTCCTTGTGCCTTGATGCTACGACAAAGTCCTCTTGTAAGACAACGTTCTAACTAACTTAGATTGTATAGATCTTTTGTTAGTGTGACAATGAATCACATATGAGGCAACATTAAAAAAGATCGTCTCGCAAAATATATTTTTTCAACTCATGTGCATGGAAAGTGCATGGTCTTTAACACTTCACGCAAAACAATAATTATGAATCATTCCAAAATATTTGTGCTACACTCTACTTTGAAGTGTAGAGTAGATTTTCAACTTGAGGATCAACATACACTAACTTAGACTCGTTCTAACTCTCCTCTATTTTGTGGGGTCCCTCAACTACTTACATTATCAACATTATCTCAAAATGTTATCATTTTTAGATGTAGATTTATTGCAAATTCTTTCAGTGTTCGATCTTTATATTGAGCTTGAAAATGTGTACCAATTTGATATTCATATGATCAATGCATTCTTTTAAAAAGCTTTGTCTTATGTCCTCGTGATTGCCATGTTGTTCAATGGAGAAACAAATGAAAGTTCGATATGTTGGTAATTGTGGGATTTTCTTCATGAAAAATGTCAAAATCTAAACCCTTATGCAAATTATGTTAACAATTGCAAAGATGATAGAGTGAGAAGTGGGGGTGGGGGCATGCTTTATTACGTATAGATATGTAAACCATGTCTCATGCCAACCACAAAATTGTAAAAACAATTCAGATATTAAACAAACAACGACGGCAAAGTAACGAGTATAAGTATTTATTAGTGATGCATGAGTTACATGAACATGAAATAAACCAATATTTAGATAACTATGGACTTTTTGGCCAATTGAATAACTGCCACACACCCACTTTAATATCTCCAATATGGTGTCAAATGTTTGTACACATCATGTTCACATTTTTTTAACATACAATCACCTACATAAATGATGAGATGGCGAGGAAAAATAACAAGACTTGCAGTAAAAGTGTTTGAATATTTAAAAATTGCTTGCTTATTTCCAAACTCATCAAAAATCCATGATGACCTCACAAATACCAGTCCATCAAAGTCTAGCTTGAGAGGTAGAACTATGTCTTCTAAAGTGTTGAGAAACCTTCAGATGCTACGAAATAGTTTGATCGTGGCACATCCCATTTATCACAAATATTACAATCCATTTAGAGTCCTTGAAGCATCTCCCTAAAAGTGTCTAAATTTTCTAATAATAAACAATAAGTGAAAACTTACAAAACCGCACTATCAACACACATTCAATGGACATGCATGAACCTTAGACCATGTTATTAAACATAACATTAACTTCACTTTGTCTATTAAAAATCCATTAAATAACTGAAAATTGATATAATTAGTTGATATTTTGATTTGAAAATTCAATTGAAACATTTACCTATCGAGAATATAGTGAAATAATAGCAAGAAGAACAAAGTTGGGGTGAAACCCCACCAAGGGACCCGATGGGACTCAACGTGGAGGAGGCATCTTAAGTTTTGGAAAATTCTAGATATTTTTGATGTTTGACCAAGAAAAAAAAGAGCAAAACATGGCCTTATGAATCTCGGGGATAACATTGAATATACGAGTTGTTTGTGTGTGTATGTAGGTACTAGAAAGGTCTTCTAAACCTAGAAGGATGTGCCTTCAACGACTCCAACCGAATTCGTACCCATCCACACATACAAGATTATATCTAGTTGATCCAACTACATGGTATATTGGATTTAGTGTGGAATGCACTATTGTTATGATGGTGTAGTAACACACTTTTCAAACAAGTCGTGGCACCTTGTATTTGCACTTGTTGATACTTAACAAACATGAAGATCCACCGCGCTAAATTTCAATAAGTTGTGTGCATCAAATTTGCCATTTGATGTGGTGTAGGAGATAGAGTTACACAATGTTTATAATGCTTTAAAACATTAACATAGATTATCCATGCAAAATAACATATAATTCATGCTGGGATATTAGAAGGAAACTTGTCCATTGCAACTGATGACAAGAAAATGCATATATATAACTAAATTCAATTTTCAACCTGTCCTAAAGGACAATGATGTTGGATGTGAAACTACTTCACCCTTTGCATGGAGTAGACACTATATTTGTGACCAACGACTTTTGCTCAATATTGTATGTACACCGTCCATGTAGTGTCATCAACACTAAAAGTAAACCTAACATTTTTTGTCATTCCTTGTCAATCTATTATTTAATGGAACTGGGTCCCACTAGACTATATGTCAAGATCATAGATTCAAATAGAAACATCGGGGCTATACAATCTTCTTTCTTCTTCAAATCAAAGGATTTAGAAATAGAGTTATGCATCAAGTCACTCAAAGAGGGCAAATTCATGGGTATGGTCCTTCTTTGAGCAAACTCACTATTAGGGGAGATTTTTGCATATTATGCCAGACCCTAAACGTGAAATTGGGATGAAACCCACATTTTTTTAATTTTAGAAGTTTGGAAATTTGCATCTCAATTTGGGTGCCCAAAATGGGAGACTCAACAAAGCCCGGTTGATTTGGCACATAGATGTTACTTCGGCTAGGGATTTGTGATGTCTACGTTAACTCATCCATTGCATAGGTGAAAACGCACTAAATTATAGTATAGCACATAAGTTGTTATTTTAAAGTAAATTTCACTCCGGAAATACCATCAGAGATACCAAATTAGTGCAACGAAGTTTAACTGGAATGAATCAGCCCTTAAGCTTATAGCGAACTTGGTTTCACTAGAGCTCCTCCACCCATGATGCATGAGTTTACATAGACGCCATGAATCCCAAGCCGTTACTTGCCAAACTATAATATGAATTGTGCATTGCTACATGTACATAGGGTCTAAAACATGTCCACCCTTATCCAACACATGATCTACTTTTGTGTTGTCTCTCCAAACTTGCGTTATGTTAACAAATTCATACTGGAAAAATCAAGGGACCCGTTTGGCATTATTCTAAGGGATGCTTCACACATAAGCCAAGGGCCGTGACCATTTAATTGTGAGGGCCCTTGATCCTCATCCAAAGGTCGTGCCATTGACATGGTATGCCACGATTTACATCAAGCCTACTTATTGGAGGTGGGCATGATGCAAATTCCAACAAACTATGAATTCATTATCCATAGTTTGTCATGTAGGAATCTGTGTTGGTTTTTCATCAATGATAAATTTCTTTGGGGCCTTAGGCCTTCCCCTTCTAGTATACATTGAATTTGCACGGACTCGGCTTTTTTGACCAATGAGGGATCTCAAAATGTAATTGTCATGGGCATACAATCTCGTGTGTGAAGTGGCCTTGAGTTAGAGTATCCCCACCAGACTAGGCGCATGCCAAATAGAGCATATAATATTTTATGCCTTTGGGGGGCCCTTCACCTTGGGCGGGGCAGCTCACCATGAGTCAAAACCCACCAAAGCCTACAACACACCGATCAGGGAGATTTTTGGGCATAATTGGCTGAGATCCTAGTGTTTGCAAGTCCAACCGGTTACATGTTGACACCCTTTGGTTTTCCTTTATTAAATTAGGGTATATTCTATAGATTCCTCTAAAATGATCGGTAATTTTCCTGCAATCTTGAACTTCAACCGGTTAGTTCTCAAACTCAACTTCTTCATATGCAACTAACTGCCAGTTCTCCCCAAGCATAGCCTAGCCATACCCCCGCCATAATTGAGAAGCAATCAATAAGACAACGACACTTATTGTCTAACGCATGATAGATTAGGATATCAACGCATCTGATTTTAAAGTAATCTCTTGGCGAGCCGCTAAGTTATATGAATCATTCATGGCAGGGTAAGGTCGGAACTATACCTGGGCCGGTTCTAAATTACGGGGGGCCGGGCACTGGTGGGGCTGCTAGTGTCACCACCAAAGAACCCGGGATGCCCCATTTATGCCGTCGGCATGCCCCCTGCCCAGTTTGGTGGGGACACTCTTACACATCGGGCTGCATTGTCATCGTCCCAATTGGTAGGTGTCACAAAACTTTACCTGTGCGAAATTTCCTACGCTAGAAGCACCCATTCTTTCTAATATTCGGGCAGAAAAAAAATTCAAAAGCATCTGGGACAAAAAAAATTAGGGCAAGCGAGTGACGTGGCATTTACCCCCTCAAATTTAGACTCAAAAGGTGTGAAGCTGCAAAATTAGGTGTCACTTTAATTGTACTTATAGTAGCTGTCATTCAAGCAGATAATATAATTAGGGTGGCTCTTGGATACATTCAAGCCATTACCGTTAAAATGGCGGTCTTCACTTCTATAATAGATTAATAAAAATGGTGTGGGGGTCCCACTAGTTAATGTCATTCATACTCTTTGCCATACTGAGCCTTTGCCCATAGTTAATATATATACTGATTTGTAGCTGCCACGTCATCCTACTAGGGTTCAGATTCTCATAACACTTCAGTTTTCTATTTTAATGTTTCTTTTTTATTTCCATGCCACTTGGAAAACACCGATGAAACGAAATTGATTTTAAAGTCCAAGAAGCTAAAATGCTTAGGTTAGATGGGTTAAAGACCCATGAGCCAAGAGCCGTGACCGTGAAATTGTGAGAGCCCAAAAGAAAGTGTCCAAAGGCCATTGTTCCAACACACCTCCAAAATCATGTAGTGTGAAGTCGTATGTGACCGGTCCCTCAACTAAATGCTATTTCAATGATTGATTTTTTCATGCGGGTCTTCGCACGTGATAATATAGAATAAATCAACGGTTGTGAGCATTTGGAGTGCCATGGTCTCCCAGTTTTGTGTCAGGCCTACTTCCAAGAGGTGGTTTTGGAAAATAGTCCAAGTGACCATGAAGCATGATCCATTCGATGCCGCGTAGGAATCCATGCAGACTTTATATCCAACTTGCATTTACATGTATACTCCGTTGGTCCCTCAAGCGTAGTGTGAAGTGAACTCGGACCGGCTCCGCCTTTTTCATCAACGAGGGTGCTTGAAGTGTTTTGGTCACATGCTCCCAATCTTGTGTGTGAAGTGGCCATTAAAAGGCTCGTTTCCTTAATCGGACCCCTAGATTTGATTGGTATGTGGTGCGGTAAGAATCAAAGAGCTAACATCATAAAGATACATGTTTAAAAGAGATTGGAGTACATCTTCAAATATTACTAACTACTCTACACTTAGTAATGAACACAATTGGGAGGACTTATGTATCTGGTTAAGAAATTAACAAACGTGTGCTTCGAATGGCCACAACTAAATTAGGGGAGGTTCGATTTTCAATCCGGTTTTTGCATATGTTTCATCATAGATTTGAATATGCAACACGCGTTTTGTTGTGTAAATCTAATTGGTAAAAGTTGGAGAATGTGAAAATGAACCATACGGGACTAAAAGTACTACACCGTTTATGATATTTATTGTCACATGCACTATTTGTAGTTGTTTATGGCCTAAACTAGATGCCTAGAGGTCTCATAGTGTCACGTCGCTAATTTCCAATATGATACTCTTCGTCAACATAAGCAAAATTGTGTTTTTAAGTGAACGACTATACACACTGTGACATTTGGTGTAACATGTTGAGATACATGAGATGATAGTTTTGGTTTTTAGTATGCAAGGGGAAGATATCATTGAGCATACTAATGACAAGTGTCATGTGTTTACATTGTAGTATGCAAGAGGAACATATTCTTGAGCACACTAATACCAAATATCAATTGTGCAAACTTTAGTCAACTTGTAGACCATTGTGTAACATAGTCATAACACTATTGAACATACTCGTGCCAATATTAGTAACCGCACTTGAACGCCCAATGTCATGAGGTGACACTAATGGTGAAGTTGTTGATCATTAGTGTAACCTAGCTTGCATGTCAAAATATGGTAAGTGATGCTATTACCCATGTGACGCTAAATACATAAATGGTGTACATCGAGAAAGCAACCAAAAGGTTATTTCTCAAGTGTAACGGATTGCATGCCCTCCATGAGATAAAGACTAATCAGCAGTCCAATCCCTTAGGTGGTCCAATTAGAAGAAAGACTTGAGAATGCCTAGTAGGTTCTACTATTTTGAAGTATGGAAGGAAACACATCCTTGATGGAATTGTAGAGGGGAGAATACAACACAAAGTGTGCCTCCTTTTCAACTACATTGTAAGAGAAAAACATGGCATAAATTGTATGTCTAGGGAAGGTCGACCGCTCTAACAATTTCAATGGAAGTGATATTACGTTTAAGTCCATGAATGCAGAAGGCAACACCCGTATGAACAAGGATTTGACACCTCGCAGAAAACAATAGCAATTTGAAGGAATCACGGGGTTTATCATAACAGACAACCCATGACATCTCAACACCGCACCAAAATCACATGCAAAGCTCTCGAACATGCCTTTCTTGCTATGGAGTGGAATTCAAATTTCCATCTCACACAAAAGAAATTAGATTGCCTTCGACTCAAGAACTTTCATAATTATGAATGTGAGTTGTACTTGAAGCAATCATTCATGTCATCCCAATGCATAATTGTTGTTGCTTATTGCACTTGATTTCACAAACTTGTCATTGAAATTGAGAGGTAGCAACCAACTACATTCCTATAGATAACATAGCATGCCTCTTTGGCTCTTACAATGTAGCAGCAATTGAGGTACACTTTTATGTTGGAGTGTCCCATGTACATCTTCATAAATTTTTTGAATACCTTCCTTGTTTCAAAATGAAGTACTACACAATCTCAAGTAATTATTTCCCAATTGAACCATCTAGTTGATAATAGGTTTTTGTCCCAAGGAGGCCATTGCACTCCGTTGCCCTAGGAATTAGCCCCTTTGTTACTATCTTGATTTTATTTTATTTTTTAAAAAAATCCCACAAGCATGTTGGTTTCCGGGACCTTAATGTCGTTTTATTTTATTATGGTAGACCCCATGATGCCTTCCAAATGTTCCTCATTTTTGTCCTAGGTACGTATCAAATCATTTTTCAACCATGTCGAGAAAGTAGGATTGCTTGACTAACCAATCAAGAAGAGGGTAGGTGGGCTAGGCGTGCACATTAGAAACCTCTAGCTAGCTTAAACGCATTTCACTTAATGGGAATAAGCTCAAAACAATGACCGATGATAATTTACAGTTGTTGGTCGAAAAGTTCATAGTACACAACCTAAGTACTCCCCTTAAACAGGGAATCCCAAAATCAAAGAAGAATTATAGTCATGTGATACACAATCCCATACAATGCAACCAAAGAGTTGTGTAGTGTTTTGCTAGGTGGTCAACTGCCTCCTGTGCTTTGGCGTTGGCATGTCGGCCTTCTGTCTCAACAAAAAAGATGAAGTTGTGTAGTGATATATAAAACGATATAGAGTTTATATTATTTGTGTTTGCATATGAGGGGTCAAGCAAGAGGGTCAAGGGCTATTCAGTTTCACCTTTCCATTCTCCTTATCAACCCACTTATTTTATGAGAAACTTTTAATTTGTTTCGTTCCTTTTTTTACTCCCTTCATTTAGCATAAACGTTGTTTGACATATAACCCATAGTACATACTAAGGGCCGCTTTACACCTAGAGGCCAAGCCAATTCCCCTTGAGGCCGATTGCATGAAATTTCAGCCCCTTTTGGGTTGGAGGCCGGCCTCAACTACACATTATAATGGGGGCCAATTTTCCCATATGTAAAGGCCTTAGGGCTAAGAAGCTATGTCAATTTAATAAATCTAACATAATCCACCGGATGTAGCATAATCTAGCATAGAGCCGTTCATATTTCCACATAATCCAATGGATATGGTTCGCTTAAAAAATCATGTTTTATTAAAGAAAAATTTATTTATTGGAATTTGACATTGGCTCCAAGGCCAAGAATTGGCCTTCCATTTTGGTTGCACCCAATTCAATGAGCTCGGGCCGTGTCATACCATGCATTTTTTGATTAACAAATTCATACCACCAAATCGGCCCGGTGGCCTCTAGGTGTAAAGGGGTTGGGGCCAATTTCAGCCTTTTGGCCAATCACAAGTGAGGATTTCAAGCCTCTTACACAATGAATTGGTCCGGCCTCTAGGTGTAAAGCGGCCCTAAGGCAACTTGTGCACGTATTTGAGTTAGAGTTAGGCCCCACCAATATTAACAAGGCAACAAAGGTCTGATATAAACATCACGAGCCTCATATGTTTGTGGTTTATTCATCCCAAAGGGGTCTCCTTAGGGCCACTTCACACACAATACTGAGAGCCTGTGACCAAATCATTTCAAGCACTCTCATTGGTGGACAAAGGCAAAGCCGGTCCAAGTTCGCTTCACACTACGCTTGAGGGACCAACAAAGTATGTGAATGCAAGATGGATGTAAAGTCTATATAGATTCCTACATGGCATCAAATGGGTCATATTCCACGGTCACTTGGATTATTTTCCAAAAAAACTCCTCTTGGAGGTAGGCCTAACACAAAACTGGGAGACCATGGCACTCCGAATGAACACAACCGTTGATTTATTCTATTGTATCATGTGTGAGGACCCAAATGAATAGAAATTCATTGAAATCGCATTTGGTTGAGGGCCCGGTCGCATATGGCTTCACACTATTTTTGAAGGTCCGTGACCACACTGCATGATTTTGGAGGTGTGTTGGGACGGCCTTTGGACACTTTCTTTTGGGCTCTCACAATCTCATGGTCACGGCTCTTGACTCGTGTGTGAAGTGTCCCTTAGACTACTGCGAAATTACGGTATGAATTATAAGGTCAAATCGTGTGAAGAAAGAAAGATGCATGCTATAATACAATCAACCTTGGGGAATATTGGTGGGGGGCACAACTCAAACATGTGGGCAATCTAATCTAGCCTTACCCGTAATATGAATTTCCGTTAAGCAAAATATGCATGATAGGTCCTTTAAGAAACACTTTAAGGGCAAGCCCAGTGACCATGCACATGCATTTGCACTTTCTCATCCGCGATGCGGATGCAGATGCATGATACTAGCCCAGTCACCCTGCTATACCCTAAAATTGGATGTAGAATAATACATGAAGTGTAGAACTCCCTGCATTTCGACGAGATATGCAGGGAGCCTGCTATCAACTAAGGACAAACAACTTCATGGCGGCTTTTAACTAAAGACAACTCGATATGATAGGACCCCATAAAACTACAAATCATTTTAGAGGAAATTCTGAGGTAGTAAGATAGAATGAGTGACAATTTTGCCTGGGTCTGCATCTGCATTTTGGGTGGAGGCCACTTTTCATTCCCGGATGTAGATGCAGATCCAGGAACGACTGGGCTTGCTCTAAGAAGTTTTACATGCTAAGACCTTGTCCCCTTAAGCGTGGTACCCATAGCATATATAGTCAACCCCTAGCTAGCTACGAATCGGTAGCCTTTACACGTGCAATGGCCCTTATCCATAATCTATCGCACACCTTGGACGAAGCTAATTAAAGGGTTGTTTTTCTTCTTTCTACAAGGGAGCCACGGTGTAGAGGCCGATTATATCCACATGTATGCATGTTGTGGATGAAAGTACAGTAATCTCCCACTTAAGTACGCACCCGTTTAAGTATGCATCTAGGTTAAGTGCACAGTTTTTTTTGACCAAAATCAGGGTTCATATTCTATTGTTTAAACATGTCATGCAGAGTCATTTGTTGCGAATGCATGCATTTTCCATGCTTGACATCAATTTGTTAATGTTTCGCTGAAACATCTCAAACTATCATCACAATTCATCATATGTTTGTCTAGTTTCTGTTTGAGCATCATAGCAAAGCAATTAGTGTTGTGTAGAGCTTCAAAGGCTTTGAAGTCGGTAGCACTTTCAAAATCAGCAAATATCTCGATAGGTTGGATTTCGTCATCGATAAGTGGATCTTCTTATGAGGTTGTCGAAGCTTGTCCATCAACTTTAAGCCTCGATGGGAAGAGGATTGAACAAAACCGGCGGCTTTGTGAGCACCCTAACATGTATTCTTCAAGGGTAAGCTAGATGGGTATTAAATGGTTACTTTTTTTCGACTAGCCCAATTCAGAACACTAGTGGTATGAGTAAAGTATGCACCTATCAACTAATACCTTGCCCACGCATACTGGTGGTGGGCAGCAGTGAACAGGCGAGCTCCGTTCAATACCACCAGTATGTTTGGGCTTTATTTTGAAAAAACATTTGTGTGAAGTTACAAATTAGTAGCGAACGGGCGAGCGTCACGATTGTTGCGACCAATCACTGCCGCTACCAAAAATAATACCAAAAGGGACACCCTGCTGGTGGGAGCATGCGATGGGCCTCCCCACCAGCATGTGTGGGCAGGGTATAAGTACGCACCAACGGCTCTTGTTCAAAGTGCATACTTAAGTGGGAGATTATTGTATACAAATCCCATTCAAATTGTGGCAATCTCACCGAATTTGTTACTCGAGTGGATTGTATATCCTTGAAACTACCAAGAACTTGTTGCCAAATATCCCCTCACAATTACGAGGTAGAAATTTGGCTGCATTTAGCCACCAAAAGATATGGAATGGAGCACACTTGTGGAGAGATAGAATTGGTCTTGATCCCAAGTCGAAAATGGCGGCAAGGACAATAAGTTTCCTAAAAATTATTGAATAAAGACAAACAAAAAAATCCATTTTACTTTCATTGTTTGATAGTTTTCTCATTGAAATTTCAGCAAATGATTTAGTTTGAAGAAATTTCTCCTCCAAATTAAGATTGAAATGCATGGTCAACGAATGTCGGAGGGCCAATTGCAACATTCCAAAGAGCCCACTTTTCATGCCCATTTCTAATCCCAATGTCACCTCTCCAAACATTGCAACATTGTATCGTCCAACTCTCTCTCGAATGCTCTTTGTCATTAAGGATAAGCCTACATGGTTGATTAGTGTTGTGTTGTAGTTTAGGGACGGATTTGAGGTTATTAATTGTATCATGAAAATTGTTGAGTTTTGGAAAATCATCTTAACTAAGCATAAAGTATGGGGGTTGAAATCCCCCAATGGTCCCTTGTTTGAGTGAAACCAAACATTTGTGGAGGACTGCTATGAGTTCTAGGCGCCAACATGTATTATCTTTATAAAACTAAAGAAGCTTATCTTTCTTTTGTCACCTATGTGCACATGTGTCTCTTCCCCCCCCCCCCCTCCCTCTACTTTGTGTATTCCCCCAAAACAATCAAAGTTTTCTCAAAAGTCCGTTGTTTGATAATAGAGAAAATTGACTTCCCTCGTTAGTTTTTTGTTTTTTACATAAGTGACGCAAGTGTTGGAAGCAACAAATTTGGGAGGTTCCTTCCAAGATCTTGAGTTAAGTCTCCACTTTTGGTGACTTTATGGTTAACTCTACTCTAGATACAATTTCTTCGTTGAATTTCAACATCACGCTAATCAAGGAGTGGTTTAAAACATTTATAATAGTTAGTTAAGATGAGATACTCATGGCTTCTTTATACTTGTGACTAGTGATCATGACTACCGCTTTCATTGGTTGAGAAATTAGTGGTGATCTCATTTTACTTTACATAATGCCATCAAGAATAGAAACCATCATGGGTGAGCATGTCATAAAAACAAATGAAAATTTGATACGGAATCCCACATGTCCAAAAATGCATATTGTTTGCTGGTCACATGGATTTTGCGGCAAGAGTTCACCCAAATAGGTTGTCTCAACAAAAAGTAAGATGACATTCTAGATATAACAAAATATTGTAGTGAGTTATATTTATAGATGTATCTAATTTGTTGTGATATTCATTCTTAACCAATAATTTCGTTCCAATAAGCTTCAAAATTTTGAATCTCATAAAAAACACTATATCCTAGTCTATGTTCACTTTGCACTATGTCCCGTGACCAAGGCTTTCAAAAATTGATGTGGAAATTGCTGACCATGGCCACAAGAAATCCTAATTCATTTTTTTTCCTTGCATCCCTTGGTCACATGTGGAAAATGGCCCTTAGTGATCATGTTGATCACTTATTTAGACAAAAGTGTGTTGTTTAGCCGGTGGCCTTTTATACAGGTCTAAAGTGGGTCCTTGGAATATGTGGTCTAGGTGGCTTACCACAATTGCATTTGGGGAATCGCGGTGTTGAGCAGTCAAACTTCAAGAGTGACTTGGTCGCCAAAGACGGACATGGAGGAGGAGAACAATCTCGGGAGCTCCTTTACACAACACACATGACTAGCAAACATAATTCCACTTCATATTTGACTTATTCCGGAAGCCAAATAAATAAATGTGTGTATATATAGAGTTGATTTTTTTAAAATTTTCAAAGTTTGAACTTTCTCTTTTCAGAGGCCAAATCCTTCAATTTCTTCCTCTTTGCATTACAAGGGTGGGTGGATGGGAACATCCACAAGACTCTTTTTATGTTTCTTGCATCTTCCTATTTGATAGTACAGTACCACATTGCATAATAGAGTCATTTGCCTAATGTCTCATAGTATGTGTTGTACCACATGTACACACCCTGCATACCTAGTTTGCCTTGCAAGAATACATACCTTATTTGGATTTTTTGCTATCATATGGCATTGATCTCCCAATGTTTGATTTAACTATCCCATGCTTTGGAGGTTAATTGCCAACCTTCTTGCCTCTCTATCAAATAAGTTTAACTAGATCACCACATGTTTGTTGTACTTACTAAGGAGGTGTACCTAGTAACCTCAACCAATATATGTGCATAAAATGTCATGATCACAATACATCATTGCATTGATTGTGTGAAGGGTCTGCCTCACATGTGCCCATGTAACTAACCAACAAATAATTGAGGATTAGTTACGTACACGAGGTAAATAACAGCAAGATCCAGTTGTTATCCATGTCGCACACACTTAGTTCATTTCAATTGCACCAAAATATTTCAAAATACAACACTCATTGTAAAACAACATATGGGTGTTCAAACTTGTTCCTTGGCCATGATCGGGTGACTCCAAGTAGAAAACTCCTCTTGGTGATGAACCTTAATTACTCTTACTTCAAGCACATATTTATTACCCTAACGTGTATACACAGAGCTTGCCGCACCTCTCACGTGCACGAATGATAAAAAATAGGCATTTTTAGGGTTAAAGGCTTATATTGTAGTACTTACGTATGGTAAGTTCTCGTAACCCTATTTTTACTTCATTCATCTATATCTCTGTTACATCCATTCCATGGTAAGTTTGATTTCTTTCCATGTGTGTAGATATAATATTATTTGAGTTTATATCATCTATTTTACATAGATGACCTTCGCTAGGTTCTTTAATGTAAAAGTTTAAACTTGAATTTTTATGTAACATGGCATTAATCAAGAACTACAAAGGGAGAGAGAGAGAATCCATGTTGTGGTTGAGTCTAGAGATGCTTATGATCACACATAATTTTTCTCAATTCGAAGTCTCTGCATATGAATGTAGTAGGATCTTGGAAACAATGATTTTAAATCTAGCTATGTGTCAATAGATGGTGATCCTACAAATAGAAAGTATACTATTGGGTGATTATGCTAAGATATTTGTGAATGAAATAGCCATAAATGTCTCTAAACATCATTAAAAGTTGGATGAAATGGTCAACTTTTGGTAGATTAGTTACGCAACAAAGCTTGTGTTGCATTAGCATATCCATGATGAAACATACGCGAAAATTGGAATGAAACCTCTCTTTGGTTTAGTTATATAGTTATAGGAAGTGCATGTTGTTTGTTGATTTTTTAATTGGATACACATGCCTTCCAATGGTGTTCGTTATTGAGTGTAGAGTAGTTAATAATATTTGAAAATGTAGTCCAATCTCTTTTAAACATGTATGTGTATGATGTTCCCTATGGTCTTTGATCCTCACCAAATCACATATCAAGCAAATACAGGGGTCCAATCAACAAAAACAAGTCACTAAAGGGCCACTTCACACACGAGATTGAGTGCCCGTGACCATTACACGTCAAGCACTCTCATTGGTGAAAAAGGAGGAGCATGTCCAAGTTTGCTTCACACTACGCTTGAGGGACCAAGGAGTGTGTGAATGCAAGATGGATGTAAAGTCTACATGGATTCCTACATGGCATCAAATGGATCATGTTTCATGGTCACTTGCATTATTTTCAAAAACCACCTCTTGGAGGTAGGCCTAACACAAAACCGGGAGACCGTGACATTCTAAACACTCACAACCGTTGATTAATTTTATTTTATTATGTGGGAGGACTTGTGTGACTAGACATTCATTGAAATAGCATTTGGTTGAGGGCCCAATCACATATGACCCCACACTACACTTGCGGATCCGTGACCACACGACATTATTTTGGAGGTATCTTGGGAGGGTCTTTGGACACTTTCTTTTGGGGGTCTCACAATTTCTTGGTCATGGCTCTTGGCTTGTGTGTGAAGTGGCCCTAAGACACATCCACCTTATAAGACAATACAACCACAAAAAGGTGACGCTTGAAAGAGGAACCTCCCGAGAGGATCCTAAGCAATTGTCCCCATGACTAGATCATTGTCCTTTTATGACGAGTATCACTTTCACACACAAACTAATCCAATCTAGGATACTCTATTGAGCAACACGTGGACCAATGCTTCGAGCTCGTTTTCAAATGTTCAAAGAAGCCAAAATGGCGACAATCGTTGGAGCACATTGAGCATGAGAACGTGAACAAGATAAGTGGTTTGCTCCTCAATTACGACATGTTTATCGTATATGGTAGGGAAAGTATGTGTGGTTTTATGTAAAATAACTTCATGATATCTAGGAGATCATGAAACCCTCTGATGGATTTGAACCAAATGTAGTGTAAGATTTGTGCATCGCTTGTCAACGAGATACTTATGAAGTGCATCCTAGACTAAGTGGTTGGTTTAAATGAGAACCTACTTTATTACAGATGTTCTGTGATTTATTTGTATAGTGAAAGTATTTGATAAGATCGTATTGTATGCTAATGTGCCACAATTGTTTTTATAAATATAGTACATATTCAACGTGTACTTCGCTATCACTTTTCAAATTTTCATAATTAGATACTACAAATTTTAGAATCTACTTCTAAGGATAGAAGTCATATTTTCAACATAAATATCTATTTTAACATCACAAGTCACAACCCACCTTATTAGTATCCTTAATATGGTAAAAATTTGTCACTTAAAATCATTTAACTATGAAGTATGGCTACTTACCACTGTAAACTAACATGGTACAAATTGTATTCACTTTACCATGTTTTGATAAACCCTAAACCCAATGCCCCATTTAAATTATATTACATGTATTCATCCAAACATGGACACATCCATCTATCAAGTACATTTTAATCCAAATCTCATGATTACGGGGACGAATTATGGTGATTTCATTCATGAAAGATGAGGAAATAATCAATTCCTACATACATTTTTTTGGTTATTTGGTATATTTTGCATAAAAACAATGTTGACAGAGACCCTCGAAAATAGTTCCTCTTAGCTTTATGCCAGTCAAGCCTGACATGATTAATTAGAACATCCCAAATTGAAACCTTCCACGTGTCAAGGTTTTACTTCCCAACACCTGAACATCATATAGCAATCAACATTTATACCCTCCCCCTTGGTAAGCGCTACAAAAGATCACCCCAAATTGTGCGAGTGTGGTGTCGAATCTTTTAATCAAAAACTCACAAAGACATAACATTACTTAGCTCACTTGGCTGCGTTACATGAGACCACGTATCAAGTGATAACAAATACCCTTTAATTATGAGATTCCATGTTGATAGAAAACACTCGGGCTATGAAGTTTTCGACACGCAATTATAAAGTCATAGTTTTTTTTAACTACAACCTCTTTCTTTGGAAAGCGGCCATCGTGTAGATGCTTAATAATACCATGGACTAGGGACAACGGGCAACACGAAGTTTGTGGAGGCCCACATTGGCGGTAAATCACATTGTAGGGTGGTTTGCAATCACACGGAGTAGAGTCAAGTCTCGTATTCTCTTACTTCTCCACCACCACTCCAAAATTCCCGGCTTGTGCTTCTTCTTTGACCCTAATAGCCACGGGGCCCCTAGTGTATCCAAGGAGAACTATGAGTAGCAATTTTTGATTCATGCCACAACTCTCACCGGGTATATTCTTAAAGTTAACCTCCTTGTTACAAATTTTGCAATCTCACTTCATAGAATTTATGATTCGGGGCACAATTAAGTCACCCATGCAACATGTATAATATAATAGAGTCTCTTGAAGAGGGTCGAAACTAGGATAGGTGTTGGTCTCTCTTTGATAGATTTTTTCTATCTAGATCTTGTTAGCATGTCTCTATTGGAGCCTCATTTTGAAAGTTGAGTGGAACTCCTAGGACATTTTGAAAGAAGTGTATGGTCAAAAATAGGGTCTACCCATGGAGCCTATTATCATAAAGCGTAGTTCCACTTATGTAAGACATAACTTAGAAAGTTTTTTCTTTTCCCAAAGACAATCACCTTTTTTAAGTGCGAGTCTTAAGGAAACTTAGATGATTTTACAGATATGCCCTCATACTCGTCTTTTAACCAACCTGCCCAAAGCTTGATTTGGACATTTTACGGATAACTCCAATTTGACAATCATGGAGTTGTGTTGTATTTTGAAGTCTTCAATACTTTTCGAATGCAAATGTGCCCGTAAAAGAAGGCTTCCTCTTTGGGAGCCATTCAAGGTATGCAAGATGTTTTTGCATAGTCACATCGGAGATCTATGGAAAGATGTCCTTCACAATTTCACAATGAGAGGAAATTGAGTATGCACCTCATCCATGCATGTAACATGTTTATGATTACTTTATTTCATAGTGAAGCTAACTTCAACATCACATTATTGAAATATTGTAAATTGAGACAATCCGAGACTTGGGCTTTCATGAACTCGAAGTTTAAATTGAAACATGCTCATGTGTTTCGACATTTAACATGCCTTAAGTGCTTATTTGTCATTCATCTTCTCCTAGAAGAAATTCATTTGCTCAAGTGGGATTCTCAAGTTTTTTGGTAATTGCCAGTTTCTTTGATTGGATTATATTCAATGGGGTCACAAATATGAACATGAGTAGGACTTTGTCACAATATGTTGGATGTGTAGTTGCAATGGATCCATTAGTGATGGCATCATTGAGGAAAAACCGGGTTTACTAGGACAAGAACTCAATTGCCATGTAAAAATTGATTTTCAAATATAGTGTTTTTATTTATAGGCTAAGCTAGTGTATTTGTGACTTGGAAAGCAACCAGGAATTGTAGGCCTTTGTCTAGGGAGTTGACTAAAAATAAAAGTAGCCAATTCCTCTCATACATACGTATATATGCATGTGACCATGTTATGTCAAGTTTGAATAAGGTGTTGCTTTCAAATCTTCAATAACATGTTGACGAGTTATTGTAAAATTATAAGATTTCTATGTAAAAGAATTTCATAACAAAATACTATTATTATTATGATGACGATGAAGTGTGTTTATTTTGGTGCCTTCAATTTGAAAAGCATGCAAAGAGTTTCACCTTGACCAATGTCAAGAAGCAACAACAAAACATAAGCATACTATGAACTTCAAAAGGCCACTTTGTCAAGAACTTTACATACAATACCTTCATAAAATAGTTGGTTTCCATATACATGTGGTTGATCATAAAATATATCGGTGATAGTAGATTCAAGTTGCCCTTGGCGTCAAGGGTGTAATGAAAAACTCAAGTTTGTTGGAATAAGAAGACTAGTTGTAAACCTACTACATAGGTATAGACGATGGTTTAAATCCCCCCCCCCCCTAGGAAAAGCTACAAAAGATACCATAGTGACATAAAATACCATACAACGCTAAATACAATATTTAGTATAGATCCTCCATAAGTACCATGGCACCACCACCGCCAACTCACCACATTAGACTTCTATACTTGCCATGCTTATGGTAAATCACTTCAAGGAACGGTTTGACAAATGGCACCTCATTAACACCACCGAGTGATTGCGTTGACTTATCTCTACTACAAGGTACATGATAGAAATTGTACATGGAATTGGGAAATAACAAGGTCCATCGATCCATATAAGTTATATGGAGCTCCAATGGTGCAAAAAGATACCCTATGGCACGGTATCACAAAGCAAGTTGGCTCGACGGGACAAATCTTTAATTGGAGGGTGCCATTCATTTGTTTGTGTTTGAAAGTTACTTCCTAGGAATTGATTGACTACCGTTGACATTTACATCTATTTGTTTGCCTTTAGTTTATTGAATATTTTTGGGTGCATTTAAAGCCCCGTTGAGAAGTGGAAAGGGAATGTTGATGTTATCAAGAATCTATGGCATGTTTTATGTTTTACATGAGTGTGAATAGACTTTTCACTCACCCATCGTCCAATCTCTGGATAAGTAGACTTTCCAAAGAGAATAGGTTGTTCGGACAAAAAGAGAGAGGGATGAAAGTACACGAAATAGGATTTTAGTGTTTGATTATACTTAATGTTGTTACCACCCTACCATGCTTAACACCAATTTTCAATTTTTTGACAATTGGTGTTAGAAGATGTGCTAGAAGATATGCTAGAATTCTCCTTTTATTATTGTGTGTGTGTTTTTCCCCATATCCTTACCAACACTAAATTCAAACATGTAATTTCCACATATTACCATAGTTGACATCTAGTGTTTGAGTTTGCATTTAGTTTTACTTACTTTCATAGGGTTATTGATATTTAGTGTATGCGTTCGTATTTAGTGTATCAAACACTTAATATCATGTTTAGTGTAGTGAAAGGGGGTTCCAATGTGAGATTTTTTTTTTTTTTTTTTCTTCTTCTTCTAATCTTAGTGAAAATGAGGACTTTCAGGGCAAAGATAAAAACAAAATCTCCTATTAACCATTGGTTCAGTTAACCATGTGAACCATGGGGAAGAAGTTCCACTCGTGGGTGAGTTTGAAGCGACATGTGGAAGTGCTTATAAAAGAATAATAAAAGGAAATTCTCTTAAAATAGCTTAGTGAACACAACACTTAGATGCACGTGAAACCAAAAGGTAGTTGTTAACATTGTGACATGGATTGTTTTGTTTTTTCTTTTCCTTTCGTTAAAATGTTTGGCATGTAAGAGGGGTGCCAATGACATGCTCCAAGACTTTTGCCTCCAAGCACCAAAAAAAAAAAAAAAAAAAAAAAAAGAAGAAGAGGAAGAAGAAGAAGGAGAAGAAGATTTGCACAATGTAATCCCCAAGATAATTCTACAATGCGAAGATTGTAACTTCGCAAAGGAAATCGCAAGCGGGCAAAGAGGTTCTTCATTCATGCTTGTCTCCATGAGGAGCCAACATATAATAATTATGGTCGATGAGGTGCTTTTGGAATACGAACCATCTCCAACAACCATCTCCATTTTGGAACTAACAAACAAAGAGAAACACGTCCGCCATGCGAGATGCTCACCCTTTATCAAAGCTGCAAACTCAAATGTGAAATCCAAACAAACTCCCAACAATCATGCATACAACAATCTATACACCCCTAACCTCCTCCGGCATGCCATAGTGAAAAAAACTTGTGTATTTCTCTCAATGCAATGAATTTTATTTCTTTCTTTCTTATTAATCATTTTTAGTGTTTGAATGTGGATGTGTACCGATGGCGTTTTTTGCATTCCCCATGGAAGGTAATCGCATCCTTGGATGCTCTTTTACACGCTAGCTAGGGTACTAGTTTCCCACCCATTCACAATGCGGGCAACCTTCACATGTTTGAGCTTGGGCATTGGGTTTTTGGGCTGCTTATGGGCAAGTGTCCAAGTAGGTTATCGAGTGTAATTGGTCATAATCCTTGTATTTCCAAGTCCCACCGGTTAACATGGTGTGATCTTTCGGTTGATCTTTACTAAAATGAGGTATATTCTATACATTCCTCTAAAACAAACAATGATTTTCATCTAGTCTTCAACTTCAACTGGCTACTTCGCAAACTTAATTGGTTCATCTGTAACTAGCGATCGGTTCATTGTTTACGAGGCTACCAAAAATGCACACTAAATAAGCTATTTGGAGAATGTAGTACTAGGGTGACATCAATACCGTAGCTTTCTTGTTGCTTCAGTAAGAAATGATAAATTTTAAAGGTGCTTAAATTTTTGGAAAATTAAATTCGTTGATTGTTAAAAAATTTTAAAGAGCATTCAAAGAGCACCTAAAATATAATAATGCAAGTGAACTTCATTGGAATCTAACAAAGTAGCATCAAATAACTTCAACAATGTCAACATAATTTGTTGCCAAACAAACCCTAACATACAAGTAAAAGACAAACTTTAGGGTGAGGAATGTTGGTTAAGGGAAGCACTTAGGTTAATCATAGTTGCCGTAGATGAAATTAGGAAAACCATATATGAATTATAAAAATGACTTGGATGAATGTCTAACTTATTTTTAATTATTATTTTAACCTGCCCAATTGTAGAACCATTTTTCTAGCTATAGCCGAGCCGAAGTTGGCAATTTTCAATTTTTGATGATATTCATCTGGCTTTTAGCCACTGGAGGCCATCCAGTGTGGGATGGAAGGGCTATTGCCGTTTCAGACGGTTAGACTTCTAACCGTCTATCCCTCACCCTCGACGCTATGAGGAGGAGGCAATCGAGGAAGACGACATGCTATTTTTACTTTTAGAAATTAGGCATAGTCTCTTAGCGGAAGCAATAGGCTTTACAAAGCACCAAGACTCAGTGATTGAGGTTGGTTGGCTAATGGCAGCCCTAGCGAGAAGCGACATGCTTAGACATAGACTTTCAAGCGCCGAGTGATTCAGACTTTGATTATGATTAAACTTTGACATTGGAAGTAAAGTGCGGAATGCAATGTTATATTCTTGGTGATTTCAAGTGCAAGCTTATGTAATGTGTGTGTGTATTTGTCATAAATTGGAATGTTACTTTGAATGTGTGAGGACAAAAATAATCAAACATGAGTCAAGTAAGTAGTATGTCAATGAGTATGAGAAGAAGCAAAGAGAAATTGAGTTGTAAGTGAGAAACGTGAGAGAAGAATTGGGTGATAAGCCGAGTGAGAGACAGCTTGAGTGAGAGTCTAAAGATTAGTGTCTACAAAGATCAACATTGCCAAGAACTTGGAATGTAGTCCAACCACTTGAGGGCAATGGCCAAGAAGACGTTGAATAGTCAGAAGAGCAAATAGACTCACGAAGGCTGTGAGAGCCTTAGGCCAATTTGATGGAGTGATCCCAGGGTATTGCCTAAGAGATAAGAGAAAGAGAGAGACAAAGAAGTAAAAGTTTTGGCGATAAGCAAGGATGTACTCGCCATAACTTGAGAGTCAGTGAGAGAGAAGATGAGTCGCTTGAGAGGGGCGATCGCCTATTCGTTGGCAAGATAAAGAAACCAACCAGTCGAGGGGCTGAAGTTTAATAGATGTTGAAAGAAAGTAAATGAGGCAAGTAGTATGAGAGGACGTAGTAAAGGCTGAGAGGCTTGAGAGAAGCAAAGCCATTACCAAAAGAGAGATTAAGTGGCCATAGCCATATTCAAAGGCTTAAACCTGGGTGACAGAGAAAGGCGTTACATGGTGATGAATACTGAGGTAAGGGTATAGCCTGGGTAGGGCCATTGAGCCAAGAGAAGAGAAGGCGAGAAGTCAGTAGCAGGTAGGCCATAGGCTGCCATGACGTTACCCGAGAAGGAGAAGGCGTTATTGTCAAAGAATAAGACTATAACCAGTGCAAGTTCTTAGTAAAAAAAAAAGACTAAAAGCTTTAACACAAGATATCGCCTAGCTTGTCATGCGTTGTTTTATGTATTGTCAGTGTGGACGTTTTTGAGATGAGTTGCCAAGTTTATTGGAAAAGTGGAGATGATGGCTATTAGCTCTGCGACACTTGCATGATGGTTGTAAGTTGATTAAAGAAGGAATTAAATTGTTGAAATACTGCAATCGTGATTTATGTTGATCAAAGACTATGCGGTTACAAAAAGACATTACCCCGGACTTTGTCCTAACTATGAGCCATTGACTACTCGCCAAACTATTGAACTGAAATAGGTCAAGACATTCCCCGAAGATAGGACGGAATCACTCACGACGGAAGATTCACAAATGAACATCTAAAAGGAGAGTAAATTAATATGAATGAGAGTAAGGAAGAAGACAACCATGTATTGTCATTAGATACCTTAATCCAATGTGACATTAACCCTTATAGACACTAGCTCAGGTCTTCCTGGAGACTTAGTTCCTTGGGTTTGTTATTTTGAGTCATAGCAAAAACATAACTACACCAATCTTAGAATATTATTTTATGGGTTGCCTAACTTACTTTTGCACATTGATTATTTATTAGGCAAAAAGGTGCCCAAGCTGCTAGAGAGCTATGGTATTTTGTTTTCTTTCTCAATGGGGAACACACATTTATAGGTTATAATTTCTAACAAGGCATTTGTTTCATGATACAAATAGAATGAATTACACTAATCATCTTATAATTAGGGAATCCAAGCCATTACAATATTGTAGCAGGAGCTAATGAGACCTACACTCATGTTTTGCATTAGTATTTTACAATTCCTAATAGGTTGGTCCCATCAATACCATAGGGTGGTATTTGGTTTGCCACAAAATAATCACCATTTTGGTTGAAAGTTGACATGTAAGGTACACGAGGCTAATGTGGACATCTCCAACTTTGTGGAATCATCCGGTCGATGGAATCGAGCATTAGAAGCTTGAGCATGTTACTCTTAATCAAGACCAAAGAAACTGAAATCGGAGTTGAGGAAGGTGTTGATCTAGGTTCCGGTTTGCCAATAACAACCAAGTTCAATGTCAATATTGGTTGTGACCTGTCTCTGAAGTAGTCACATGACATGTAGCCGTATCGTTTTTTTCATTATAGAATACCCACAACATAAGATGGTTGGCACCTCGCATCCATGTCATGCCTCCTAATTTGTTCATCTCGGACACAACAATAAAGTCATAGGTCGGTGGATAGCATTGATCATTATGGAGGATGGTGGGCGTAGTTTGACTTTTGCAAAGGTGATTGACCAAATATCATCAAGGCGGCGGCTGCTAAATCGTTATGTAATACTCACCCAACTGTACCGTTGATTAAGAACCAAAAATAGGTGTCCGATTAAGGAGGCTAACTGAATTAGCCTCGTGTACCTTAGACAATGTTTCAAAGTTAGTTAATGTATGTATGTTCTAACAATAGTAGTTGGGTTTCTCCACGGTCCAAAAATTGCATATCCAATAAGACTTGGACAACACCTAAGTAGCGAGGTAGGTGAACCCAAAACCGAACACGTGGTATTTGGACACTAGTATTGGGTTCACCTCATAGAGAAAGAGAGAGAGATATGACACTTTACTCTCGAGAATAAACGCACGCTTGTATGCAAACCCGATACGGGTTTACCGAATGGTTCACCTATTTTGTCCGACAAATTCTACATGGGTCCACGAGGAGGGAACGTTATACACTCCAAACTTTGTAATATCAACTTCCTTAATGTTACTTCTTCTCTTGTATCCTAAAACCTTAGGGAACATATGTTCTCAGTTTAAATCTCACTTCTTGTTGTCACATTTTCCTCTCATATGTCATAAGTTTTGGCAATAAATAAACCACCAAATAATTCAAACCACGTGCTTGCACACATCACGTTGTCATCATTATAATCATTGTCATTGATGCAACGTTGTCTTTGGGTTATTCCACAATATCACGTGCTACACTCATTCTCTTTTATCACGCATCGATGACGACACTACAAACTCCTTAATATCACATGCTCTTTGGTATCCACCAGTGTGATATTAAAAGTTTAGGTTGTACTAGACTTTCAAGCGCATTTTGAGCAAGACATTGCATGCCAAAGGAGACGCCATGGAGTGCTTTCTACTTTGGTTTCATATAATTCATTCATTTTTTACATGATGACATCTAATGCCAATAATAAACTGGTTGAGACTTGCTCAAGTTCCACATAATAGTAACTATTCAAGATGATAAATATGAACCAAGATACATAAACAAACACCTAATAACTTATACTCAATCTTAATCCCCCTCCAAGCAATCAAATTTCAATGAAAGGTGATGCTAAAGATTGAATGTACCTTAAAAACTAGAGTTTTACTGTGTGTTTTATTCATGTCACGTATGACGTTCTTGTATATGGATATCTAGAATAAACTCATGAGCTAATCCTTGGCTCTTGAAATTGTAGACTTTGGATATGGTGTCTCACACTACTCGGGATCAACAAAGAACAAGCGAGAAGCGATGTGGGGCAACATGTGACAAGAAATGGCGTTGTGGAATCGGGCATCGGTTCCACAAAGTTGTTTGTTAGGGCCACTTCACACACGAGCCAAGAGCCGTGACCATGAAATTGGGAGAGCCCAAAAGAAAGTGTCCAAAGGCCATCTCAACACACCTCCAAAATCATGCAGTGTGCTCACGGACCCTCAAGTGTAGCGTGAAGTCATATGTGACCGGGCCCTCAACCAAATGCTATTTCAATGAATTTCTATTCGCTCGGGTCCTTGCACTTGATAAAATAGAATAAATCAACGGTTATGAGCGTTCGGAGTGCCATGGTCTCTTAGTCTCGTGTTAGACCTACCTCCAAGAGATGGTTTTTGAAAATAGTCCAAGTGACCATGAAGCATGATCCATTTGATGCCATGTAGGAATCCATGTAGATTATACATCCATCTTACATTCACATACTCCGTTGGTCACTCGAGCATAGTGTGAAGCGAACTTGGACCGGCTCCATCTTTTCCACCAACGAGAGTGCTTGAAGTGTAATGGTCACGGGCTCGCAGTCTCGTGTGTGAAGTGGGCCTAAGTTCTTAACAAAAGCTCCAACAACATTATCGTATGACATTCTCAGCCTCACCACATGTAATGTAAAGTTTACTCAATCGCATTCAATACATGGAGCAACAACAACAAAAACCGGATTGAGAATCGGACCTCCGTTGATTTAGTTACGGTTATTGAAAGGATTTTGGTTTTACATGCACATACCATCCAGTTGGAACATGCGACTATGTACACATGACATTAAAATTTCTCATTTCTCAAATTACAAACATTTTTGCAATGACACGTGTCTTTACGAGGAGTTTAGTTCCCCCCCCCCCCCCCAAATTCGGGGTCATTCCGACTTTGAACCCAAATTATGGGGATACACGATGTTTCTTTGCATGTCATGTAGCTTTGGCGTCTTCACACCGAAGAGGACATGGGTTGTTAGAAATTGCCCCCTATATATTTGTAGTTGATGCATCCCAAGTGTACTTTAACATACTCATCCATGATATTTGACCTTGCTTTACGAATCAATGTGACTAAAATAACAATCCTTGGACTCTACGCCCTAGGTTGGATCACATCTCCATTCGGCTGGGCCCCACCCTTCTCACGCCTCCTTCTCTGCCCAGTCTTCCTGCCCACACTCGTGTGGGAACTCTTTCTCGCTGGGAACCAATGTGACAATACCCGGTCACTTAAGCCACTAAGCTCCTTTGGCATGTGAAGGAATTCCATCAATTAACCTAGGACTGATGAAAGTGATGTCAACTTGTATATTTGTAATTTCGACCGGATATTATCGCATTGATTCCCAACAAGGAAGAGTTCCCACACAAGTGCGGGCAGGAAGACCGTGCAGTGAAAGAGGCGTGGGAGGGACAGGCCCCAGCCAAATGAAGATGTGATCTAGCCAGGGGCGGACTCTACATAGTAATCAACATTTTCACCTCCCCTTGACATGTAACTTAGGTGTCACAAAACCTTTAGCCTATAATTGAAAACCCGTCCTCCAAAAGCATGTCACAATGATTGAGCCTGAAACATGCTACTTTAAATTCCAATAATTTAAAATAACTTCTGATCTATTTTATTATAGTGTGTACTTCCGTAGTAGTACTACTAGGTCAACTTTCAACCCGACAACTTTAAAAAAAAGAAAAGAGAAAAAGGAAACCTTAGATTGCGCCTTACTACTAGTAGGCTTGTGAGACTTGTAAAACAAATGATCCTTTCATCGTTGCATTTAATGTTAATCTACAAGCAACTATTTTGGCACGGCATGAAATGACTCTCGACGTGGTTTAGACTTGCACAACATGTTCATATGTTGCGGTTTTATTCTCAAGTGTTGGAATGCTTTCAACACTTTTGACACAATAGAAATATTCATTGCATATAAATATTTTTATTGGACGGGGGATGTTTGTTTTTGTAGTGGACAAGGCATTAGGAACTAGTTCCATTGGATCCATCAAAGCTTCAAGAGCACGCAAGACAATTCTATATGTGAAGTTGCTTAGCCACCAATGTACCGTGGAATCAATGAAAAACTCCATCACAAATTTGTGACTTGTTCATGCAACGGGCCCCCTTCAAGTTACACTATATATGGACATTTAGTAGGGAATTGTTAAACCGACCACAAAGACGCATCGCGTAGTCACATGACCTATCAAAATTCGCTTTTGCATCGCACACATGAAAAGGAGCAATGTATCAATTGTGTTTCTTCTCCCCTTACATTTTAGCTTATGACTAGATTTGTTCAACTTTTGACAAGCTACGTGCAGTTTTGATTTTGGATATGACAAAACCCAAGGTACCACTCCATGAAGACTTAAAAGATGACTTTTAGGTCATCTAGGTGTCTCATATAAGTTTTATTGGGACAATGTCAGATTTGTTCTAGATTATATAGTGCCTTGGTTGACCTTTCACACATTCAAAATAAGCAATTTGAGAGTCTCTCAATCATAGTACATGCATTTGGTGACAGTCTCTTGGTCTCACACTATTTCACCCATGCAACAATACGACAATGAGTTCGCTTTAACTGGGTCATGTGCGGTGTGCAAGCACAAGCACAACCATTGTCAATAATCTTGCAAATAATACCCCATTTTAATCTCTTTACCAAAGCCAAGGGTGCTTTGGTGTGGTCAATAGCCTCGTGTTTGTTAATCTCTTGTAGTTTCCCACGCATAGTTTTCAGTATTCTATAATTAAACATTTATTAAATTATATTATCAAACATTTATCTTTACCTTGTCACCAATCACAAAAAGTAAGTATCCGTTGTATGAGACAATAGACCATACCGCTACTCATGGTAAAGATTCACAGTCTTGGTTCCTTTATCCTTATCTCCCTGATTTCGAGGTCTTAACATGGTTGCTTTGAGATACATTGCCCTTATGGGCATATTAACCAAGTTCAGTGATACATGTACAAAGACTATGGCCTAACAAAGGGATATATGCATTAAAAAGGTTCATTTGCCTCTTTCATATTAATCATAGCATATTCATAAATAATGTTTACTAGTACATTTCAATCTCCCCCAACTCTTCTATTGATGACGTAATTTCCTTAGTCAAGCTTGCTCCATGTGAAGCCAAATAGACATCTAAAAGAACATTTCGTCTACCATGGATTATCAAAGGGGTAATGTGTAGCAATCTATGGGTTGTTCATCCCACGTCAATTAGGCAATGGTCTTGGCTAACACCACCAATTCTTGACCCCACGGTCACTTCGAGTTCTTTGAGAGATTCTCCTTTATTACAATGACAACCCTTTGCAATTAATTAAGATACCTTTCAAGGTTGAACTAATTTCAATGTCTTTGGTATTCCTAAATTCTCATACTATGGCAAGTTACGAGTCAAGACTCACATTTCACTTTCAATACTAATTTCTTTACAAGACCTATCTGCAATTCCTAGGGAACTTCTTTTTGAGTCAAAACCACAAAGATAGTATTCATAGACAATTCAATGTTGAGTACGATTTCTTTTGTCCACACGAATTCCCCAAAGACACACACACCATAGCCTCCTTTCAAGAATGATTTGACTTGAATTTAATCATTGATGTCCACTCATCCTATTTCATTTAGGAGGTGTAATATCCAAACTACATCCAAACCACTATATCATATTTTCACTATTAGTACATGTTCCACAAGACTATAGTACGAGTCTTAAGCTTATCACAAACTACATTCACAAACCAAAGGTGCCTAATTATTTGGGAAACTAATTTTGTTGAGCGTCCAAAAAAAGGAAATAATGTTCCAATAGTGCTTAAAATCACAAAATTGTCATAGATGAAATTAGGAAAATCATCCAGAAATTATAGAAATGACTTGGATGAATGTCTAACTTATTTTTAATTATCTTTAATATGCCCAAATTTAGAACCTTGTTTTTGGGGTTGCCTAACCTACTTTCACACTTTAATTAATTATTAGGCATAAATGTGCCCAAGCTGCTAGAGAGCTACGGTGATAAAAACACCTTGTTAGCTCCTCATGTTTTGGAACTAATCTGAAAGTTGGATGAAACTTTTGACACCTCCTTTTTCCACCTCTCAAACTTTAAAAGAATTTTAGGATCTAAAATAAGGTATGCACATGGACCCGATGTCCTAAATCCTGGATCGGCTTATGCAAGGCTAGCTTGACCCACCCATCCTAACACAGCAGGCTAGAAAGTAAAATTTTAATAGCCTGACACCACTTATGTGAGTGATACTTAAGGCATTGAGAACACTTGAGTGACTTGTGTTAATCCTCATTAACTCGAAATTCAAGACTAAACTCGTGGTTTCATCTGCTCTAGTTTATGAATAACTCTAATCTCAACAAACTCTAGAAACAAAGAGGAATTGACACCTCCGAATTGCAAATGATATCTTTACTATGGTTTATGCCATGTTAAGGTGTTATATTTAGATTTCAACAATGTGGATGTGACCTTCATGCACTTTGTACAAACACTTATTTATGTACATATTTATTTGTATTTTTGGTTGTTGGTGTTAACACCACCCGAGCATTAAAATTCACTCATCTTAAGCCATCTCCCTTGATGAGAAATATCCAATGATATTTAACCCTTAAATGCATGGGCAACCACATTGTGGTCAATTTTTGGTCAAAGGCCAATTCTATTCCTATGTTGGAGATGCTCCTTTCACAAGATGTTTAAGTTAATGCATTTTTTGATTGTTGGGATTGAGCAAAAGACTTAATTTGTAAATTCAACACCGTTGAGAAAATTGAATATTGAGTGCCCAAAATGCAAAACCGTTTCTAGGGATGCTTCAATCATGTGCTTCTTGCAACTTTTTCCCTTGCAACTTCTTACCAACTAGTGAATACATACTATTTCTACCACAAATGCAATATTGAATGAATTTTAACCCTTATAGTATATTTATTATCAATTTTTTTTATATATGCAAAACTTCATAACTAATCCAAATATGGTTCAATCATGTTGAAATTTTAACTATAGCTTCAAAATACATGTGCCTACTTATCCAAAATTCTACTTTAGAACTTATGCTCCTTCAAGTAAACAAGAATTACTCATATGCAATGCTTTAATTTTTTTTGTGGAAATAGGCATGTGCATTTAGGGGTTAAGCATTTAAAGTTGATTTGATGTTGGCATCAACTTCGAAGGCCTTGAGCCAATATTGTGGGACCTATTTGAGAGAATTCAACAAAGACCTGAGAAGGAGAAGCTTCAGTTCGAATGAATGAGAGACATTTTCATGTGCAACAATCTTTTTTCACCTTGGGTTGGATAATGCAAGCGATAAGCATGTTTGGCACTTTGATGCCAAATTGCCAATTTTTTAAGGTGACACATGGATTACCGCAGAGGTTCCAGGTAATAGAAAAGAGACATGTCTCACTTTGCTCGAAGTTTAAACTAATATGTGCCAAACATGCTTGTCACCCACACTAGCACACATTTATACCCACACTAATACTCTTTTTGTTTCTACTTTTGCTTTGCCCAATTGTCTTGCACCCTTTGTAGTTGGAACTTTTTTTTTGGCCATTCAATCTTAACCCCACGTTAATTCAAAAATTGCCCCTTTTGTATGGTTTAAACCACTCTATGTGTGGTGTTTAAAGGCACCCTTTATCAATATGCTTAGTATTGTAAGGCATTAGCATAAGACATGGGTTGCCTTATGTTACTAAGTATGTCAATAAATGATAGAATACAATGTTGACAAGGGATTCAAAGACCCCAAAATGATAGGGATACTACATGAGAAACAAGAACATAACTACAACCACACTACTAAATGCTCATGAGTTGAGGTTATGAGTGGAAAACCTTGTGACTCTCTACAAGGTTTGTACCAACCTAAACACAATACCATTTATATAGTCCTACGAAAAGGCAATAGATGACATTACATGGTATTGTATAGTATTAAAACCCTATATGTGAATAGAAATGCTACTATGTTACATTGAATATTTTTAGAAATTGGCTTGCATAGATAGAAAGTACCCCATATTAGGTTTCACATTATTTGTAATATTTTGCTAGTGAAATACACATGAAATTAAAATGCGCCCTAATGTTCTTTACCCATGTTAACTCCCAACCCACAATACTAGGTGTAAATGGTGTAGATGGTATGCTGCAATTTCACACAAGCACCCGCATGCCCCACTGCCCCACTGTCCCATTATTTGTTGTGGCAAGAGGGGATTATTACATACAAATGCACCTCTCATAAATCGAACAAAAGTGATCCAAAAATGATGTATAGATTAACTATTGTTTTTTTTAACATAGAATGGACGCCAAAAGTAGTTTTAATGACCCCAAGTCAATTTAGTGCGATTCATTTGAAATGAAACTACCATAAACTTATATAGTCAAGACTCTACAAGGGTTACCCCTAAAAGTGTTATAATTTTATATATGTTAAGAAAATTTTACTCCCCTACAAAAACACAATTGGTAAGACTAGTGAGTGTTATGTGTTAAGTGTTATAACATGTCTCTACTCCCTTCTTTGTTAATTTCACCTCTATAAGTGTTAATTTTGAGAAAATAAAGGTAATAATATATGAGAGCATACATTTTAAACATGTAATCACATTTATCCCATGTTCTTTGCAAACAATTCAAAATTGTTGGAGGCACACGGGTGTTCTTTGGATCTCTGTTGAGAGGGAGATAAAGGACGCTAGGCGCTTGGTAGAGGTTGATGAAGTTGCTACTCTACTTCATCAAGTGATGTTATTGTCATCTGATAGTGAGGTGGGTGACATGATGAATGCTCATGAATACCTCAATGAGATGCAATTTGATTTAAACAACCCCTATGAACCTACACACGAGGAGTTTTTGAACATGTATTCCTCATAACATCAAGAAATTGATGTTGATGAGGTTATGGTTGATGTGGTAGAAGAAGTTGTAGGATTTAGTGTTGTTAAGCGTTCTCTAGAGAATTTGAAGAAATACTTTGAGCAAAGACCAAATGATGCCCTATCACACATCAAGAGCATTCAAGGACTTCAGAAGGAAGTTACATCTCATCATTTGGAAGCTTCTTGTCATACTACTATAGACTCTTTCTTTCGGCTAATTTAGTTGAAAGAATCTCATCAAGTTACTACTACATGGACTATATTTTTCAATTAGTTTAGTCGAATTATGTGTTATCATTTGTACTTTCATTTTTTATTTTTCTAAAAACGTTATAATATTCATTTTAAAAAACTCAAGTGTTATTTCTATAAATGTTATTAATCATTGGTATGAATTATATAAGTGTTACTTGTTATAATTCTATATATGTTATTTGTTTGCTACTCCCGACATGCAACACTTATAGAGTCTTGACTGTGGCATGCTTTCAACATGGATGCATGCAAAGACATGCTTATACATACACAATGCTCTCTTATGTTGTTCACCGTGGCTCCATCACATTTTTCATGCATGGTAAAAAACCCCAAAACTATGCACAACTATGCACAAGGATAGATGGGACCAAACCACCAACACCAATATCAAGAGAATTTCGATCGAGGACCGAATGACACCGAAGTCATTTTTTAACGTGATGGTGTTGTAAAAACCAAGAGAATGATATTGGGATTTTGCACACGAGTGTGTGTGGCTTGGCTAAGATAGGGTTTGCGGCAACCATGTTACCAAGTTCAATAAAACCTATGATTCTTTATGCTCTAGTTTGGGTTACTTATGCTATTCGTGGAACCAAACAATCTAGAACTATGACGTTTATAACTAACAAATAATTTACTATGTATTCACCTTTACAACGGATGAGTATGGGGAAGATGCAACGAAGTATTTATTACATAACTTGACTTATATTGTTTTGAAACTTGACTTGACTCCCATTTGACTCCAAAAATGACACAAAAGACCCTGGATAGTTCTAGTGGCGTCACAAATTTCTAGAAGATGGTATGTATTTCAAAGACTGCATTATAACTGTGTTTGGTAGTGTATTTATGACATTACTCAACCGATGAGCTATGTTCATGGGTTCGATAATAGATTTGTGAATAAAGACTCGGATGTCGGAATCCCACAGCTTTAGATTGGATATGAAGTTAGGGTAAGTGAAAACGACTCATTTCTTGAGTCATGTTATGTAATGTCATTGAAAGAAAGAAAGAAAGAAATAAAACTTGTGAAGCTACTTGCACCCTTGCTCACAAACTAATCTCGATGCACGCCCTCGTTCACATGTGGTCTAACATTTCATGTGAATGTGTCTCTGTTGCTTTACTATGCTCCTATTACCATCTAGTATCATTCTCTTGGTTTCACCACACCATCACTATAGGTAGGACAAATGATTGGCGGTCGTACTTCGCTTTGCAAGGTCATACAAAATAAAATTGGTCGTGTCCGAAAATCAATAAAACAGTGATATGGAATCCTACATGTCAAGAATTAAACAATGTTTGGTGGTCACCTGAATTTTTGAGTGAGACTATCCAAATAAATTGTCTCAACAAAAAATGAATGTCATCATCATATAACACACATGATTTAATAATATATTTTCAACAACATTTGTTTTTATTGGTCAAAACACAAATTTATTGTGGGTTGCCCATTTTACATTTACATCATGGTCTAAGTTCACTTCACACTATTGTCCCGTGACCAAGGCTTTTAAAAAGTGATGTGGACTTCTCTCAGGCATAGCTTTGGACCACTAACCATGACCATAAGAAACCCTATCATTATTTCTCACGGCCTTGATCATGGATGTAAAATGCTTCAACAACTCCAAATTTGGGAGAGAGGGAACCGTCACATACAAGTGTAATACCTCTCATCCATCCAACATAGAAACTTGACCCTTATAGGTTTCGTGATAGGTTTGAGGTTGATTCACCTCGAATGACTTAGACTAAACTGGACTAGTGCGGAGTCTTTGAATCTCATTCCATTGTCAAATCAACTATAAGACATAACATCCATGTTGCATACTATTTCAAGGCTTTATGTTGGATGAATGAGAGGCATGCTCGTAAGCGATAATTCCATCCTTTCATGAATTAAATTACCCTAATATGTACAATTAGGTAGCCCACGTTAATATATTAGCATTCCACATTATTCTCAATATTCACTACCATGATAACAAATTACAATATTTTGAAAATGATCGGGCATGCACAATGGATGACTAAAAACAATTCATGGATTCCAGGGGAATGGAGCAATATGCTACGGAATGGGATCTCCACTAGCCGATATTTACACTATGGCCACAAACTTGTCTAGTGGAGAACCTCAAGAGCATGGATGAAAAAACGACATGGCAACACTTTTTGCTAGGGGAGTTCTTTGGATGTCAACTTTCTTGGGCAATCTCAATCCCTCTGTAAAAAAACTTGGCCTCTGGAGAACTTCAACTCAAGGCATTTTTTTTCTAAATTTTTTTTCTATCTTGTCCGTCATACCAACCGATACCTCACATAATAACCTTGTCACGGGCTAAAAGTCTTGATTGACTGGTGCACTTCTTCACTGTAGTCTAAACCAACCCTTAGTGTATAGTAGAGGTGCTTATTTATGATCAGGACCCCATCATCAATCTATAGCGTACCGAAAATTTGATCAAGCTGGAACCAATAGTGGCATGACACATGTCCTAGTTTTCGATTACTAAAGTGAGGAGGAGCGAGTGATTAAAATGAGTGTTTATGACAAACTCTAGACAATGGTAATATGTTTGGGCCAACATTTGGCTTAAAAAAATCATAGTAATTTCAATTTAAGGAATGAAATTACAGAAAAATTACCATCCTCCTTATTCCTATCTTCCTACACGGGAAAAAATTACAACACTTTATACTTCTCCATATGTGGCGCAAAATCTCTTAAAGTGATTGATTATGGGTGCCTCTACTCTGCTTAACTTAGACAAAGTCATTTGAGATGATGAATCAGCCCTAAACCCTAAGGGAAAGGGGGGGGGGTCAAGTATTTATGTTGGATGGATTAGCTCGTATGCGAACAATTCCCTCTCGCCTGCTTGACTTGGAGGTTTTCATCCATCCAAGATGGATGAGTTTACCTAGACGCCACTGCACCCCCAACCCCTCTCTCTCCAGCTGTATTGCACAGCGAAGACGAAAGTCAGTACCTGCCCGCCCTGCCCCTGCCCCTGCCCTGCCCTGCCCCTGCCCTGCCCTGCGCCGTCGTAGAGTGTTGGCAGTAAAAACATGGCTATGGCACAAACAGTCGGAGAAAGCCATTCTTCCTCTCTGGTAGGTCCGGAAATCCTTTGGTGGCGTCACGCAGCTTGCATCTGTGCAATCGCCATTAGTGTGGTGGCTGCCGCCTTTCATTCCTTGCCTCAACGGCAACTTTTGTTTTTATTTTTCCATCTTCTTTCGTTTTCGTTTGTAGACCAGGTCCCCGCTCTGCCATGCACAATCTGGCCGCTCTGTCTGTGCGGTCTGTCTCTCTGTGTGCAGCAGGTTTCTTTTTCTCCTCGTTCGCAAGCATCAATCTCTCCAGCTGTAACAGGAAACTCAGTTGAGTAACTTACTCGACGTCGCAGCAGCAGCAGCAGCAATCGTCAATCTGTGTTACGTTAGCCACAATTAGTAGCCCTGGGCGGGGCTTACAAGTGGGTGCAATTGAGGGACTGGACCGTTGATGTTTGGGGTTTGATATGTCGGTTTTTTAATGTTGTTATCGGAGTTTTCGGCTGTTCTTTTGAAATGTGATCCGGTGTGCATTACTATTGGATTGAAGCAGTGCATTGTGAAGCTCAGATTGGTGTTTGTTCGGAGTCCAAGTTCTTGGTTCTTGGTGCTTGGTGATGGTGTTCGGGATTGGAGATAGGGCGCAGAGATGGTGAAAGATGGAAGGAGCGAGAGACGCACCAATCGGCCATAGCCGGAGGAAGGTAGGAAGGAAATGCTGGTGGAAGCTTCGCAAGCGATCAGTGACAATTTGAAGCAGGTGTGGGGCCAGGGGGAAGTATTCAATCTGGGGCTCTTCAATTGCATTAGATAGTGGCGATGATAATTCCCGGAGGAGGTGAGAGGAGTGTGGCCTGGGAATTATTAGTCTTCTTTGGACCCTGGTGGTTGAGACAGGGCATTATTATTGCATTTGGAGAGGTTTGACACGACTCTAATATTATAATATCATTGCGAACAACCATCATCAAGATCCAGCTATGTCGTATGGTTACGACAGGTACTCCGGCCAGCCTTATGGCCACTATGCGGATGAAAGGGTAAGCCACCTCCACTCTATCTTTCCACCTATCCTGTCTTCCTGCAAACAAACAAACAAACAAACTGCGTTTTCTTGTCCCTGAAGGAAGGCTCTGAAGTTAGAGAGGTAAGGAAGTCCACAGGAATGCAACCTGAAAATGTCAGACCAACTGGTTCAGAAGAAAATGCCATTTGTGGTCCTCTGCAATTAGGTCTTTTCCATCTTAACCATTAGAGTCTTAATTGCGATGATCTTGAGAAATTCCAGCAGTAAGGGAGAGAGAGAGATCCTAGTACCTTTTTGTATTGATGAAGTTTTTGTCAATAAACTTGTGAAGTAATCTGAGCTGAGCTGAATCGTAAGCGCAAAGACAACTCGTACGTACTATTACGATTGAGCGGACTCGGACCCACAGGGATACTTCAATCGTCATGGATACCTAATTTTCGAGCTTTTAGTGTTTTCTTATCTCATCTCCTTAAGGAAGACATTGCCTCTCTTTTTCTCGATTCAAGCATTTGTTGAGTGAGCTGCGAGGTAGGAGGAATTTGTGCCAATATCGTAAATACGGTGAAGTAGATTTGTATCAGATGGTGATGATGTTAGGCGATACAATAGGGAAGTTTGTCCTTTCAGTCTCTCAATAAGTGTACCTTGAGAGAGATTCCAAGTGCTCTCACTCAAATCATATTTACCGAATGTCAAACCTAAATTAGATCTATAGGTCCTGTAATGGCTGCTGAAGAATAATTAGTGGCAGATAGTTCGGAGCTGAAGAGAGATTTCAAGTTTACTGAAATTTTAAGATTCTCATACCTCGTGGATTGGTCGGAATACCGGGGTGATTGTTCCGGTGCAAATCATCCTGTGCAGTGATGGGTTGGAATGCGGTTCCTTAAATCCGAGTGACTTCAAATCTCGGCGAGATTGTACCTTGAGAGAGGTTCCCAGTGCTCGCACTCAAAATTACACTAGAACTAGATGTACTGTAATGGCAGCCGAAGAATATTAATCAGTGGCAGACAATTCTGTTCGGAACTGAAGAGAGATTCAAGTAACTGAAGCTTTTGAGAGTCTCATACATATCTCGTGGATCAGTCATAACAGCGGGGTGATTGTTTCGGTGCAAATCTTGTGTCACGGTGAGTTGGACATGATCCGAGAGGCTGAAAATCTCGGTGAGATCGATTCGAAGTGCTCTCACTCAAAATACATTCACCGCACGTAAACCTAAATCAGTTCTAGAGGTTCTGTAATGGCTGCCGAAAAATAATAATCAGTGCCAAACAATTCTGTTCGGAACTGAAGAGAGATTTCAAGTGAGAGTTTTGAAGTCACTGAAATTTTAAAAGAGTCTCGTACCTCGTGGATCAGTCATAACAGCGAGGTGGTTGTTCCGGTGCAAATCTTTTGTCATGGTAAGTTGGAAACGCGGCTCCTTTAATGCGCGTGACTGAAGAACTCGGTGAGATTGTAATGTAATGCAGGAGGTGCCAGATGATATAGATGGCAAACCGCCTGCGGACTTTCCATACAATCAGCCATCCTCCTCCTCGCGCTTTTGGCGACCACCAACTTTCAGGGGGGGGCCAGATTACTACCCGTCCCCTACGAGGCGAGATCCACCAGATCGGTACTCTGGTTACCCTCCTAGTGGCTACCAGGATACTGGGTATGGGAGAGGTCCAGAAAGAGGTTACCTGCCTGCTGCCTATCTTCCACAGGAGTATGATAGGAGACCCCTTCCTCACAGGCGTGAACCCGAAGCTGGACCACGATATGATGCAGGAGCAGGTTACCCACCTCCAGCTTATGAGCCTGAGGGAAGGTATACATCTCCGGACCGTGGTCCACCTCCTCCTCCCCCTCCTCCTACTGGACCTCCAGCTCCCCGAGGCCCCCCCCCTATGGAGGGAACTCCTGTATTCCCTCCAATGCCATATGAGCCTGCTGGATCACCTGCTTCCACCGGCCCTCTAGCTGAAGAATCAGCAGCCCTGCCCCAGGAACCACCTGCGGAGGTCTTCCCTCCATTACCATATGAGCCTGAAGGTATTTTACTTCCGGCATTTCCCTACTATTTTGTTTTTTGTACTGAGTATAGATAGATACCCCAATATGCTCTTGAAGAGATTAGGCAATTCTAGGCCAGTGCATAATTGTGCGATTTGGGTTGTGGTTTTTGTTCCACTTTCAGCTTGTTTAAATAGTACAAGTGAAAGTGCACCGGTACTCTTTTAAAAGCTTTGAACAGGGCATTACTCGAGAATACTGGTAGGTATCAGAGCATGTTATTTTTGTGAGAAGTACCGATTGAGCAAAATGAGCTTACAGTATGCATGTCTGAGCTCCCAAACAGTGGCATGAAGTGAGCATTGTTGCTTCTTGTTGTTGGGGGATGAGTTTTCAACTATAAAAGGTTGAATTTGGCCTGAAATGGTTAGATATTAGTGGTACCCCAATCTCCTGTTGAATGTAGTATGGTTGTCTGGTCGTGAATTGGGTCTGAAATGGTTGGATGTAAGTCGTCTTCACTGTGGAAGTGTAGTTAGTTCTCCAAGTGGTTTCCTATGCCCTGGTGTAGGAAATGGGCAATCAATTTTCCTCAACTGGACCTCTTTGTAGTCAGTAGCAGCCCCCTTACATGCTACAACCTGCAGGCACATGTTCTTGAGGTAATTTAATTTTTTTTCTGAACTCTTTAATGTAAGAACGGAATGTTTTGTAAACCTGCAGCTTATGTTGTATGGGTAAATGCTTTTTGTCCATGCAGGTCCTCCGCCTCCTGAAGAAGTTCCGTATCCTCCTCCAGGAGAAGATCGTGGAGAGGGAGGACCAGGAGAGGGTGCTCTTCCAGAGGGTCATTATGGATCACCCTCTACGGTACTTCCTTCTCCTATAATGTTGAATGCCACATTGGTCCAGGCTCAATGCGCTCAGCAACAGACTATGTTTCACAGCCTAACTACTACTCTATTGAAACACATCATTTTAGGATGAAGGACGGAGATCAATCAGAAATAAAAAGTAAAATTTAACTCTGCGCTTTTTAAAGTCAATTATGAGCAAGTTCTTGATCTGCCATATTCAGGTGAGTGTTGGGGTTCACAATGTGTTAGCTAATTGGTGTGGCATGTGACTTGACAGGTTCATGGGCACATCAAAACTCAGCATTTTGCTGGCTGCAAAGACTACTGGGCTGCATTTCTTTTCATATTACATTTCTGGGCAGTGGTTGGTGTATGCATCTACTTAGGGTTGAGGGGTGTAATAAAAACAAATCAGAACAATGACTTGATACATGCGCACTATCTGGCTCCAGCTCCTGCACCCGCACTTCCGCATCATTTATACAGTATAAGAAATTGGGCTCCCCAGCTGGGTGCAGCGGCAGGTTCGGGGTGGATTTTTGCATTGATATGGCAGTCACTTCTACGGATGTTTCCAAAACCCATGATCTATGTGTGTCTTTCCATGGGAGCTGTAGCTACAGGTATTTGACATGTTCCAATGTGTCTTATGAGATTGGCCATCATATTTACATAGGCACAGATTGATATTATTCCAAACAAGGCTGACACTTCTGTACTCTTTATTAGGCTCTCTTGCTGTCAAATTGATGGTGATGGTATCAGGATCTAGAATGAAGTTCCCCTTGATCCTTGATGCTTGATACCTGTTTATGTTGTTCAAGTCCTTGGAAACTCTAGGTTAAAGTTGTAGTCTTAGAAATCCTGACTGTTGATTACTCTTTTGTGGGGCCCATGCAACAGGGTTGCTGGGTATTATTCTGATCTCTACTGGGACTGCCAAAGGCCTTGTCGGCCTGATATTCTTGGTGTCAGCATTGTTTCAGGGTCTCTATGTCCACCTTGTTCAACCGCGGTATAGACTCCCAACTTGACCTTGCCCACTATTTTACATTGGATTTTCAAGAATCCTTTTATGTTATCTTTGTGTTTTACATTTTGAGACAGGTTGTCTAGTACTTTTTCTCCCAAACTTGTTGCATCTAGCTGATTTAGGGGCACTTAATACACTTGCATAGTGATGGTATGGGGTTCTTCGACCTTGTGCTTTGAAATCATATGACCAAATGGATGATTATTCTTTATCTTGTGGATATTGAACAATCTTAACAGGATCCCATTTGCGGCAATTATGCTCAATAAAGCACTTCGAGATGTGCAAATGCACAAAATGCTGTACGTAGTTTCAACGTGGACATCATTGCTTGGTATGTTCTGGCTTGCGCTTTGGATATTTGGGGTATCTGGAGCTGTAAGCCTGCCATATGGAGGCTGGTATGTGGCCTTACTGGTTATTAGCCTGGCATGGTCCGTGGAGGTTCTCCGCAATGTTGTCAATGTCACGGTTGCCAGGGTGGTGGGTACAGTTTACTTTGAGGTTAGTTACATCACAAACTTCCAAATTTTGGTGTAAAATGCAATTAACCTATAGTATTTGTGTCAATCTTATGTGTCAGAAAATAGTTTGATATGCCACAGAATAAAAGATAGTAACAAATTAATGTAACTATCGTGACACTAAATTAATTTACAATCTTATGTCAACATTCGATTATTTTACATCATGATTTAACCTCTGGAAGTTCGTGATGTGCTTCCATTACTCACAATAACTGGTAGTGCGTGTACATAGCTAATTTGCAGACCGTTTTTATCAGTCACTACTTTGAACAACAATTTTCTTTCCTCATGGTCTCATTGATGGACTTGAATGTGTGCAGGAGGGCAATCTGCCCCTCTTCCTAGTTCTGAATGCATACCGCCGTGCTTGGACGATAGCATTTGGCAGTATATGTCTGGGTTCTATGTTTGTCGCCATTGTACAAGGATTGTATGCTGTTGTAAGTCAATTTATTTTTGATCTTTTAATGCTTTGAAATTAGGCATACAAGCTTAAACTGCAACTTCCTTGTTCATTGAAGTCTCTTTGTAGGGCTTTTTCTGTTTAGGACAGGTGTGGTATCTGCAAATGGGCTTGTGCGCAAAGGGAATGTGTGAACTCGCAATTATTTGAACATACTTCTCTCTTTCAAAGTGGATAATGCTTTAGAAGAGCACAAGATAACATGATATTGAATGATCTTAATGCAGGCAAAGCGGCTAGCCAATGAACAAGGAGAAAATGAGTTTCTGTTCTCGTGTGTCAACTGCTTTCTTGGACTTCAAGAACATCTTATACAATATTTCAACAAGTGGGCTTATGTCCAGGTATGTACAAAGACTAAAGTAGGAGGTTGTGGCAAGGTTTGCTCACATTAGCCTTGAATCTATGTGGTCTTGTGCAAGTGTACTACAGTAGTTTGCTAAATGTAGTGATATTAACAAAAAGCTGTCCGGGCATATGATATACATTTCTTGTTGTGGCTCAATGATGCAGGTGGGTTTGCATGGGAGGAGTTTTCTGAAAGCATCAAGGTATACATGGGAAATGCTTAGGGACCAAAAGGCAGATCTGCTGATTAATGACGACCTGACGGGCTCTGTCCTTCTAACGTGTTGCATAATTGGTGGAGTATTGACTGCACTTGTCGGTGGCTGTTGGACATTTGCAACATTTCGATATCTGACCGTCGCAATCTCCATCATATCATTTTTTATTGGCTTCTTTGTGGTTGGTGGTTCTACCATATAACTCTTGATCTTAGTTTAACATTTACTGGTTAACGACAGCATAATAGTCAATCCTTAAAAAGTGGGAGAGCTCACGAGTTTAGTTGAGATTCATAGTTAGCACAGTTTGTCTCTTCGGAGACTTCTGATCAAATAATTAGCACAGTTTGTCTATTTGGAGACTCCTGATAAAATAATTAGCACAGTAGAGCCAGTGCATGTGAATAGCTTCAAGTGATGTTTATTTAAATGTGTGTGTCCAGACATACTTGACGATGGTGGTGCCAGAGAGTGCTGTGGCAACTTTATATATTTGCTTTGCGGAGGACCCAGAGACACTGCGTAAGCACGACCCCGCATGTCATCAATACATGGATGACCGAAGAAGTCAGTTGGAGCAATCAATTGCAGAGTAGACAAGAAGGCTCATTCACATTCAGATATCCTATTTTGCACCATCCAGATTGGTGAGAGGAGAGCCTAATGCCCTCAATCTTCTTAAGTGCAAGTATGGGTTTACCACTACAAATTTGGGACACCAAGGGGAGTATTACAGTATTTTGACCCCCATCGACCATCCTGTACTGGTTATTTAGTTCAAGATTTTCCCCCGTTTGGATGAAAAGGTTCATGTTCTCCCAATCCAGAGGTTAGTTTCTGGCCTCTTTCGGCCCAAAGTGTGTCGGTTTTCAATGAGCAGGCACTGATTGTAAACTACAAGAGTGAATGTATGGTGATTCCAAGTCATCCATATTCAAGGAGACCCAAGATTCTTGGCAGGAAACCTGCAACAGAGCTGGTGAGAGGTAGAATGCTAGTGCCAAGTTAATAATTTTTGTTCACTATTTTGATCTGTATCATATCATTTCAATCTATCAATCCAACGATTTGTATCGGATCTTATATGCTGACCAGCTGCTATGCAAAGACAGAAAATTCTTAAGAATAAAGTTGGTGAATGCACAATTTCCACAAGGCTTGACATAGAGAAGGTTTTGATATCTAAGATTATGTCTATGGTCCAGCTCAACATGTACACCTTGGATGTTAATGACGTTGTTTCTAACAACACCCATGTTTACTTTCATGCCAAAATGAATTTGGTACCCAATGAACCAATATGGAATGTCCTTCATTCAAACCTCCACATTGACTCCAAGCATGCACCCAAAACTTACCGAACATGGAAAGTTATGCATGCGAGACAACCAACTCCCTACTAGAACTCCAATTGAGTTAATTGATAACTCTAATGTATATAGATGTTCACATGCTTCCTCTCCCTTCCCTTGGGTTTTGTTTGTTTTTCTTTTGACATGAGTGTTTGGAGCCCTCGCTTGAAGTCCTCAGTTTTTCAAACTTGAAAAGCTTGTTCTATGAGACTGTTTACGATGCCGCATCCACCATTGACTACTCTAAAAGCCTCTTGATGTTGGCATCATCAATAGCCCCCCACCCAAGCAAAGATGCCGACAATCTCCGTCACCATTCAAAGGCAAATAGTGCAACTGCATCTAGGTGTCCCACTTTCGGCCCGGTGATAGTATTCCACCTCAAATGCGATTGCAAATGGATGCTTGACCTGCAAAGAGTGGACCCCTTCCTATTCTTCTGCGGGACATTTTGCCCTCCACGCCAACTTGGACACAAGCGCCCATCATGCCAAGGTGACCCCCCACAAACCAACCCCCTGCCCATAGCTAAACCATACATTACAATCCTTCTACCCTTAAAAAAAGCGTGTAACATGTTTGGGTCTTTCTCCTCAAACTCACACTTGTTTATTGGTTTGATGAGTTGCAGGTTGTGTTCAACCCTAAACCTCCGCCGTCCAGTGCGTCCATCGAGTTGGAGCGTTTCTACACCATGCATAGAAATGCCAGACAATCCATTTCATCGTATTCGAATTCTTCGTCCTAAATTCGGGTGCTCGACGGATTCCAAAATGTATTATGGGGGGCCTAGGTACTGACCTTGGCTATAGTCACAGGGCATATATTTTTAGGAATGTTGAAGCGATGTAACCAAAGTTATTAGTGGCAAAAGAAAAAGATGTAGGCTCCAAAACTAGATAGGCCATTGTAGGCGTATGATGATTTTAGGTCACACTATCCAATGAATGTGTGGCAATAGTATGCTATTTATTTTACATGCCATACATTGTATATTTTATTTGCAATAATATGAGTGTTATATGATTTCCCCTTCAATATGGTCTAATGTTTGGATTGTCCTACCTAAACCATATTGATACGAGTTCTTAATTGGATTCTTGATATGAACACCTGCTTCAAAGTACTTGCATCTCACAACATTCTGTGTGATTTAATCCATGTTCTTATATTTGTAAATGTCTCAAAATGCCGAAAAAGTCCCAAATTAACGAATATAGTGTTGTATCAACAACAACAATGAATTGCATGTACATGTCATAAATTTAATAAGATAAGAATACATTTTTTTTTGTCTTCATTAGCAAATCTAGAGAGTTCAAAATTATGACATAATAAGAGACATCTCATGAATGTTTTCATCTATCCTTTGATTCTTCATAAAAAGAAAAATCAACAATTGTCCATTCATTTTTCATATTTGAAGTGCAAGTATATGATTTTTCATATCTAGCCCCTCATGGCATGATATTTTTTTTATAAACCACTTACGTGATTTCATGATATTATGTCAAATGCTATATTTTATATAATCATGTTTTTGACACCTGAAACACCCAATTTTACATGTAATTATTTTTATAAAATTTATCCAAAATTAATATGTGAGACCTTATATTTTATCGCACATAATTACCACGTCTTTCAAGAGTGCTCTTCCAAAGGTCTTAATACTTTCCAATCACCTTGAAATGTTGACAAGAATCAATTGCAAAGGGAACTAACAAGCAAAATAAAGAGCGAAACAAACACAAACACCATATAAAAGAGGATGGTTGAGTCACGAATATTTCACATTGATTGATGACTACAATGATTGGAGGGCACGGATTGCAACAAGTAGAATATGAGAAACAAGTTGTGCCCACAACACTTTCATGACTTTATACCATGTTTTTATTATTAATTCTCAAGGTACTAGAAGATATGAACGGGAATACTTAAATTGGTGCGCAAGGAATATTCCAAAATACAATAATGTGGTTGTGGTAGAAAACAAATGGCAAGGAAAAAGATTCCACCTTTTCAAGAATGCATTGTAAATTTTCATATCCTAGTAATTATAATGAGGGTACAAATTTGAACAAATGCGTGGATATCATCACCAAAGTTTCTATATGTAGAGGTCTTTATGGCCATCAAATGGGCGTATATAAAACCAAATATATAATAATGCATTGCATAATACAAAATGCAACAAAGTATTGATTACAATACTATTTGAAAACATATACTTTAGAATGCAATGATGAAATCAAAATAAGATGTATGCTAAGGAGAAGAGGCCACTGTGGCCTCAATATTACCAAAATAAAGAAAAATTAAAAAAATCCATAGCATAGTTCAAACGCATGCGCTGGGGCCTTGGAGAAGGGGAGTCCCTATCTACCATGTGGGTCACCATTTTTGCTGCATGAATAGGTAGCAAGAAAGATGAAGGTGGGAAGAGGCATAAAACTCCGGAGACTAAACTGTCAAAAAGAGAAAACCATCTCAAAAGGGACAACACATTGAAAGATGATCCGCAAGCTACTTGTTTTAAACAACTACAAATGACATAATATTCATAATCATCAAGCTCTTTTTTAAGAGGCTTGTTAGTATCCATTAGCTCAACAAGAGAGGAAATCGTTTCCTTCATTGGTGGTGATGGATGCAAGAGAACTTGAATAACATCTTTGTGGCACTAAGCACTTAGAGAGAGATATACCAAATGTCTCTTCCTTGCAATGCATGCACAAATGTGTGCTCCTGCTCAAACATGATATAATAGGAAAGACAAGAAGCAAAGCAAATGAAAGCGAAATCCATATTATAGCCATAACCTTCTTTTACCTGCAGATTTGTCTAAGTCAACAATATTATCTCCCTCATTCCCATACAAGTCCAAAAATGCAAATATGAGCTCTTATGACTTCTTGCGATCACCTCAGTGGAGTATACTTTGCATTGATTGTCAAATCCTCCACGGCCACATTGTTTTAAATAAAGTCAAAGATGTCATCCTCAACTTAAGTGCTCCTGCGATTTAGAGAAGGAGGAAGGAAGTCAAAAATCGAATGGATAGCCTTATAAATTGCAAAAGCTTCAAAATTATATGTCTGCTTAGAGGAACAAAGGTATTGGAAGATTAAAAATAAAAATAAAAATAAGAGGATAAAAGAATGCGCATGATTTCAGGCAAAACCTTCAACTTACAAAATCCAAGCTTTGAAGAAGCATAACCCTCTTGGTACACTCAACCTCTTTGAAAAATAAGGACACAATAATTAGAGGTTAAAAAGAGGGGCCATGCCTTTAAGCTAAACCTTCGACTTATTAAACCAAACTTTTGTAAGGGCCCTAGGTTCTTGGCCTGCTAACAAATACAACCTATTTTGGCCTCTTTCAAAATCAAACGATCAAACTATTCATGACCAACGAAAAAAAAACAACAAAAAATACATACTTGTAGACCACCCTATAATGTGATAAAACCCAAGATCTGAAGGGGACTAAAGCTCTTGGCAAGTGCCTGCCAACAAATGCATGCAACCCAAGCCTTAATGACAAGCAAACAATATTACAATTGGGAACAAAAAGAGTGGCCAAACCCACTATCAAAACCTTCAACTATTGGCATGTGCTTACCAACAAATGTAGGCATCCTCAACCTCTTTGAGGAGCACGCAATAAATAATTGAAGCCATAAAAAATGGGCCAGGTTTGTAACGCAAACCTTTAACCTACAAAACCCAAGCTTTAAAATGAATTCTTGGCAAGTGCTTGCCACCAAATAGAAACACACTCAACCTCGTTGAGGGGCAAGAAAAACAAATGGGGTTAAGAACCTTATCTCTTCAATGAATAGAACCCAAGCTCTAAGGAGGCCAATCACCCCTAGAAAAGCCAATTTTAAAGAAATAAATACAAGCAAAGGGGCTAGATTCTAAGGCCAAATCTTGAACTTGTAGAACCAAAGCTTTGTAGCGGTGTTTTCACTATGTTCAGTTAATACAATGGGATTCTCCTAATCATTTTTAGGATTCAATGTTTGTAATTTGGCTAATGCACTACGCTTTTATTGCTTCTTCTCTTTCGTGACTTATGCACTTCATTTATTATGTAATGCGCATTTTTTCTTGCTTCCTTGTTTGTTTTTGGTGTTCGTTGCCTTCATCAAACATCATTCATAGACATGCTTGCAACCACCTTTTCCAACTAACTCATTATCATAGACCTCCTTCCATCCACCTCTTTTGGACTTTTCCAATGCTCGTATCTATTATCCTTACCATTTTTGATACATTTTTCACAATTAAAATGCAGTAAATAGTATTTTACTCTAATTTTTGTTATGATATACAAAGAGCGTTTCTCAAACAAGAGTCTAGAACCTCACATTCAAACAATATAATTTCTTGCATACATCATCATCCAAAGCACATTGTTTGTCAAACCTAAAAACAACTTTCAATGCAGTAAGCAAAAGTTGGGCATCATGACTCATGATTTGGACCTAGTGTCACTAACTTTAGCACTAACTAGCACGAATAGAAAACCCCATGGTCACTAGAGATGATCCTCCCCATAGTTTACATGGTTTCCAACTTTTTCAAGGGTAACCCACATGTTCATTCCATCCACAAAGCCCATACATTTTCCAAGTTCTAATTGCCACCCAACTAATTGAGAGAGGCAATATCCTAAACCCCTCCTTGGTTTTCTTTCGGGAAGCACAAGCAAATCTATTTTTCTCAAGTAGCATGGACAACTATTGGAAATATTAATAAAAACTACCCTTTCTTCATCAAATTTGAAATTTTTTGGGGGTGTGCCCAACCCATGGTAATGGGAGCCCAGTGCACTCCACACACATGGAACACCCTTAACATGAGCTGGCTGACATGAGCTTGCTCATGAAATATCATTTCTCAACTCATGATCATGACATCGTCATCCAATACCAACAAAGTGATGATAAATGTTAAGCTCGAGCTTAAAATATAAGTCTACGAGAATATTGACAAATGCTCTAATCCCTTTAGGTTGCTAATTTACCATTGAACGAGGCTGACCTCCTTAAAAAAAAGCCCCACTGTTTGTTGAAAAAATCAAAAGCAATCACCTCCACAAATCCACCATACCTCATATTGTTGATGCAATTACCACAAACAATAGAGTAGCAATGATCTTATTGCACTTAAACCTTTTGTACAATGCAATATGAAAACCATAGGAATGAGATGCAAAGATCACAAGCACTGAGATAAATAAGCAGAAGTCCATTTGGAAAAGCAAATGAGTGGTTGCTGCTGGCATTGGAACAAACTTGCAGGGAAATGTTTTTGGCCTCTACATGAGTTTTGGAAGCTTACATGAGTGTTGGAATGACAAACACCTCCATGTATGCTTGAGATAGAAGAACTTACGTCATTTGTGTGTATAGCCATAGCCAATGTGTGCACTTTCTATACAGCACAAGTTCCAATCCACTATGTACCTTCATTGCGAAACTGGAACACCTTCCAAAATCTTTACAATTGAAACGTTCATGCAAGCTCTGGATGAAGAGCATGTTACATATCTGTAAGGAGAAGACTTGGAAACTACAACACACATCAAGAGCTTTGAACACAACTTCGATGCGCATCAAGAAGCACAAACGAGGAGTTAGGGTTACAGGCAGAACGGTTGTGTCTGTGAACAACAGCTCAACCAAGTTCTTCCCTAACATCATTGCCAATCTAAGAATAGACAATCATTGGAATTATTTTAATGTACTCTTGAGGTTAACCATGAAGAAGTCTCCGACATGTGCTAACTTACACATATCATCGACCTTGAGGCCCAAACCACACGAGCTAGAATCAAGCGAGGTCTTCTGCTGCTAAGGTGGCAACCTTGTTGGCATCATAAAGTAGGGTGTCCAGTGATATGAAATGAAATGAATTTGAAATTTAAGTCCAAGAAGCTAAAAGGTTTATGAGACTAAAAGTACATCAAGATGAACTTTTGGGTTTTGTATCGAGTTTTTGGTTGGGAAATCTCCTATGGCAAAAAAGACAAATGACATGGCAAAGGAGTGGCAGTCAAAACTTCATGATGCCAACAAGGTTGTCACCAGTGTTGAACGGGTATGTTGTAAAGTGCATATAGGGGAGGCCTGGTTTTTGAAAATTTCTTGGAAATGTAGAACATCGAGGTATTGATATTACAAAGGTTTTGTATTTTCAAGGTAGGGTATGTGTATGTGGTCTTGTAAAATTTCTTGAATTTTAGGGTACGTGTTATGGTGTGATTTTTTTTCATATACCAGGGTGCCCAGTGCAAGGGTATGGTATGTCATTTTAAGGTTTTTAAGAGAGAATTTAATAAATTAATAAAATAAAAAAATAAAAAAATAAAAAATCCAAAACAGATGAAGCATGAACTTGAGCAAACTGATCAAATTGAATCATGATTTGAATTTATCAAATTGTCATGCTTGACTAAGTATTGAATCGGATCAACATGGACTACTTCGACCAACATCAGTTTAATCAAACAAAGTTGAATTGATAAAAAAACAATCAAACAATGCCCTCAAGCTAAATCTCACTCTAGCTCACCCGCTGCAATCAACTCCTCTTCACTAAATTTGTTTAGCAAACACAAACCCTAGTTGTTATATGAAGTTGGTGCTTCAAGCAAAGACAAAACATAATTACCTCTTCTTGAAGGTGCAACACCCTCTCTCCCACATTAATCAACGTTGCTAGCTTAACCCCAGCAACAAAGCTCCACTACTTGTAGTACGCTGTGCACACAACAAACCCGTACATCGCCGGAAGCAGGCATAATGAACAAAGACGTGCATGTTTAAGGGTTTCCAAGCTCATCGTTGAGCAAGGTACGGGTTAGTGACCAGGTTTAGGGTTGGCAGTGAGTCCAGGGCCCGGGTATGAACCTGGTATTTGCGCACTGCTTGGTAGTTCAAGCTGGTATCACAAACCAGTGTACATACCCTTTTACAGACCCGTGTGCGGGACAGATACCCGTTCAACACTGGTTGTCACCCTACCGGAAGACCTCCTTGTCTTCTGGTCAAGTGGTTTGAACCTTCGTTTCCACCTCACTCTTTCACTTCTCACTACTTGCACTAATTGTCGAACATATTTTAAAGTAGGCATATCAACATATATATGTTGACAAATAGGGTCATGGGTACAACATCTGCCTTTGCGCTTTTACAATCTCACTAAAAATAACAAGAACCTACACGAATAATAATAATAATAATAATAATAATAAGACCGAAAAACTTACAAGAAATCCTTTGAGCTGGAGATTGTCATGCTACCAAATAGCATATTCAGTATTACTGTATACCTACATTTAAAGCCGACAATACAATCTTGGGAATCATTTTCCCTACTCCCTACAGGCAACTATCCATATGTCGGTTTAATTTCACTTGCAAAGGGTGCTTCCTCTTTGTGATTCACACAGTTAAATGAACTGACAACCAATAGGAGATTACTTTTCTCCACTTCTATTTGCTCCATTCAAAGAACCTCCATCTCAAATTGGGTTCCCCTATGCACATGGATGCCTATACCATAACAAAATGTACACAAAAGTGGCTGGCCCTAGATCCTAAGGATTTGCCTCAACAAATTTTGGTCCAGAGGATTTTTGCAAGGCAATCAACATAGACACAGCCCCCATCATATTCACACTCCCAACCTGCAAAATAAAGCGGGATCAGAACTATGAGTTGCCACTACATTGCATTTAAATGTTCAGATGCAAAAAAACATCTCCAGCATAAACCAATATCAGCTACCACGTACCAGGAGAAGGGTGGATTGCGCAGCACCAACAGCAACAAGCCAGGCGAAACCAACAAAAAGAAACTGCATACAACAATGAAAAAGTTACATTCTTGTGTGATTATATGCTTGAAATGCAGCTTCTGCAACACATGACTAGGAGGTAGAAGGACAAGCTTCAATGTCTGAAGTTAATGCAGAAATTCTTCCGGGTGGCTTAGTAGGGAACAACTTTTACGTATTGGGGGAATGACTGGAAAATGAAATACAACTGAACAATGGCCTTGAAATGTTTTTGAAAAAATTGCTCCTCACATATAGAAGAAAGTTGGATGCATACCATGCGGCCAACTACAGTTGACATGTAAAATGCCTGAGCACCAGAATATCCTTGCATGTCACCAACAGCTGTTCCAATGTAATAAACTCCAAAGACCTGCACTTTGTATCATATAAGTACATGTCCACCTCTCAAAATGCAAGTGACCAGCTTTTAATGTTGAGTCAGTGTTGGTACATACCCTTTAGGGTTTAACATCTTTTCAGCACTGACTTAACATGTAGCTAATGATTGATATAGCATTGCTTCAACTCATAATTCAACCTTTTAGGGCTAGCAACTACGAAATTTGGAAACTAGAGATTGAATTGCAACCATATCATGATTGGTAGGCATTAATGTTATAAGTTAATGTGATCGATTCAATGTGAAATCAGTGTTGACATATGAATTTAGAGGTTTGCAATGCAGGCTGCCCTTGTGGTCCTCCAGGATCCGCACATGTTAAGCTCAGCAACACAAACCTTCTGAGGAACAGATCGTCAACTTTAACACTGCAATCAACACTAAGTCACTCATGCCTTCTCAGTTTTCTATATTATAGAAGTTTGAAAGAAAGAGGGAGAGTGCAAACAATACACAGGTCACGGGCAAATCATGGAGAAATCCAGATGACTGCTTACCACTGCTAAAATTGCTCCAACCCGTATCCATCCCACAGTAACACTTCTGACATCAAACAGAAGGCCTGCATACAAAATCAGCTATAAGTTTGTGCAATACAAAGTTGTTGCACAATACTATGTATATCAATCTTGAATGCAACGGCCTCTAATACTTTAGGAATTAGCTGTTATTGCTGGATCATTGACTTATAATCTCGGAATTCACAGGCTTTGAAGTGCTTTGAAATCTTACCAAAAAGTTTAGTTGGATAAATCAACAACGCCATGCCAACCACAGCTATGTAAAGCCCAGTGAACATAGCCAGTTGGGCTGGTCTCTTGGATGCCTTTCTCTGGTCCATGCTCTGAGTATTCTTTGTGGTTTCTGAAGTAACTTCATCAACTGCTGCACGGATGCTACACCGTGTCAGGTAGCAGTCAGAATCTTTGGTGGAGAGCGGACACAAAATGTAAAATATGGGCTGCATTGTGGATTTGAGAATATCGAATAGACAGGACAGTGAGACAGACACCAATGGGAGTAAACATTCCGAACTTCCCTTGACATGTCCATTCAATGCACTTGTCCAAATAGCTTGGGGGACCTTCTGTGTTTCTCAACAGGCGACAGGGCTGGAGGGGCAAGTGCTACATGATTCTCAATTTCCAGTGCTTTCTAATTAGGTTAGATTGAGCTCTTACCTAACGGTACCGTCTTCTTGAACGGATGCAATTGCAGGATAGGCTGTACAATAAGAATTAGGAGCTGCCATTGTTGTGCCTCCAATTTGAATGTCAAGAGCATCTAGTCGCGCAGCATAGACTATGGCTCGTCTGTCGCCACTTTGACCGCAATAGACTTTTCCTTGCAGTCGGCCTAAAACTATGATGTCACCATCGGCCATAACAATTCCTCCATTTTCCACATCGCCAAGAACCTGTGATAATAGAGTAGCGAATACAGAGGCATTTCGGTAAGACTCAAAAGGGACTACTTCAGATTTTTATGCGCCTAAGCAGATTAACCGAACGAACTCTTTGATTCAGACACTGAATATATGAACCTCCGAACTTTATTTAAAATTTCGAAAATTTAGGAACATGATGATTCCTCGATTTTCCACATGAACCCGTGATGAGAGAGTAGCGACGACAGAGCATTCCTGTGAGACTCAAACGGAACTACTAAAGACTTCAATGCGCCTAAGCAGATCACGGAACGAACTCTTAACTACAGACGTTAGATATATATGAACCTCCAAACTTGATTTAGGAATTAGATGGACGACGGAAGTACTTACCACAATTGTTCCCTCATACTTTATAATCTCCCCGGAAGAAACCGATTTCTTCACATACATGCAAGGGTATTTGGAAGAAATTGCTGCTCCAGTAGCATTCTCAGGATGCTCATCGGCTTCTTCGTCAGGTTCTCTAGCTGTGGACATTGCAGATTTGAAGATCGCACCCCTACCAGAAACGCGGTCAACTTCCCGAAGCTCCTTCGCGATCGGATGTCCAGGTCTTCTTGAGGAACTTGAATGTACCCCTATGCCCCTGTTTTGAACACCGTCCCATTTCGCTCTTTTGCGATGCATTCCAAGCACGAAATGGGAGTGTGTAATTCCCTCTGTCTTCCGCCATCGAGAATCCTTCAAGAGTGAAAGATTTGGTCCAAATCGCAGTCGTAGACAGCAACCAAAATCGGCCATGGTTTGTGTAAGAAAGACCGATATGCCAGTGCGTCTGCCGCCTCTCCTCACGTGCTTCTCTCGACGTTCGTCCATTTCTGCATATCGTCGGTTATCTCTGTGGACGAGAGAGTACCTTCGTTACAACGTCGTCACTTATCGTCCGAACCTGGTGCCCCTTAGCATCCAGAATCGGCCAATGGTTGTGCACGAAAATCGCGGCTGCTCCAATGCGTCTCTCCCACCTCTCCTCACATGCTTCTCTCCATTTCGTTCGTCCATTTCTGCGTCTTGTCGGTTAGCTCTGAGGACTAGAGAGAACCTTCGTCACAACCTCGTCACTGATCGTCCGAACCTGGTGCACCTTATCCACGGCGTTCGGCCTCCGTTCCCGCTCGGGTATGGGGATGGAAAGAACTCTTGCCCCGACGCTTGTTCGAACGAATGTGATGAGATTTGAGAACTCTGATGGTCTCCAAATCCTTGAAGAACAGGACGTTTTGAGACAAGACTACTTATAGTGTATCGAAATTGATAATCTGTTTGCTAAACAAGCAAGCGTGACAGTTGTTTGGTGCATGCCGGGGGTTGCCACAATGGCAGCACTAATTGAATGTGTAATTGTACCAGGAGCAAACAGTAGGCTGCCATGCAATGCCAGAAGAGAGTGTAGTATAAGATGTCACAAAGAAGGCCTAGCACTTTCAAGTTTTCGATCTCGCAAAGCGGAACTAGCACTTTCAAGTACTCGACGGAGAACTTTTGGAAGAAAACGAAGAGGACTGCAACGACAGCAAGCAGACGAAATTCTTTCAGAGAATTTGACCTTAGGGAGACACACACAGAGGGCAAGCATCTCCACGCGAGCCGGACCGCCAGGAGATGATGAGAAGGAAACGGATAGAGGTGAAGACCGACTCCTTAAACTAGTAGAAAGAATTCTTCACGTTTTATTTTCGATTCCTTTTTCCAACTGCCAAAATTGGAAGTTAAATCTACTGTATAGGAGCGAGAGGTAAATAGAGAGGGAGGTTGCTGCTGGTGAGGATTTTGAAAGAAGTTGATGGTCACAAGTCTTTTTCAGCCTTTTTCTGGGGACTGGTCTGGATCACAAGCTGATATCTCGTCCCCCCAAGTGAGCAAGGATGCTTGAGAATTTCTCGTTGTCTTGTGCGTTCGACTGACCTAATTGATGTTCAGCTTCCATGTGCACCTATGTGCAAATGCTTGCACATCTTTTAATATATTACAATTATGATGTAGCGGAATGTTAGCCTCGGTGAGGATTTTGAAAGAACTCGATGGTCACAAGTCTTCAGTCATTTTAAGTTTTACAATGTAGGTACTGGTCTGGATCACCAGCTGATATCTTATCACGCCAAGTAAACAAGAATGCTTGAGAAATTGCGCGCTGTCTTATGGGCTCAATTGACCTAATTGATGTTCGCCTTACAATTGTCATTAACCACAATGATGTCAACAGATAACCTTTTTCCAGTCTTGACGATAACATGCGTACCTATCTGCAGATGCCTCAACACCTCTGAAGATATTACAATTTTGATGTAGCAGAGTGTAAGCCTAGGTTTGAAGATTCAGAAATAGATGTTGACTACTCAGTCCGTGGCTGGAAGGCTGGTTAGAACCCTAATCTATTCGCCTACTTTCTTGCAATTATATTGCCGCTGTTCACAATTGCACTGCGCAAGGCTCACTGGCAGGGATAAATACTTCTGGGCTTTCTTTCAAAAATGCACCAGATTCTCTACTTAACAACTCTATAACTCCTACAAATGTACACAAGTACTCTGCTGGCACAATCGAATTGTCACTTCAGTGGAATGCTCAATTTGTGTGTGCGATGTTGTTTAGTAGTAACAAATGCATCCATCAAACATCAAACATCAAACTAAATGCGTCCTACTAGTTTCGTATCAACACCTTTTGTCTCTTATGTTGATGATTGATGTCAGGATCATCACCAATGGCATTTGGTTTGACAGTCGGAAACATGTAAGTAATTCCCTATGAATGTATACCATCAATGGTCTCACAGGAATGGATTGGTGGGTGCAGGTGATAAAGGCAACTTGGGGACAGTCGAAGGAATAGAAAAGGCTTTAGGCAAGTCCTTTGGAGGCCCACTTTGGTTTGCAATTCTCCTTGTCACGCTTGCAGTCTGTGGAGGTGGTTATGTGTACCTGATATACAATTATGCTGACTTCTCAGATATTCCAATTCTAAATGGACCCAATAAGCTTAGATATTGACGGCACCTGCTGGAATATGCTACATGTGCTGATCTTTGTACAGGGTCTTTGAGATCCTGTAACTTACCAATCTTCAAGCCGTAATCGCCTTGGTGGTCTATCAATGCTTTTGCCACAATCTGTTTTGGAGGTGCATTGATGAGATATGATTCAAGCAAAGTCTTCCTGGAAATCCAGTCAGAATGATCTGTTTATGTTCGATTGATATCACTTTACACCGTTGTCTGCAAGTGACTCTTCCAATTTATCTGAGGCCATATCAAGGAACATGGTCGACATTGATGGACTTGCACCATGTACCTGACATCTGGAACCCACAATGGTCACTATTTAAGCACAGTGCTGGGAATGTTTAATTGGAATTGACAAACCCTAAAATCATCCGTGGTAGTGTGAGCAGATTGTGCTATTCGGAAACATTTCAAAAAGCAGAAGCATTTGCTCTCACCAGTATGAGTTGTAGCTAGAACACAACCAAAAGGGTGCAGCACAACTCTGAAGTGTGCGTGCAGATCAGTAAGGACAATTCTAGTGAATTCATCCTCTTTATGAAAAAATCAATTAAACAAGTGCATATTGGACTTTTTGCCAGCGATGGTCGCTGGAAGTCTAGATTTGAAGTTCACCCACTAACCTTCTGTAATGTGGGCAGTACCAAATGAACCCATTCTGTGAACAGAATTGGATGGCAATCATCAGTAAGCAACTAAGCTTCTCTTCTATATGCAAGCAAAGCAACTACAAAGGCTCTTCACAAATTGCATGACGGTGGTCAATAATCAGCTCTTGACAAGTGTTTGCACATGGTCCATGGCATCTCAGGTAAATCAAGGAATGTACAACTTGTCACTGTGGAGCAAGATTAAACCCTTAACTTCTGAGCATCATGAATTTGACAAAGTCGTCGTGCATTGACCTGGATACTTGAGATCAAAGAACTGCTCCTTTTGAGAAATAGTTATCACACTCTCAGAAGAATAATTGTCGAATTGAGACAGGTGTGTTAACAATGCTTCCTCAAATGAAGGCTATGTGACAGGCTGAAAAGGTTCATCCTTGCCAATATGTGAATCACTAAATGTTCAAAGGGACTGTGCCATTACAATTAAGAATTGCGTTTGTAGAAGGAAGAATCCAAGACATAGAACCCTCTGGAGGAATTTTGATACCTTCCCAAAATTTTAAGCTATACTGACGATGTTCCTCATTCTCAGGTTGGATTAAAGAAATGTCTTTTGTGTAGCAAATTTGCATACAAAGAAGGAAAATCTGAGCAGAAATTACAAACAAGCCCACAGCAGCCTGCCAAGTGGCAGTAAAACAACTATTTATCGCTACCTCTTTCTATGAGACGCCTATACAACCACCAAGTTTATCATTAATTCCTCTTTCAGCTGTAGACACATGTGACCAAAAATCTCCAGACATTGAACAAGAAAGATACAGGATTCTGCACACTTAAGTTTCTTTCACGTTTCAATAGGGACCAGTAACATTCAAAACTTGCCAAACTATAAAAATGTATTAAGCTTTCCCTGTGCCGCTAAGGGGATTCTGAAAAGTACCCCAGCTACTGTGGAAAAGACCAAGCAGTTTGTGCTCTACAAATGAAGAGTCAGGGTATAGGGTTTTGGAAGTTCACACAGTCTCGAATTTACACATCCCAAAGTCGCTATCCTGCTGCTCCTCGCAATTGTAATAAGCAGCTACACACACAAAGTGTCTCCGCAATCTCAACTCCGCTAATCAGTGAAACCCAATTGCTCAGGACCAACCTCACTTGCTCTATCTATCTATCTGACTATTCATCTCTCTCCCACCTAATGTGAAGACCCATTGACAAAAGCCTCTATGGGTTGCTTACTCATACGGAATCTGCATGTAGGAAGCATCGGATAAGAAGGGCACATCCGCGTACATTCCATTCAATGCGCACCTGATGCAGTCCAGCACGATGAACAGGAAAGCAAATGTGACCGCCAGCCAATAGTGAGCTCCAAATTTACCCCAGTACACAGCTTGAGGCACCCAGTCGTTCACGGTCCCGATAACCTGCACGATGATCTCCAAGAGCATGCCAGTCACCACATGGAACCGAAGGAAATGTGGCCACCGGTTGTTACGCACCACACCGAGATAAGCCCCGAAGAAATACGCAAGCAGAAACCAACTAGGCAAGGAGCCAATGAGAATCAGAAACGGGTAAGTGCAAAATTCGTAATCCTCGATGAACGAGTGCAAGCTGTATGCCGTCTCTGCATACATCCATGTCTCACTCAACGGCATCAAGTACGGCACACATGCCAAAATACGCCACCAGAATTTCGGCTTCTCAGTCATAGGTGCAAACCCTTTGAACGATGGCACATCTTCCGCGGCTGCCCTGGTCGCAGCGCTCCTTCGTCCTCCCCTCGGAATTACAGTCGCTTTGAAAGCTCCGTTGATTCGGCCAGCGTCGCCCTCCAGAAAGCAAGAAGATGCAGAAGCGAGTGCAAATGCGTGGCCGTGAGATGGAGCTATTCTCCTTCCAACCGACTCGCATTGCGAAAGAGCCTGGATACCGCCATGATTGCGAGGAATAAAAGATGCATACGCAATTCCTCCCCGCCTCGGTGTGGCAGGGGAATGGCACAAGGGATTGAACGCTAGGGTTTGGGAGATGGAGCTGGTGCGCATTGCGGTGGACGCCATCGCCATCTCTTATCCCCCAACACTGCCAAGCTTCGGAGCTTCAGGGGGCTCCCAAGTTCTTTTGCTCCTGGCTAGTGGGACCGTCAACGCCCGTCCCTATGCGGCAACGAGCGCATTAGACCCAATTATCCGCAAGCTTTTAGCCATTTTGAAGATGACCTAAATTATTCGCGTTAAGGGAAACGTGTCTTCTTAACCCCTAAACCTTCAAGCCTTCACATTCCATTTTCGGGCACCTAAAAAATTTCAGTTATGTACCAAAATATGGTCTGTTTTCTTCAAATCCAATCGTACGGATGTGACCAGATTATTATATATGCATCTCGTGAAAATTTGAAGTCAATCAGACCACATTTGCTAGGTCAGATTTGACATATGCATAGGGTCTTCAATGTGGGGCAACTAGAGAAAACTCTAAAAAAATTTCGTTACGTGACCATTTTGGTCATTGCCACAAATTTTAGAAAGTTGATAACTTTGCTATAATATGTTGTTTGGATGACAAATGAACTACTCCCAAAAAATTAGGTTTTTTTTAGCAAATTTAGATGAAGTCCGTCACCCTCAAAGTTGGAGGGGTCACATGAGGTCATTTTGAGAGATTACCCTTTTTTCATGGAGCAAGCAACATGTGCACTAAGTTTTTCCCAAATCCAGCCAATCAAGTTGTGCACAACCATCACCTTTGTCCTAAAAATAATTTTTTTTAAACCAAATTGGGCATCATATGTGAAAGTTGTTGGCTCCTAAATATGGCTCTTAAATTTGAGCAACACATGGAACCGCCTCCCAAAACAAGCAATGCCAACATATCAAAAAGTCCTACATGCTTGGAGTATGAGGTTTTTATATGTTATTTCGGCTCACATGGTAGTGGGCACCACCCTACACCAGTAGATAGCTTTTCTGTCCACTTAGATTGCTAGTTAGTGGATCGCAAACCCCGCTAGAATATTAGGTAGCGACTCATTTCGGTTTGCTAGAGCATTTAAGGGTTTCATGGTTAGTTTTTAGTGTTTGCCATGACTCTCAACTTGGACATCATGGTTGGCACTTTTTTTGGATCCACAAATGTGATCTGCGATTTTGGCAACAATACGAGGAATCCTTGTTGCTAATAAGCTGAAGAGTTTCAAAGTCAAATGTGTTGGAGCCATAAAATGACCTTGTAGGCCTCCCAAAATATGTTGACTATTGAGTTTAGAATATTAATTGATTTTGAGCACATAGTCAATTCTCCTTTAAACACATGTCTTTCGGGTATCCGTTCTTAGACCCCACACCTAATCACACCCACTCAAATACAAGTGACCATTTGAGAGCCATTTACCATAGGCAACTGAATCATGCACTTTATCTTTAGCTTTTAACCCCTCCCCCATGTTCCCTGTGGACATTTTTGTTCTTCTTTTTTGGGTGGGGAGGGGATGATGGGGATGCAAATGACATCATTTAAGTTTGAATTGATTTGTGGCAATAGATGGCGTACGTACCTACTTGTGACCAAAAACATATCAAAAAATCTAAAAGGTACATTTTGAAAACACAAATGTGTTTAAAATTTGAGTGTAGTTTTGTGAATATTTTTCACCGGTTGCATACATCACATAATCAAATCACCCTTTTTAAAAGTGGTGAAAACAAAGTATTATAGGTAATTTTTATACAAAACATTCATGCAATCTATACATGAACTTGGACCTTGTAATGTCTTAAAATTGATTTGAACCAACCTGAGTGCTCACAAGAAAGGCACATCAACTTCAATTTGAATGATACTTGAAACATGAGACATTTATCATCACTATGTACACCACACTAAATATTTTATCATAGTTGTTTTCATTTGGTAACATTTTCAATTGCAACTAACATTCATTTTTGTATCATCCATATTTTACACATGGCTTGGACCTTGTCATGACCCATAATTGATCTCAACGAGTTAAAAATTTCATAGTTCATAGTTCAAAAGAATTTCACATCAACTTCAATTTGAGTGAACAAAATAAGAATATCAATGTTTTCACATTGACATATGATGTCCATTCACCACCTCTTGCCCATGCCTACATGGGCATGGGGGCGAGGAAGTGACTTAGTTCCTATTTTCAATAGGTGGACTATGGGTTGGTTGTTAGTTTGTAGTTCTTACATAGAGTTTTTTTGTGTTTTTGTTGGGGGAGGGCAATCTAAACGAAACTCGACACATGATACATTTATCATCACTACGTATACCCATATTCAATAATCAATCATAGGTATTTTACATTGATATCCTTTTCCATTGAAACTAACATTTTTTTTGTCTATACCATCCATATTTTTTTACTTTCATTTTGACTTTCGTTTTTTTGTTGCATCATAACCTACATGCGGTTAAAACAGGTTCAATATTTTCAAGTCAGAGCCATGTAATTGTAATTCCTAGACAACTTGTTTAACTCTGAAAATAAATATAGATAAATGCATGGAAATCATCAAGTTATTCAAGAACACCAATTGTATGGATGTGATCTCATTGCAGGAATTGTGGAGTCTTACCACTAATTCTCCTCCACTATATGGTTTTGAAATCTATGGATATGGATTTGAATTCTACTATAGTAGCTTATCATAAACCAATGTTTAGGCCATGTGATTCCCATAGAGACTCGAAATCGATACCAACAAGTTCACTACACAAGGTTTCTACTTCTAACTTCTTGACCTTTTTTTTAATAACAAATAAAAGAAATGTGGCACTATGTGAATGATGTTTGAGCCTTCAAGGGCTAAGTCATTTTCTAAGATGTGAAACAAAACAAAGTTTTGAGGGTTTTCTAACTATAAGAAAAGAGGGATTGTTAGGTACCATCAAAGGATCACATCTGTACCCAAGGGGCAGAATCTTCATATTATGTACAAACTAACGTGCATGTAGAAGGAGTATAATTTGGCATCAATGTACACAATGTACATAAGGGAGAGGTATTGTTTTGTCTATAGTGTGTACAATTAAAAGGGATATGAGGATTTTTGAAGTAAAGGTATATGTAGAAAAGGGACCCTAAGGTTAGAGAAAATTTGATAATATATGTGATAGTTTCATCCAATTTACGTCTTCGTCCAAAATGACACGTGTTGTAGGGTCAAATTATTATGAGTTGTATCCTCTAAATGAAAAGGTGTTCAATGATTTTATCATTGGAAGGTAAGATTATATTGTGTATGTAATAAAGGCCTATTTATTTCATCATTTATATTGTGCGTATGCAGTGGAGGCAACTATCACACTAAACCAAAAAGCTTGATATAAATGCATGAGTCCATTTCCTAGCCTACCTTTAGTACGTATATAATTAATTTTCTCTATAAATGTATTGTATATAGGAGGTTTTATGTCATAGTCACCCACACACATCATTTAGGTGTACAATGAAGAATCCACACCTGTGGTATCTATACGACTAAATCTCTGTTCCTTCCACTAGGTTTTTAGAAGTGTAGCCCTCCGATATTCATCACATATATCACAAAACTCAATATGAGCCGATGAAATGTGTTTAGTTGCTCTAACTTCATATTCAATCTAAAGCAATGGGATTCCAACATCCGATGTCTTTATTCTTAGATGTACTATTGGGCCCATGAACACAGTTCGTTAAATGAGTTTTGTTATGAAAACATAGATCGTATTGAAAACTATAAAGTTGCAAGCATAATATGATAGGTAGGGTGTATATCAAAGGGCTTCAAGCAATCATATTGGTCTGTAGTTGTAAATTGGACCCAAGGAGCTTATATTAGGGTTTGACTTCAAAGCACATCAATTTACAATCACTCGTAAGGTATACGGGGTCTTAAATGGGTTACTATTTCCAACTAGCCCACTTCTCTTTAGGACACAAAACATGTGATTCTAGTACGAGATGGTTAGCAAATCCAAATCAAGGCCTTTGCCACGTTCTTCATTATTATAGGAGCTTGTGTGAGTATCTCATTCATTATCCACGTGAAGTGCTTGTTAAATGGTCATGTATATCCCTCCAATTGCATCGACTCTTGAGCGTAGGATGATTATCATGTTTTGAGCATGCAATCCAATCTCTTTTAAACACATGCCTTTTTGGTATCCGTTCTAGAAGCCAAATCTAACCACATACTACTCAAATATGGGTGTCCAATCAAGAATAGTAACCGATCACGAAGGGTTGTCTACCTTAAGTGTTGTGGGTTTCTTGAGAACTTTGTGGGTCCTAGCTCAAAGCAAGAACTCCTCTTATGTTGGGACACCAAAACTCCAACCTTGTGGCCATTCATTCGGTTCCATGAAGGGGTTTCATATTTACACCTTAATGTAATCTTGAAGGGTTCACAAAAACATTGACTAATGCAACTCGAACATATAACATTACTAAACATCTACATTATGGTCCCTTTGCCAAAGAAAGAGGTTGTATTTTTATATTTTAAAAAAACTATGATAATTTACAATTGTTTGTTGAGAAATTCACCATACACAGTCTGAATGCACCCCATACAAGGGGAATCCAAGAATTCAAGGAGAATTATGCTTGTGTGATACGTGGTCCTCCATGATATAACCAAGGAGCAATGTAATGTTATGCAACCCAACCCAATGTGAAAAAACAATCTTTACAGTATTGGATCCTCTCCTTATCCCTTCCGGTCCTCACCTATGATCGAAGAGAACCGGCTAAACCGGTTGAGTTTGAGAAATAACCAGTTGAAGTTCAAGATTGTAGGAAAATTACCGATCGTTTTAGAGGAATTCATAGAATATACCCCAATTTAATGAAGGAAAACCGAAGGATGTCAACATGTAACCGGTTGGACTTGCAAACACTAGGATCTCAACCGATTATGCCCAAAATCCTCCCCGATAACTGGTCCTCACTCAATCTATGATTTCCCTCTAAGTTCTGCATTAATGGCTCACTGGAAGAGGTGATGTTCAAAGTCCAGCACTCAATTTTTGAGATTCATCAAAATCACATGCAAACACATTCATCAATAGCTTTCCTGCATTAAATTGGGATTCCTCAAATCGCATCTTTGTATTCTTTTGTGTGTTCGTATATATGGGTGTTGCCTGTTGTTACATTCAACAACAAAAAAAACCATCTCACTCATCAGGGTCCTCTACATAACATCATTCAGAGAGTGTAATGTTGATCCTTTTGTCAAAAGTGGAATCGTTACGTAAGCTGACAAATATGAAAGGAGATTGTATTGGGAACAGCGATGTCGTTTCCTACTACATACACAATTCATCGTCATGAGTTGTGTAGGGTGACACATTTTTTTTGCGGTTTGTGATACAAGGTTCTTCTGGTGGGGATCCTTTCGAATCGGGTGGAACAATGCTTTGTGTGGGTGTTGATGTGCAATTTGAGTCACTATTATAGTCTTGAGTTGAGAACCCACAAGATTTGACAGGAAAGTGATGCCACATTAACGTCACTTCAAATTATCATACTTTGGACTCGATTGCTACCTGGTGTGAACTCCTCAGTCCCAAATTTAACTCTATGTCACGTGGCATGGTGTCGAGCACCAAGTCACGTCTTAGTTAGTTAGTTAGTTTTTAGGCTAATTAATCTTGTTGCTTAGTTTATAGACTAAGCATTATGTTAGTACAACCCTCGGGGTAGTTACCTGGTTAAAAGGGTTGTGTAGGAGTCACTTTTGCTTTGTGGGACCTTGCCACCTTTTGGAAGGTTCTCACCCCCTTGTTGTGGGACCCACTTAGGGTCGGGCTTGGAGGGATCAAGGCACGGCGGTTCCCTCGGCTTGGCATTCTTGCCAAGTCGAGTCTTATAGTTGTGAGATGATTTACACGACATCTCAACACATTAGGATTGGAGTTTCTTTGATCTTGGACCCCAATGTAAACCCACCCTAAAAAAAAAATCAGTTACAATAGAGTTACTCATAGAGTCCCTCGAAGATAAACAACACCATGATTTGATCCTTTTGGAGAACACTTTCTATCAACAGCTTGTTATTAGCTCGTCGCATGTTAGAGCCTATTTTGAAAGTTGGGTGAAACTTTTGGGACCTCCTCTTTCCACCTCTCAAACTTTGAAAGAATTTTATGATCTAAATAGGGTATGCACATGGGACCCGCTGCCCTAAATCTTGGATCAACCTATGCAAGGCAAGCTTGGCCCACCAATCCTAGTACAACAAGCTAAACGACCATTTATCAACAGCCAGACACCACTCTTTGTGTATATGGTAATGCAAGCACTAAGAAGACTTAAGTGACTTTGTGTTAATTCTCATAAACTCATGGTTTGGAGTACTAACCCCATGATCGTATCTGCTGTACGTCCCGGATAACTCTAATGACTGAGGCCTTGTCCGACACGAGACTTGGGACGATACCGTTGTAACTTAGAGCGTGACTGAAACCATAGAAAAGATGCTTCATTGCAGCTTTCTGTGTCCAATGCCTGAATCAGAGTGTTTGCTAATCACTCAGATGTTCATTTTACTTCAAGTCAGTCCAGGTTGCAGAAAGGTGGGCGTGTTTCATAAGCCTCGGCCTGATCATAGTTTCAAGGCCGTTCATCCTAGTAATAAGCTGGATCTGTGCAGCCAATGTAAGGCAGAAGATAGCTGTCTTGAAAAGTGCATCCCATTTCATGATCTTCTTTGAAACAAACACGTTTGTATCTTTAATGATGAAGTTGACCATACGGATTGATGAACATTGTGAGATTATGATTGTTCACACAAAATTTCAGCCGTTTACATGTTCCAATCCAAAGATTAGCATGTAAACGTGTACATTGGTATGGTCAGGCAGAGGTGGCGTGGCTATTTGAGACACAAGTGTCATTCTCTGTCATGAGCAGTTAAAAAACTTGTCCCAAGTACATTTGTGACTAACTCGTCTCAGTTATGAGCCACAAGATGAATGTGGGGTCTTTTGAAGTTAAATGCGGTGTCAACTAAACGAAATGGGTTACTATTTGGATTACACGTCGTTTCAAGATGCTATTGTTGGATGAATGCAAGGTAAGTTCATTTGTGATAGTTCCTCTTGCCATGATGAGGTTCATGCATGCCGAGAGGAGAGTGGATGACTAGTTGTGATAGTATGAGACATCCACCTACTTTAGCCATTCACAGGGTATGACCGGTCCGTTCATGAACAAAAATTGGATGTTATGAATGAAATGCTTTCCATGTTGATAGAGAAGCACATGGGGGTTGTTAGAAAGTGCCACTCACTTGGATGAGCCACCGATTTACATCAAGATATACATCCCGATGTGCAATTCAACCCCAACTCATATTTGACCAAATAGTTCATTTGCAACAAACAACAAAAATGTCCTCCAAAGTTGCACAACATACCACTCAAAATTGGAGGCATTTCCTAACCTACTTGTCTATAGTAGATACTAACTAAGATCCCACTATATTATACGAAAGGAAACACAAATGCATCAACAAACTCAAACAACCATTCACATATGTGTCCCATGTGTGTCTCAAGTATGCTAAATGATGATTGTTGTTGTATGGCAATAAGAAAAAAAATAAAAAAATTCAAGAACACAAAGCTTCCCCTTTTCTCCTCTAATCATTCACGTAACATAATCATAGATTGCTCATGAACCAAAATTGGAGACTATGATAAGGATAGAAGGGCACAAGAAGATGTGTTGGAAGTGCTATCCCACAAAACATTACTCAACTCCTTGGCTACATTCCATGGGACCGAGTATCTGACAAGAACAATTTCTCGTCAATTACAAGACTCCCTATTCATGGGGAGCACTCAAGCTATATACTGTGGTGGTTTCGACAAGCAACTATAAATCCAAAATATTTCTACCTACAACCTCTTTCTTTGAAACAGAAACCATCATCTAACCACTTAGTAAATGTTATGCACTTGAAATGTGTGACTAATTACAAGAAGATTATTTTATTTTATTTTTAAAACCTTGAGGGGCAATTCACAACCCCTGCCCGATTTTCACCAAGGGAAAGGGGAAAGGGAAGGGAAAAATCGATCTCCTTTTGAAAGCCGCGTACGAGAAGCCACCGACTCATAATTGGATAAATCTCCTAGGCCACCCACCTACCATATTTGCCTCATAGAGTAGTGTGCAAGGAAGTGACAACTCATCCAACCGCCATTCATCCAACGGCCATTCATATTCGTGTGTCCGGTCTGTATTCCCACTGCCCGGAAAAAAACACAAATACAACACCACACGCCACACCACAACACGAACGAAGCTCTTGACCTTTTTTCTTTTTTCTTTCCTTGCCTGCCCAACTCCGTTTCCCGTTCCCGTTTCACGTTGCCCGAGTTGCCCATGTCGCCCTTTTTTCCTCACCTGCCCAAGACGAGCACTCGACCCATCCCTGAGCCCGGGACGCAACCCTTGTTTTTGCAAACTGCCCTATAGCTTTCACCGGGTCCATCTTTGGAACCGCTGCTCCAACCCTCTCTGCATTGAAGCTCAAGGGCAAGCTCATTCATGGCCTCGAGAGCCCCCTATCAACGAGTAAGCGGTAACCCTATAACCGGACCCGAATGCTAAGGGAATTGTTGAACGTGCCCTCTCAATCATGTCAAAAGTGACATAAAGTTGTTGATGTTCGTTTTTTAATTCATTTTTTTCTTCTTCATATTTTTCCTTGCTTCCTCTCTCCATCATGAATATCGTGTGTGGAAAATTTCCGAAGAAGAGCATTTTCTACATGAAGAGATAAGTCGAGTTTTGCAAGGCTCCCTAGATATCTCTTATATTTGAAAAAAAAATTGTACGCTCGTCACTTGTTGGATAGGTAGATAGGTAGGTAGGTAGATAGATAGGTAGGTAGGTAGATAGATAGATAGATAGAAACACAAGTTTCATATGGAGTAAGCATGAATGAAGAACCTCTTTGTCTGTAGGCTATTGCTACCGTTACTTTTACTAAGTAATGTTTTAGAAGATTTTACAAAACCTTTATCATTTAGTATTCAACTTTTTGGAAACATATTAGCTGGTGAACCGGGCTCTATTATGTTCTATCCAAATTCACTTGCAATGTGTAATATATGTTCTCTTATTTTTGTTAGAGACCTAAATGATATGGAAATTTCAGGACGCAGGATGAGTGGACTTCAACTGATGTTTATATTCTCCTTATCCCTCTCCCACCTATCATTGGGAACAAAATTGAGGGAAGGCACTAATCGCTTTATTGCCACTAGTTTTAAAGATTGCCCTTGTAGCATGCCCACACTAGGACTCGTGAATGGCCAAAAACATTGAAGGAATTTTCCCATCTTGATAGGACTTTTTGTCTTGTATTTAGTGAAATGGACGGGTAAAATTACAATACATTACATCCAATAAGGTTATTATGAGTAGGGCGAAGAATCCAACTGATAACAATAAATTTCAGATAGAGATGAACTTTCCCCTATCAAGAGGGACTCGTCGGTCCAACTGCCATGGAGTAGTAACTAGCCCTCATGTGGGCATACGATTATTTCACACAATGATCTACTCTAGGATATTAATGCCCCCTTCCCACCTGACTTTAGCTAAGACTAAAAGTTGGTTTTAAAAACCCGGCCTTCACACCATCGACATTATCTAGTGCCGAGCCTAGTTGGCAAATGATGTGGCATGGCTTAAAAGTGGAGGTTTTAAGCCTCAAGCACCGACCCTCCCATCGGTACCTAAACATGAGGCAATAATATAGGACCTTAAAAGTGTCACCTCCCGCCCTTGTGATTGGTTGCTTTTTAGCCTTAGCTATGAGGGCACGAGGAGTTCCATTAACAAAAACCAATGCTAAGATAGATGAGTAGTAAGGCATTTGGGGATAGGACAAAAACTACCCAACATACATTGCATGGTAGATAAAGCAATGAACATGTGTGAAAGCTACTTAACTAAAACCTACTTGAAGATCTCTGGAGCAAGTTCTCGTAAGTGCATTGGGATAGCTGGATGCCTCCACTATAACCGAGGGAGCTTTACCCGGTTTTTAGGAAATACTTTGGTTATTTGATAAAGTCAGGTGGGAAGGGGGCATAAGATATGTAGTCCTAAAGTGGTATGTGATCTTTAAATGGCTTCTAACATATATAATAAGTACATATTCAAGTTTGAAATGTACATATTTGAAGGGAAAAAAAATCTATAAGCACCACCTCAAGAACTCATAAGATATTCACCTTCATTCCCAAATTAACAAGACCAACTAGACCAACTAGACCAACTCTCAGGTTCCTCATTTGAATTTGCTGATGTCACGGGTAGATCACTCTAAGGCATTTTTGTGCACCACGTGCGGCTGGGGGTTTTTTTTTTGTTTTGGGGCTATTTACCTTCAAGGCTGAATTAAAGCCTCCCTATAATTACTTAAATTTCAAAAATGACCCATTTGTTTGCACCCTTCCATTACTTATATCGTCCAAGTCACTACAATTTTTTGTACTCTACATTCCTTTTAAGTAATAAAAGCTAATCTACTTCCTAACGCAATTAATGAGTGTTGAGGGAAAGCATGAAAACAAAGAAAGGTGCAAAAAATAATACCATTGCAAACAGAGTTATGAAGAAAACACGTAGGAGACCATAGCAAAGTAATACCATTGCAAACATTGTTATGATGAAAACACATAGGAGATGCATCCATCCCCGTGAGTCCTAAACCCATTTACATACCATACTAAACATACCTTCTAGGATCCTTATCTTCGACCCCTATATTAATTTTACAAAAAAATAATGGCCCACGTTTTATGTCCATCTAACTTACTTATAATGGGATTGTCTACATTTAATGGCCCCTTCATTATTTGGAATTCCTTTATAATTTTTATTTCAATTGATTTTAATCCTCTCTATATTATGCCGCACGTCGTTTTTAAAATGCACTAAGTGATCTACCCGTGGCTGATGTGTTCATGTAAATTTTCTTGGATCATCAACCCCTACACACATATGTTGGAATGCTGAAAGTGTCCACTTTAGACACACCCACCTACCTTATCGACCATATTTTCCGGTCGGCCGCCCGCCCCTGCTGCCCCACTCTTCAAACTCGGTGCCCCGTTTCTTTCCGCCTGCCCGAGACGAGCACCCGGCCCGCCCCCGAGCCTGGGATGCGGCCCTGCCTGCCTGCCCGCCCTGCCTGCCTGCCTGCCTTCCTTGGTTTGCTAACCCTGTGGACCCACCCCGCCTGCCTGCCCTGCCCGCCCTGTCTGTTCCCGCAGCAGCCCCCCCACTTCTCGCCTCTCCGCTTCGTCGGCTGTCTAAAGCGAAGTAATGGAGTCAACCAGTGGAGTGTGCACTGAGCTGCGTGTCCCCCTCAGCTCGCAAGAGGAGTACTGCTTGCTTGCTTGCATCCCCCGGCGACATAAGTGAGCTCAAACCTGGAAGCATGTGGACGACGAAGACGGAGCTAAGAGCAGCTGGTACGAGCGATGTGGAAGTCTGCGGGTTAACAAGTTAGAGCGTCGTGTGAAACAGCAGGCTAGGAGCGTCAAAGCTTGACGCGCGCGCGCGGAATGTAATGTAGGTTATGCAGGAGCGAGTGTGAGAGTCAGTGCGACACTCGTGAGCTCCGAAAGGCGTCTCGGACATGGCGGTGAGGAGGGGGAGGCTCTAAGTACGTACCGCTGCGGGGAGATTTGCGGCGTGCGGGAAGGTTAGGGCGAGCTGGAATGTTTTGAAAGTCTAATTTCTTTTCCAGCGCTTGCTCTTTAAGCTTGGCGGGGTGCTTTGCGTCAGCAGCAGCAGCTGCAATGTGGCCACGGCTATGAGAGCTAACACACCTTTTATGCTTTTCTAGGTCGGTATTTTTGAACTACAGCAATGTTATGGACAAGGTTCCCTTTCTGTCTTGCATCCTTCTTTCGTTTCTGGAGGTCTGAAAGTGCAGGACTACAGCGCGATAGTATTTGTGACTAGCGTACTGCTTGGTTAAGTGTTTCTGGTGGCAGGCGAGAATGATCGTGCTTCTTTCCTCTAGCAGCTCTGCAGGCTTAATAGTTTAAACTCGTCTATACTGTTTGTTGTCCCTCTTTGGCTAATTTTATGTCACAGTAAACTACTCTAGTGCAGAGCTAAACTTACATTCGCCATTTGCAGAGCTCTCATTCCTGCTGGAGTCACATTGTCAGAGAAGCTTACAGTTCAAGTTGGTCACTGCTCTCCTAGTGCATTTCACTCATGTAGTTAATACGTTAATACTGCAGATGAGCAAGACTTCAAACATACTGTCTGTCCTGTGCACAGCTTGTGCGAGACAGCTTCTTAGAACATACTGAAACCGGACGGCGAGCATTGCAACTAGGTTCTACAATAAATTAGTTTCTAGACCCATGGCTTTAATCTCTATGTCGTCAAACGCACGTTGTGGAAGTATGCGTTCAAACCGCTTGAGTGCGTTAGTTAGGGCGTGAAGAGATGTTTTTCTGGTTGCATCATTTACAGATCCCATCCTATTTGTGTGTGCTCACAGTGTTCTTCCACCATGTCAAACAGGTTCTCAAACCTTTGGAAGTACAGCAAATGCGCCGTGACGATGCTACAGTGTTGTTAAGATGAAGACAAACTTTCACGGCCTCCAAGGGATCGGTATGGGGATTTAGTCTAGGTCTTACTCTTGCAGCAAGCTGGAAACCTTGGAGTTATCTTACTTGTAACACGGATGTGAGGGGCATTTCTGGCGGGAGTAATCCAAATGCAGCAGTGCTTATTTAAGTGAATTTTTTTACCAGGAAGAATGATGCAGCGGAGAATCTAAATTACATCGGCTACGAGTCATGATTGAAGGCCTTTAAAATGTTTTCAGGCACAGAACCAGATGTTAGCCAGGGGTGTCATGCCAACGGCCACACGTTTGAGGATTAGTGCTAATGGTTTGGTCATATTCAATATGAAGACTAGTAGCAGGAAGAGGAGTTCTTCGTTTCCTCAATAGCTCGAATGATAGAGTGAGTGCATCTATTTTGTGGCACTGAGCCACTAATAAGGCGTATTCTTGAAATGGTTGTCAAGATGCGCAGACAAAAGGAACCAGGGATGTGTGTTGGGACGTCCGTGAGTTCTCGAAGAGAATGTTGTTGGCTCCGCATGTGCAGGCTGTTAGATGAATTTCGGATGTTATCGATTGGTCAGGAGGTTTGATAGATGAAACTTGATGTTGGAATCTAGATGCCATGGTGCAATCTAGAGAGGAATTTCGAACACCACAGTTGTGCAAATGGACGGAATAAAACAAGAGGTTCAAGAGAGGAAACTTGAAGATCGGTAAGAGGCACCATGCGCTGCAATGCCTGCACATTTGCAGGGTTTCTTCCCGCGCTCCTCTTGGCAATTAACATGTTCAGCCTTGGCCATGGTATGATTTCGCCCTCTGCATTGATTCCTTCCTTTTTTAACCTTTGAAAAGACACCCTTGAGTCACTGCCATCCGCGAACATATATTTCCATGAAGTCTAAACGATGTTCCAAGTCAATACCCTTCAAGAGTTCTAGTGCATAATCGTGAGGTTGTTGGCATCCAGTTGTCATTTAATTAGGTGGATGCTATGATCATACTACACAATGCTGAGCCCGTCATGAAGATTTCTGTTTCTAATATTCCTTTGTCCCTTTTAGGATTTTTTGTCATACTGGCACTCTGAGAGTACTTTCCGGAGGTGTTAGTGTACTGAAGTGGAATCACATGCATCCGCATGATTTAATGAACATTTGTGTTAGGTTTTAGGTTACGTGAGTGCGCTATGCCACCTCATAAGGTTTGATAAGGTCATTCGTAGGTTTATGCCACCTCTCTGACGGATATGAGTGTCTTGCTTCATACTACAATACGATCCTAGGCACTACTTTGAGAATTTAATGAATAGAATACAATCAATATTATACAGAGTAATGTTGATCGTAGAAGCCTCTGTATCCGTTGTAAAGTAGTTCAATCAAGTAATGTTGTCCTCAATTCTTGCCTTGCACTTTTAACATTTCTGGAGTTACATAACTTGTTCATCCGACTGATTTGTTCTTCCGATCAAAGTTTGATGACGACTTTCTCCCTTCTGATTGCTAATCCATCTAATTGGCGCCGAGTTGCAGGTCTACGTAGAGAGCACTTAATCCTGGTTCCTCCTTTAGTTCAAAGCCCTGGATTAAAAACTACCGATTTTCCACAACCTTATGACTTACCCTCTAGAAGATCTGTTATGTCATCTGGTGTGTGGCGCTCACAACCACATGGGAGTCTGGAACCAGAACATGTGGTGGCATCCAAGGTACTAGACCTAAAACAACCAGGCTTCTCAGAAATGAATTCTCCAGGAAACGGCCATCCTCTGGATCGAACAAGGCCAGTTGCAGCGGTTCCAGCCCCTGCTCCAAGGATACGCGGACACCACCATCACAGGCACTCAGGTCGAACTCCTGACACACTTTTCAAATGTGTCACCAGTACTTCATAACATAATGTAATTTATATCATTTTCGCTTGGCATGGGAAGTGCTCCTCGGTGAAGTTGAATAAGGAATACATTTGGTTATTCATTCTGTAATGAAATGGGCTGTGAGTTCTTTGTAACTGAGTTTACTTTACATCCTTGATTATCACAGTACCTGCTCCAGTTTACGCACCAGTACCAATGAGCTATGCCCCACCTCCGAACAACACTCAAGGTATAGTATTCCTACTCAGGATGGCAAAAAGCAACTAATGAAGAGAAGGTTGTTCAAATAACCTGAAAAAATATTTCTTTTGCAATTTCTTAGACACTGGTCCTCCACAAACATAAAGCGGAGACGTATGTGAATTGCTCCTTCATTCATGAAATATAAGCTAACAAAGTAATTCCTAGGCTTATGTCCTTCAATAACGTATACGCATGTTCCTGAAAATTACTATCTTGACATACCGTCAAATGGTTGCGTATTACTAAATTGAAGTGTAGTGCACAAGATTCTCAGATAGAAAATATCTCAATTACACTTCTTACTATGCCCGACCTCCTCTAATAGGTGTCGAAATAATAGATTGGTTGGGAACTTTCCAGTATTGCACGAAAATTTGACATCTTCACGGCATTATGAACTGATATTATACTTGAACTCAACAGCCATCACACTTACCAACTTTTTGTCTCACAGATTGTACGCCATGTGGAGACGGATATACCAGTTCACCAGTTGGTGCACCGTGTGGATGTGTTGTACCCATGACTGCGCAACTGCAATTAGGAATTAGCCTGGAGACTCTTTTTCCTTTGGTCGCTGAATTGGCCAAAGAACTTGCCAACGGGCTATTCCTGCAGACAAGCCAAGTGCGAATTGTAGGGGCTAATGCAGAGGATCAAGACCAAGGAAAAACGGACGTTAGTGCACAATTCGTACCCTTGGATACAGCATTTGACAACACGACCGCCGATCTCCTTGCCACACGAATTTGGACTCATCAAGTGACACTAAATGAGACACTCTTTGGCAACTACTCTGTGATCTTCGTACAATATCCAGGTATATATTACGGTACCAAGGAAAAAATGGGTTAGATATGGTTCTCAATAAACTTACGATCTCGAAGAATAAGTTAATTCTCATCGATTCTAAGCGCTTGTGTCAAATTTCCACCATGCTCTCGCAGTAAGGGTCTCAAAATAGCACTTGATACTTATTCATGAGCTTCAAGTTGAAGTTTTTCACGTCTATTTATTGTATTCCACCCTCTCCTGACCTACAGAATGAGGATCCTATTTGTCATGTGAAATAGTCATAGTTTTTCTGAAGGTTTGTTTATTATCTGTAGGTCTTCCTCCGTCTCCTCCTTCTCAAGCACCCACGAGTGGCAGTTTGCCACCAATAAGCGCTGGAGGAGCTGCCCAGCGCCCCATTGGAGTTGACATAAATAACAATGGTCACAAAATGAGCAGTGCCAAAATAGCTGTAATCGCAATAGCGTCCATTATGGGTGTGGCGATTAGTCTTGGTGTCATCTGGCTAATGATTCTGCGTCGTACCTCCTGGGCTCCACCAACTGCTATTGAGAATGTACCTGTTCTAACGACGAAGAGATCTGGGCGTTCAGGTACTTAACCTTCTCCGAATTTTGTAGCAATTGGTAGTTTCAATAGTTAGGACTCTCAATTGCTTTCCAGAAGCACAAACAACAACCTTGTTGATTAAAAATCTAGAAGCCAGATGTGGAGGGGATAAAGAGTGGTTTCATACTCCAGATTAGGAGGAATTTAAAATTTTGTAACATATCAATTCGTCTTGCCTTCTCCATAAAGACTAGCTGTTTATTGTTTTTATAATAAAAAATATAATGTTCGTCCAACTCTAAGGTTCTTGCCGAATAAAGAGGAGTCTAATGTTAAGTTAGAATAACATCCACATAAATTGCATCTCATACATATGCCCCTTTTCATGGTATTCTTTTACTATTCCATTGCCAACCATGCACTTTAAAACTGGATATTTGGTTTCTTCCATCCAAGTGCTTTATCCATTTTGACGTATCAATGTCAAACTTGCACAGGTGTTGCTTCTATCTTGTCAGGAAGCATTGCAAGCTCAACGTCACTCTCATTTGGATCGAGTATGCCACTCTATACTGGAACTGCAAAGTGCTTCTCCTTGGCAGAACTTGACAGGGCCACAGATAGGTTTAAGAATGCAAATATTGTGGGAGAGGGAGGTTTTGGAAGAGTTTATCAAGGCGTGCTGGATGATGGCACACTTGTGGCTGTGAAAGTCCTGACCCGTGATGATCAGCAAGGAGGGCGTGAGTTCATCGCTGAAGTAGAGATGCTGAGTAGATTACATCATCGAAATCTTGTCAAGCTTATTGGCATCTGTACAGAGGAGCTGCATTGCTTAGTGTATGAGCTGATTCCCAACGGCAGTGTTGAATCACATTTGCATGGTGAGTACGAGATGACACTATCTTCCTCAGCTTGGATGCTCTAACCTGGCTTCACAGGTGAAATTGGAGTGTGTGATGATGCATTTACCACATATGCATTTACCGGTCTCATGCTAGTGGGGTTTACGCTTGAGTTTGAAAAATTATGCTAAAATCTAGCAGTGTGATATGTAATTTGCTATATGGCTTTGGTAACTCTTGGTGTCGACAGGTGTAGACAGGTTCATTGCTCCACTCGATTGGGAAGCAAGGGTGAAAATTGCTTTAGGAGCAGCAAGGGGGCTTGCGTATCTGCATGAAGACTCGAATCCAAGAGTGATCCATCGAGACTTCAAGGCTAGCAACATCTTACTGGAGAACGATTTCACTCCAAAAGTGTCTGATTTTGGCTTAGCAAAAGTAGCTGCCGAGGGTGGAGACAGTCAGCACATATCCACACGAGTCATGGGTACCTTCGGGTGGGTTTCTTCTCCTTCGCAAGAATCCTTCTCATGAAACTCCAATTCTTCCTCGGTGGTGTTGATCCATAACATTCTTAAGTAGCCTATTAAGGTCCCAATGCAAGTGGATAACCTAAGAAAGGATCCCATTGGGGATGCATCTCTTCATTTGAATCTTGAATCTTGGTAAATGAAAGAAGGCTTTTGTGTCTGAAGATACGCAATAATGAGGTGTCGACTAATGAGGGCTTGCCACTTGACTATGCTCGGATTCCAGGCTTCTACCTCAAGGACCTTGATTCTTGAAATTTATTTCTTAAACCTAGAATACATAGAGAATGTCCTTGCACATGCTTAAGAATGCAATGTGATTGTGCAGGTATGTGGCACCTGAGTATGCAATGACAGGCCATCTCTTGGTGAAGAGCGACGTCTACAGTTACGGTGTGGTACTCCTCGAGCTTCTTTCCGGAAGAAAGCCTGTCGACATGTCCCAACCTGGCCAGGAGAATCTGGTCACATGGGCTCGCCCACTGCTAACCACCAAAGAAGGCTTGGAGTTGCTGGTCGATCCCGACCTGGGCGACAACTTCCCTTTTGACAATTTCGCCAAGGTGGCCACCATCGCCTCGATGTGTGTGCAACCTGAGGTCTCATACCGTCCGTTCATGGGGGAAGTGGTCCAAGCATTGAAGCTCGTGTACAACGACACCGATGCCAGCGAGCAAGCTCGTTGTCACGGGGACAATCAAGAGTCTCCTCACCACAGCCGAGTTACATTCAACGACCCGCGCACACGATTCCTGCCCGACTCGTCGTTCACCAGCATTGACTACGACTCAGGACCTCTCCACGGTCGCGACATCGATATTCGACCACTGTCTGCGTCCACCCTGTTGTCCGACTCCGGCAGGTTCATCCGCCAATTGTCGGGTTCGTTTCGGCGTCACAGCACCTCCGGCCCTCTCAAGACTTCCGCAGGGCAGAAGCCACCAGCTTGGTACAGGTTCCGAGGCTTGAAGGCTGTCACGAAGAGCGATCACGGGGCCGCGAGACACGAGGAACGGCTCGGGCGACGGGAGTATTTCACTCTCTGGACATGATGATAATGATGATGATTATGACAATAGGCCCACCGACCCACAACGCTTTGTTGTGTAGTCGATCGAACCTCATTCAGAGCCTCGCCAAATCGCTAACTTTCTTGATAGATCTCATCAGTCTACTACTACTCGTTGCTTAGGAGGTCTGACCCTTGCCGGTTTTGTATCAGCATCAGCAGTCAACGTTCAACCATTCATGAAAAAATACTTTACAAATCATTCTCTCTTGGATCACTCTTGGGTCTTTCTTCTCTTCTCACCACTCTTGGCACGGATCTTCAGGAAGGTGAAAGGCCTGGGTACACTCGGAGACGAGATGTCGGAATATGCATCGGAGATGGAAGAATTCCATTCCCTCGAGCATACTGGAATTAGTGAGTACTTGCAATCATTGCAACCAAAGGTGAAGTTTCTTCACGCCATATGCCAGTTCAAATTGACAACAGGAGTTTAATGTCATGCGCAAAATTTTTGTTCTGTTTCATTCAATCTCTACAAATTTTCATAGTTTCTAGGCTGAACGCCGTATAATGGGTGAACCCTCCTCTCTTGGTGGGCCGTCACTCTCCTATAACTAATTACAAAACCAGCTGTCATTTCGCGCTGGTCTGTCTATCTGAGGTCGTACCTTATAGACGAGAAATCTATGACCAAATCTCCTTCCTAGTTTACAATATTTAGTTTCAACAGGCGGTTGAAAACTACCGAATTACCTGCCTGGGTTCGACGATATTCCTGGAATAATGGACAATGACCATTGTCCAATGATCAGCGATTTGCGACGACGATGATGGTAGATTCCTCCCTTTTCAGCAAATTAACTTGCTTTTGGAGTCGTCATGCTCGTCTTGTGCATGAGACCACAGTGACAATCCGGTTGCGGGTGGCGATGATCTTGATTTGATTTTCAATGATATACCTTGACCAATGGCTTTTTTATATTTAAAAAGAATTGTGTTTTCGCTTTCTTGATTTGCACCTCGAGGAATGCTGCACAGGGAATTTGTTGTCGGCATATTCAGCTTGGCATGTCCTGGGTGGGTGCATTCTTGTATGCACTTTTGTTTCTTCATGTAATCCTTGGTCCTTCAGTTCGAAATTCCATCGATCACCGCAGTTGCATGTCCAGTCGGTGAAGGAGGTTTTGAGCTCGTCCCTTCCTCGCTCCCTGACGGATCTGTGCATCGGGTCTGCACTCAAACGAAGAGTGAGCAGTGGTACAAACTCGTGCAGATCGATTATTCTGACATTAACAAAACAACCAAGTAATGGTCATCATTCCTTTATTCTTTTGAAGTAGAGATGGTCAAAAAAGTGAGCGTACTTTGAAGGCCTGGTGGATTCCCGCCTGCCGAAAGCCGCTTTGGACTTGTTATCTTTCGGAGACACAGATTTCGGAGATACGGATTTCGGAGACATCTGCAATCGGAGACAACCCAACAATCAGTCTACCATATGCTGAGCTTACCGAGTTTATTCAGAACGAGAACCCTATTTTCTGTTGAATCTTTCCATTGGTAGATTGCAAAGACAAACGCTTTGATGACACTCTCGAACCATTCTCACCTGCGGAAACCGTCTAAGTGGAGGAGAGTCGTTACTGTCGGAAGTGCTTTGTGCCAGTTTGGAACGCAATGCAGTCTGAACTTGAGAGAGATGAGCCTGGACGGTGACGACCAACTGGCCCTTGGGGAACAATGAAGACGAGTTGTAGCGGTCCACGGAATCGGGACTGTTTTCCTTTGTAAGCTTGGCTTGAATTTCGGAGAGGTTTTTACCCACTGTCTCCGCTCTCTGCTGTAGAAGGGAGAGCTCAGATGTTGAGGATTCTTGCGAAAACAGAGGATTCTTGTGTAAGCAGAGGTCGGACTTGAATGGGTCGGGACGGAAGTTCACGGTTTTGACGTCGCCGAGGGGTTTGGGCTTGGTGGAGACCTTTGGCTGGCTGCTAGTGAAACCCTGAAACACCCCACACCACCACAATTTAGTGAGCAACTCCGGTCTATCGGCGAAACGGGACAATAAGAAACTCTTCCAAGGAAACTAGAAATCTCAGGAAATTTAATAGAGTGCCGACGTTCTTACAATTTGTTTTGCCAATTGGCTCACTTTTCCTGCAAGCCCGGTGTAGCGTTTGATTGATTGTTTCTTTGCCACTAGGGCTCCCTTATCTGGGAGAGGCACTGAAGGTTGAGGATCTGTCGACTGGTTAAGTAGAGAGAGCTGCTGCTCGATCCTTCTCACTTCCAAAGCGAGACCCAACACTTGAATGTCATCTCTTGTGCGCGTTTTCTTCCTGCAAATGAAAATGGGCGAGATGAGATCATCGAAACCACACCAGACATTGCATGATAGGTCTCGAATGATCGTAGATTCCAAATTTTTGGAAGTCTCTGGAGTGTAAAATCTTGGATTGTGAAAAGAATAGAGAACTTTGTGCACTCCAGAGAAGTTAGGGGACTTACTTCTCAACGTCCGATGCCGGCCTATCAACGGGAACAACATTTCTTGTGGAAGTGGCTGGTGCTGGTGCTGGTGCTGGTGATTCTTTTTCTTCGCCGAATAAGATGCGTTGGGGATGATTCTCCTCTGGCGAATGTAACATGTTGAATCTTGCTGGCCTTGTTCCTTTGCTTGGTGCCTGCATCACCCGCGAGATTAAGAGATGGTTCAATGAAATGCAATCTATTTATCATTTATACACTTCACAAACATGTCCGAGTCGCAAGGACTTCGAATACCAGGATTCTTACACCTCAATCATTGCTGTGATGGATATTCACGGCACCTGAGTTAAGAGAACGTTGTCGATTTTCGTCCGTGGACTTGTACGTGAAATTGCGCCAGGGCTGTTATGAGGTTGTTTGTTTGTGGACTTCGTCATCTTGTTTGTTGACTTGTGAGTTGTGGTGGAAGTACCTGTTCCGACCCGGCTCTGGAATCCTGATATCTTTGTGAAACTTGATACCTTTGGGAAGCTGGACACCTTTGGGAAACTTTGGGATATCTTTGACATTACAACAACATTCTCGGGTTTCTTGGGTGGCAATGGCTCGCATTTAATAATCGGTACCTCAGGCAACCAGCAATGCTCCGGCGAAAACACCAGATTATCACAAGTCTCCAGTTCCAAGGTTTTATGAAATTGAACCATGGCAGTGGACTTATCTTCCTTCAAACACATGTCCTTCAACTTGGAGAGGAGCTTGGCAGATTCAAACACATTGGCTTCTTGTTCAAGAAGTTCTTCCAGTCTGCTCTTGCTGTCTTCCTCCACTGGTCTTTGGGCCTCGGAATCGATCTGTTGTAGGGAAGCGTCCTTCGCGTCCTCGAGAGACGGCTCTTCGACGTAGGCTGTCTTCTCCTCCAATGGCCTTTGAGCATCAGATTTGGTGACATAAAAAGTAGCAGCATCTGGCAGCTTCTCTTCAAGATAGGCCATCTCAGACTCGGGTTGCGTTTGCACATCAGACTTCTTGCTTTCAGGTTTGGCGACATTAAAACCTACAGTATTTGACACCTTCTCGAGAGGCGCCTCTTCAAGGCTGGGAATCTCGGTCTCCAATCGTCCTTTTCCCTCGGAGCTCTTGCTTTTGACAAGTTTTGCAACATTACAGATAGTAGCATGTAGCACCTTCTCGAGAGGTAAATCTCGGCTATTGTCGATGTTCTTCAGAAAGATCTAGACAAGAGAAAGTAAAGTCAGCTATTGAGAAACTATCGTTACTTGAGGGTTTCGAAGGAACAGTTTCCGATCAGTTCATAATTTTCTTTCAATAGATATAACTGTCAAGGAGAAGGTGGAGGAGTAGGTTCTATTTGTACCTTCTCTTGAAAGTTTTCAGAAGAGGCGAATTCATTAGCAAGCTTGGCCTGCTCTAATTGGAGCTGAACTTGACACATCTTGGCTTCCAGAACAGCCACCTGGACATCCTTCTGCTGAAGCTCTGACTCAAAGTTCTCTGTCAATTTCGCAACGGCTGCAGCCTGCTCGGTTTCCTGCTCTTTGAGCCTCCTCCTGTATTATAGAAACGAAAAAATTACATCAGAGGGAAGCAATACATAAGGGGATGGTCACCGGAAAAATTGAACAATGACAGTGGAAGACACGAAAACGTAACCCTTCGCCAGTCAATACAATGCACTCCACAGAACTAAGCATTATCCAATAAGGGATTTTTGTTGGGGCGAAGTGGCAATATCCCCATGATTTGCAAAATGAAACGGATGCATAATGAAATCTTATTCACAAAACTTTATCAACATATCGTTAGGTCAAAAGGCAGCCATACTTGACATTTAGGAGCTCCATCCGTAATTTGTCCTCGACTGTACCACGTGAAGGCGAACTATTTTGGGAATCCAGGTTTTCCCCACCCTTTGGGCAATCTGATTGAGACTGCACTATTTGATTTTTCTTTTCAAATATCACGGAAGATATGCATCCTTTTTCCTTGCCCGATGTTCTGCACTTTAATTCCTCAACTTCTGCTTTGGTTTGCAGTAATTCCGACTCCGTGGCTAACAACTTCGATCGAAAGACAGACAACTTCGCATCTTTGGCTCGCAATTGCCTCTCGAAAGATTCTATCTGATGCCAGTGTTTCTCCTCCAGCTGTGCTGCATACCGCCCCTTCACCACCTCAAACCAAGCTTTGAAAGCTGGGTCCGTCATCGTGTCTGAAACACGAAAAATAAATGTTTAGCAGACTGCGAGGAACATGAACTAGAATGATAGTAAGTACAACAATATCAGAAATGATATTGGAGCTCAATTCCGATAATCGCGTGTAGAACCTATGCGTTTCACTCTTTTCTACTGAAAATATGCACAGGGTTAGAAGCTCAAACGAAACAGTACCTTGGAAATCAGTAGTGGAGCTAGAGGACGAGGATACTGTAGATGAAGCTTCCTGAACTTTCCCCTTCTGCATTTTCATTTCGTTCTCTAAAGCCTGCATCTGTTTACCGTGCGCAGATTGAAGTTTCTTGATCTCTTCAGCATGCGCTTTCTGCAGATCCGCCACTTTCTCGAATTCGGTTCGGCTTCCCAAACTGCGATGGCTACGATGGATCGACCTATTTGTTTGTGCTCCTGTGTTACTTAGGCCAGACGTTTCTTCCGCCAACCGTTTCCATTTCTGCGTCTCTGCCTCGGCTACTAGCACTTTACTGTTTGCGTCCGCAAGCTCCCGAGCGATATCCTCTTTCTCTTCTCTTTCGACTGTAGTTCGTTCTAGCATTGTTGAGATCATCTCGTCCTTGTCTTCTGACTCTTGCTTCAGAATCTCCAATTCAGCTAGAAGCTTCTTGGTCATTGCAGAGTGGTTTTCTGTTGCTAGACTTAAAGCCTCAAGATGTTTCTTAGAGGTCTCGAGCTCCTCGAAGACAACAGACAGCCTACTTTCAGTTTCCTTCAGCTTGTTCCTAGTTTCAAGAAGAAGAGCCCTCAGCTCAGAAGATATTGTGACCTCCTTAGCTAATTTCTCGGTTAACTCGGCCTCAGTTGCCTTTGCCATGCTAAGCCTCTTGACAAGCTCATTCCGCTCTTTATCCTTCGCTCGAGCTTCCTCCACTGCCGTCATGATCAAAAACTCCTTCTCATTGAGTGCACCCTCTAGCTGGCTCAAGCATTTTTCATTTGCATCGCACTTCTCACAACGCCTCTTGCTTGGAGTCACTTTAGGACTACAAAGCCCGATGGCCTCTTGCTTTAGTAAGTCCCTCCTCAGCAGATCTATTTCCCTACGAAGTTTCTTCTTCTCATTTTTCCAGCCCTGTTCTTGGCCTGCATAGATCCGCACAACTTTCTCGTTTGCCTTCGCATCCTCATCCCTCCTCCTTTTCATTTCCCTTACTTCACACTCGGCAATTCTTACTTTCTCTTCAAGGTTGGCCTTCTCTTCCTCCCAGGCCTTCCTGTCACTCTCCCTCCCTTCCTTACATTCTTTTAACCTCTCTTCTATGTCAGGGACACGAACCATGGCGATGCATTGGATGTCAGAAGAAACTTTTGAAACCACCTCTGCAAACATGACAAACTCGATGTATAAGCATAGTTTATGAATACATAGACAACTAATAGGCAGGAAGAATAATAATAACAGTGCATCCGGGAGTAACGGTAAAAGAAGTTACTCAACAACAGTGAATATCAAAGCTCACCAGTACCTCCTTCGGTAGGCTCACTTGTATGACATTTCAAATCATGTGCCTCTGCGGAAAGCTTCCATAGATGAACCTACAGGTACAACCAATGTTAGAGCTATGGTGAGGAATATTACTTTTTCCTCAAACTGTTCAGAATATACTGATGAGTAAGTTTGAAAGTATACCTCCCATCGTTGATCACCAACAGCCAAGAGACCAGTTTGGCCGCAGATAACTAGTGCTGACACAGAGGAGGGATGCTTCTTCGACTGCAAGGAAGATTTGAACAGTACACACATTTAAATCGAGAAACTGCAGTTTAAATAGATATGTTAGTACTTCATGCATGTGAAACATAAAATGTTGTATAAGTTCAGATCCGATGAATTGTCCGTTGTCCATGTTCAACCTAACAACATCCAAGATCTACGTGTAATTGATGTCTTCTACTTGCACGAAGAAAAGACCAGATAATCACCTGAGGAGGTTCCGTAGCAGTATAGAAATCATTCAAGACAAGGAATAGCTTCGCAACGACAGCATCTCTGATAGGCAGTTGACATGGTACCGGCTGAAGGGATGCGGAAGCGAAAAAATCAGGTGGAGCAGAGAATCTGGATGCAATGCGCGCAGCATCATATATGTGAAGCAAATCAGGTGAGCAGAGTAACAAGATCCCTGCCACCGGTGTACTTAGGCTGCCATGTGGGCTTGAGAGCATTGCGGCGTCCAAAAAAGATTCACGAAGAGGCAGCTCTAACTGCTGCGAGTCCTCGCTTGCTTCTACAGCAATGGAAAGAACCTGGAGAAGAAACACATGCCATAATGGATGAGATTTAGAGTTTCCTAGTTGTTGACCATGTCTATGTGTTGCGATTGATAACACATTTTTCCAAATCCACAGATCTAGCTACAAATGGCAAATTCATTGATGCCTTCATTAGATGGCCCAACGTGATGTTTCACTTATCAAGAGGACAATTAAAATATTTCAATTTGCTCTCCGCAGGTGAATTAAACTCCAGACGATTAACATCAAGACCAGATCACCGTTTGTAAAGCTGTGACTTCCGAAGGATCAACCTATCCGACATCGCACTGATTTTTTAGGTATTGCAACATGCACAACTTCAGCAATAGGAATACTATCAGCTCTTGAAATCATATATAATTGAGAAAATTACGAAGAACACATCGCAAAATCCTAGAATGTCGAACAATTCTCGCGCAGAAGGCCGTGCACAAGCTTAGAGACGTAGATTTTCATGCATGAGAACCCCCTTTCTACCACTCAACAATGAAGACATGATTGGCCAATCACGTTTTGCTCAACCTACCTCTGAAACATCTCTCACTTCTTCGGGAGACGAATCCACCTCCTGTCCTAGGATCGCATTAGAATCCACATTCGACGCAGCCTGGCGCTCCTTCACCTCGATGTTAACCGAACCTTTATGCAACATCTTGGCAAACTTCACGGACGATCACGGTCCGCAAGTGAAAGTTGCTTCCCTTTGATTCGACGAGGTATGAGGGGGCGGATTCCCCAAAAGAGATAGAAAGGGAGAGAAACAAGAGTTGAAGCTTTCTTTTGAGGTTTTGCACTCACCACCAAGTCAGACGCCAAAAATCCCCTTATCCCATCTGTTCAACAAGACTAAGAATGGTACAAGACTTGGATACTTCCAGGTCCAATCTCCAAAACCGAATCCTACGCTCCAGTCCAAACTTACTTCTAGTCGTGTAATGTGCCCATATGTGTATACAGAACTCCAGGAACAGCCAGTCTTCGAAGGAGCCGTGAAGCTTATCTCTCATTCCTTAAGAATCTGTAATTTGTGTTGAAATTTTGTGATCGTTCTTGCTCCATCAAGGTTTGAGTGTTTCACTTTATAGTCTACAAGCTCTGGAGCCGAGCGGAGCTCACAGAAACTTTGATCTCGCCAAATTCCCAAATTATAGATCCTCAAGTTCAGCGACAAGGATAAGTACCTCGACTGCAAGTCAAACTCCACCAGTACAATCAACTAACTTACGCAGATGACGTCGATCTTCCTAACGCCCTTGCAACTTGCAACTAACTGACCAACTCGAGATCTTCAAACCTCCGAACAAAGATCTACATTTGCTAGTGGCAGCCAAGACTCATGAGGAACTAAGGTCCTCTAAAGAGTGACAAAGAAGATGAGCTCACACAAGCCCTTCCCCTAAGTGTCTCCCGTTCCAGGCCTATTGATGTTCTCTCATCGGCAACACCGCACAAGAGCGAATATCATCGACCCGAGGACATCGCAGATCGAGGGGGAAAAGGGAAGCCTATGCCATCACCAAACCCTTGGCGGCTCCAACTTTGAATCTGACCCCGCGACAAGGTTGAAGCTCTACGAGAATACATTTTTACACGCCATCAAGTGACTCCCGACTCATCAGTTTCCCCCGATCGAATGTTTGTCTAAGATTCTAGTCCACAACTGAGATGTTCCGTTCTGCCACTGGACGGCCAGGATGTAAGGAAAGTTACCGAGGCTGTTGCGTGAGTCGGAGAGAATGCAATCTCAATAATGCCCCGACCAAGCCAGTGGTACGTAGTATGGAAACCATTGTTTTTTACATTCTTGCGCGTAGGAATGGTAATTCTTGTTTTTACACTCCTCTGATTTACTGCGGAGTTAGTACTAAACAATCCAGCGGCGCGTTGCACTATTTAGCGCGCGCAAGGCTGGCATCCAGGGCATTCCGGAATGCATCAACAGTGGAAACGTGAGAATTCAAGAAAAGGCGCCCTAACTCACATGGAAAGAATAGACTCCACGTAAGGTATGATGTAAGTAAGTAGATCCACACATCCACCACCGTGCTGAAATTCCGAGGATGAATTGCACCGTAACTGAGGCGAGGCGAGCTTAATCTTGCTGGTGTGATTTACCTCAATTCTCATACAGGTCGAGTACTTCCTTATTACCTGTTGCCGCATTATGTGAATGCAAGAGGACCCTATCTGTACCAGCAGCTGAGTCCCGATGAAGCGTGGCATTGAAGTATGTAAGCTATAAAAATGAGTTTCTGACCGTATCACTCAGGATGGCTGGTGACAACGCAAGTGAAGTTAACTTTCAGGATTTGCTGACAGTCCGGACACGGTTTTCACCCCACCGTCCCCGAACACCGTGGTCGGAGTCATGTGGAGCACCTGGATCTACTTCTTGACTTTTACTTGCTTCATCCACATTTCTTGGGAAATTTGATCCATCGGCACTAGGTTGTACCCTCTCTCCCGTGACAAGAAGATTTAGAAAAACGGTTGAAAACCAAAAAACCAAAAAACATGTAACAACACCATGACGAAAGTGAATTGCTCCAAGCTCACATGCTATGATCTTCGTACTACACCGTTTCTTGTATTTAGGGCCACTTTGCACACGAGACTGAGTGCCCGTGACCATTGCACTTCAAGCACTCTCGTTGGTGGAAAAGGCGGAGCCCGTCCAAGTTCCCTTCACACCACGCTTGAGGGACCAACGGAGTATGTGAATGCAAGATGGATGTAAAGTCTACATGGATTCCTACATGGCATCAAAGGGATCGTGTTTCATGGTCACTTGATTATTTTCAAAAACCACCTCTTGGAGGTAGGCCTAACACAAACCCAGGATACCATGGCACTCCGAATGCTCACAACCGTTGATTTATTCTATTTTATCATGTGTGAGGATCCGCATGAATAAAAACTCATTGAAATAGCATTTGGTTGAGGGCCCGGTCACATATGACTTCACATTACACTTGAGGATCTATGACCACACTACATACTTTTTGGAGGCGTGTTGGGACGGCCTTTGGATGCTTTCTTTTAGACTCTCAAAATTACATGGTCATAGCTCATGGCTCGTGTGCGAAGTGGCCCTAAACTACATCATGCCTGGAGGTCTCGAAGTGCCACGTCCACTAATTGCCAATATGATATCATTCATCGACACAAGTAACTCGTTTAAGTGGAAAAGATATTTACTTTGTGACATTTAGCGCAACACATTGGGATATTTGAGACGATAGTTTTGTGACCTGGTATGCAGGGGGAAGATATCAATCAACATACTAATGGCAAATGTCGTTTTTGTACATTTTGGTATGCAAGAGGAAGATAATCTTGAGCATACTAATATGCCAATTGTCATGTGTGTACACTTTAACTAACTTTGTAGACCATCGTGTAACATCATAACATTATTGAACATACTCATGCTAGGATATTAGTAAGTGCACTTGAACGCCAAGTGTCGTAAGGTGACACCAATGGTAAAGTTGTCGATCATTAGAGTAACCTATCATTCACCTCAAAATAGGGTAAGTGACACTATTACGCATGTGAAGTTGAATACCATAAATGGTGTGGTGTAGAGGGCAATCCTTCAAAAAGAAGGTTGTCCTCTTATATTAAGTGTGCACACAACCACCTTCCATTTCTTGAACATACAAGTATTATAGTGAACACAATTCTCCACATTTGTTGGAGATCTCATTCCATTAGCATTGGGTACAGTCTATTACCCCTCCCCCCTGACAAAAATATTTAGCAAAGGGAAGGCAAAAAAACAAAATAACAAAATAACCAAGGGGTCCACGCCATGATGAAAGTGAAGTAATCCATGTGCCACATGGTTCAAGTTCAATTTTACAATGTTACATTGTTGCAAAGGGCATGCAACATCCTCCAAAGTTAAATGAAGGTTGTTCTCTTGTATGTGTGCATATGAGAATTGTAATGAACACATTTTGTCCACAACTTTTGTATTATATTCAATTGAAACCCATTGGATGGCTACCATGGTCTCATGATGACCTTTTGTATAATATTGATACTATGTGTGAAAATGTATCACTTTTCTTGTTCACTTTACCGTGCTTTGGCCCATGCTTACAGTTCATTGACTTCAATGTGTTTGCCCGCACTAACTAAAATGTGATGGTCTTTGAAGCAAAAAAATTCCGATGTCAAATCGACTTTAAGAAAAATTTGGACTAATCTAATTAAAAAACATGGTCTATTATTGGATGAACAAGGGGCACATTCATGTGTGATAACGATTCATCGGTGACTATGGCAACTACTCAAATGATGGTTCAATTCATTTGCAATCGGCGCTTCCTCCATGTAGTTCACATCATTAAATGATCCAACAACTACAAAGAGTTATTTTCTTCCTAGCGTTGAAAAGAGCAAACCCCTCACACATTGAGACCCCTATTGGATTGTCTTCTATTCAAGTGGGTGAGTGCAGATCACGAGATGCTTCCATACATGTGCAATCATCAATTTTGTAGATGGGTTGCATAAATACGTCCTCCTTATGAGCATTTTACTTCTTTATGTATATATATATTTGCAAGAGATGATTTGTGTCAATGGTCGGGAAGAACTGGCGGTTAGTTACAGATGAACCAGTTGAGTTTGAGAAATAACTGGTTAAAGTTGGAGACTTGAGGAAGAATTATCAATCATTTTAGAGGAGTCTATAGAACAGGGAGGCCAAACCAACCCATACATTGGTTCCTTGTTAGATGACTGCAGCCCTGCCTCCAAGGAACCGGTGTACAAGTTGTTTCGCCCCAGCCCTACAAAACATACCTCGAATGAATGAGAGCAAAACCGGAAAATGTCAACATGTAACCGGTTGGATTTAGAATCACTAGGATCTTGACCGACTATATATTATGCCCAAAAACTTCCCGGGCAGTGATCTGATTGTTAATATATTTCAAAATTTCTCACCACAAAGATCATTAATCTTGTTGGAAGTGTTCAACTAGATGGGTTATTTTCCATCTTTGAATGGCACCTATCAATGCAGCAGTGACACAATAGAGTTATATAGTATTTGTTCCTCAAAGATGGACGACAAAACCATGGTTGCCAATGCTTTACAAATAACTCTATATCGTTTACGGTGTTTAGTCTCAAATGGGGAATAGTGTCACTTGCCCTATTTTGAGGTGTATCCTAGGTTGCACTCAGGATTAACTTCATTATTGGTGTCACCTCATGACATTTGGCGTTCAAGTGCGCTTACTAATATTATCTTGACATGAATATGTTCAATAATGTTATGAGGTGCATGTCAGTGTTGCACAATGGTTTACAAGTTGACTAAAAGTGTACACAAAATGGCACTTTACCTTCACCATGCATACTAAAATGTGAATCACATGACACTTGCCATTTGTATGCTCAATAACATCTTCCCCTTGCACACTAAAAGCAAAACTATCATCTCAACTACCCCAATGTGCTACACTAAGTACCATACATGGTGGAGTGTTTGCAAAATTGAGAGATTTTGTTTATTTTAAATTAGCAGTTTTGGGTTCAGAGCTCGTTAGCTCATTGTGTGTCATGACCTATTTTAAAAGTTGGGTGAAACTCTTGGATCTCCTCTAAGACTTGCCATCCCAAGCAACTTGAGATAATTTTAAGATCTAAAATAGGGTTTGCTTGTGTGACCCATCACCCTATGTCCCATATCTACGTATACAAGGCTAACTTGGCCCACCCAATGAAGGATGACAAGCTAGAAAGCATATTCTCAATAGTCTGACAACACTCTTTGAACATGGTGATTTAGGCCTTAAGGAAACTTGTGTGACTTTATGCACAAGCTCTCAAACTCACATTGCTAACAACTAAATGGGAATTGGCTACTGTGATGCCAAGACTTTACAAATAATTAAAGTGTTTGCAAATTTGCCGAGTTTTTGTATAGTCAACTCAACCTACATTTTTTCATTGTGAATCATCTTTTGACACTCAAGGGTTTTTAACACCATAGACCATGAAGTCGACCCAAGGCCCTAAAAAATACTTGATTGGTTATTGAACTCATTCCTGGACGACTTCGGCTTACACCAAGGAAAAAAATATAAGTGACCATGGAGTTTGAGGTCCACAAAAGACGTATTTTAAGGCCTACATTATCCACTTACATGGTCCCATGGGTTTTGCGTGGGAGGGGCAAAAAAGGTGCTTTGGCAGAAAAAGGCAAGGGCCCATGACATAAAAATACTATTCTAATAAAATTTAACAAATTTTTTTTGGAGAAGAGAAGACAAAGACAATAGAAGACCAAAAATATATATATATATTTTTTCTTCTTCAAAACTACCCTTTTCGGACATATATTAAAAAAAAATTCAACACATTCATTTTTTGGTACATGGTCATTCCTCTTAGTCCACATTCGGTTCACACCCAGTGAGGGGCCCAAAGGCTTTTATGCATTGATATTTTTTACGAATGCAGACCATGGAAGTCGGACCATGGAAAAGGATCATCTTCCATGGTCCGACTTCATGGTCCATGGTGTAAACGGGCCCTCAATGCCCTTGACCAATTCAACATAGGATCCAACCCAAATGTCATTAATGAGCCTAGGATCCAACCGGGTGCTATGTTACCGTATTAAATGGGAGTGGATCCCACAGTGTATCCCACAGAATCACTGCACCCATTTACATGTCAATTTTCTTTCAGCAGTCAAATGATCTTACAATATACTCTGTTAGGAGATGGAATAGTTTCATGCGTTTTGCACCTTCCCAAATTCCCAATCGATGACAACTTTGGTGTTAAGGCAAATGGGTCTTAAATGGTTACTATTTCCAACTAGCCCACTTCTCCCACTAGAATATGAAACGCGTGATCATTATTTAGTACAAGATGATTAGCAAATTTACATGGAGGCCATACCCACTTTCTCATGATTTTCAAAGCTCACCTGTATATCTTGTTCATTGTCAAAGTGAAGATTCTCCTGCTCGTGAAGTAGTCGTACTGGTCCCTCCAATTATGTGGACTACAGAGCTTAATTAGAATGGGTATCATATTCTGAGCAAGCATCCAATCTCTTCTAAACATGTGTCTTTTTGGTGTTTGTTTCTAGATTCACTTTTAAACACATGCCACTCGAATGTAGGTGTTTGGATTAAGACAATAAATTGAATAAGGTCTTCTAAACATGTGTCTTTTTGGTGTTTGTTTATAGTACATCCACTTCTGAACATGTACCACTCAAATGTAGGTGTTTGATCAAGACAATAAATTGAATAAGGTATACTTCAAACACTATGGAACCATATCCATGTGCCCCATGCATGCCAAACCAATAAACGAGCAATGCACATATTGTAAAACAACATTGTACATTGTCATTAATGTTTTTAAGGGCCGGTTCACACTATGGCCGTCCAAGTCGAGAGGCCGTGGGATTGAGTGGCCAAACTTTGTTGAGAGTCCAAAGAAATGAGTTGAAAATAGTCAATAAAATATAGTAAGTGGAGCCTTTGGCTGGGCATAGTGTGAAGCCTCCAAAGGCGAATCCCAAAGTCCTAACCTTTGGCCATGAACTCCCACAGCCTCTCGACTTGGACGGCCATAGTGTGAAGCCTCCAAAGGCCGAGCCCAAAGTCCAAACCCAAAGGAGCATCCCACTTTATTCCTTGCTCAAAATAACCCCTCCAATCTAATGGTCAAGATCTTGTCAATGACTGATATTTTAATGGAAAAAAAGTTCGGCCTCTCGACGGAAGTTTGGGTCGAGCATTTTGTTCGACCCAAACTTTGCTTGAGAGGCCGAACTCTTGGCGCCATAACTTCCTAAAAGTGCTGCCACCTAGGCTCTTTTGGAGGCGACGTCCTTTGGACTTCGGCCTCTAGTGTGAAGGCCGAGAGGACGGACTCTGGACATTTATGCATTTTCATTGGTCTAAACGCTTCTCCTCTTGAAGTTTGGCCATAGTGTGAACCGGCCCTAAGAGCGCCTTCCCATTTAAGTTACCACATGTGATGAACCCTTTGACATCGAACCCTCTTCGTGAGGAATTTTGATAGTGTGTTTTCAGATAATGTTGGCGGGTGAGGAAAATCCAACATACATCAATGGACCAAGTGATTATGTCTAGTATAGCCTAACGTGGGTCTCTCCATGTCCACAAAGCATATTTGAGCTACATATGTCCATTTTAAAACTAATTATGTCCATAGTGACCTTTTTAAGTATTCAATTGTATTTAGAATGCATTTTTTAAATTGGTGGAATACCTTCGTGTCATTCAAGATAACGCCCGTGTCTAAGTATCGGCATGAATGTGAGTCCGTTGGCCTAATGTTGATCACATGTTTTGTGATGCAATACAAGGTGTTGTGCCCCCTTTGGGAGGTGGGCTCTTGGGGTGCAAAAGTAATCCCATTTTATGGGGGACGGGGGATGGGCATTTGTTTGTTGTCTAGTTTCTTTTTGTTTAGGACAAGGTACGTAAGGCATTTGATGGTATTTTGGTTTATGTTTTTCATGAGAGTTTTAATGATGGACTTTGGGATTTCAAGTTGGCAAGTTTGTTGATGGAATGTTCATGTATGGCCCCTCTCACTCCGGTTGTGATGGTGATGAGGGGGTTGGTTTGCCATCCCTGGTTTTGTATGGTGTTGATTAGTGAGTCATATTTGGTGTGTTTATGTGTGAGGGCTTGGTCAGGGAATATGTCATGATAGTATGTGAATTCAATCAATTGGACTGTGAGTTTGGAGGAGGGTGTTATAGGTGTTTGTATTTGATTTGGAGCCTCGATTATGCACAAGATGTTTGGTCTTAATTTGGCTTGGGATTAGCAGGTCGTTTGTGTACATGTGCATTTAAGGAGCCATTCCGGAATTGTTTGTTCGGGTAGTGTGTTATTCAGGTGGCATGCATTGGTCAGTGTGAAGAACCGGGTGTTTTTGGGAGTTTGCAATGTATGGATGATGAGGTGTACCACTTTGTTGTGTCGAGCGATTCTTAGGCCTTTTAACTATGTTGAAAGGAGGTGGGGCCATGTGTCACTGTCATTGTGTTGACACAACGTGCATTGGGGTTTTGATGTGTGAGGGGCCAAAATATATTCTTCCTATGGTTACCCATGTGTTGGGTATCTAAATTTTAACGTTTGGGTGATTTGGGTGTTTGTCACATTTTCATTTTTCCAAAAGTGGGAGGACAATTTTTGATTTATTTGGGTGTTTGATAGCCACTTGTTCATGTAGGGGAATTTGGTTTTGGCCGTCTCAATTTCACAGTTTTTGTGTTATTTTGTTACAAATGTGTGAAGATTACGGATGGCTCCATCATGTGTGGTTGTAAGGCAACTTGCCAGCCAATAGGGAGTAGTGTGTGCTATGTGTATATGTGGGGTGGAGGTTGGTATTCCTATAACTGTGCGTTTGTTGGCTAGTGTGTCAGTTATTTCATTTCCAGTAATGATTGGGTGTGCTTGTACTTTATGTATGTGAACTGTGTGTGTGGGGTCCAATGTATTTGGCGTACAATGGATGCTATTGATAGTTTGTTGGGGGTGGTGGTGTTGTGATGTCGGGTGATGTATGTGGTTATTAATCAGGTATATGCTTAAGCTATCTGTAAATATGTGCATGTCTAGTTGGGTGGTTTGTATGGTTTTGATGGCAAGTAGTATTGCGTTAAGTTTGGCGCATAAGATATTTTGGTAGCCTGGGAATATTTCTGCTATTGAGATGTTGTTGTTGGGGTTGTAGACTCCTGATCCTATTGTTTTTCCATTTATTTGTCCTTTGGCATTTTTGATGGGTGGGATGAAAGAGCCATCCGTGCACATGCATTGTTGCGGGTGGTATTTAAGGGGATGAATGTGGTAGTATTTGGCTAGTAGGGGTGTTATTTAAGTGTTTATTGGGGTGGGGGTACGGTGTTTGCTTTGGGGGTATCTCTCCATGCTTTGGAGATCTTTACGTGGTATATCGTAGGGATGGGTTTAATGGGGTATGTGTCTATGTGTGTGTTAGTTGTGTTATGTAGGACTTGTTGGAGTGCATGTGGGGTTTGTAAGTTTGTTGTGGGGTGTACTTGGTTATGTATGCATATTATTGATGTCAAGGCAATTTCTATGCGTTTGTAGTATTTATGCCATTCGGGTTTGGGGTCATAATTTATAGCGTGGGGTGGGATGGTCGCTAGGATGTGTATGTTTGCATTTGTTGTGATTGGGAGTTGTTGTGTTGTCCAGCCATTGTGGTTGACAATTAGTATGGTAACTGTGTGTGTGTCTTATTTGGCTGCCATTCTAGCCCAATGGTATGGTTTCCATGGTTGTCTTGTAGTCTATGGGACGTGCTAGGCCTATTCCATTCCACCTGGAGGATTTTGTGTGTCCTAGGGAGCCGAATATTATATCCCGGTTGTGAGGTGAATTATATTGCGTGAGTTGGGTGGGGCATGTAAGTGGGGAGGTGTAAAGTGTATCTATTAATAACATGTTGATGTCCGGGTGTAGTGTGTGGTGGTTGTTATTGGGGTGTATGTTTTTTGGTTTTTATTTAGGGAATATGGTTATGTATCTTTGTACTAGCCATAGTATTTCAGTTTTGAAGTCTTGCAGTGGGGGTTGTAGGAAGTTAGTTAGGTGTGGGAGGTTATTGTGGGAGTATTGGTTCCATAGCCACATGAGTCTTTCGGTAGTGATGGTGGCTATGTGGTTTTTGTTGTAGCTTGTATTTTTATGGTTGGTTTATTTACAAAGATGTCTTTATCCGGGTTACATTCTTGTGTAGATATTTTGAGGTTGGTGATTTTTAGGGAAAAGTGTATGAATTTGTTGTCTTTTGTTGGAGTGTAGTTGAGGTATGTAGCATAGGTTTGGGTGGTTTTTGGTTTTAGAGTTTTTTAGTGATATTGTGTGACGAGGAGTAGATTGTGGTGTAGAAGTATGGTGTTTGGGTGTAGGAAGTCTTCTTATGTGCGCCATTGTTGTATGATACCTCCCGTGGTTTGCCATTGGCATAGATATGTCTTTTTTTTATGGTATGTGCTCCCCATTTTATTTTATTTTTTGTGGTAGTTTTTTTGTTGATGATGGCATGGATTGGTTGTCCTAGGATGGGCTGTGGCGAGGTGCTTGAATTATGTATATTGTTTAGGTGAGGCACCACGGGCCTTGGCTTGGTGGTTAGGGCTCATGACCCCCAATGAGGAGGTTGTGGGTTCTATTCCCCATGCCGGCGTGGTGCTCACCACCTTAGTCCACCCAACTATGCTGGGGGGTCCTTGGACCTTGTTGTATGGGTACCTCAAAGCCCTTTGGGGGGATACCATGTCCGGTATCTTCAAGGCACTAGTGGCTAGCTAGGAACTAGTACGGTGTGTCACTATAGTGCCCATCCTCGAAAGGGGAGAGTAGTATTGCCCCAATGTCCCCTTGTCCGGTGGGCATCGGGTCATTGACATTACGAACGGACACTTTATTCATGCTGGCCCCTTCACAAGGACCGGAGTTTCTATCTATCTTGTTTAGGGGTGTTCGCGGTGTTGTTTGTGACTAGTCTCCATGGGGTGTGGGTGTTGTTGTGCATCTTTGATGACTTTGGGCATGTGTTTGTGTGTGGTTCGGAACTCTTCAGGGTTAGTATGGTTTTAGTTTCTTTGTTTTGGATTTGTGGTAGCATTGTGATACCATATGTACATAGGTTGTCAAGATAATGCTGGGATCTTGTCTTTGCATTGTCCGTTAGGTTGGCGTATATTGGGTTGGATCTCCATACTAGTTCAAGTGGGGTCTTTGTGATGGGGTATGTGCGGTTAGTCGTGGTAGTGTGTATTTCATATTCTCTTTCCAATACCGTAGCACCATAGTTGGTTCGTGCAAAAATAATTCCCAAAAAAAAAACCAAAAAAAAATTGGAAATTCTGAACCCAGTCAAATGAATAAGTGAAAATTTATATTAGGGGAAAACTAATTAATGGAAATTTTGGACTTCTTCTAAGCTCCAACCACGTCAATGCGCCATAAGAGGTTGCATGCTAACGCGTTAATGGCTCAACACCCTACTCACTCAAAGCGGCAAACTCTCTTTCTATATCCATCTCCCTCTCCTCCTTGTTAATAGGCATTAAAGCAAAATCAACTCGTTGTTGTTTTGGTGCCATTTATAACACTGTTCTCACACATGTCAAAGTGCAAGTACGTACAAAAGACCTAACACATGCACTATGCAAAGACAAACAAGAGCCACACTAAATAAGCTTAACGTGGATATTTAGGTTTAAGGCCAAGAAGCCGCCACAAATGAATGAAAAAAACAAATACCTACTTCCAATATTACTATACCTTACCAAAAAAACGAATTAAATATTTTTAAATCATAGGATTGATGAAATTTCATAAATTATGTTTTTAGTTGACAAACCTTTATTTTCAAAAAATAAATAAATATTCGTTTTGAGGTGCATGACCCAACTATGGTGCTACGGTAGGAAGAGTGTTATGGCAATGGGTGATCTTGTGCATGCTTGTTGTTTAAGTTTGGGGAGGTGTAGTGAACAACCGTACTTGGCCAATATAAATTTGGCTAGTCCTTGGTAGATGGTGCCTAGTTGTCTTGGGTCGTTGAGGGCTTGTATTAGTTATTGACCTATGCATTTAATATAGTATGAGAGGAGCGAAGTCATGTCTATGCCACATTCATCGTGTGGGAGGTGTTTGAGGATATTTGTTGTGTTTTTGGGTATGTTGCATATTTCTTTGGTGAGTTTGCTATTTATTTTGTCTAGTTTTTTAATGTTGGTTTGGAGTATGGGATTGCGTAGTAACCGTTGCAATGCGTGGTTTTATGACTGTGCTTAAGATTTTAAGTTTTTGTTTGAGGCTTGCTAGGGAGAGGGTTAGTAGTTGACTATGTTGTTTGGCTTTTTGTAACGTGATATCTTTTTGTAGCTTTCATTTGAGTGATGGCATTAGGTGGATGCCAAGATATGTGTACTATGGTTTGTTTTGTGTGAGGGTGGGGAAGTTTTTTGATTTGTATGTGATATTTTTTGATTGGATGTATGCTTTGAAGGTGTTTCGTTTGAGTTTGGATTTATTGGGGTAGCCTGTGATGGCACATTTGAATAGGTTGAGGTTCATGTGTGACCATTATGCGAATTTTTGGAATTTGGAGATGCGACTAAAAATTAATATATAAATTAATCTTCACAACATGGAGAACAACTGATCCTAATTCACCCATAGTGCTCATTTTGTAGGAATGCTAAATTATGGGGTTGATGTGAAGGTGGATGGCCAATTTTTTCAAAGTAATCCCACATAGAGTTTGATACATATATATTATAACATCCATACTATGACATCAATTATATGACACCTTGACTACATAACGCATTTCTAGTTGACCAAACTTTCTAGTGTTTACCTCCATACTATGATTACAATGCTCATAATATGACATTCTTCAGATCCAGTTTTTTATATGACACAAGTAATTAACGTGCATAAATGGTCGGATTCACATGTCTTTCAAGGTGAATATGTGATTAGTACAATAATTTGAAACATGCACGGAAACCTTGGGGAACGTTGTGCACATTAGAGAACCCACAAATGGTGTTCAATATACTAAAATAAGGAGTGATGTGAAGGCTAGTGACGTGAAGGCCAAGTTTTCTAAACACCCTATATAGAGTTTGATGCTTAATTTGCATAAGTGATGGGACCCACATACATTTCAAGGTTCATATGTCATTAGTACATTGAAACAAGTACGTGAACCTTAAGGAATGTCATAAGTATTGGGAAACAAGTAGGGGAACTGTAGAGAACGTTGCAAGCATTGGGGAACATTGTGGGAAGGCTGAGCACACCGGGGAACCCACAAGAGGCGTTCCATGTGCTAAATTAGTACTTTGAAACAAGCAGGGGAACCGTATGGAACGTCGTAAGTATTAGGAAACATGTAGGGGAACCGTAGAGAATATTGCAAGCGTTGAGGAACATTATGGGAAGGCTGAGCACACCAGGGAGCCCACAAGAGGCGTTCCATTTGCTAAATTAGTACTTTGAAACAAGCAAAGGAACCATAGAGAACATGCAAGCATTGGGGAACATTATGGGAAGTCTGAGCACACCAGGGAACCCACAAGAGGCGTTCCATTTGCTAAATTAATACTTTGAAACAAGCAAGGGAACCTTAGAGAACGTCATAAGTATTGGGAAACGTGCAGGGGAACTCTAGAGAACGTTGCAAGCATTGGGGAACATTATGGGATGGCTGAGCACACTGGGGAACCCACAAGAGGCGTTCCATTTGCTAAATTAGTACTTTGCAACAAGCAGGGGAACCTTAGGGAACGTCGTAAGTATTGGGAAACATGTAGGGGAACCATAGAGAACGTTGCAAGCATTGGGGAACATTATGGGAAGGCTGAGCACACTGGGGAACCCACAAGAGGCGTTCCATTTGCTAAATCAAGGGTGGTTCTGTGAAGGCGGGCGGCCAAAAACTCTAACACACCTCCACATAATAGAATGCGATATATATACACACGCCTACGTGTTTTTATATTGCCAGGTGGCTTTATTTGGGGGTGGTCCAGGCTTTCCTAGCAATAAAGATTAAACAAAGGGGTCAATCAGTCTGTAGAAGGCCCCATTTTTGGGTGGGCGTTGGCTGTCCCTTCAATAAATGACGTTAGCTAATTGACATCCACCGAAAACAGTGAGTTAATATTTGAACCCTTTGATTCGGATCTTAAGTTAGAATGTTGGGCCAGCATAATTAATTAACTGCAACGGCTTTGTCAACCTGTACACAGTCCCTATTGTAGCCTACTGTAGCCTTAGTATTTCACTGGGTTTCCCTGGCGACTTAATTTAGTGGCGCTAACTCCAAGAATTACATCTAATGAAGACCGCATTTGGATTACTGAATAGTACACTGAATGTTATTGTGTTTTAGGGCCGTTTTACACCTAGAGTCTAGAGGCCGGGCCAATTCATTGTGTAAGAGGCTTGAAATTTTCACTTGTGATTGGTCAAAAGGCTGAAATCGGTCCCAACCCCTTTACACCTAGAGGTTGGGCCGATTTGGTGGTATGATTTTCTTGTTAAAAAAATACATGTTCTGACATGGCCCGAGCTCGTTGAATTAGGTGCACCAAAAATGGAAGGCCAATTTTTGGCCTCGGGGTCAATGTCATATTTCAATAATAATAAAATAAAATAAAATAAAAATTGTTTTTCAACAATCCAGAGCCGTTGGATTTTGTGGAAATCTAAGCGACTCTATGCTAGATTACGCTGGATTTGTTGGATTATACTAGATTTATTGAATTGGCATGGCTTCTTTACCCTAAGGCCTTTACATATGGGAAAATTGGCCCCCGTTATAATCTTATTGTAATGTGTAGTTGAAGTCGCCCTCCAACCCAAAAGGGGCTGAAATTTCATGCAATCGCCCTTAAGGGGAATTGGCCCAACCTCTAGGTGTAAAGCGGCCCTTAGTGTCACCAACTACACCAAATATTATTGCATCTAGGGCCACTTCAAACACGAGCCAAGAGCCGTGACCATGAAATTGTGAGAGCCCAAAAGAAAGTGTCCAAAGGTTGTCTCAACACACCTACAAAATCATGTAGTGTGGTCACGGACACTCAAGTGTAGTGTGAAGTCATATGTGACTGGGCCCTTAACCAAATGCTATTTCAATGGATTTCTATTCATGCGGGTCCTCACACATGATAAATTAGAATAAACCAACGGTTGTGAGCGTTCATAATGCCATCATATCCCGGTTTTGTGTTGAGACCTACCTCCAAGAGGTGGTTTTTGATAATAGTCCAATTGACCATGAAACATGAACCATTGGATGCCATGTAGGAATCCATGTGGACTTTACATCCATCTTGCATTTACGTACTTTGTTGGTCCCTCAAGCGTAATGTGAAGCGAACTTGGACCACCGGCTCCACCTTTTCCACCAATGAGAGTGCTTGAAGTACAAAGGTCACGGGCTCTCAGTCTCGTGTGTGAAGTGGCCCTTACATCTAATGAAATGATTTGGATTACTTAGTAGTACGCTATATATTGTATTTTAGTGTCACCAACTACACCAGGTATTTCATTTAGTGCCACCAATTCTATTTCAATTTGACTTGCTCAGTATCAACTGTAAACCGCCCGTGTAGTGTCACCAACAATAAATGTAACCTAACATGATTTGGCATTCCTTGTAAATGTTTTGGGCATTATAGATTTAGAGTGTTGTAGTTACTGTCACTCACTAAGTTATGTTTCATCCAAAGTTTAATCATTCATAACAAAACTTCATTGCAAAAATGGTAGAATGCAAATACACCCAACTATCAATAGACGGACTAAAAGTGAGTTGGGATAGTAATACTTGGAAACTTCTTCATAAGAAGTGTCATTGTAAATGTCAATGTCATGCATGAAAATTGAACATGTCGTAGATTACTAGTAATTTGACTGAGTCCCAATAAGCCATGGCGAAATGCCCATGCTATACGCATGATCGAGCAATGCTTCATTGGTAGTTAGGTTAGTGAGCAGTGTGAGTGAGCAATCTTCTCGAAACGCTCCCTGCTCTCCGACTTCATGCACGTGAGTTGGTTCTTGGAGGCGAGATGAATAAAGGAGAGAGTGAGTTCATTGAATAGGTGAGAGTTGAGTGAGAGACGCGAACATGATGTAGTGTGGACTATGTTTAGCGTAATCGAGTGAGTGAAGATATTATGAGAATGATATTTTGTTCAATTTTGGCCCATGTATGTAAATGATTTCTATGGAAAGGTCAAGAGTTGAGGATGCTAATGAAAGGTGTTTGAGTTTATGTAAAGTCTTGAGTGTTATTGCGCTTAGTGCGTAAGCAATCCCGGCAAATTTTTACGGTATTTCATTACCACAATGACATAAAATACCATATGGCATCTAGTATTTGTCTTGCTCAATACTAATCGTAAACTGCCCCCACGTGGTGTCACCAACACTAACAAGTGTAAACCTAACATAACTTGTCATTCCGTGTTGGGCAATATGGATTGTTACAATGATGTTATTATTGTCACTTACTAAGTGATTTTTCATCCATATTTCAATCATCCATGACAACGTTTCATTAAAAAAATTGTTAGGGTGCCAAACATACCAAGTTGGGATGAGAGTACGTATAGACATATTCAAAAGAAGTGTTGTTCAAAAAGTTACCATAGTGGTATGAAATACTATATGATACTAAATATAGAATGGAACACAACCATTTAGTTGAATAATGTTATGAGTGACATAACCAATTTCCTCAAAATTTTCGGAGCTCACATGACTATCTTATTCATTATCAAAGCGAAGATTGCCATTCTCATTAAATGGTCATACAACCCCCCGACTACATAAATAAATTGTTGACTATTGACCATGCTAGAAAGGTTAGGATATTTGGAGCACGTAGTCCAATCTCTTTTAAACATAAGTCTTTTGGATGTCCATTCTTGGATTCACAACTGTATAGTATGTATTGCAACACATCACAATACATGTGAGATATTTGAGAGCTCTTTGGCATAAAACTTTAGTTCTTTTGTGAAGTTGTGAGCATTTAGGGCCGCTTCACACTATGGCCGTCCAAGTCGAGAGGCCGTGGGATTGAGTGGCCAAACTTTGTTGAGGGTCCAAATAAATGAGTTGAAAATAGTCAATAAAATATAGTAAGTGGAGCCTTTGGCCGGGCATAGTGTGAAGCCTCCAAAGGCTAAGCCCAAACTCCTAACCTTTGGCCATGAACTCCCACGGCCTCTCGACTTGGACAGCCATAGTGTGAAGCCTCCAAAGGCCGAGCCCAAAGTCCAAACCCAAAGGAGCATCCCACTTTATTCCTTGCTCAAAATAACCCCTCCAATCTAATGGTCAAGATCTTGTCAATGATTGATATTTGAAGTTTGGGTCGAGCATTTTGCTCGACCCAAACTTTGCTCGAGAGGCCGATTTCTTGGCGCCATAACTTCCTAAAAGTGTTGCCACCTAGGCTCTTTTGGAGGCGACGTCCTTTGGACTTCAGTCTCTAGTGTGAAGGCCGAGAGGAAGGACTTTGGACATTTATGCATTTTCATTGGTCCAAACGCTTCTCCTCTCGAAGTTTGGCCATAGTGTGAACCGGCCCTTAGTTTTGGACACCAAAATGGAAATGCATTTAAAAGGAGATCCCTTGAACCGCTTGGGAGTCCGTTTTGGATGAAACACATATAGTAAAACAATAATCATGAACCTTATTTGGAATTTGGCATTCAAGCAAAAGTCATTACAAGGATTCAAGAATCATATTTGAATTGTATCTACTATACATATTTTCAATTGTTAAGAGATCATTTCCGTTGACCTTTCAAACCATTTAACCAGAGATTCCTTCAATAAAAGTAACTACATCTCAAAATTTTACTCAAAGTCACCTGATCGTTGAATTGCATAAAAGTATGAGGTTTGAAACTTTGGTGGGAAAGTTAAGCCAAAATGTTCCTTCTTAGAGCATCCTCAGTCGGTCTAGGTAAAGCTCACTGCAAACCAAGACCTATCTTGCTTAAAATGCTCAAAATTTAGAGGGAGTGCACCAAATCTTGCTTAAAAATGGAAAGATCCTCCCACACTCCCTCTAAATGTCAAAAATTTGGAGGGAGTGTGGGAGGATCTTTCCATTTTTAAGCAAGATTTGGTGCACTCCCTCTAAATTTTGAAAATGTGGTGTTTTCAATGAGGGATTTCACCTACGTCAAATTTTTACAATTCTTTTTTCTTGAGAAATATCTCACGTTTATTTAGGTGTGCTTCTAATGATGGTAATTTCAGTTTCTAATTTTAGGTCAGTCAAAAGATAGGTTTTGGTTTGCAGTGAGCTTTACCTAGACTGACTGAGGATGCTCTTACTCCACAATAAATATGACAACATTTATTAAGAAAAAAATTAAATGAGGGGCTGCAACCACTTCAAGAAAGTCCAAGAAGAAAAGGAAAGAAAAGAACGATTAAAATACGCTTAGATTTGAAAATAATATTTTGAATACCGAGTTATGAAAATGTGTAGAATATTTTGAAGTTCACATTATGCACGATAACTTAGTAGAGTTCCTTGGGGTGATGAGAACTTTAGCGGGGCCAATAGTGGACCCCTTGGAAGTATTAAAAAAAACTGATGATTAATAGGAAGGTGATGAGTACACTAAAAAGGATATTTAGTGCTTGATACACTAAATACGAATGCATACACTAAATGTCAATAACCCTGTGAAAGTAGGTACCATTAAATGTAAACTCAAACACTAAATATCAACTATGGTAATATGTGGAAGTTACATGTGTTGAATTTAGTGTCAATAAGGATATGAGAACCATGTTTCATAGGAAGGGAGGTGGCAGTAGGGAAGGTAGCGACACATTTATGTTTAACACTAATTGTTAAGAAATTGAAAATCAATAGTGAGCAGAGTAGGGTGATAACAACATTAAATATAATCAAACACTAAATATCCTTTTTAGTGTAGTGATACAATCTAGCCTTGATAATATGACACTTGATAACATGACACCTTGATTATACGACGCATTTCCCATCGACCAAACTTTCTAGTGTTATTTTACCTTGATATTACGACTACAACGCTTGTAATACAACATATTGTAGGCTTGACTTGTCATATAATCGAGGTAATCAATGCGCGCATAAGGTGGGATGCACACTAGGATTTACCTTGGGATCAGGGAGTACATGGTAAATTCATCACTAGGTTAACTTAATTTAACTCACGTTCATTGTTTTAAGCCTTGGTTTCAAAACACACATTACACTTTTGAGTCTTTGGGTTTGGGTGAAGGTTAAAGGGTTTAGGAAATTCTAGATTTGCAAACTAGAGTTTTGAAGTTGTTGAATTCTCTTCTCGATTTAGAAATTTGTCCTCATGCTTGAACTCACATCTCTTTAGTGTCACGCACCTCTCCATGAGGAGTGCCCGAATCACCATGGGCACAAGGGGGACCCCGGAGTGACACCTGGGACTTGTGCCGCCATTGGTGAGGGGGCCCAAATGATCCTAGTGTGGGTGAGGGCCCTGATTGTTAAGAACGCCTCCCATCCAGGGAGACTAGGAGTCACAAGGTTAAGGCCGTGTATTATGAGTAGCTTATGGCATCCAAATTCTAGAATGCTAAAAAACATCTCAATTGGAGGTGTGAGCTTGGAGATATGACAATTTCAGTGGGGCGCAGTCCAGGGACAACACTCTAGGACAACAGTGACCTGGGAGTGGCGCCATGGACTGCCTAGGTTTGAACAACCATATCTTCCTCAATACTTCTTGAATGAAGCAAATGAGGGGTTCATTTGCATTTATGTGAAGAGCAGATGTTGATAGAGTGGTCGCTTAATAGCATCAAAGATGATGAGAAGAAGTTATGGTGGTCTAAAGTTGCTAGGGGCTTCTAGCCCCAACGGCTAAGGGAAAATGTCTATTTGGCCCCAACCCTTAAGAGAGAGACAAAAGGTTTCTTGACGGAGGGGTAGGGACCTTGCTCAAAGTCCTAAAGGCTTGTACGGGTGAGGCGGCTTTGCTGACCGACCCCACCTAGAGCATACTTGGCAACTATGTTTATGGTTGTTGTAGTGTTGCTTTGGCCACACAATGATCAACTCAAGAACACGCACACCCTACACCATACTTCCTTCAAAAAGATTGGTGGCACTCAATGCAAGAAACGCCTGACAAAGGCCCCATCAGACACCTTGGCAAATACATCCTTAAACATGACAAAAAACATAACCTTGAAATCATAGCCACTCAAACCCACCAATTGCACAAATGGCTTGATAACAAAGACATTGACAAAACACTCTCAAATGATTTATGGAATAGCCATGTCATCACTGATAAACAAAAAACATGTCTAGTAAAATTTAGAACCGGGCAATATATGGGGCATGCTCGGAAACAACTTTTCTTCGGTAGGGACGCATACCCATCCCATACATGCCCCATCTGCAACTCCCTAGAAGCAGACACATGGTTACATGTACTCCTTAAATGCAAACAACAACACATCCATGCATTAATAACAAACCGACATAACAAAGCAGTGTGGGAAATACGTAAACTCCTCATCTCAAACAAAATCTCAAGGCACTACATACTCATGAACGCAGGAACACACAATGAAATACCCCAAGAAAACACAGTTCCAACATGGTTACTACCATGTACATGTGGTACCCAGAGATGCCATTGCAACGCTAGATTCAAACCAGACATACTATGCGTCCTAGGTCATCCATATAACCATCCACCACCAGACGCCCCTACACCATAAATTACTATCCAATGTATAGAATTCAAATATTGCAATGACATGTTTACTGCTGAAACTAGAGAAAGGAAAACCACAAAATATCAACCACTCATTAACAACATCATAGCAAGGGGATGGAACACCGCTCCACTCATAGTACTAGCAGCAGGTGCCAGAGCCACCACTCATATCCCCTCGATGAAAGAACTAGAAACAAAGCTTGAACTTCCACCCACACAAATTCGGAACACATTTAAACAAATCAACTTAATCGCCATACAATACGCACACTTAATACTAGTCCATAAAAGACGAATAGAAAATAGACAACCTATCACAAACATACAAAACCACACATAAGATAAATAATAAAGTTAAAATAATGATAATAATAGATGACAATAAGAACAATAATGATAATATATTACCGGTTCTCCGGTAAAACAATTGTCACTAACATAGTGTCTACTCCCTGCAAAGGGTGAAGTAGTATTACACCCAACGCCATTACCCTGGGGTATGGCCAAGGGTGTTCTACGAACAGACACTTTATTCACTCCGGCCCCTTAAAGGGGACCGGAGTTCTTCTTCTTCTTCTTGATCAACTCAAGAGTGGAATTCCATGGATGGAAGTCCACATCTAATCATTGCCTACCTACTAAGGGGAGAGTCCCGAATGTATGTGTAGGAGGGTTTGGTGACCAAGCTATGAGCTTGGAAATATGCAATTCAGGGAGTTAACCATGCATGTGCATGGGATGTGCAGGCTAGCGCTCGTGGCATTTGCTAAAGTTGGGTACCGGTCAAGATAAGTTAAGGAAAGCTAGAAAGGGTTGTGACATTTCAACTGGAAATTTCAATCCTTGTTAACTTATTTACCTAGATTTGCCCTTGCCACTCTTAAATTTCTTGGTTCAAGAGGTGTCGGTAATCTTCAGTGGTGGATGCTTTTCATTTTGGTTATAATTTCAACAATCTTGGTGTTGATTACCATGCATGTATACAAAACAATTTGCGCACAATTTGGTATGCATTGACCTCATCCGCATTGGTTATGGCATTGGAAGATGTTTACAATATGGATGAGATTAGTTAACTTTATTGTGCCCTACCAAATAAGTCACCAAGGCAAGGACAAGTTCTTGGGCGCATAATTCCAAAGGACCGTACCACTCTTGTTCTTGTTGTAAACATGACAAACATTGATGAGTTGAACCTGTGGATATTTACAAATCTCTACGCCCAAGATGCTTTGGAAGGTGGTTGCCAACAAATTGTGTGTGATGGTTTGCACACCAAATGGCCTAGATGACATTATATGTATTTGAGAGTTGGATGACGAGCCTCAATATACATTTCAAATCTCAGAAGCAGAAGGTATTTTTAATTATGAACAATACTGCTACTCATTCCCTTAAGCATGTTGGTAGGGGTGAATCATTTGGTTTTTCAAACTTACACCTTAACAATATTACTATTGCTTTCTTACCACCTAATGTTACATATGTGGCACAACCCTTGGATCATGGAATAATTGCTTCATTCGGTTCAATATAAGAAATTCTTTTTGAAATGGGTTCTCTCTTAGTTGAAGAAAATAATGCCTAATGTAAGGCATCCTATTGTGTGGTGCTCTCAAGTGTGGAGAGAGATGAATCCCCAAATCATATGAAATAGTTGAAGGATGTCCAAGATTTTACTTGTAGACTAGAGTGCCAATTTTGCCATGAATTTTGCGGTGAATGTGAGAAATCGAGAATGAAAGAAACAACAAATTAATTAGCAAGTCTCATTTCCTCTTTGAATCTTGGAAGTGAAGAAATTCTTATCCAAGACTATGTGCAATGGCAAGAGAGGAAATTGTCGATGCAAAGTACATCATAGCTAAGTTGGTGGATTTGGCACCAATGATCGGGGAGATCCGGCAACTAGTTGTAAATTAGCCGAGTGAAATTGCAAAATTACCGATTTTTTGGGGGAGATTTCGGCCGTATAACTGAGTTAAATATGAAGAGTATAGGAAATCAACTGACCAATATGAGATAATGTAGGAAATTTCACCCCTTAGGCTTAGAAAATGGCGGAAATGAGTTGGGTCTCCCGAGGATATAGGCGGATATTGGCTGGTCTCCCAAGGGTATGGGTGGATATTGAATGAGGGAGGTTCTCAGCCGTGTAGGTCACAGGAAACTTAATGATGCTTTTGCTTCATTATTGCATTTCATTGTTGACGGCTAGCGTTTAGAATGTATTATGAGTGTGTCTATGTAAGATCTTTGTGGTGATCTTGATAATGTACTAATGGAAGCCATAGCTTTATGAAGGAACTCTACAAAGTTTAGATGGTTGTTTTCACATCCACTAAGATACCTTTCAGGGCATTTTCCTCTTGAAGGTGAAAGATGATATTGTTGATTTTGACTCTAACAGTTGGTGAATTTCATTTTTGTATATAGTATAGTATGTTAGGTTAGTCTTTTATCATGTTGTGGCCTCAAATCTAATATGATGTTTTAAGACCTACGTATGATAGAAGAGTTTATCCATGGCCATCAACCAGTTGATGGCTTATTTTAGGTTCAACTCATGCTACGGATAAATTATTGATCATTCTTGTTGGATGTTGATATCATTACATATTATTGTTGTATGCTGATATGTTCTTTGGACATTGTTGTTGAATGGTGTATGTTGTTTGTAGATATAATTGGAAAACCAACTTACTTATCAATGCCCGAGTTTTTGGCCGGTTGTCATTAGAATGAAGAGGAAATTAACCGGCACTTGAAAGAAAATATAGGATATTGGCTGATCCAAATTAATGACAACAAGTTTGCAACCGATCAAATCCTAAAAAAAACGGTAGAAATTATGAAGGGATGGATTTTAGCTGGTTGAGCTCAAAAATCTCCCGAACCCTGTTTGGCACGGGGTAGAGAAATCCATTTGGGTTTACCTTTGAATGAAAAGCCAATGGAGGGGAATGATGTGATTGACCAACCAACACCAACAATCAAGCTTCCTAAAGCCCGTGCGTATGCCCAATTACTATCAAATTCTGCAATGGAGCATCCTTCACTGTTTGCAATTGTAGATGTGATGAACATGCAGTCTCTCATGGATAATTGAACAAGATGTCAATTCCAAACATCACCAAACATCATTTGAAGACAATAAAATCTCAATATTCTCATAGTGAGACATATGATGAAGACATCATCATGGGACTAATTTTTTGGTAAACTCCATATTGTGTGACGTTGTGCCCTTATTTTCTGAATAAAAATGTTCTTTCACACTTATGTATCTCTTTTGTGTATGCAAAAAGACATTTTACCTTGAAATAGGCCATTTCCTTGAAAAACCTCAATAATACGACATTTAAGACCAAAATGTCATATTATGCAAAACACGACACTTTCTTGCACAACCAAACGTGTCATATTAAAGGGGGGAAACAATAGTCTAAGAATAAAATTGGCAAGTAGAATATCTTGCCTCCCTCCACGCCTTCCTTCCTTCCTTGCTTGCTTGTAAGTGTTTTCTCCTCTCACTCTCCACCATTTTAACTTGGGTCTTCTTTTGGCCTCATACACATTGTGTTCAAGTAAAGCAACCCCGTGTACATCAGAGCCCAACATTTTTCCTTTAAATTGCACCCATACCCAGACCATGCCCATCAGCAACGACCTATGCCCACCCATGTCCACCCATAGCATGACATGTGCGCACCCATGCCCACACATAGCATGACATGTGCCCACCCATGCCCACCCATGCTATTTAAATTGCGCCCATGTATTCAAAAATTGTGTAATGTGTATTACCCGCCTACACCAAGTCTTGGTTGGATTGGACAAATAAAAGATCGTTCACTATCATTGGCTTCAACCCGGAGCGCTTCTTGGTTAGCGTATTCCCTGCATCTGAGAAATTTGACTCCGTTTTGGAGTTGGATGCAGGGATGCACAAAACCGAACACGCCACGTGCGACCACTCGTGCGACATGATGGGGAATGTGGGGACTCCTTTCAGCTTCCACCACAAGAGAATATTGAATTTAGCAGTGGTATCCAATATGCTTTGCTTTAGCCCATGCTCACCCATGAACAATAACATTGTAGCCATGCCCACCCATGCCCAGCCATGAACAACAATATCGTAGCCATGCCCAACCATGCCCAGCCATGAACAACAATATTGCAGCCATGCCCACCCATGCCCAGCCATGAACAATAATATCGCACCCATGCCCACCCAAAACCCATGGGCATGGGCATGGATATGGGCACCCAATGTAGGGCTCTGGTGTACATACAATAAAACAATGAAGCAACCAAGGACCATATTTAAAGACATGCAATTGCTGCATATCACAAGAAATACTGCAACCGTGGCTCTCATTGTCCAATGCGTATTTGAGATCGGTTTTAGTGGTCATGATTGTCTTAGGAGTGCACAATGTCTAAGAGGCCCCTATCCAATTATCCAACCCTTATCCCTAGGTTCCATACCTCATTGACCGATTGCTTTTATTCGTTCTTGCTCTCTAGTTTCTAAATTTTTAAGGGGCTCCCTGCAATAATGACCCTGAGTGGAAAAAGGCCCACCCTCGATGATTACACACCCAAAGACTATAGAGTCTTGCTCTTTGAGCTATGCCCTACACCAATCTTATGGAGGTAAAAGGGGTCTAGTAAAAACATGTGCTCGATATGTGTGTGGTTTGACTCGTCTCAATTGGGTCCATATAGGTTATGTTTATTGGAGATGCTTATTTTGGAGTAGAAATTACCTTAAGATTTCTTAATATAATCCAATGGTATTGTAAGGGGGGATGGGTGCGAATTTTAACCCTCCAATATGTAGAGCCATGTATTTGAGAGCAAAACCATTATTGGTTCTATAGATTCATAAATTCACATGTTTTCGACTGTGTGTGTATGAGAGAAAGAGAGAGACGCATGGGTAGTCGGACCCACCAAGAAAATTAAGGATCGGTCCATCAAGCTATCTTACTTGTACATTGATATGTACATTGATATGTACAATTAGGTTGCCTTCACAAATACATTGTCTCTTCTCTCATGCAACTCACGTAAGGTGAGAATTAGAGAACATAAGCTTATAACTTTATTTATTGATACGTATAGCAACCACACAAAAAAGAAAAAGTTGTTGAAAGCTAAATACACTTAGAGCATGTTCACATGTTATCAACACACACCCCTAAAAACCCTTACCGCCAATTTACAAGGGTTTTCTAACACAAGTGGTTCCCATACGTTCTCCACATCACTACTTTGAGGGGTCTAAAGCCTTCTGCCCCTCCAAATATTCAACTTTTAAAAGGGTAGGTTCCAATTCCTTAATAAGGGAACCAACTATCAATACCTTGCATTCATCAACGAAATAAAGTCATAAGTCAACTATTTCTATATAAAGCCTCATGCATTGTAAGATATCAACTTTGATCATGGGACTTATAATTTATGAAACTCATATAGAGTGAATATGTGGAACATATAACAAGAGTATTCCCCTCTAAAGTGTTACCCTATTTAGCACCCCTTTGTGTTTGCGTTTGGTGTACAACGTGCAATCATGCCCTTAGATAAAAAGCTGATATGAAACTTTTATCAATTCAATTTTTGAGGAGTACATGTGACATTATCATTTAAAAAGTGAACCCTCTTGGTACTACATTGGTTGGGAGCCAATCACACAAATATTGTGCCAACAATAACTCAAATTTCATTGTCTTTTGTACTCATAATGAAGATGGGTTTCCTGCATCTCTATGTGCACAATGAAGTCCAACATGTTTCATTCTCATTTCCTTCAGCCATCAAGTTGGTCAACAGAGACTTATACCACCTGAACCAAGTCCAGTGTAAGGGGATAGTTTTGGGCATAATTGGTCGAGATCCAAGCGCTTCCAAGTCCAACAGGTTACATGTTGTGATCATTCAGGTTTCCTTTATTAATTTGAGGGTATTATTCCATAGATTCCTCTAAAATGATCGGTAATTATCCTGAAGTCTTGAACTTCATCCGGTTCATCTGTAATTAGCAGTTGGTTCACCCTGTTCATTAATTGGGTCTCTCTAACTGGTTCCAAATCTCTTTACCAATACTGCCAAGCACAAGACTCTGTTGAAGCATGACCTTTATGAGTAATATTGACAGTCTATCATATTAGAATATCATGCAAAAGCAAAAGGAGATGGCAGAAACCATGCTTCCCTATCTTAACTTACATGATGTCACAATCTCGTGCAATTAAATTCTTCTATGAAGACCAAGTAAGGTAGCGACAACTTAAGCCAAGAAGTTAAGGTAATTGGCATACACGTGGTAGTTGTATGAACCCCCAAAAGAATCCCAGGTAGAAGAAAAGAGGCAAGGTGTACTGCTAAGTTTTTAATTCTTTTTCTCCCCCCAATATTGAAGTATATACGAAATTTTGAAGTGCAAACTTGAGTGTTACCCAAAATCATGAAGGAGGGGGCCTGATGTTCACATGGGCAACATTCTCATAATGAATATGTACTCATTATGCAAGATTTTGAGGGTGTTAATTTTGGGGCTTGTGTTTGTTTAGGGTGCTCCTACCTTGCAAGTTCCACATCTAGAAGATGAAAGCCAAAATGCCACCTTTTTATGGAAACATGCTGCCTCACACTTCAGATCGGAGCTTTTAAGGTGTCCAAAGTGTTCCTCAATGTCGTGCTGGTAAATGAGACGATCCTCAATCAACTAGTACTGCCAAACATAAGACTCCTGTTGTGGCATCATCGTAATTAACTAATATTGACAGATAATCATGAGAATTATGAAAGAGCAGAAGGTGGTGGCAGAAACCGTGCTACCTAGTCTTACGCAGTCTCTTGCGATTCGAGTCTCTTGGAGAGACCAAAAGTATGAATTTCACATCTGGAAGATGAAAGGCAAATGCGACCTTTTTTTTAATTGTGGATGGGTCTCGGGTTGGTAACATGCTCAAACTTGACATCGGAACTTTCAAGGTGTCCATATTGTTTCATCAATGTGGTGCTGGCAAGGATCAAATCCCTAAACAACCAATGCCGCCAGAGACAAGAATCATAGAAACATTATGCCAAAAGCACAAGGAGATGGGCAGAAACCATGCTACCTAACCTCACCCATGATCTGTCGCAATTTGACTCTCTTGTAAAAGATCGCATACGTGTTTCCCATGTAGAAGAAGTAAACCAAATGCTACCCTTTTTAATGGATAAGCCTCGACCTGATAACATGCTCAAACTTAAGGTCGGAACTTTCAAGGTGTCCACATTTCTTCCATCAATGTTGTGCTGGCAAGAAGCAGCAATGCCAACGGCCTTATTTACATGGACCATGGTCAAGCGGCACTAGATTCCCGAAGTCTACCTACCTACTCTCGATTGTACATGTTTCCTTTGACCACAGTAAAAGGGCATACCTCAGGCTTGGTTTTGCCTACAATCTCTTTAAGTTCCAATTAGAAATAGTGCGCAGCATAGACGTAAGTCCAATCCAACAAGCACTTGGGGTCACCTCTACTTGTATCTCTTGTTCAATTGTAAACAAAATCTCTTCTTACAAATGCGTCTTGATGAACTCATGTATGAGAAAGAATCTGTACCTGTTTTTGAATACTCGCCATGTTATAGTAACAAAGGAATCGCCTGAACAATCAAGAATTTGCTACTCTCAATCTTCTGCGAATAGCAAACCCATCATGTTGGTGCTGTTTGATTGGATGACCCGAGCTCCGAGAAGCCACTGAAATCGCAGAGGAGTAGAGCGCACCCATACTCCAGGACAAGATCAATAAACATTTTGTGCATATTGCTCAAGCAAAGCCGACAATTGTTCCAGCCTGTACTCCACCGCCGGCCATTTCGAGAGCTAGTAATGTGCTCTCTCAAAGAGCTCACTCAAAATATGTAACAAGTAATTGGGTCCATGCCGTCCAGACCCATTGGTATGAATTTGGGTGTAGGGTTTTGAAACTTTGGGAACGGTGATGGCCTCAGCGTCCATGCTGCATTATAAAATAGATTTCAACAACGTGTCGCACTTCTGAAACTCACGTGTTGCTCTCGAAGAGTTCATGCCAGACATCCATGAAGACATCAACGATGACTTCATGGTATTCAGACTCGTTGAGGGCGAGGTAGCACTGCAAAAGCTCCTCCAAATCGCTTGTCTCATGAATGTCTTGGTCAACTATCATCTCAATCATAGACTCCCGAAAATCATTGTATGGATCATATGAGCTTTCCACCACCACAGCTACACTGTCCTTGACGACACCCTGACTTTGCTTCGGACTTTGCCTCGGACCCCCTGAGATAGAAGCTTCAGGAGAAGAAGCCACGATATAATCCGGTGCCGAAGCCGCTTGCTTCAATTTCCGTTGCTTACTCCGCCTTCGTGTCTCGTTGAACTTCTTCTTCCTGTTGCCCACCACCTCATCATAGCGCATTTGTGGAGGGTCAAACATGTTGATGTCCTCCCGTTGGGGATGGTTGGTCCTCTCTTCGCTATTTCCTGCTGGAGAACGCTTCTTCGAAGTCTCCTTCTCGACAGATCGCTTCCCCTTTCGAGCCCTGGTAGGAGACATGCTGGAATTACAATCGAATTGTATAGCGCGACGTGTCGATTCAATCTCATGTTGTTGCTCATCCCTTGCTTGCTTAGCTTCTTTGGCGATATGTGCGGTGATACAATGCAAGTCCTTGCTATGATCATCCAAAAAGTCTGAGGATCGCGAATCTTCGATCTTCAGAGTACAAAAATCGATTGCCCATACCTTCGTGGACGATTCGAGGAAGCTCTCGAACACAGGGGAGTTATGAAGTTCGACTTGTGGACTGTTATACCTTATATCCTCTTCCTCAGTGAGCCTCTTCAAGTTGTATTGATCCAATGCTTTGTCCAAGGATGCTAATACCTTCTTCGTCTCTTCTTCCCTTCTCTTCTCTAATTGTCGTTGCTCTCTGGACACCTCTGCCGCAAGAACCTTGGCTCGCAACAAGCTTTGGCTGTCCGAAATGTTGCCATTATCGGTGAAATCTCCACTGTAAGGGATTAATGCACTCTCAATCTCTGGAGTAATCCATGACCTCCTGTCCATGATCAACCCCCCGGATTCACTGCTACTACCGAAAGAGGAAAACGATGAGCTCCAAGGGGGAGCTGGAGTTGGATCCTCGAAGAGATCGTCATCTGTCTCCTGGAGGGTCATCATCGGAGCATCGTCACTTTCGGAGACGTCGGTGAAACGATTGCCGAGAGTCTGGGGTTTCAGATAGTCACTGGGAGAAATCTTAGGATCATCAACAAGCCACTTCACAACTTCACCGTCGGTCAATTCCACGCTCCACGTATCTGGATTGTCTCCTGACCACGACTCAAACTTCCTTGCCCTCCAGGAATTAGCCTCCGCTTCCCGAACTCTGTCTTCCCCTGTTTCAAGCCCGGTAAGTATATCCAATTCTATCATTTTTGCATCGTTTCCCAAATCCGTGCTCACATGTTGTGTGCGCCGACGATTCCTTCGGGAAGCGCTGCCGCAACCTGCAAGGAACCAAGCCCTCAAGGTGGTGTGCATATCATTTTTTCGAAAAGATACGAGCTCCGAATTGCCCTCATTGGTTATTGTCTTCACTCCTGCCACATTGCACAGATTCTTCAACGAAGAAAGGGCAGATCGATAAGCATTCCTGGAGAATATGGAAGTTGTGGTGTTACTCCCTGGAATTGTAGTATTTCTCGTCACACCCTGGAGCGTAAAGCCATTCCTCTCTGACGCAAAGAGATCGTCCCCCGGACTTCTGGGAGTGCAGCAAAGGAATTGTTGCTCATCAATTGCATTAGAAGAGCTCCCTGGAGCTCTGAGACGAGTGAAGAAACTCTCTCGATTCTTGTACACATTCTCCACTACCTTGAGAAGGAATGGCGCCGAGTCTGCACCGTCGTTCACGGGTGGTGAAGTGTCAACTATAGCCACCTCCAAGCTAGACTGTCTTGATTTTCTTCGTATGGACCTCTTGAGCTTGGAAAACCACGGAGTAGGCAGAGCTTTACTGAAGAGCCCTGCTTTTGGCTTCTCAGTGTCCTCCATAGTCACCAAGAAATAGATATGATTTCTAATGAGACATTACAGTATCACGTAGCTTCACACTACCAAGATACCATCAGAGCAGGAATCGTTCACCGCTCCACCATTACGCTGCCAGGTGATGACACGGGTTGAATCCACGGAGTGCTGAGACTACAAGGATTTGGAAGTGATGTCAAAACTCTTCTGGAGTTGAAACACCTGGAGCCACATCATTCAAAACATAACACACCTTATTAGGACATATCTCAACCAAAGATTATGTGACAGGAGGGCAGATCGCATGATTTCGGAATTTGGCGACACATGGAGACATGCTTCGAAATAGAAGTGGTCATAGAAGTAGTCACAAAGGTGGAGGTAGGATCGAATTTCAACCTTTGACTGTTTGAAGATGATTCTTGAAGAGCGATGGATGCCTAGATTTTCAATGGGGCAACATTCTGTACATGGATGTGTGCGACGACAGATTGAAAATGCAGTAATTGCAGAATATGCCTCGATATTATGTAGAGATAAGTGGGACCGACATGTTTCTCACGGGGAAGATACACATTCCCAAATTGCCCCGGCCAAGGGGTTTTCCAATGTCGAAGTCGGTAGGCGACCATCGCTTCTCCTGCTTTCCACCTTGCTATGCGCCTTAATAACCATCCTGTGTACAAAACAATGATGTTAGGATAAGAATTCTCTTGGAGGGTAGGGCAGAACACCGGCCTTGCTCTTCAACACGCAGGCAAGCATCATCCGAATTCAAGGCGGTTGCTAACCTTTCCATAAAGAACCATGATTAAGGACTCCCTGTTCCCTGAACCAGCTGCAGCCTCTACAATCAAAGAAGAAGCACCCTGAAGGCAGACGAAAGTTGTATGTATCTGTCCCTCACTCTTAAAATCCTCCTATCCATATACCGCAGGCATTCTCAACCTTCCGCCGGTTCGCAAAACACGAATTTACCACCTGGAAATAATGAACCTAGATGATTTCTGCGTGAACACGCCCCTCCTCTTCTCTGTTCTCCACGACACTCCCACTCGCTCACTATATTCTTTCTCTTGCTTCTGTAACTAGAAAAATAAACCTGCAGAAGAAAAACACGCCGTCAGAAATGAGTATGAGGGCTTTTTTTTGGTTGCACATAGGGTAACATGACTATATATAATTGCCATTGAAGGAATATTTATCGAAAACCACATATCTACCTACCAACTACAAGCCTGTTGATGCCTTAGGTTTGTATGCTTCATTAGATGAAGCAATATGATGACCAGAGATCCACAGTAGGACAGTAAGAAAAATCTAATTTCTCTCTTCGACTATGACCGGACACAAGCTGTAGAAGAATAACATGAAGACTGGAGAGTTCAGACTGTGACTTACGAAGGATCAACCAACCCAGAATCCCATTGAATTGTCAGGTATTGCAACATGCACGACTCTAGCGATAGGGCACTTGCCTCTTGTAATCATAAAAACTCGAGAAATTCGCGAACTGCACATCGCAAATCCTAAAATGTCCGACTAATCTCGCGCAGAAGGCCGGTGAAAGTTTAGAGAAATTGATTATCCAGCACGAATCTAGCGATAGGATGCCTCTACTTTGTTGGCTATTGCATTGATCCACAAATGACAAAAATCTTCGATATACACACCGCAAATCCTACAATGCCGCAGTTATCTTTTACAGAAAGGCCTTACATAAGCTTAGAGACATAAGTTTTCATCCATGAATCTAGAGATAGGCCACCTCTACATTGTTGGCTATTGTAGTTATCTGAAATTGAGAATTTTTTTGAATTACACACTGCAGATCCTACAATGTCGCACTATTTTCGCGCAAAGGTCGTGCGAAAGCAAGAGTATTGGATCGCAGATTTATCACACATGAGGTTGTACTTGCCATCACTGCAAAAATGAAGACATGCCAACATGGAATTCAGCAGATCATATGTTGCACAACCTACCTTTGAAATATCTGCCGCTTCAAATGAGCTAAATCCACCTTCTGTCCTATGACCACATTAAAGTCCACCTCGCAGACTTTGTGCAACATCTTGGCGAAACTCAATCTCAACGATCACGGTTCGCAAGCTCCCTGACTTCGTATACCCAGCATTTACCGAGAGTGCGATGGTGGTTTCTGCAGTGAGGCTTACTAGGGTTTTAAGTTTTAGCGAGTTGGAGCTTAACGCCTTTGAGGTTTGCGTTCACCACCTAGGCAGGCTCCCCTGGGTTCCTTATCCCATAGGTTCAGCAAGAATGAGATTCTCCCAGTCCCAAGCTCCAAAATCGAAGGCTCACCTCCAGTCCAAAATTACTTCTCGTCCTGTATGCCCACATATCCAGATCTCCAAGAACGTCCAGTTACAACTCAAAGCAATCGCGACGGCGAAGCTCGCTTATCTCATATCCCTTAAAAAAGAACCTGTAAATTGTCTTGATGAAAAGTTCAGGCATCATTCCTGATCCATAAAGGAAGTGATTCGCAGCTCCATTCTCACCTTAGATCTTGCTTCAACCCAAGAAGCATAGATCTCCATGTTCAGCGACAACGATTCCTCGAGTGCAAGTCAGACTCCGCAAATACAATGAACTACGCAGGTGACATCGATCTGCGTGTCTTCCTTGCAACTAACTGATCACAGACTCAAATGCAAATGATCTCGGACCTTCCGACACAGAACTAACGGAGATCTACATTTCTAAGTTGGTGAAAGTCAGAAACTGGTCACGAACTTCAGTTCCACTAACTTAAAGAGTGCCGACTGGGCGGAGAACTCACAAAGACGCTTCCCCCTCAAATTCCTCACGTTCCTTCCAGGTCTGATGATGTTCCAAATTCTGAATTCTCTCATCGGCTCTGCAACACCACCACCGCAGAAGTGCGAATATCGTATCATCGATCCGAGGACATCGCAGACGGGGGAAAGGAAACCAAACTTCAAACCCACCAAACCCACCTTGGGCTTGGCGGCTTCAACTTTAAATCTGACAATTACACAAACATGATCTCCCAAAGTATTATTTTTATTACTTACACGCAATCAAGTAAGTGAGTCTGGATCACTCGTCCGATCGAATGTCTGTCCAAATAGTAAAGATTCTTGTCCACTATTGCACTGAGATCTTGCGTCATTCACTCGATCAGTGCACGGCCAGGATGTAAATAAAGGTCCGGGGCCCTAATTCGGTTACTCACTCATCCTAAATGGACACCTATATTTGAATGGTGTGTGGAGAGATGGGGTTTAAGAACGGACACCAAAAAGACGTGTGTTTGAAAGATCTTGGACTACGTGCTCAAAATATGTTAATTTTTGAGTTTCGATAGTGTACATAATAATGGACAAGATAGTGGGCAGACTTATATGATCATTAAATGGGAGATATGAGATATAATCTTCACTTTCAAGACAATAGAGTTAAAAAAAATTGTTATTCTTGAATGGGACTTTTGGTCAAGAGTTGATTGGTTTGCACAACACTTTCCATGTGTGGGTAAGTTTCATGTAAATCTCATACTAACTGTGTAGTTCACATTATCCTACGAGATGTTAATATATTTATTAAGGTATGGCATGGTCCTATTATGGTGGACGCTTTCAACTCCACGTACAATTTTGACTGTTGGATCAATTTGTGGATTGTCTCATCTAGTTACCAATGAATGCATATCATGTAGATTTTGTGGCCTTGAGTTTCATAAACAAAGTTGAGATGCAAAATTAGTTGTAAAAGGTCAAAAATTTGGCAAAGATTCTCTTTCTCTTCAATTGATCGCATAGTTCCTTTCATTTATGGTGTCCAATATTGAACTTAATATGTTGCATGTATTTTGAACACATTGTCACACACATATGCTTTTTCTTTTGCTTCAAAATGGCATTCTCTGTTGATAGATTATTTAACACCTCACAAAGCATCTTAGTAGTCCCATGTCAGGCTTGGGAAAGCAACTAGGAGAAGACTCAAAAATACCTTGCCAACTTTAATGTACACAATGTCATACTTTCGTTCATGAACCAAAGATTGGATTGAGTAACATGAACCGAAGACCACAAGCCACATTGGCACGAGCCTACAACTCCCTCACAACACAATTGGAGGCACAACTTGTTGCACCTCCAATACGACATTTTTAGGCCCAAATTTTTCATATAATAGAGGTAAATAATGTGCATATGTGATGGGACACACTATATGATTTGCCTTGGGATTGGTGAGTTGTTCCAAGTCTAATTTAATTCATTGGTGCGTTAACTTAACTTAACTTAACTTAACTTAACGCAAGCTCGGGGGGTGCACTGTACTAAACATGTACGAGTATACGTGAGTGCACAGGAGGGGTATTGATTTGGACCTTGCCGTATTACGTATACATATGGTATACATGTTATAATTTATAGTTACGTACATATATAGAAGGCCTTTAAAAAGTATACAATAATTGTACTTGTATGGTACTGTTACTATACTACATATCATAAGTTTTCATATTGGATGAAATTATGATTAACTAGGATTAACGATTTTCATTAGCAACCTTATAGGGCAGGAATGCTATCTTGTGAGCGGTGAGCGGTGAGCAGTGAGCCGTGAGCAGAAAATTTGAATTTTTATTCTTCAAATTTTTGAATTTTTTTCAAATGGCCCAATTTAAATAGTCATCATCTAGACATTAAAGTGGTTAATAAGGGTTTAGGGGGTTTAGAGTTTAGGGTTTTAGGGTTTTAGGGTTTAGGGTTTAGGGGTTTAGGGGTTTAGGGTTTAGAGTCCTACTTGGTGTAAGAATTAAGTCAAATATTCTGATTTTTTTTTTAAAAATCAATTTTTTTTAAAAAAATTCAAATTTTCTGCTCACCACTCGCCGCTCACTGCTCACCGCTCACAAGATAGCGTCACTGCCTTATAGGGTAGTATGAACCATGTACAAGGTGTCGAGGTAATATCGGGGAAAGAGGCAGTATTAGGGTTTTGAAATGATTCGTTCAGCTCAAAGTAACAAGGAGATTGGTTTATGTTGGTATCAAAAAGGGGCTAATAACAAGTGGACATATGATCTTACTAATCATTTGAGGGTAGACTTAGAGACAATAATTGCATTGGCTATAATGACATATATTGGTGAATCAAATGTTTATGAGTTACATCCGGGAGATGAAAAAGTTTTCAACGACTTTGTTGATGATAGCTAGGATATTTTGTTATACATATTATAGGGGTTGATTATTGTTCAAAAGTATATTTGTATACTTATGTTAATGACTATATATGAATGGATGTTTTTTTGTGTATACATATTGTCACTTGTATATTTATTGTTGCAATTGTATGTGTATTACTTCATTTCACAAAAAATAACTTGTATATAGGGGGTTTTTAGAGTATGCAGTGAACGCACGTGATTCTAGGTTTTAATGACAGGTGCACCCCCCGAGAACGCAAGTTGATTGTTTTAAACCTTGGTTCCAAACATTGCGCTTTGGAATCTTTGGGATTTGGGTGGAGGTTGAAGAGTTTAGGGATTACAAAATTTGAGATTGATCTTTAGATCCAAGATGCAATGAGCATTTTATTTTAGCAATATTACTCTTGTTTTCTTACCACCTAATGTTACAAGTGTGGTACAACTCTTGGACTGGGGAATAATTAATTGTTTTTTTCAAAGTTAAGTATAAGAATAAGCTTTTGGAATGAGTTAGCTCTCAATTTGATTCTACCACTCAATATACTTGAGGAAAACAATGCCTAATGTAAGACGTGATATTATGTGAAGCTTTGAGTCAAGTGTGGAGTGAGATAAATCCATGAATCATTCCAAACATTGGGTGGATGTCCAAGATTTTACTTACAAAGTGTATTGCCAATTCTACCACAGATGATGGATGTGAGAAAATATATAATGAAAATAACAACAAATGAATTCAAACAAATCTCATTTCATCTTTGAATCTTGGAAGTGAAGAGATGCTTATTGAAGAATATGTGTAGTTGGCAAGGGAGGAAATTGTTGATGCAGAGTACAACATGGCTGAGTTGGTGGATTTGGCATGGGATAGAGAAGTCCATTTGGGTTCATACTTGAATGAAAAGCCAATGAAGGGGAATGATGTGGATAACTAGCTAGCACCAATAGTCAAGATTCTTCAAGCCTGTGATTATGCCCAACTACTATCAATTTTTACAGTGGAGGCATTCTTCCAAAGTTTTTGTAGATGTGATGAACATGCAATCCTTTACGGATAAACTGAACAAGATTTCCCGACATCAACCAACATCATTAGAACAATAGATTCTAACTTTATAGTGTGTGATATGATGAAGACATCATCATGGGACTATATGTATCTTCTTAAATCCATATTGTTGTGAGCATATTTCTCCAATAAAATGATTCTTTCATACTTATGTATCTTCATTGTGCATACAAAATGGCAATTTACATTGAAATAGACCACTTTCTTGGAAAATCTTGAGAATATGATATTGGGATAAGGGCCACTTCACACATGAGCCCAAAGCCATGACCTTGTAATGGTGAGGACCCTTGACTCTCATCCAAAGGCCGTACCATGGGTGTTGGGATAGCCATTTTATGTAGTCTTGGGCCCTCAAGCATAGTGTGAAGTGAGAATGAACCATGTTGCGGGACCATTGCATGTTTTTTTGGCGGAAAAAGAGGGGAGGATTTGGTTTAATATAATATGTCTCATACTTTATCAATTTAAGAGAATTACTTGGTGGCATTTGTTTGTCTTGGAATCCACTATGAAATTTGCCCTACAGTTTGTATTGAAATTTGTCTTGCTGGAAAAATATATATTAAAAAAGTAATGGTCTCCCGGAATTTGCGTCAGACCCACCTCCAAGAGGTGGGTCTGACGCAAATTCCGGTAGACCATGCACCCTTATCCACAACCTGCCATGTAGGACTCCATGTAGACTTTTCATCCACGAACTTTTCTTTGGGACTTTAGGCCTTCACCTCCTAGTGTGAAGTGAACTTGAACAATGTCCGCCTTTTTCGACCAATGAGAGCTCTTACATTGCCATGATCAAGGGCCTTGTGTGTGAAGTAACCCTAATATGACACTTTCTTGCATGGCCAATCGTGTCATATCAAAGAGCAAGAACAATGGGCTCGTTTTTCTCGTTTTTTGTTTTGTTTTTTTTGTTCCTTCTTATTTTGCTATGGAGTTGAATTCCAGCGGCACATTGTCCAATTTAATGCTCAAAAGCTGGCATCCAGGCCATTCCAGAAAGTGTAAATTCAAGAAAAGGGCACCCTGACTCGCATGGAAAGAATAGACTCCTCCACTTTACTGCCAAACTCCTGCAATGAACTTTACAACATGGCGAGCATATTTGAAGGACCTCCCTTAATTTATACTTAATTAGAGCTTAACTTAAGTTGAGGGCTGGAGCTTGCAATGACAGGGAGTTGACAGGACTCCATTTAAAGCTCTGACTAGTGTTTAGAGAGCTCCACCAATACATATTCTTGAAACTCCTCAATATGTAGTTTAAAGCAAGTGTGAAGTGGCCATGCGAGTCAAAGTGAGATATTAAGAGCCCGGAGGTTGCAGCAGAGAGCTTGAAGAAAACTTCAAGAGGTCTTCTCAAATTGGCGCATGTTTGTTCATTCAAACCCACCTTACATATGTCAAGCTTTCAACTCGAGCGCTTGAACATTTTACCGGGCTTCCAACGTTTAGATGGCGCCTTGATGGATCCCGTGTGGAATGACTACCGTAACCTAAATTAATTCAATTTTGACTGGCTCTTGATCAACATCTTAAGCTATGGTCCTGATAATCCAAAGTACGAATTTTGAGAATTACAAATATTTTGTGGGTCTTAAGCCTAAATGGGCTTTCGCACACATTAGTCAGGTTGTCATGAATGCTCCTTTCTTCAATATCACTCCATGCTTGATATCTCACTTTGAGCATGGCCACTTTACACTTGCTCAAAGAATTGAGGGCTTGAAGATGAATTACTCCAAATAGTTTGAGCTTTGGATGAAAGCTTGTCAAACCCAAGAATCAAACTTCAAAAATTGCAAGTTCAAGTTCTCAATCTAAACTTGACTACATATATAAAAATAAGCCTTAGGGGACATCCTTTGGACTATTACTCAAGTTTGAACTAAACATGCAACTTTTAGGGAACTAATGCTTGGAGGTGATAATGTTTCATCCAAAGCTCAAATTAAACCTCTTGAAAGCTCTCAATGGTATGAACAAGTGTTGTCAAAAGGATTTGAGTGAACAAGCATGCGGAAGAGACTCCCGGACTGACAAATGAGAGGGCTCATTTCTTCAAAGAGAGGGAATCATCATTATACACAAGTGTACCTTTCACCCATCCATTTTTAAAACTTTACCCCGTATAGGTTTGTGGTTGATTCATCTCAAATTACTTGGACTAGACCAAGTCCGGGTCTGTACAACTAATTATAATGTCAAACAAAGTTAAAATAAGAAAACTCCAAGATGCATATTATTTTAGGGCTTTTATATTGAATGAATGAGAGGTGCGCTTGTATGCAATAATTCTCCATCTCCCCTTTCTTCTGGCTCTCAACGTCTGTAGTGTAAAGGAGGCCCTTAAACCGTGCCAAGCTTATACCTAAATCTACATGCCATGCTTTATACTTCAAGTTTGGTATAGGTGTGTAAAGTTTACTTAAGGTGGAGGCTGCTTAAACCAACACTTTAAGCTACGGCACGTACATATGGCTATGTGGTTGATTTTAAAATAAAAAACAATACAAAAATTCATAGTAGCCTTTAAGCTATACATAGGTATAATGAACAAGAGAAACATTTTTAGCCTCAATTGAGTATTTTATGAATATTCAAAGTCAAAACCACTAGTTTTCTTAAACCGATCCTTAGGCCCCATGTATGACTACGTTGCATATGATGAGAACTCCCACCTTCATTGCCTCAAACCAACACAACATAGTTGGGTACTAGACCTAAGCTAGTTCAAAGCCCAACATGGGCCACCTCCATGATCCCACTTGGTTCAATCGTGGAACCGGCCCCTTACATCCTGGACACCAACCCACTTGATGCCCAAAACCAACCTCCTTGGCTTTATGGGCCTATCCTCCTTGGCAATGTGGGTTTGCATTGTCACCCGCACCCCCCTCGTGAATGAAATGGCTAGAATAGGCATTGACAAGCCACCCTTAAGCCATCTTGAATCAACCTGAGATAGATAGACATGCCACACCGAGGGGTCCAGCCGAGGCCCAACCAGCCCGGTTGGTGCGCCCCCCCCCCAGACTATAGGCTAGCCATCCTGGCGGGAAGTCAGGGGCCTTTGGGACGCTTGGATGGTCAGCCTATAGTCCCGGAAGGGGGGGGGTGGCGCACCAGCCGAGTTGGCTAGGCCTCGATTGGACCCCCCGGTGTGGCTGGCCTAAGAGTGGAGCCCATTACCTATCCTATATGGAGATAATGGAGGTTGGTTTGCAATGGCACCTAAACTCATCACTCGTACTAGGGCCACACCAGGGGGTCTAATCGATGTTGGATGGTAGACCCCCCAGTGTGGCTAGCATCTGTGGGGCCGGGTACTCCTTTTTCCATGGGGAAAGGTTTAAGGTAGTAGAGTGTTGGTGACGGGAGGCATTTATAGGTGTTTCTTTTGGGTGGGGTGTTGGTTTTAGCACCATCTACCTTATTGTTGATCAATGACACATTGGATGAATGAGAACCCTACACTAAAAGGGGGGGGGCTAATAATGTGTGTGGGAAATTAATGAAGGTAATATTAAATTTCTTCACGCTATGAGATAAGTGCCACCAAAAGATCTAGGAAGCATTGTTTATCCCGGCACTATTCGTTGAAGCATTATTCATAACAACACTATTCACTAAAAACACAAGCACTATTCACAATATTCATATTATTCATGCCAACATCAATTTCTTATTATTATCTAAGTTTCTTCCCATAAAGGTAAGACAGTGGAGGCCCCTATCAGATGCCAAATATAGTAATGTACCTCAACCATAAGAATGAGTAATGTCATGTTGGTAGCATGTGGTTGCATATAACCACACTACAAACACCTTAGAGCACACATCGATTTCCTCAAAATCTATGATAAATGAACATATATTCATGAATTTAGTATCACTCAATAACAATTTCAAACCTCACTAGTTTGAGATTTGGCTAACTAGTGTGTGTTTTGGGAATCAGTACCACATGCACTAATTGGTATAATAAGTGGAGTGTGGTTTGTAGTAGTTGAGTGAGTCTTGAAGCATCCTGATGAAGTACATTAGTTTTTTTTTGTCCATGCCACTTCTAGATGGATAATTACTCCATTTACTCAAATCATCGGGTTTGTTGACTCTCCAGACACAATTTTCATTGGCCCGGGCTAGATCACATCTTCACTCGGCTAGGCCTTGCCCCTCCCACGCCTCCTTCACTGCCCGCACCTGCGTGGGAACTCCTCCTCATTGGGAACCAATGTGACAATACCCAGTCAAAATAACAAATATTCAAGTTGACATCACTTTCATTTTTTCCAATTTAATTGATTGAGTTCCTTCACATGCCAAAGGAACTTCATGGCTTAAGTGACCGGGTATTGTCACATTGGTTCCCAGCGAGGAAGAGTTCCCACACAGGTGTGGGCAAGAAGACCGTGCAATAAACGAGGCGTGGGATGTGCGGGGCCCAGCATAATGAAGATGTGATCTAGCTCGGGACGTTCTCACCCCAAATTTATTATTAGTCTCCCTTTATTGAACTCGTATTGGAAATATACATATTCTTTATTTATTTGAGATATATGTACATGCATCTATTGTGAGTCGTGTGTACGTAACTCCAAGAAAGACATGTCATGAATTTTGAATATCTGATATTTTTAGTGCTTTTTTAGGTGGATTGCTTGAGAAGTAATAAGAGTGACTCCGGTGGATGTGTTTGAACTTGTAGATGTGTTGATTATGTTTTTAGTACTATCTAAGGTGTGGGTGTCTTAAGTGGTCACTTGTCTTATGTGGTGCCCTATTTATTTATTTATTTGTTTTTAGGTGAGAAAACATACTAATTTCAACAAATTCACCTGCATATATGTATCATGTGAGGCACACATTGACTTCATCTCAATCTATAGAACATTTCATTCAACAAGCACAATCTTGGTGAATGAGGCACATCAAAAGGTGTTGAGTTTAATATAAAGGGGAACGGATTAAGTAGGCAAGGTGATTTATTATGTTTTTCATTTCCTTAAGTGATTACATAAACCCTCATGATTAAATTGATAATTAAACGTAGGATGGTGAATATATTTTGTGCACGTAGTCCAATCTCATCATAATACATGTGTCTTTTTTATGTCCATTATTTATCACAAATGTTGTTATATATGCCTCAAATACAAACATCCGATTAAGAAGACAATGGCCACGTAGGGTTTAGTGCACATCTTGGAGATGCAATGAGCTAGTTTGTAATGATTTCAATCACAATGAAATCCATCTAAGGGTATGTTTACACGAGAGCCATTAGGCTATGGCTCTTGAGCATCCTTCAATTCTCATTGGTTAAGAGTGTCACATGCCCCTGCTTTAGGTTTACACGAGGGCAGTTTTGGACCACAACCCGTAACATTTTAAGTGGATGAAAAATCTACTTGGAATCCCACATGGCAAATAAGAATATTGTTGACCGTAATTGTAGGGACTTTTTTTTAGGGCGGTTCTTGAAGGTAGGTTGCGTGGAATGTGCAACTAGCCTTGGGGGACAACGCATGACAACTTATTAGAAATTACATATTCCAATGTTATTGATGTTTAATCTTCAATATGACTACTTGAGCTATTGCACAAGGTTGCTTTATGTGTAATTATTGTACATTAAATTTTAATTGTTCAAAAAATGTTTACTATGTGATATTTTTTCTATTGTGCAGTATACAAAGCCGATTGTTCTAATTTACAACCTATAAATAGATATCGAATGCTCATCTTATTGAATTATAATATAAAAATACATAAATAATGTTACAAACACTTTCATTCTCTCTCTCCTCCATGATGCATTCTCATATCTAATTGAAATATTATGAGATGTTTTTTACGATCTCCAAAAGACTTTTGGCTATAGTCCACAAACTTTTCTATGACCTCATCTACTAGAAAACGGGGGTACCATGGTCATTTAAGAGCTATGGCCTAATGTTTTTAATGTAAACATGCCTAATACAAACACCTCATTCATAAAAGGTTGTTATACATGACTGCCATCGGTGAGAGGGTTATGTAGTTTCAAATGCAATATTATGTTTGGTTAAATAATGTTGAGTATCTTGATTGAGTTGTGGGAGAACTTGAACACAAGGCCCTCCACGAAGCCATCCAATGAGCCATGAAATCTCAAACTGATCTCAAATCAAACGTGGATTCATTCTGAATGTGGGGAATATCCGGGAATAGTTGAACAAGCGTGTGTATATGAATAATGTTATGATAACTCTTGATGGTGGAATATGATTGTAAACAATTATACTACATTCTTCCATATTTACATGTGCATAAGATTATTTAGCTTCACAATCAAATTCCACTCCTAAGAACAACATCACAAAGTCCATTCAAGCTGCAAAATAAGGGCCTGACAATGTAATTCCGGTGATTGACGAGGGGAGTATTGACTCATACCAAACAAAGGTGTAAGTTGAAATAAGACAACATGAACGGTTTGTTGCCGATGAGCTATACTATATTGGGTCGTAGATGCCACCAATGTTCAAGATTGAAGCCCTCATATGAATTTCATTTCGAAGGGCTCTCAAATTTCAACCCTTTAGTTGAAGGGTTGGTTCAAATCCAAGACGTCAATCCAATAATATAGAATTGAAATACAAAACTCATATATAAACTTGTGCATGAATTATAAGGTACATGTTTTCAGTACAATGTGAAGAATTAAGAATCAACTATCTAACTGAGTCTACTTCTTGTAGTGACAATGCCCTACGCTTGTTGGTTCTTGTGGCGGGCATATTACATTGAGGACTTCAAGTGACGTCTTCATTTTCAATTTGGGGTTGCATTTTGAAAGGTTGTTTCGCGAGAGGTATACTTTGAAGGGCCAAATCGCATTTGAAGGGCACTGAAGACTTCAATCTTGAACATTGGATGCCACACAACTGGTTGTATAGAAGCTTGAACACATCACAAGGTTTTTAGCTTGAATATGCAAGCGTAGGCATCCCATTAAAAATTGTCCGATAATCTACCCTGACATATTCCCGAGCCCACTGAAACTCCCATTGACGTTGAATCATGCTATGTGTGAGGGGCTGATCACACCGGCTAGTTTCGACATTATTCATCGGCATCTCTGACTGTAATAGTGTGAAAAGTGATGGATCAACATCTAATTTTGAACATAATCCCCAGCAATTTCACGGTTGGAACCGGACGGAAAGTTTAGCATGATCGGGGCATGAAAATCCAAAAGTAGATCAGTCATCATGTGCCAACGTCTAATCAAAGGGTAGGTCCAACAACAAAGGGACAATAAACCTATGTCTTTCATCTGAGGAACTTTACACAGGCTGCAATTAAAAGGGCAAATGGAGGACGACGGACTGCTTTTAAGTTGTTGCATATAATTAGTTGGTGATGACTCAGTTTGAAAAGTAAAGTTTGTTGGTAGCGCCCTCGATTTGTAATGAATTACCTATAAACATAAGTTGCTTTTAAGTTTTAGAGGACTAGTTTAGTCCTAAAACACTCTAAATCTGAACATGGGATGACGATCTACACCCACCCACTTTGAAAAATAAAGTGAGTTTTTATTGATAAGGCAAGCACGTCTTAAACGCACACATTTCTCTCTGCACCCACTTCTGGAAGGATATGATACATGCAATTAGTGCAAAATGATTAGCAAATCCAAGTTCTGCCCATAACCGCTTCCTGAGTCATAGTTTTGGAGCTCGTATGAGTATGCTATTCATTGTCAAAGTAACCATATAGGTCCCCTTCATTATGTTGGGTATTGCGTCTAGAATTATTAATAGATTATGAATACATAGTCCAATCTTTTTACAACACCTCTCTTTGTGGTTTCCGACTTAGATTCATATCCAATCATACACCAACTCGCATATAGATGTTCGCTTAAGATCAAACGCCAAATTAGACACATCTGTAATATATGATCTATTGAGAACAAGTCCAATGCGAGTTGCATTTGAGGAAGCCAATAACTCAACTCACCTACAAAAAAAAAAAAAGTTTTTGTAGGAATTGATCCATCATCGTAACATTACTAGGGTAGATGGTGCTAAATTTGTCACTTTAAGCGCTCAACATACATATTGTGACTATATTAAGAAGTTTCAAATGGATAATGTTAGCATTTGATAGGGGATTCCAACAGACCATAATATGTCTTAGGACCACTTTACATGAGAAGTCAAGGCCAAAGTGGGGCTCTAACATGTGTAAATCCTTGTTCGTGATTGGTGTTATCTGTTGAACCAGCCCCAAGGCCTCTACAGACAAAATCTATATGTTAATGCACATTATATATGTGTACATTATATGTTAATGCACTAAAGACAAAATCTAACATGGCCCCAAGAGAGAGAATTGGGTTGGACCAAACGGAACCCCGATTTGCTTCCTTGGTGCTGCTTGGCCCAAATCAATATCTTGTGTGAATTGGCTTCAGTTTTGAAGGCCTCAATCCCTCGTGTAAAGCAGACCTTACCAGTGTAAAGCAGACCTTACCAGAATGTGAGGAAATATGCATTCTTTTGCAGTCCAGGAAGCGAGGTAGTAAGGAAGATGTAGGTGTAGAGTCAGGTGCTGTGTAAATCACTGTGTAATTACAATGGAGAGCGAGGGGTCATCATCACCTACATGTAGTGAGAATTGGTTGCCATCTCTTTCAGTTGATAGAATTCACTATTGTCTGTGACCCTCAATTCATAGAAATGCAGTAGCTACAATAAATTATCAACCCACACCCACAATAAAAAGGACAATATACAGTACTAATACTATTTCCAGAGCACAGGATCACAATTTAATCAATTAAATTGATATGATTTAGCAGGGCAAGCCATCATGCCAACAAGTAACAAAAAATGGTTCAATGTTATCTATCTCTCCAGTTACACCTGACCACACGGATGACATGTTCAACCGCAATTATATGCAGACTTACGTCAAAGATAAAGCCATTACAATTATGCTCAAGAAACTGCACTAATCATGAAACCCGCAAACTTCACACAATAGTGCAAAACTCAAATTACTCGAGGAGGGATGCACTTTTCAATTCAAACACAAGAATGCAAGCACAAAAAAGGATCAATAACTTAAAGCACCTTGAACATCTGATAGTCTCCAAGAGTGATGAATCCCTTTTGATAACCTAGAGCAGCATATATATAACATGCAAGACTTTGCATGTGAGGTACAACGAGATAGATTAAATTAGAAATTGCAAAAGGTCAATCCACCCTTTGACAAATACAAACTCCATTAGAGATTGCTCCCTTCCTGGCTATGCATCCATCCTCTTCAATATACAGAAGTAAAAACTTCTCTATCTAGACCAAGAAATATGCTGAGAAATATCTTACAAACTAAAACCTGACCAGAGGAGCTTGAATACAGAGGCCAGCAGGCTTCACTCCAGTTCATGTACCCACAGCACCTGATGTACAGTTAACATCCATGGATTTCACACCTCCACAGAGACAGGGCCATTATCAATATCATTGTTGAAGAATTGAGCTACACCTCGTGAATAATAAAGTAAGATGGCAGTTTCTGTCACAAAAAGTAACTACCTAAGAAGTGCTTGACAAGTACGACTACTACCGCCTCATTTTTAAAGCCTCGAAACGTGCGGTTAAATCATCCTCATCAACTTTCTTGGAGGGTTCAGTGACGAATAGCAAAGAAGCTTTGGATGCACTTGAGAAAGGTAAAGCATCATAATGATTGTCATATCCAGATGTGGGTGGTAGAGACCCTAATCGAGAAGGCTCCTGGGAGGACCTACCCACTGATCCTTCTTCATCAAACAAAGGTGAACTTTCTCGTTCTCGGCTGCGACTATGGCTGAGGTTAAATTTTGCCGAATCACCGGCATAAAAAGGCTGGTCAAATGACGGATATACTTCTCCTGACCCTGTATTCTCCTCTTCATGCCCCCCATCCATGGGGCTCTTACCAATAGGGTCGTCCATTGAATCAAAGGCGCTGTAACGAACTGTAGGCCCTTCCCTGTTTATGTCAAATATGTCATACCTTTCAGTGTCCCCTTTAGAAATCCATTTCAGGCCGCCACCTCTTCCACTAGGAGTACTGTCACCACTGGTCGACCGATTTTCACGTTCTTGTTTTCGAGAGCCTGAATATGCCGGGCTATCCACTTCTTTTGCAATGTCATCAAACAATGGCTTGCCGCGCTCATTGACAGTGTCGAAATCAAGTTTGGCTCCCTTCAACCTAAACTTTGGCTCCTCTTGTGACCCTTGAGCTCCATTGTGCTTGTATGCAGTCTGGCCCTTTGGTTTTGTACCGCCAGCTCCCCTGCCACGAGGCACATCATACTCTTCAACTTCACTATCGCTATTATCACTGTCAAAAGCTGGTTCTGGCTTTGCCTTTCCCTGATGTCTGCTCTGAGAAGTCTCTCTGTTAATCACAGGGAGATTGCCACCATTCTCATCGTCACTCCCCAAATCCGTGTCACTGCTGTCCCTCGAGTTCTGCCTTTCCATCTCCTTGGCTTCCCTGGATCCATGATCCTTGTGTTTTCTCGCCAGCTCAGCTGCAGCACGTGCTGCAGCCACTGCACGATCAGCAGAATCAGCAGCTGCTTTTGCTGCAGATGCAACATCTACGTAACCTGTATTATTTTCTTCTCTCCTCGCCTGTGTGTCCTTTTTTGTATCCAGATTTGCAGCTGAATTGATCCCATACTTGGCGAGGTCATCATCATTTCTATTATTGCTAAGTGGTAACACCTTTGAGACAGGGACCGAGGGTAAAGGAACCTCGGGTCCTGCAGAAGGATGGGTTTTTTGAGATGGAGCAAACTCCTTCTCCTCGTCCTCGCTTACATAATCAGGTGATGAGATCCCAACTTGCAAAGGACTCATGTGTATCTCAGAAGTTGATGGGGGGTGTGCATCTTTGGCGGACATGTCAGCAGGCAGTTCTGACTTGGCAGGTGTGGTAAGTGGCATCTCATGGGCGCCAATGAAATGATTTGGTCCATCCTGTGGCAAAAGCATGGAAGTGACTAGAGTAAGCATGAGTTGAGGAACAACAACCAAGAACAATGAAGGAAAATGACTACATGAACCACCTGGAATGGATATAAGGCAGCATCAACTGACATGCAAAAAAGTTGCAGTATTATCATAACTCACAAATAAATATCACTCCTACCCAGCTACCAACACAACATGCACTACTTCAAGAAGATAAGCATTGTACACAAGATATGGTTCACAATATAGAAGACAAATAGACTTCCAAGTCAAAGAGGAGTCCACTCACAAGTAAATCTTCGTGAGTTTTTAAGAGTTCTGCTTCAGATTCAGTAGCATCCCAGTCTACATCATGCTCAGTTGCAATCTCTTTCATCAGCTTCAGCTTCACATCCCCAGGTGGAGCACGTACAGAGAGCTTCTCTATTATCTGGAAGTTCATTACATCACAAAACAGTTCCTTTTGCTGAGTTGATGCCACATATATTAGCCCTGACGTAGAGGACCCTAACAAGGGAGGTCAACTGGTTCAATTCTAGTGAGACTCTCTCTTTCCAGTTTAGACTGCAATAAGCTGCAAACAGGAGTGCCCCAGGCAGCTCAATTGTGTGGCAGAATACAAAAGCCCAGGATGGTGAATCATATGCAGTTTGTATTAAAATGTGCTGTTTAACACACAAAGCCCAAAATATGTTGCATGTTACTTATTGCATGAATGGGTTGACGATGGTCACTCCATTGTACACTTCCCTGAAATAGAATAAAGTCAAGGTTGAAAGTAAGAAACAGATGATGATGATGTGGAACTTTGATTTTCTTCAAATGCTACGTAAGGGGTATCAAAGGAGTTAAAGACCTACCCGGCGGTTGACCCCACAATCAGGCCGAAGCTCAGCTGCTGCTGCTGCAAATTCTTTGCCATATTTGGCAGCAAAGAGTTGACGGATTTGTAAGAGCTCAGGTAAGTCAGAACACCGTGGAGAGGCAAATATCAAGCTTGAAATGGCTTCCTTCAGGTCTAAAGGACAGTTTCTGCAACCCATGAAGCCACAACTAAATACTTGTATCAACATTCACTGGAACAGAGACCTTATCCTAGTTGGAACTTGTGCAAAGCAAGAAATAGCAAGATGGAAGCAGGTCTTGTGTGGTCGGCTTCATAGGACATCTTCAATTCTTAGTCACAGAGGGTATTAACCCTCACCCCACCTGCATTGATCATATGATTATAAATTTGATATATATTGTAACGAACAGGAAGATACAGTGATTTAGTTACCCAGCAATAAATTGGTAACCAATAGAGAAAAAAGATAACCATGGGAGGAGAGAAGGTATGAGAAAAGAAAGATTATTGATCTGATTCACACACCAATTTGTGAATGGTTTCCAATTTGTCAGAGATTTGCACATACCAGAATAGTAGTTAATGATGTGACCGGATCAATTAAATACAATATTGAATAACATCATGCAGCATCTGCACAAACAACTACTTCCCAAGCCATCCAACTACATGGCCACTTCCCCTCAAGTCAAACAAGACAAATATTCATGCTATTTAGATGTGTCTGTGTAATGTGAACAAACTTGGAAAGTGTTGAAATTGCTTACTTCTGAGATTCTATTATGGGTAGTCGAACAGCCACAAGTTCGCAGAAGAGCTCAAGTATGTCATATGCTGCTAATATATTCTGCTCCCTAATAATATGCTCTACCTGGACACCATGCACATTATCCAGCAAATCGGTCAATCAAAGATTTAAAATCCCTTCACAGAGACATGCATCTCTCAAGGGCCAAGTTTAATGCAATATGGAAAAGAGAGGAAGGCAAGCCTCTATACCACTTCCACTCTACCTGGAAATGATAAAGAAACAAGGACAAAGTTCAACTTACTCGAATGCGGGCACTTGGCTCCTGACCAGTGGTCAGCAGCTGTGCAATATCCTTGCGTAGCTGCTTGATCTGAATGTCTCTTTTGTTGCGGAGTAGCTTTATGCGTGCCATTGCTAGCTTCAACAAGGTCTTGCTGCAAAGTTTCCAAAACATATTTTACAGTGTTAAAAGACTGAAATCATGTGACTCTCAAACACCATACTATCATTTTAACATCACACATATATATAAAGTACCTGTGACAATTTTGCAAAAAAGAGCCACTTTTACTGTGACAATGAAGAGAGGGAAATAACCAAAACACACATCGAATAATGTGAAGCCAGATTGTTCTAAGAACAAACAAGCACAAAGATCTTCCCAAAGGTTGCTAACATCCTGTTTCTCCTTTATAAAGGGAAACAGGGCTCAGGAACTCAAAAAATGATATCAGAGATAGCAGTCAGCTATACTAGCACATTTCCACACTGTACTGTGATTAGTAAATCATGTGACTATCTCAGACCTGCAAAACTTTGTTTGATGACTGAAACATCAATACTGATAAGTCACCTCAAGTTATTCAATTCCAAACCCAGACAGTTCTCATAAGTAGTTACCAGGAGAAAGAAATGGATAACTGACTACACATACTATTTCTTCTATGAAAATAATCAGGAATGTATCTAGTTTAGGTCCTCCTTGACACAAATTCAACCAACCCTACCCTAGCATTGCAAGATTTAAGAATGCAGGTTATTTCCCACCTGTATTTTTGCTTAATTGAAAATTAAATAGAGCACCGTATTTTCCAATTTGATCAATTACATGATTCCAGGCTGAACTTTTCTGACGTCACTAGTAAGGACAGAACAATGTTAAGGCTCCAGACCATCCCTACTGTAACCAACGAAAGTGAGAAGCCCAGCTAACACCGATCACCAGATATTATAGCTAAACATTTTCACATCAAAAAAAGCAAGGTCTAACTAACATAGAGGGAGCTTGAGCAATCACCATCTTGAGGCCTTGAAGCCCTTTCCAAGCATTACATCCCACATCGTGGAAATCTCCAGCAGCTACTCTTTGCTACTGAGTACCTGCCGTTGCACCTTCCCAATTCTATACACGGTCCCACCTGCGGAGCACCACCAAAGGGATTTAAGCTTCTTGACCAACCAATAGCCATTGCAAAATTCTTGACTGATGATGTATTAAGAACTCACAAACCTCACAACATCACAGCCTCGTAATAAACAAACCTGACATGTCCAACCAACATAGGTCGAATATTTAATGGCAATTTCCCCATCATGTGACACGTAGAACTGAAAGAAGTCTAGCTTCACATGGAATGGCAATCCCATCAGCACCAATTCTGATGTCGCCCCTATTTCAGCTCAGTTGTACCGATCCTGGTACAACATCATGGCCTCATGGTAAAGAAACTTGAAGGTGTCCCACTAACATAGGTCAAGAATTTAGTGGCAATTCCACCATCAGGCGAAACGTAGAACTGAAAGAAGCCTAGGTATACATGAAATGGCAATCTGAGCAACACCTATGTGATGTCGCCCCTACGTCAGCTCAGTTGGACCAATTCTGAAACTACGAAAAAAGGGACTTGAAATTGTCTTGACAGAGGACCAACAGTAAGGTTACATTAGTCAGATCAACAAACCCAATTAGACGTAATTAGCCACCTTCGCCAACTTCTCTGAACCAACAGAGTATACCTTATGCCGATGGTTACAAGCTCAAACTCCACACAAACAAGAGTATGAAACCTCGACACTTCTATTCCATCCTCTTTCGATAGCTCCCTATGTAACTCATCATGCCTAGAAGCCCACCTCCTACACCCTAACAATATCTTCTAAAAAAATCCACATCTGCATCTGAAAGTGCAAACAAATCCTACGCATCGGAGGCTCTTGCACAAGATTTTGGACCAAAATACGGATGATATCATATAAAGTGGTTGGTATGTTCTCCCACCTCAAACAATACAGGAGCTCCTCCTCCTCCTCCTCCTCCTCCTCCCCCCCCCCCCTTTGGCCTCTGCCTTTCGTCTCTTTGAAGCCAATTCTCCACCAAAACCTGCTACGAAAAAACTCTGTGGGTGCCCCTCGCTTCCTATATCTCACGAGGGCGGAGAAATCCGAATGAATCCAGGAGAAACACGGGGCGATGCGTGCGTCACCGACGCTCCCTCATTGCCGTGCTCTGCAGTTCATAGGGCATCCTGGAAGCTCCCGGAGAGCGAGAGAGGGGGAGAGAGGGAGAGAGACCAAGTTCCCACGTTCCCCACATCCGTTCCCGTGGTCGATCGTGTTCTTATTCGTCCGTACGTTGCTCCCATTAGGATCTCGTTCGCGTTCCCTATGCCCCTCTCTTTACTATGTACGCTTTTGAGTTGACCTGGCTAAATTCTGGAAGGACTGGAATCTATGTTATGGCTTGACTCACGGACACATCTGGTAGATGTGGGTATCCACATAGAACCTGTACCTGATGGGTAGAGTTTACCATCAGATGTTCACCGACCTCGTGCGAATGTTGTGTATATGAGCTTTTAGATGGACTGTGTCAAACTTTTAGGCTCATGTGTATTAAGGGGAAAGTTTCGTGGCAACCACATACACTAGGGTGTAAGGTTAGATGGTGCTAACACCGTCATTTAAACCCTTAATTTCCCAAGCCTATGCAAGGGTTGTTTTGTGTGCATTTCACTCAATGTTGGTTAAGGAATTTTCACGGACAAGTTTTGAGGTTAAAATGAGATTTGTTGGTAAGCTTTTGAAACATGGGAGATGAGTTATGACGAGGGTAAAAATGGCCATGAACAACCCATTGAGTTAATAGATCATAACAGTTAAAGGAAGTGATGCACAAGAGATTGTCGTGTTTTATCCCCCAAAAAAGACCTTTGACCAATCAAATACACCTGGAAAATAAGCGGAATGCTTGTGCGATCCACTAGATGGGAACAACTCAATAGTTGAGCGTCTTCACAAGGTGTGTGCAATTTTGAAGAATACCATGGATTCTTCAAGAGTTGGATGATCATGAATGATTGCCATCCATACACAACCCCGGTAAAGTGTAGAATGGTGTGAAAAGATTGAGAAGGTCAATGATAAATACGGTCATTAGTGTGACAAACACTAATTTCTCTAACATGTCATAATTTTCTTTAAACAATTGCTTTTACTGTGATATTAACTATAATATTGGATCAAAATGACTATAGAAGATAGATTATTTCATTAAGTAAGTTAGCATACACACTCAAATGGTTCCACATGTCTCCACATGCCAAAAAGTGAAATTCAGGTTATTTGATTATTTGACGTTATATTAGTAACTTGGAGGTACAAGTGAACATAATAAGTCACTCTATTCAAAAGGTCAAGCTAATAAACCTATTTGATGTACCCCCAAAGATCATATTTATTATGGCATCAAAATCGACACGCCTTGTTAATTAGAGTGGTCTTCATGACTTGTCATATAGTTGCACCAAGTGTCCTTCGACACCCTCTCTAGTTGTCACCCAGTGATTGCAAGACAATCAATGTGGGATGATGATGAATAATATGTAGTGTGGGCCACACAAATAAGATACTTGGTGCAAGTAGGACCTCCAATCATGAACCAACAAGGATGCACCATGTTAGCAAGTGGAGTTTGTGATGAAGAATGTGAAAAATAAGCATGGATGCGACAAGGATGAGATGGTAGATGGGTGTGGCATTGATTGATTGATTGTTCTAAACATACAAACTCTAAACTTCATGATTTCAACCTCCTTAATGTTGCTCCTTCTCTTATATCCCAAAAACCCTAGGGAATGGATGTTCTCAATTTAAATCTCACTCCTTGGCTATCATGTTTCCCTCCCATATATCACGAGTTTTGACATACAATAAACCATCAAAGAATTCAAACTGCATGTTCGCATGCATCACATCGTCATTATTGCAATGTTGCCTTTGCGTTATTCCATAATTGCCACATGCTACACTAATTCTTTTTTTAGCACTCATCCATGTCAACACCACACAATATCTTAATAAAATGTGCACTTTGGTTGCCACAAGCATGATATTATGGAGTTTAAAGCATATATGCCACACTAAACATATGATGTACTGTAAAATTAGGACATATTATTACTAAGCAACCCTCTCCTGCTCTCTTTACAAATTGAGAAAGCATGAATCGTGTAGGAATAACCCCCATTTTATGATGGGACTGTCAACATTCTCTCCTCTTTCATGTTGTGCATTGTAGTTATTCCTGCATGATTCTTGCATTTTCAATTTGGAAAAGAGAGGCTTAGTGGAGGGTTGCATAATAATGTTATGGATTGGTGTGGTATGTTAATTCAAGTGGTCAATTCATGTAGCACCAAGTGTCATATGATACTGTCTCTAGTTGTCACCCAATGATCGTAGACAAGTAAGGTGGGTCACACTAAATAAGGCGTTTAGTGTGGCAACCTTGTCCGGACTAATGAGGACGCGCCACGTGGGCGAGCGGGTGCTTGACGAAGAATATGAGAAGAGGCTTAGATGCGAGCAAGGATGAGAGGATGGATGGATGAGATCATTCATTCATTCGTTGCTAGGTGGAGGGAGGAACTTATAGCTTGTGGATATGGAGGAAAGGAAATGAAATGGTGGCCGCTCTGCAGGCTCTGATCTGATTCAATTGTCGTTGCAGCGACAGCAGTAGCTATGGCGACGATCCGAATGGCAATGTCGTGTCCAACATTGTCCTCCTCTTCATCCGCTTTCCAGGTGCTCACATCTTACCCTGCACTTGAATTCCCCTCAAGCCTGGCGATTTTAGATTTTCTGTCAATCTCCTTGCTCCTCGTTAGTTTAACAATGACCCGTTACGGTCCGGCTCATTGATGTGTCAATTCGGGCAGATTATGAGGGTTTTGTGACTTTTTCCAAGTACGAGGAGAGAACGTTTGTCAAAATGTTTATCATTTGTTTCTGAGGCAATTCGGTAGGCCGGAGCATGCAAATTGTTTGAATTAGAATCCGACCGAACCTTTGTCGTCGTTGTCCACAAGTTGAATGTATCCGGTATATTTCAACAGACAGTTGGGTCGAAGTGTTTTAAACCTCAATTTCCAATTCTCACAAATTCTTTAGTTTGGTTATAGTACATGCTACATTGAAGTTCTCCAAGTACGAGGAGGAAAACGTTTGTCAAAACGTGTCTCACGTGTTTTTGAGGCCAATTCGGTAAGTCGAAGCATGTGACTTGTTTCAATTAGAATCCGAACAACCCTCTGTCGTCATTGTGTCCAAGTAGCATGTACCTGATACATTTCAACAGGCAATTGGATAGAAGGGGTGAACCTCAATTCAAATTCTAACGAAATGTTTAGTCTGGTTATAGTGCTGCGGCCGACTTAGTTGTGTGCAGTATATACAGTGTAATCGTGAAGCTGAATTTCAGGGTATGAAGTTGTACACCTAGGGCGAATTGTCCGTCGTTTACTCTGAATTTATCTTTTAGAATTCCTTGAGGATTGGTTCAGAGCCGTGATCACGGAAAGTTTTTTTTTATCGATGGAGGAATCAATCTTTGAATGGAATTGGACTTAGATTTATCCCTCAAGTACTCCACAAGGTATCAAGAGGTAATCGACTACATTGCGAATCCAAACAGTCTCGTAGGCTCGCGACGTGCATTGCACATGCCATTCAATGCTGCTGGGTTGGGGTGGTGATAGTTTTTGGATGTTGAGAATGCTGCAAGGTGGTAGAGGCACCAGTTAAGTGTTGATCCCCTGACCATGACCACTGGGGATTATTAACATGATTCCTCTGACGGGGAGGTTGATAGGACAGACAGGTTGCTCATCAACACGCGAGCTCGCATCCGAAGCGCATCGCCTTTGCTCCTCTGTCGCCAAGTCATCAGCAGTGGGTCATGGAAATGAGAAGCTGAACAAGGGAGCTTTGCAAATTAGGGCTGCCAAGGGGCCTCCCAAGCAAGGGAGGGGCTCCAGTTCTAAGAAAGCGGCTGCCGAGGGCATCCGACAGCGCATGCGAGGAGACACTGATCTCGAAGGATGGACACAGGTCAATCCAACAAAGTCCACTGCATTCCATTTCTGTAAATTCCATTTGTTGGATTCCATTTACAGTGGAATGTAAAGGAATGCTCATGCAGTCGTTGTCTTTCGGCTTTTTTTTCCTAGCTTCTATATAATTGCCAACAAAGTCCACTGCATTCCATTTCTTAGGGTTTCTACGTGACTGTCTTAGGAATGCCTAGCTATGGTCCCACTGTAACCAAGCGAGAACTTAAAACTTGACTTGAGGTTCATGCAGTTGCTTGCTCTTGGCACCTCCATGGCTTAGTAAATAACTACCACAATCAGAATTTTTCACAGTCGCGAATTACTGCTCTACAGTACCCCGGAGAGGAAGAGTCAACCAAGCAATGACTGTTTTTCATGACATGACTTTTAAATCCTAGACGAAGACCCCTCTCCACCGATCCATGTACGTAGCTTCTTAATCATTATATCACAGGAAGGGCAGGTGCTGACTTTAGATTAGCTTCTGAAGGGGATGGCATTTTGGTGCAGGTTTTGACAGAAGAAGAGCTTCCAGAGGGCAAGAACAAGGCTATTATACATCAGAATGCAGGGTATGCTTCCCTTTGCAAACAAATTCATTTCATTTAAATCAATCAGATTTGTGGAATTGAGTCTTCATTGTTTAAGTGTGTTGGAATGATATTTTCAGGAGTTTGCGGAGGGGAAAACATCACATGGGTGTGTTGTCGGAAAGTTATTCTGCTCAAAGTTAAACAGAGTGTTGTCGCTTGTTTTGGTTGGAGCATAGATATGTGATCGTGAAAAGGGATACAAGGATATATACTGTTGAAGCCAATTGCACTTCTTGCAAATTTCCGATGATTGAAGGCAAGGTACAGCAGCTTTCATTAAACCCTAGATAAAACCTGCCCTTGTTATTGGACATATAAATAGACGATTTTCAAGATTGACATGTATATTCATAATCTTCGTTGTGGACTGGTTGTGACGAAATTGATTGGCTTACTTGCTAAAGCTAGAGGAGCAGAGAAAAGTGAGAACTGATTCCCGAGGGCATTCGTATAAATTGTCTTGTGAACCGTACACAGGTTAGTGAAATGAAGGAAGAGGTCGAGGGTGAGGCAATGGGTTTGAGGATAGAATGTCCACTCTGTCACACCAAATTTTCCCTGGAGGATGGGAAGGTGGTCGAGTTTTGCCCAAAGGATGGCCCAGTTGCATGGGCAGTTGGGCTTTTGAAAGAGAAATCTCCCGCAGTCCAAGCTAAGGTATATTGCCCAAACTCACAATTTCATTTTGGTGAATTCAAGTTTGACTTCTTTACATCATTATGGTCAAGTTTAGACGCATTACGTGCCATCTCCTCATAAATGCAAACCTGTTCAGATACCTTTGAAATATTAGGTCCTCCACGAAACTTGGGATGGAGATGTCGGTTAGTGGTTCTGAGGTATAAAGCTCAAGAGTTAAATTATCCGGACATGTCCAGTAGGTGGAGATTGTAAAGCTTTTAAGTTGCCCTTTCTGCAGGTGTATCCCACCCGCATTTCGAAAGCAGGTCGAGTATATGTTCGTTATGGACCGGGAGGCCTTGCTTAATGACATCCCTCACATGCATTCTTAGAATCATCAAGGGTTTTTTGTTTGTTTTGTGGAAATGAGTTTTTCGTTCAAGGGCTGGACATAGGATGCCGATTACACGATCAGGATCATCCTTGCTTTCTTGAGCTACATTTGTGAAGGATTGGTTGGTTATTTGAAGACAGCTCTGTACTTTCCTTTTTTGTCAGGTCACCAAGCCTGTACAATCACCTTATCAACTTCGCGAATGAGGTCAATTTGTTGCTCAGTTTTATAGCACATGCTGCTGCTGTTTCTTGAAGAAGATTCTTTATATATATTGTATTTCATGAGTCTCGGAATTGCTATATTTGATCTTCTATATGCGAGGGTGCTAGATTAGCACTCATCAGCTGCGACCAGAAGTGTGTTGTGGTGTTCTGAGTGCCTGAGATTCTTGACAACGTATCTATTCCCAGTCCTTCCAACTCTGCTGTGTTGAGAAAGAAGGTTATGGAATTGCCTGTCAATAAGCATAATTGAAGTCTCTTCTCCTGATTTGCTTACTAGGGAATATGTGCACATGATCCGGTTACAAGGATCCCTGCGTGATGAGAAATTTATCAGTCATTAGGTCGGCTTGTCACCTTACCAGAAATTCCACCAGCACCAGGATAACTGTTGATCAATGGCAGGCGAGGTGCCAGGAAGGTCAAGACTCGAGACTCGAGAGTTGGTGGGACCCCACCAGAAACTCTCCTCGAGGCATGGGTACCGCAGTTTCTTTCCTCGAAACTACAACATTATGAATCTGGACTCTGAATCCTGATAGTGACATTCAGAAATTGAGCCCTGTGAAATCACTTGACCATTGATACCAGAATTATGCTCACCGCAGTAGATAGCTGTCCAGAGGTCTTTATCAGAGCACTTTCTGCTGGCGGAGTAGTTTTCTATACCAGAATGGGAACCTAGATATAAAGATACAACTGCCTCACTCGTTGTACCAATCACTTGGACATCTATACCAGAATTATGCTCACCGCAGTAGATAGCTGTACCAGAGGTCTTTACCAGAACACTTTCAGTTGACGGAGTAGTTTTCTATACCAGAGTGGGAACCTAGATATAAATTTGACTAGAAGAGATATATATATTTGTAGTAGATGTGGCTTGAGGGTAGGAATTTAAGGTAAATGTTATCTGTTGAAGAGGTGTTGATTGCTGAAGCAAAACCGACTCCCTCCACAGTTTTGTTCTGTATTTACAGAGTCAGTTTCGCCCATCTTCCGTGTGTTATAATATCGATTTTTCCAATACAAGTGTATGCCATGAGTACTCTTGGGGACGGAGGGTTGCATGGCACTCATATGCCAGGGCTCAACCAAGAGAGAACTGGAAAGAAACGACAACGATCTGTGAAATGGAGCGAGGCTGAAACAATTCGACTGCTCGAGTGCTTGAGAGTTCGAGTACAGAAGAGGGAAAGGGGGGAGCAGTGTGCGAAGGGCTCCGCTAAGTGGGAGGAGATTGCGAAGGAGCTCCAAGACAGCAACTTCGAGTTTAGGTTGGGGAAGCATGTCGCTGAGAAGTGGGATACTCTTCGTCGAGTTTACCTTTGCGTGGAAGAGCATTTGAGATACGACGGGGATTTTTCAAGGGCTTTCCGGGAGAGCAGAGAAGCTTTCAAATTCGTGCCTGCAGAGTATACCCAGAGGTGGCACGATTTGGCCGCGGTTTGTATTCCCACGCAAAAGGAGAACCCAAACAAGAAGCACAAAAAGAATGGAGCACAACCCTCGTTGAAGAATATTGCTGTTCACCAAGATCCTACGGATTTGAATCCAGCTTCGGTCGTGCAATTATCTGGAATTGCCTTGGCATGTGATAAACTAATCAGAAGTGTGGACTTGAAGCTATTTCCTGCAGCCAAATCAAGCCCTTGTGATGAGAGGGAGGAACCAGATAATATTGTGACAGCCTTGCACTCTTTGGTCACAGCAGTTAAGACACAAGCCAAATTCGTGAGTTCAGGTTTTTCATCAAATATGCTCTTACCTTTCCCAATTTACATGTGGCAGGCATTCAATTGCCTGAAGTTCTGCAAATATGTCTGTCTCACGTTTTGAAAACGATGCTTTGTTTTACTGGATTGTGCATGAATCGAATTGCATTAACAGATTTTCTATCTATTGATTCCCATTACTTCACTGCACAGATTCATATCTTCTGGAAATTCGCAAGCGTGACTGGAAATTGGTCGAGGATCTTGCTTCTTCTTTGTCTGAAAAGCACCATTGCAGTCCGTTGCCAAGACCTAGGTGGGTGTCAGCTTAACCTTTGACATTACATGTGATTCTGAGCAGCAGTCTCCCACACAATTCCCTTGTTCTGTGATAGGTAAGGATAGATCATGGCAGAAGAAGCTGTTGCACTAATTGTGAAGCTTGTGTTCCAGAAATATCGACCATGTACATGAGGAGCCTGTGGGGGGCAACCCGCCAGATTGGGCAAACGCCGCTGAAGGAAATCTTGTCTCAGGTAATTCCTCACGGGCAGGCATCCCAGACTACTTTTTATGAGGAACTCAGAACATCACTTCACGGGTGTGTCTAATATTTGCACCATTTTGGTGTCGATGCAGGGGAGCAAGAAGCTATTGATGTCGAGAAAGAGCTTTTGCAACTGCTGTCAAATCGAACTAAAATGCCCGTTCAGCCAATTGATAGGTGGGTCAGCTTAATCTTTGACATTGCGGTTGATTTTAAGCAGCAGTCTTCAACACAATTTCACTTGTTCTGCTATATGGACTAGGTAGTGGGTGAGAGGAGCTATGATGCCGAAAATAGCAGGGGGTCATCATAGTTCCTCGAACCTAACTACTGGACACAGCCGGCACTTACATGCCCCGAGCCGCTTTTGAGCAACTTCTTTCTTGCGACTCATCCATGATCGCTGTGAATCTATGAACGTTCCAGGAAGAATGTCTTTAGGAAGTTGTTGAAGTGTAAATTTTATTGAGGTTGCAGGATGTAGAATCATTGCCATTGAGATTCGAATCAGTGTAATTGTGATTGTGCTTGCCGGGCAGTTTCTTGGTGCTAGTTTCTTAGATCCTGGTTCTCGAGAGACCTTGATTGCAATTTGGTGGCAATTGTTTGCCTAGTGAGTGGATTTGATGAGGAAGTATTTCTCTAGTAGTAAATCTTGTAGACTTGTTGATCAGTCACGAGAAGTGATTCTTCATCGCATGGCACAAGGGGTACATCTGGCATTTTCTTGAACCCTTACTGCGTTGTTATCAACAGAAATTATCGCGCAATTGCTCCTTGTGTTGATCCTGCTAATGATGTGCCCTCATTTGAGCTAATAATATCTCCAGTCAAGAAACAACAGCCTGTGGGAAAGACAACTAATTGGAAGAGAAACCTTCTTGATGTTTCAATAGCTGTTGTGAAAGATGTTTCCACATATGAAGCACTTGGCAGTGAAGAATGTATTGAGGGAAAAACAGTTGCGAAGTTAACTTGTGATACTAACACAGTGCAACCAGTGGATTTGATGCATGTTTCAACTATGATTTCATGCACACGGGTTTCCAAGAAAGCGAAGAAGAGCCTTGCTCATATGATGGACGTGTCACCTATGATTTCATGCACAGTGTTTCAAAGAAAGACTTCGGGCCTTCCTCATACGACCATGATAATTGCTTCATTGGAAGAGTTCCATGATTTTGAGAGAAGTGTGTCAAATAGCACATTTCATTTTACTCTCTGCAATCCCAATATGATGGGCCTTCAGTAGGTTGATTCTAATGATTGGCGAGATAATGATTTTGGGATGGCCTTGATTAAGAGCCATGCTCCTTTGTATTGATATTTTTTTGTTGTCAAAGGCAATACCTCCAATAAAATCAAGAAGCTGATGCTCAACAATTTTGATCAGAATTCTATGAATTGACCTGAAGTGTGTGAGATTCTTGCGGATTCAATGTTTCTCCATTGGTTGAGGATTTGATGCCTCTGAATTGTTGATTTGTGTACATTTTCCTTTTGCTTAATCTCTAGCATATATCAGTATGTACAACTTTTTTTTTGCTACCCTACCTGTTCTTATTTTTCGACCCCTACCTTCAAATGGAAAATCAAGAAAAAACATAGTAATTCATGTGCCCTGGACGAATGCTGTGCTCTTTGTGCCTTATCAGCATAAACAATACAAGTTTGAAGTTAATTTAGAAGGGGATAAGGAAGTGATTCTAGATTTGCAATTTTTTGAAGGAAGGTATAATACATCCAAATTTCAGTGGGATATTTACAAACTAGAAATTCATCGAAGTGATACAAAATCACATTAGATGTTTATTTGATAATGTATGAGTTAAATGATGTTTCATCTGTCTATTTAGGCAGGAGACCTTCAATCATCCACGTAGTATGATAGGTGGGGTGTGGATTGCATTGGGTAGATGTAATGAAGGTTGATAATGTTGGATATATTGGGGCTGCTGAGAGCTAATGGGAAGGTTGGATTATGGCGAGTGGCATGTCAGTGCCGGCTATGTAAGCTTGTTCCTTGGTGTTGTAGATCTTCCATTGTTAACATGAAAGGTGAATGTAGATTAAGATTGATGGAAATACTAATCATGTAATATTGTCCTTTGAACAAAATTTTGTCAATTTTGAACCTTTTGCAATTAGTGATTCCATAGAGAATCACCCGTAAAATTTCATGAGGTTTAGGTTACTCAACAGATTTTCACAATGGCAATGTGAGGATGTTCTTGAGATTTGACAACAAAATGCAATTACTTAATAGTGTCTTGCGGAATGAGCACAAGCAGATGGTTAAGAGCCAATTGGTAATCCAAGTTAATCATGTGATTATGAACGCTCACAACACTGCAGATGTATAACGTTGTCATGACATGAAGGATTCTTGGTTCTCCGATGTCTAAGTCTTGTGAAACAATGTCACCACCAAAGATGGTAGAAGAAGTTATTGCACTAATTGTGTAGCTTGTGTTCCATAATTACTGATCATGCACATGAGGAGTTTGTAAGGGGCAACCTGTTAAATTGGCCAAACACAGTTGAAGCGAATCTTGTCTTGGGTAATTAACTCATGAGCATGCATCCAAACTGTTGATAGAGGAACTCAAAACATCACTTCACAGGCGTGTCTAATATTAGCATCATTTTGGTGTTGATGCATAGGAGCAAGAAGCTCTTCATATCAACAAAGAGCATATGCAAGTGTTGCCAACTCTAACTAAATACTTTGGGGAGACCACTTTTCAAATATAATGATATTATAACATCTGTAAAAAGTCTGTTTGTGAGGCCATGTGTTGTGCACCTTTCCATGAGGAGTGCCCGCAACACCATGGGTACAAGGGGACCTTGGAGTGACACCCGGGACTTGTGGCGCCATAGGTGAGAGGGCCCAAGTGATCCTAATATGGGTGAGGGCTAGGGCGTTGAGAACACCTCCTAGGAATCACAAGGGTAAAGCCATGAGCATTGGATGGCTTATGGCGTCCAAATTCTAGAATGCTCAAGAACTCCCTAATCAAAGGTGTGAGCTAGGATATATGGCAATTTGAGTGGGGCGTTGCCTAGGGACAACGCCCAACACACCAAGGGGCGCTGTGGTGGGATAACAGTGACCTTGGAGTGGTGCCCAAGACTGCCAAGGTTAGAATAACCATAACTCTCGCAATTATTGCCCGAATGGGGCAAATGAGGAGTTTATCAACATCTACACGAAGAGTGGATGTCGATGAACTAGTCGCTTGATAGAATCGGAGATCGGAGAACAAAGTTATGAAGGTTTGAAGCTGTTGGGGGGCTCCAACCCCAATGGCTAAGGGAAAACGTCTACCTAGCCCTTACTCTTAGGAGAGAAACAAAAGGTTACTTGACATTGGGGTAGGGGCCTTGTCCAAAGTCCTAGAGGTTTGTATGGGAAGACGGCTTTGTTGACCGCCCACTGCAAAACAACACGGCTTCCATGGGCGTTAGCCCAGTGTGAGGGCAAAGTTGCCAAGTATGCTTCAAGTTGTTGTAGTGTTGCTTCAACAACGCAATGATCAACTCAAGATTGGATGGACATGAATGGAAGTCTGCACTTAACCATTGGCTACCTACTAAGGGGAGAATCCCAAATGCATGTGTAGGAAGGTTTGGTAATCAAGTTATTAGCTTAGAAGTTGGTATGGGGAGCTGATCATGCGTGTGTGTGGGATGTATGGGGTTGGCGCTCGTGACACTTGCTTGAGTTGCAAAACGGTGAAGATAAATTAAGGGGAGCTAACAAGGGTCGCAACACTAGGCAATGTGTTTTGATATGAACACTTGGACATATGTAGTATGAGTTTTTGTTCTCATATGGTTGGTTCATGTTTGTGCTTTACATGTTTATTGACTATCCCATTGTACCAATTGTTTCCTCGTCACTTGGTAGATCTAAATTCTTTTTTTGAAAATTTAGGATAGTTCCAGTGTTTTTAGTGTTTTATGCATGTGGCAAAATTCAAGCCCTCGTCGCCGTAGACACTTCGATCTTTTCAATATCTTTCTCTTTTTATCCCTTTCAGAGTCGGTGTCTATGGGTAGGCATGGAAGGAACGCTACTAAGGGGCGGTTTACACTATGGACCATGAAGTCGTCCCACGTAAGAGGCCTATTTTGCGTGGGACGACTTCCATGGTCCGAGTTACTAAAATATTAGTTTTCATGGTTCATGGGCCCTTCACTAGGTGTAAACCGAATGTGGACCATGAAGAATGACCATGCACCAAAAAGTGGAGGTGCTGATTTTTTTAATAATAAAAAAAAAAGGCAATTTTTGGAAAAAGTCAAGTTTGACCATTCTCTTCACTTCTATTGACTTCTCTTCTCTTCACTTCTTTTCTCTTCATTTGTTTTGTAGTTTTCGCTTGCTTGAACCTAAAATTTCAGCAAGCAATGGAGGAGAGGAGGAGGACATTTGTTTTGCTTTTAGGATTGTACATGTTTTTGTACATGCTCGTAAAGCATGTGGTAGACATTCAAGCGCTGATTTTGCAAGGAGAATGGGAGAAGTTAGCAATTTTGAGCTTGGTTTATGAGAATATGGGATATAGAGAGAGGAGTATATGGAGTCAAGAACGGATGATTGGATTCGTAGACCGCTTATTGTTGGGTTCGTGGACGGAGAATTAATTTAGAAAGCGAACTCGAGTGACACACAATACATTTAGATTTTTGTATGAGAGGTTAGGTCCGTATTTGAAAAAAAAATACTCAATTTAGGGTTACGGTGCCGGTGCAAGATAGGATAGCAATATCATTGCATCGGTTGGGAAGTGGTGATGGATTGCAAACTATAGGCAACTTGTATGGAGTGCACAAAAGTACATTATCAATAGTAGTGAAGGAGTTTTGTAAAGCGGTTAGAAAACATCTACAACCAGTTTTTGTACAAACTCCGAGCGAATCACAGTTTAGGGTTTTAGCTTCGAGGTTTGAAAAATTACACGGCATTTCTTATATTATAGGTGCAATAGATGGATCACATATTCCTGTTTCAGCCCCTCTAATTGGCGGACAAAATTATTACTGCAGAAAGTCATTTCATTCAACAATTCTGCAAGGAATAGTCGGACCAGATTGTATGTTTTGGGATTATGAGTTTGGGTGGGCAAGAAGTCTTCACGACTAGAGCGTATTTCAAGTTACGAGAATCGGACGTAGATGTATAGAAGGTAAATTTTAGCCGTACAAACTTATAGGGGATGCGGCATATCCGGTTCGGCCATGGATGTATTGTCCTTTTAAGGACGGGAAAATAACATTATTCGGGAAGGAGGCTAATTGGAATTTCATTCAATCTTTAACTAGGATGTGTATAGAGAGGGCATTTGGGATATTGAAAGGTATGTGAAGGGTGATAATGAAGTGATGCGAAGTGTCTTTGCGGAATATGCCGGATATTGTAGCCACTTGTATAGTGTTGCACAATTTTTACATTGTGAACAAAGAATGCATAGAAAAAGATTGGATAGTGGAGGCAGAAAATAAATTGACTAGAAGGATTGGTGAGGGAGAAATACGAGAAAGTAGTGAATTACGGGGCGAAAGGGCTGGAATTGCTGAAGTGAAGAGGAGGATGTTAGCCATTGAAGATGCTCCAATTGCAGATGAAGTAAATGATGAAGAAAAAAAAATTTATTAAAAAAAAACGAGAAGGCAAATGACCTTCTGCGGGAAGTCACAGTTATGCATAAATTGATGGCAGAAAGTTTGTGGCAATACAAATTCAGGCAGAAATCAACTATAGTAGACAGTGATAGTGATAGTAATAGTAGTTAGAATTTTTTTAGGAGGGCAGCAAAATTTATGTCCATGTTCTTCAAAATATTTGTGTATTCCTGGAATGAAGAAAGAAGAGCCCCTGAATTACCAACAATCTGTTCTAGCAAAAGTTCTATCTTCTCTTGAGTTTTCTTCTTCTTGTCTTGTATGGAAGTTATTGTTGACTTTGGTCTTGTAGCAGTTGTTGTCTGAGATGGAGGAGTAGATGAAATGAAATCTTCAAGAGTTGTTTCTGTAGCACTTGCTGGAATCTGGTTGCGTACACTTGCAGTGTTGCCATGTCATTCATCCATTTCAGTGAACGACCTGCATTTTTTATTTCTGTCTACACCTGAAATTTCATTAGTCATTTTATCAATTATGTAATCAGTTAGAATGGATTTGTATTTTTTCTTACAGGACAACCAAGACTTGTTGAACCCTTTGATTGCAGCTACCAGCCGAATTTGCAGTTTGAACCATGCGTTAACACCTGTAAAAATGCAATTAAATATGTCAAAAAAAAATATCAAATTGAAATGTGAAAACTAGGTAAGTAAGTGATGTATATGAACGAAGTAATCGAAAGTAATGTCGAATTAATTGGATTGGAGTAGTGGTAGGTGAGTGAGGGACGTAAGGCTTTGATCGAAAGTGAGCCGGATTTTATTCCCCTTGCGCGCGAGGCACCCGTAAATCGCGGAATCCCGAATGTCAAGGCCTTCTACTGCCCATCATACGGCATCATACAAAATATTCAAGGTTTTCAAGGTTTTAGTTTTTGCTCAAATAAATTATACTTCTTTGAAAATTTACCTTATTTGTTTGCCGATTGTGCAAACTCTTCTTTCATTTCTCCTCGAATAGCAATGAGCTGATGAACCTCAAAGTCCTTCCACTTCACTCTTCCCGTTTCCTCTTCATCTGATTCTCCAACTTCTATAACATCCGCTTTCGTCACCTTCTTTGATCTTTCTTTTGTTGTGCGTCCCCTCTTCTTTCCAACCATTCCTTTTTTTCATACTTCTTCCTTGTCTTCAAAAATTCCAACTTCAATAGTGGAAAAAAGAAGATGAGGAGGAGGAGGAGGAGGAAATGCACTCAAAGAAGATAGAAGCAAACTAGATCTCTGTAGCATTTCTGAAATTGAATAATGAGGTCTGAAAATTGGAGCTGCCATTTCTTGCATCCACTCAGAAATTTGTGACCACTCTCCTTGTGACTCTCTTTGTGATCCCCCATCACCGCCATAACCTTCCATTTTCTACCTCAAAAATATCACACACTACTAGTTGAAGTACACCAAAACAGTGATGAAACGAACAAATACAAACGATTCATTTCTTGCAAAAAAAATGGGCCTTTTCTACTATGCTTTCAATCATAACAAAAATATGTATTTATAATATTACAACCTTCTAACTGTAGCTAAAGAAAATCATTAATTAATTCGAAAAAAAAATCATTAAAAATAATAATAAATCATTAAAACGGCATTTTTCTGACATGGGCCCTTGCTGTTTTTCCCAGACCACCTCTTTTGCTTGTCCCAACGAAAAATCCGTTGGACCATGGCAGTGGATAGAGTAGGCTTAAAAAAAAAAATTGTGGACCTCAACTTCCGTGGTCACTCTGCCATTTTTTCCTTGGTGTAAACCCAAGTCGTCCCGGGATGACTTCAACGTCCAATCACATCGCTTAGACGGCCGTGGGACGACTTCATGGTCCATAGTGTAAACCGCCCCTAAGAAACTCAACAAAGCATCATTAATGACTAAAAGCATATACTCCAGAGAAACACATGACGAATCCATGAAACATTACACGGATTATCGTAGGCAATGGTTGGATTATCATAATGAGGTTGAGCCCACATAGGGTCAAGACATATTATTTAAGCCATAGATGTGTAGGCTAGATGCTTGAACTGTAGATGGAGTCAAGGTGACAAGTGGGCATTGAGGGAATCAATTCTTGCCACAATATTTCCAAGAGTCTGGAGCCCTAGTGGATTTTATTTTTAAAAGTTGAACTCAAATCAATTGTTGTGTAATGTTATAAGGTTTTGTTCATGACACAACATGTTGTAAAGTTTATGGCTCCCTATATTGGTCTCAAATGTTTGGTTAGAGCTTGGAGGTGGATGATAGGTCGCTTCCACGGCTCATCATCCACTCTCATCTCAATGGGCTCCACATATTGGTCACACTCTCAAAAACTACGAACCCACCTGGTTTTGTGAGCCAGCTTGCCTCGGCACTCTCTATATGTAGGTCGAGCAATGTCACATGGGCAACATATTTTAGAAAAACATCCCAAGCAGTGGTTCCCTTCCTTGCCCACCTCTCTCCCCATTTCTCTTTCCTCACCCACCCGATGTTTAGAACATGGATTATTTCTTCTCTCCATGTATACAAAGGGAACAAATTTGGAGAGTGTTTCTAGCCCCATTCAACTGGCAATAATGATATAATTTGTAGACTTCAAGTTGATAGAAGGGATTGGCTCCTCTTGTCACCGTGCTAGGAAGTTTCAAGATGTTGTGAGGTTCAGCTATTGCAATAAACTACACAACTTCGTCAAGCTAGAAGGTTGGACTATCCTGCAGATCATCCAGAGACCAAAGTTTCAGCTATGACATCGATAGTAGGCTTGACTAATGAATGAACAAATGATAAACAAAAAACGCTAAAAGTGTACAGATCTCAGCATGGACAACAGAATCCAGGAAGTAGGACAATCATTTTGGGACGGAGGGAGTATATCTCTAAGTTAGTGGTCTCTATTTTAAGTCAAAACAATCAGCCTAGTGGTCATGGTACAACTGCGTACATAAATGTCTTGCCTTTGGACCATGATGAACTTTGATCATTAGATATGAAGCAAGAGTTTAAGGCATATGTCAAGAAAGTAGTAGTTGGTGATGAAAGCTTGACCAAGAGAATGGAACTAAGAAGATGTCTACACAATGCCCTAGATAAACTGAGAGAGTTGCAATATGAGTGATCCTAGGGCCATATATGTCCCTGATTAAGATTAGGCTAACAGTTAGGAGAGGTGTTCCTTTTCAGAAAAATTAACTACACTAAATATTGTAGTTAGTGTCATATGGATTTGATGCCATTCTGGTAACTTTTCTAATGACAAATTTTGTGAATAAGTTTTCAAATACTATCAATTCAACTTACAACTTTGTAAAGAAATACGTCCAAAATCTAGTGTATTTTGCATCCCAACAATTCTTGCTGCAACCCTTGCTAGGGCCCCTTAGCTATCTTGGTCATTTCTCAATTTTAGCAAGGGTCATGAGCGCTAACCCTTCGCATTCCACCCATGCGAATGGTTAGT